>OY748291.1:20335254-21001146 GCA_963556515.1 Nudaria mundana | reverse complement strand
GAATAGTGTAAAACAAGATATACTCGTACTATCTACGTATTATTATCAATGTCTTAATTATATCAGTATGAAGGGCTTCGATGTGAAGTAGAACAATGGTGTTTCCAAATTAATCGCAGAAAGTCATCAGTCACCAGGTCCGGAGGTGTTTGTAAAGCAACCAACATTATTAGAATTGCCAACAACCAGTAGGTAGTCAGGTAAAACCACTGTACTGGTATTTTACCAGTTCACAGCGATGTTGGTTATTTTGACGATTAGGAATTAAGACCCGTATTTTAACCCAGCTCATAAAACTCCCCGCAATTTTCTTCTAGTTCCAAGAAAAAGGTCTGGTTCCTCCAGTACCCTCCTCCTCCAGTTTTAGCTAATGCTACTGGCATTCAAGGCGTATTCAAGGCGTATTTATACTAAAATAGGTAGCACACAGCTATCTGGGGATTTGACGACCTTCAGAGGAAAAGAGAATTCAATGTATAAAAACCACAGAGCAACATTTGATCCTACTAAGACACCCAAAAGTCCCTAAGCCTACATACAGCTAGTACAGCTGTACCCAAAATTCCAAATGATTCAATTCTGCAATTTTCTTTAGAGAATATTCGTATCAGAGATTGCAAGTGTATTTTAAAGCTACCCTAAACATAAGTGTTAACACGGAATTAACAGGTTGAATTTAAAAGATTCATTTAAAAGTCCGAGTTACTCAGTTGAAAATATTACAAATTCCTAAAAGATAAGAGAAGAAGAAAATAATAGCTGTGTTTTTGCTATATTAAGTATATTCAATTACCTGTTATTATAAAGTCTCACATAATTATAGTAGGTAGGTGATTGAAGAGACGTTAATTATATAAGAGAAATGTAAATATGAAATCAATTCGAGTTGAAGTATTAGGAAACAATGATTTAACAAGATTACTAACATAACACGAAAAACGATAATTAGCAATTAATACCCAGAACGAGTATTAATTGCTAATTATAGGGTTGGCTATTGAGCCTAATGAACTTCCAGGAAATAGGAGTAGGTACAGTATTATATTATGACAATATTTTGAATCGATGAAATACAAATGGACTAAAACGTTATATGCTGTTCCTGGAAAACGGTATATTTTGAGTTGTGCTTTATCTAGGTGGATGATGTGATCAAATCATGTTGAAATTACTTGAATAAAAGGCGATATCTTACATCTGTTAATCCCTAAATAATATATTCCCTCGGTTTCTATCTCTTATGTTGCATTTTAGTCATATCCTTTAAGCTTTTACCCCTATTACTGATTAGGATAATCAAACAACGACAACAGGGTTCGAAGTCAGTCGAAACCGTCATGGTTGCTCTAATTAATATTAAATAATGTAAGTATGTATGTGTAATCAGAACCTGTAACATAAGGAACCAGCATTTTTTGTTTAGATTTTGGATGGTAATGACATTTTTGGCATGTACAATAAAACCGGTAATCGATGATTCCGATCAATATAATTTATTAGAATTTTTTTAACATATTCATACGCAACTTCTGATATTAATTGCGTTCATGCATTGAAGTACATACACACAGATTGATCATTAAGAAATGATAGGGCTGTCGGTGATGCAGAATTCGCCCCATATTATACAGTGGGGTGAAGTGGATTCTTTTAATCAAATCTTAACAGACAGATAATAATGAAAAAGGACATCATTTAAAATGTACCCAAAAATTAAAGTGCCGGTCAGTAAAAAAAAACTGTCATCTTACGGCAAATGATCTTTTAAACATTTTTTATTATTACAACAAACGTCGACGTCCAACTTTTAGACCCAAAATGGATCTCCGAAAATCATAAAATGAGCATTTATGTATCAATTAACTATTTCTGAATAATTAAAAACCTAAACAACGCAAGACCATCGAAATGAGCATGTTACAACCTGTATCGAAAGAATCGGCCAATGGGATCGGCCTGTCTCTTTCCCTCCGGTTACCATTATCAGTGGCTTGTCTCTTTCTCTCTCGTTATTGTTACCTGCTAAGTTCTATTTGTTTAGGACCATTCTTGTAAGTTAAGCAGTTTAGTTGTCCATGCGACTTTAGTTACATCAGATTTGTTCATACATTATTTGTTTTGCGCATAGTGTGTTTTAACATACCTAATAATGGCGGAAAGGCTGTGTACAAGGTGTCGTGAATCTGTGGAGAATCGACGGAGCTACACTTGGATTTCTCGAGAAGAAAATCATATTGAAATAGCCCAGATTATTATTCAAGAGCTACTAGATCCTCACATGTTTGATTGTTTTAAGATAGCGGCTGCTATAATAAATGCATACCATATACTAATAAATGACAATATTCATGCCCAATCCTTTTTGGCCATAATAAACCATAGAATGTCAATCCCTAACACGCTGGCTGATATAGTTGTAAGGCATAATTATAATCGAAGACGAGCATAATTTCAGCCGATGTCCGCCGATATGGCCGATTTCGATGATTTTCCAAGCCTCTCAGAAGAGGATTTAATATTATTTAGTTTGGGTATTTATCAAATAAAACAAGTTAAAAGCTATTATGGCGAGCACATCAATCAAATCAATCCAAATGGTGTTTTTACGGTCGAGCTTGGCGACAGACTTTGAACAGAACAGGTCAGAGAATTGGGAGAAAACATAATAATTATAAGAGGAAGAGTACAATCTCGGCATGTTCGGGCCAGAGTATATTATGTTGACATTGGCATCGACACAATTGAGTGGTGGTGATGCCATACCGTATTATTATTGCTCATGCAATGTTGGCAAAAGATCGGTAGGCTGCTGTTCCCACACTATGTGCATAGTGTGGTACATGACGTTCGCGAGGCACCAACAACCTCCCATAAATCCACCTGCATTAGGTTTAGAAAATGTTATCGTAAGACCTGCGGAATTATAACATATGAATAAAGCCACGTAGGTAACGAAATTATGTCTTTTTCTTTACATATATTTTATAACACTAATACCTACACATAAATACCTACGTAGGTACTTAGGTACCTAATGATGATTGTATATAATTAGGCTTTTTGTCATATTATATTATTATTAAGCGAGATTAAGTTATTCTTTGTCATCATTATTTGATTTTTGCTATAGTAATGAAGTAAAAATTGTTCAGACGAACTCGTATAAATGCATTTTTTTATTATTTCTAAGTCATATAACTCATAAGTAATCGGTCTTAGCTCTTAACCGTCTAAAGAAAAAAATCTTAGAATGTCATTCTCTAACCGATAAAACCATTTTTTTCGTTGACCGGCACTGTTTTTTTGGGTACTTTTTGTATGGAGCGTCAATGATGTCCTAAAGGACATCATTGACGCTAAACAGTAAACTGTTTAGCAATTTATAGCGCAATAACTACGAGTATTAAAAAGTTAAAATTCAATTCGAAAAGACATCACCGAAAAGTTATAAGTATCAAATATTTATTGGTACTGATATTTTGGCTACCACTTTGCTATGACGTAATGTTTCTGGGCTTCTGTTTGAACTTTTCAAGTTACGCGATAACCTTAAGCAACTGGTCACGGGGCTTACGCGAAGGTAGGATAGTAAAACCTTTGCACAGTTCTCTTTTTGTACTATTGTAGTACTTGGGTTAGCTCTCATATAAGGTAGCAATTAGTAAACTGATGTGCAATTTTTGGTGGTACCACTACCTATGTCAACGGTTTACTTGAATACAACTCGCGACAACCCTACCAATGATTGTCCAGCCCAAATTTCAAGACCGTAAAGTGACCGCTCATGGCTGCCAAAGCATCAACGTCACTGTATAAATACGTTACAAACATAGAACATTCATCAATCGATCAGTGAAATATTTCAGGATCTGAAATGGCGACCAAGGTAGGATTGTGAAAACTTAGTAAGAATTGTTTCACGATTTGAACATAAGTATATTATTTAGTACATATTTTTCATTTTCATGCAATCCAATTTTACCATTGACTTCCAATGGCGACTGAGAAACCTGGTAGAATACTCGCAAAACATGAGCGTGTGCATTTACAGCGAAGACATCCCCTTTCCTACCTCTACCCTCTCTTCACAATGCAATATTACCAATGAAAGACTATCCAAACATCTTTGGCATAGACTAATAATAATTTGTCTTAAAATTTTATTACAGTTCGTAGCACTCATCGCCTTCTTAACCATAGCATACTGTCAGTGGTGCCAATCCTGCCAGTATACACTGGGTACAACAGCTTCGCATACGATGCTTCCGACCCCAACACTGGTGACTTCAAGAACCAGTTTGAGACCCGAGTCTGTGGTAATGTAGCTGGTCAGTACTCTCTGCTCGATGCTGACGGTACAAGACGCACAGTTTACTATACTGCTGATGACATATACGGTTTTAATGCTGTTGTACGCAAAGGCCCCGTTGTTGTTGCTGCTCCAGGTATCGGCCCTGCACCCGCTGTAATTGCTCTTGGAGGCACTGTGATCGCTGTCCGCAACTTCATTGCTACCTCAGTCTACTCTCCCACCGTTTATGCTGCTGGTTCTATCCCCTCTGTATATTCAAACTATGGCGCGCCATTTGATTACCTATTATTGAAAAAATGTATCGTCACTGATTGTACCCTGTTGTAAATATTGTATAAATTAAATCTGAAATTATTTTTTTAGTCTAACTGCGATTTGGCTAATCTTCGATGTTTTCCGTGAAGCGACTGCCATCTGACCTCCACAACCCATGGGCGATATCGTAGTTTTGTAGTTAGACCGGTTGGATTTTTGATTTAGGGCTCCAACTACCCCTAACGACTGCTATAGATTTTCGTATGACAACCGGGACCGACAGCTTAACGTGCTCTCCGAAGCACGGAGGGGTATCACTGTATAAAATGGTCACCCATCCTAAGATCGGCCTGACTAGATGTTGATTAACATTTGCAATGTGTAAACATTGTCTGTTACCACTAGACCACGAGCCCCTCAAAGTATAAGTGTAAAGAGTGTGAAGTGTGAAGAGTGTTTGTTTACAATAAAACAATATTTTATGTAGACCGTACGCCTCAAATTATAAGTGTAAAGAGTGTTTGTTTATAATAAAACAATATTTATGTAGACCGTACTAAGTAGTTGGTTATTCCCCTCAAATTCGTCACTCACTTTGTAGGCTCCACTGTAAAAGATTGCGAGTCTATCGCCGTCTCTGTGCACTTTGGATATATTTGCCACATTTATTTAACCTGTCACAAATTAACTAGGTATAAGCAAAGCTAGACCTATCCATGAAAGCGGTAATCTCAGAAATTTTTAAATTTTTCTTACAATTAGTAGCATTCTATCTGTTTACAATATTATTATAAGCTAATGAAAATAAAACGCATTACCCATACAAAATAAATACGTTTTTAAATTTATAGAACAATACATTATGTACATAAGTATTTACATTATAAAAACTAATAAAAGGTTTTGTCCTGTGCATTCATATATTCATTACTGACTGGAATATTTAAAAAACTTAAGTGTAATTTTTAAATCGTTTATTAATTTTTAAATAACAAGTCAGTTGTGTTTTACTTTAAATTAATAGATTCGTTTTACCAAAAAGCAGAGTAGGAACCAGGAGCAGCCCATGATCCTACACCATAGGGAGAGGCCACTGGAGCAGAGTAAACAGAAGGGCGCACTACCGAAGTATAAGCAGACGGTAACCCAGGAGCAGTCCATGATCCTAAACCATAGGGAGAAGCCACTGGAGCGGAGTAAACTGAAGGGCGTACTACCGAAGTATAAGTAGATGGTAGTCCACGAGGTGAGACGACGAATGGGGAGGTATAAGCACGGGTATTAATTACAGTAGGCTGTGCAACTGATGGAACATGAGATGTAAAAGGGGCGGCAGTGACTGGAGCAGTTGTTATGACAGGAGCAATACCAGACGGTTCCATGCGTACAACAGCATTAAAGCCGTTAACATCATCAGCTGTATAATCAACAATACGCCTGGTACCATCAGGTTCGACCAAAGAGTATTGTCCAACCACATTGCCTCCATTGCGACTTTCCGTTTGACTCTTGAAGTCTCCAGTGCTAGGGTCAGCAATTTCATAACTAAAGTTGGTAGGTTCGGAGTCTACAGGCTCTGCTGTTACTGCGGCACTGTGAGCCACAGCGACGACGCAAGCGAATACTACAAACTGTAAAACAAAGCAAAAAGAAAATCATGAATACGATGAATAATATATGAATTGAAATATGAACAGCAAAATAGGTACTAACTAGCAACCCTTAGCGCAAACAATAATTTTTTTTTTTTTACTTTTTGTCAAATTTCTAATCATATCGCACCACTTGAGACCACGACCTTTCCAACGGTGTGCCACACTTGACTGTGCGACTCTTAGTTTAGGAGGAGAAGCGGCTTCACTGGCGTATTATATATATAGATTAGTGACAGTAGGCTTGCTTCCTAACTATGTGGGAGCAAAAAAGTTACTGGCAAAAAATGTGTGTAGGTATCTGTAATCATCAGTGTATGTACTGAAATTCAGAAACGAATAATGTCGGGTTCAAAAGGATTTGAATCATTTAGCAAAAAGGGTGACCACAGAAGTGGTTGTGTGGTCTAAAAAGAGGGCAAGACTATTTCAAGGTACTTTGGGCATACTTTGCATTTGCAAAAGTTATTTAATTTAAGTAAATAATAATATATATACCTTAGCGGCCATTGTTGATGCTGAAGAAATTCACTGATTGAATGATGAACATCATAGCATTATCCTAGCTTATATACACAAAAATATTCGTCTAATGGATCTGCCATTCTGTATGAACTTGAGGATGTGTTTGAGAATGTGCTTATTTTCAATAAAACTAATAAATTATTAGAGGAAGTATACTTAAACTAGTACGACATATTATTGTGATATTACTGACACTGGTTCGCATAGCTTCGAGGCATCTGTGCCGATCTAAAAAAGATTTAGACTCCTACACAAACAACCTTGCAGCGTACATAGGTACATACATTTACATTTAAATATAGATTTTTATTTAAATTGCATTAATCCTGCTATCCTACCGCCAAACTTTGAAATTTATATTGATAATGCATTTGAAACTTCGTATTTTTATTTGTATTAAAACATGAATAAATGTTTGTGTTGTACCTTTATAAGAGTAAGGCTATTTTTTATCTAATTATACTACAACTAATCGTCGCCCATATTAAGGTTGAGCCTAGTTCCCTCAAATAGAAAAAAGTTAACGATAAACAAAATGTTTTTAGTTTCTCCTCGTGGAAACCGGGTTAAAATTATGTCTGGCTGCCCGCAACACACAGACATCTAGCAATACTCATTACAGCAAATTTTGACAATAGCTTTTAAACGTATTATAGTTCTGAAATTGACGCAAGTGGAGCCACGCGTACACATGCATTAATTTACTAATTTATTAAGAGAATTATTTAAAGTAAGGTTAGTAAATCGAGATTTATTTTGTAATTATTGATGCCTTCGAGCTGTACAGGTCTTCGTATCAGCCTTAATAAAGCTTCCTCTAAGTATGATAATTATTTTATTGCCTCAGATCACATTCCTGATGACATCTCAAGATCATCATGAGTGACAGATGGATACAACTGTGGATTTTTGTATAAAAACCAAAATCCGTGCAACAAGTGTATAATTCGATTTGTGTATCTCATCAAGTTAAGATATGGCAACTAAGGTAAAATTAGGGATTAGTACAAGATTTTTTAATAAAGTTCAAAATTATAATTATCACTGATTGGAAAGGTCCCAGAATGCTGCAACATTGTCACGAACGGACAGAAAGTAACCAGATATCTGATCCGAAGATGCATCGGTCAAGATGATTGCCATCTAGTATGTCTCTAAATGGGCAGGAAACGTTCGGACCCCACTGTTGACCTTTATTTTATCTGTTCTCTCTGTTATTGCATGCCTTTCTGATGAATTCTTACTTTTTCAGATTGTATTACTCGCCGCCTTCGTGGCTTTGGCTTCCTCTGCCGAAATATTAGAAGCTCAAGTAGACTCCGGCACTTCAAGCTTCAGCTACGGAGTTTCCGACCCCCAGACCGGGGACTACAAGAGTCAGACTGAGAACCGCATCGGCAGTACCGTTGTCGGACAATACTCACTTATCGAACCTGATGGTAGCAGGCGTATTGTAGATTACACTGCCGATGACGTGAATGGATTCAACGCTGTAGTACGCAATGATGCTACTTCTGCTGTTAATGCCATACCTACTGGAACAACTGCTCCTGTGATTGCTGCTAACGCCCGTGCTTTTGCCTCCCCGTACGTCTTCGCACCTCGTTCCGTGCCTTCAGTGTATTCTCCTGCATTTGGTCGCACTGTGTATTCTGCAAATGTCGCCCCCGCTTCACGTACCGCTTATCCCGCATATTGGCAATAGTGAATACTTTACATCGAAATAAATAAACTGTATAAAAACTAATCTTTTTTATTCAATTTTAATTTCACCTAGTAAACGTCCCACTGGCCTATATTTTGTAAAGGTAATTCTCTCAAAGCATTTATTCTAGAATTTTAAACTCGCAATATTTTTCATGAATTTTTTGCATAATTATGTCATTGTAGTATTTTCAACTTTGTACAGTAAGTAAAGGTCGATTCACACATTATCAGCTTAGTTTCAGTGATTTATCAGTAGAAAATATTTTTTTTATAAATTTTCTATGAACGTGTCCCACTTGTCAATGATACGACTCAGACATTACTGACACAGATGTTGACATGTTAATAGAAAATATAATGAAATAATATTTTACACTGATACTGAACTGTGCCGGTACTGTATCGGACGGAGTTGAGGTTTCAGTGAGTCTGAATCGACCTTAATTCAAGCAAAGACATTTTTAGAATGCACATATTTTTCAATTTTTACCTAAAAAAAATAACTTAATCGTATTAAGAACTGGCGGCGCATCTCGCATAGCAATTACGTACACGGTGGCTCGGGGGGTTCCGACACTACAGCGCATCCACAATCTTTCACTTAAAATATTACAACAAGTAAACCATTTATACAGTCCACAATCTTTCAAACTATGCAGCGGCCGTTATCGTTACTCCATGAAATGAAAGATTGTGGACGCGCTGTAGTGTCGGACTTCCCCGAGCCACCGCGTACGTAGCTGACATGCGAGATGCACCGCCAATATCCAAAGCTATCGTATTTAGTACTCTTAATTACCTGTATACTTGAAATTAAGTAAGTTAACACTTACTATTTCAAGTATCAGTACTGTACAGATGACTAAGTTTTTGAGTCGATGAAGATTGCCTCGCTTTCTGTAGTATTTTTCTATCCTAGTCTGTGCCTAAGATAGGCAGGTGACATTTCCCTGGGCGTGACTGTATGAATGTTATTTCTAATAAATAGTACTTAGGTATATTGTAGAAAAAAAAGGTCAATCATAAAATCAAAATCGGTCCGTCTACTGCAACTCCGACGCTGGACCAACGTCACGGTAACTAAAGAAAGGTTTCTGAATTTAGAATTTTATGTTGAGCATCCACTGAGTACGTGAAATGTCAAAATCTGTTCCAAAATTTTGACATTTCACGTACCTAACTCAACTTGAAATCCTTAATTCAGAAACCGGGCGTAAGTTACCTAACTGTTAATAACCAACAAAACCTTTGTCGACATCAATCATTACTCTAGTTACTACCTATTTCAAATCTAATTCAAATTCACTGTTCGAGTAATGTAGAACATAATTATGACAGCCATACGCTGCCAGTGCTATAATTCTCACGATAGATCGGCTGGGTTATATTTGATTCAGGTTTATCACAACGTTACAGAACGTCGATTTTATATTTAATGTCATATCGCATCTTTTCTCTTTTCCTTAGAAACATAGGGTCTTACCGCTAGGTGAACCATGTGCTCGTTTACATAAAAGGAAGCTTATTGACAGTTATACATAAATACTCTATTTTAAAGATAAAAAATGTCAATGAAAATTCCAATTATACCATCAAAGTGTGATGTTATCACTGCTTGTCAATTTGTCCTGAGGCAAATATATCATGAAATTAATAGTTAGAGGAAAAAAATTGACTAGATTTGTTGGTTTGTAGATGGTTCAGTTTAGTCAATTCTATTTAATATTTCAAATGTGGAGACGAGGTATCGATAACGAGCAAATAGAAGATTTCCAGGATTACCACATAGAGGACTGTTCCCAGTAATTTAATAAAGTGGGAATTGGGAACAAGAAAACTGTCCTACGTGTGTGAAGCCGAGCATAATAGTTATATACTTGCTCGCGACTCCACCTATGTTCCTAGATATACTGATTCTGGCGGGAATGTGCTCCAGAACTCATTCTGTGTGACTCTAAAATAAAGTTATGACCGCACACAGTCACCTCCTCATCATTCTCATCCTCATCTATTGATTCTGTGGCCACTACCGGGCATGTTAAATTATTAGTTAATCTCGGATGGCCATCACCAACAGCAGTACGGGCAATGAGGATAACATGGGCTCTTAGGTTTTGGTGGGACCATTAAACTGCCTGAACTTTTTTATAGTCGTGAAAGAATCCTCAAAATAGGTTTATTGTCTCTTATTTACATCATTTTTGCTACAATCAAGGTTGCAAACTAAATATGTCACATTATATCTTTAAAATGCTTGTATAGATGGACAATAATGGCAATTAGGAAATCATTTCAAAAGAAGTAAACATATTATTACCATAAAATTTGGTAGACAACATGTATATAAGTAAATATTTTTGTGTAATATCTATCATTTGATCAGTGAATCTCTTCAGGATCAGTAATGGCAGCCAAGGTAGGTGATCATTGTTTATTAGTAATGCTCTCAGTATTCTGAGGATCTTTCCAGTTCGTGACTTAAAATGAGATGGAAAATATTCTGTAAGTTTATTTAAGCTACCTATGTTTAAATCCTTATCTTTAGTTAAATATTTTTATGTATTTGCAGTTCGTAGTCCTCGTCGTCCTCGCTGCCGTCGCGCACAGCGCAGTGATACCGGTAGCGCCAGAAGACACTAATGCTTACAGCTTCAGTTACGAAGTGGCTGACCCACTCACTGGTGATATCAAGAGTCAGGTCGAAAATGGTGCTGGTGGCAACGTAGCAGGACAATACTCCCTGGTTGAGCCAGACGGTACTAGACGTGTTGTGGACTATACTGCAGATGATGTAAATGGTTTCAACGCAGTTGTACGAAATGATCCTGCTGTTCTATCTACACCAGTGGTTGCTGCTCCAGTTGTTGCTGCACCAGTCATTGCGATACCAGCTGTACCTACACCTGTTGTTTCGGCCTCAGCTACAGCTGGACCTGTTGTTGCGGTACCAAATACAGCTGCACCAATAGTTGTGGAATCAGCTGAACCTACACCAGTGGTTCCTGCTCCAGTTGTTCCGGCTCCAGTTATTCCAGCTCCAGTAGTTCCGGCTCCCATAGCAACACCAGTTATTCCAGCTCCAGTTGTGCCCGCACCAGTTGTTCCGGAACCAATTGTTCCCGCACCAATCGTCCCCGAACCTGTGGTACTCCCAGCCCCAGTACCTTTTGCTGAACCTATTATTGTGGACACCAACTCCATTATCTCCCCGTACGTCTACTCAACTGGCTATGTGCCCTCCCTGTATTCTTCTGCCGTAGCTCCCTCTATATACTCTTCTCCCTTACCTTCATATACATACGGTGCTCCAATTCGTAACTCTATATACGGAGCTCCCATTGGTACCTCTATTTACGGTTCTCAGTTGGTTAACCCTTACAGTTATCCTGCTTTTTGGTAAAATAATTATGTAAATTACTTACAAATAAAATTTAAAGCAACAAATTTTTTTTATACTTACATCTATTTTTTGTTATTTCAAATTAATGTAAAAGTTTATAAATAAATGTTACCAAAATAACTGCGGATTTATTCAATAACTCTTTAAAATACAATATACTAACAGAGACACGTACAAAGCAAAGATTTTAAAGTGCTCAGTTAAAAATTATACCTTTAAAAACTTTTAACAACTACTACAAGCAGGCCTATGTCACTCGCCTAACAATCGCAAAAAGTACGTGACATCAGCGACAACTTGAAGTTGTAAATCAGTAAGGGTTGTCTCTTGTTTGTGACACGGCATAGACCATAGAGTTTAGAGAGGCATTAACGTCATAATTATTGGTCAAATTATGCTGGTATATACTTTACTTTACTGGACAACCCTAACGTTCGAATGATGTTCTATGTAAACAAAAGAATGTGCTTTAATTAACGTCGGAGTGCAAGTTCTGTATGTAAGTACTATTCCCTATTCGGTGCTACAAGGTACGCCAAGTATTTGGTCACAAAACTAGCGGAACGCATTTATCGTCCAGTAAATCTTGATGCGGATGGAACTGTGGGTAACAGCTAGTATGTGTGAATATTAAAAGCAATTATAAGAGTAATCATTCCTTATTCAATACGTATTAATGGCTGGAAATAATATATTCTAATGATAATAAAAATGTCACATAGCAATTAGGAATTGAATTAAATTTATAAATATGTTACTTATTAGCATTCACTGCTCTCATCACGTCGGTAAAATGTGCTCTTGGTTTAGTTCTACCACTGATATACTAATTGTGGCACGAGGCATCGCTTACATGGAATAGGTTTCTCGTTCGCGATGCCAAACATTGCATCTGATTTATCATGCATTAGATCTTTAAAATTACGCAATGGATTTTAATGCGGTTTTCACCAATTGATAGAGAGTGATTCTCGAGGAAGGTTTTTGTGTATATAATGTGTCAAGCGGGCGAAGCCGCGGGCGTCCGCTAGGTAGTATAATTTGGTTCGTAAAAAAAAATCAAGACACTTTTTTTTTCTTTTTTATAACCTTCTCGCAGAAGAAACGGCCGCGTTCCACTGGCTCCCGCTAGAGACCATGCCTCGTAGCATGGTCTAGGTATCAGGTATCAGTAGTATAGGTATCTAGAGGTACACCCAGGCCCACAACGAGGTCCCGGCGCTGACTCCCCCACGCTGAGCATTCCACCAACATGTGAAATGCCGTGTCTTCGCCGGAAGCCTCGCAGTGTTGACACCTGGGCGTAACCTCACGATGCATGCGAAACAGATACCCATCAAAGTTTTCGTGCCCGGTGATGATCTGTGTCGCACGATACGTGAGGTCACTGAGCTGCCTCTGCAGCCACTCCTCCATGATCGGTCTCACCGCCGCGATGGTGGTGGTGGGGACACTTTGGTTTTAGAACCCGAAAATGCGGTCTTTCCCGAACAAAGAGAAGCCTATAATCAGTAGGTATAAGTTACGATGACTAACAAGATTTTATTAAATCTAGATCGCGGTTTATGTAAACGTTGGAGACCATCTACCAACAGTTCGGCTGAACTACTTTTAAGTTCCAGTGTAACGTGATGCAACGAAGTTTTGAAGTTATCTTACTAAATCAATACCGTATTTAATATTATTTTTGCATTTTTGCATTTGAAAGCTATAAGATTGCTCCCACTATTCGTTAAATGAGTAGGTACCTATTTATACTCAAACTAGGTATGCAATACATTCTGCTGTTGCAATAATTGAGCTGAGTTTGTCGATCCGGGTCGAACTCCTAAACGACTGGACCGATCTTTATGAATTCAGATAATTATGCACTCACGGTGATGGTCACTATGACCGTGCCAAATTTCAAAAAGATCGGTCCAGTCGTTTAGGAGGAGTTCGATCACGAACGAAATACACGAGTCGCCTAAGAAAGAGCTTCGTAAACTCAGCTCAATAAATATTTTTTTTAATACGTAATAAAAAAAATTGGATACACTTTTATTCTAAATTTTTCTGAAACAATTTTAGAATATGAATAGCAAAAACTATACTCTTAGGCCGAACGTGACCCAGCGAATGTTCCGTTTCGAGGTGGCACGTTCTGCCAATTCCAGGACGAACGTTCTGCCAACTGTTAATGACCAAGATACAACTAGCCCAAAACCTCACGCCGGGCGCCACTGGAAATACCTTCAGGTCGATACCAGAGACGCCCGGCAATGGACGTAAGAGCGGCCGCGCTTGCACTTAAAAGAAAGCCTCGAAAATTGCCGATAGTCGCCGATATAGCCGATATCGATAATTGAGGATAGTCGGACGGATGGACATGATGAAACTATAAGTTCTGAGGATTGAACTACGGAACCCAAATAGAATGAATAAAAAAATACTTTTTTAAATCAAGTTTTTATCATCATAATATTGAATTGTCATGCGAGTTACATACGCGAGCAAGGTTTCAGCTCAATCAGAAACCAGGAAGTATGTTGCATTTAACATGCAAGATTTGTTTACACACGGACATCGGGGCAGGCGCAAGTAAATAAAAGCTTGTAAAAAGAGTTAATTTATTAAGAACTATCCTGAACGAACTTTGAAAGTCCAGTCTTATTGTGTTGGTTTCGTTGAATGACTAATTATAATTGAGCGGAGCGAAGCGAAGCTCTATCTTAGACGACAAGACAAGTGTAAATCGTTTGTGTGCCAAGTCCTCCGAAACGGGCGGCTCGACCGATTTTGACCAAATTTGACATGCTGGTCGAGATCATACCCGGGAGTGCATATCTCTGAAATCATGAAAATAGAGCGATTCTGATTCTGATATGTAATAAAAACATTTGCTCCGCACAACATTTGCAATTAGCAGCATGCATTGCATACCTAGTTATTTTTTAATACACGTCTGTGTCGTCGTTTTGAAATCAGGCTTATTACATTTTTAATCCGCAGATTTCATTGAATGTTGAACAGCAAAGTACAGATAAGACAAACAGACGTTTTTCACGACCAAATCTGCGAAGGAGTAGGCAGATTACACACCCACAATTTGCCAGTCATTTTGTTGGTCCGCGTAATACAGATAACAGTACGATTTTTTTTTTTTTTTTTTTTTTTTTATATTTGGTTCGCCAAATTGACGCCGCCCGCCTGGTGGTAACTCGTGACGACGTCTAGCGATTGTGGGCCACTCTCACAGCACACATTACTATTGAGAGTGGCCCTCAACTTGACGACCTACTGATGTGCCTCTTCACGCTCCGCTTAAAGAACCCAGGATTATATGTGGGAGGAAACACGTGCACAGGCAGGGCGTTCCAGGCCACTATCGTTCGGCAGAGAAACGAACGTTTAAAACGTTCGGTTCTCGCGAACATGCTATCCACTGTGTGGGGGTGGCATCTCTGCCCGGCACGAGTCGTTCGGGATCGGAAGGAAGAGGGTGGGATCAGATTGAAGAGCTCTTCAGAACACTCGCCGTGGTAAATACGGTAGAATGCGGCCAAGGAAGCTATTGTTCGGCGCTGAGCTAGCGGCTCAAGGCTTCCCGTTACCTCCGGACAACCTATAATACGGATAGCCCGTCGCTGCATAGCGTCGAGAGCGTCCAGCAGATACTTCGCGGAGCCGTCCCAGAGGTGAGAGCAGTATTCGACGCAGGGTCTAATCTGCGTCTTGTACAGCAGACACCTCTGGTCCGGTGTAAAGAATCTCTTTACCTTATTCAGTATTCCTAGTTTCCGCGAAGCTAGCCCTATACATCTTTCGATGTAGTTTTTATTATTGAGCTCTCGACGAACGTCTATGCCAAGGATATCAAGGTTGTCCTTCATTGGTAATAATGCATTCTGAAGAGAGGGTAGGGGAAGGAAAGGGGATTTCTTCGCAGTAAATGCACACGCTTGTGTTTTGCGGGCATTGAACTCGACCAGGTTCTCGGTACCCCATTGAGAGATACTGTCGAGGTTACGGTCGAGATCAGCCACGAGTCGTCGTCTCTCCTCCTCAATCTCAGATCGCCCCGCCGTCGGACGAACCGAGTAACTCCCGTGCAGTGTGCTGTCATCTGCATAGCAATGAATGTTCCCGAGGGATAGCATATCATTGATATGCAGAAGAAAGAGAGTTGGTGATAGTACGGACCCCTGCGGTACCCCGGCATTCACTTGCAAGAAGCGAGAAGCCTGGCCATCGCAGAGGACCCGCACTCGGCGCTCGTTTAAAAAGCTGGCAATCCAGCTGCACAGTTGAGGAGGTAGACCATATTCCGGAAGCTTGGAAAGGAGCGAAGCATGCCAGACCCTATCGAAGGCTTTGGCGATGTCCAGGCTAATAGCCAAGGACTCGCCGTGCCTTTCCATAGCCCCACCCCAGACATGCGTTACGAATGCCAGAAGATCACCCGTTGATCGCTTTGGCCTGAAGCCGTATTGTCGATCATTGATTAGCGAGTGATCCTCTAGGAATTGCATGAGCTGCTTATTTATAAGGAGCTCAAGCACCTTGCAAATGACTGAGGTGACAGCTATGGGTCGATAGTTGCCTGGATCGGACCGATCCCCTTTCTTGGGGATCGGTTGTACGTTCGCCTCCTTCCAGACCTCCGGCACGAGCCCTGAAGAGTATGACAGGCGGTACAGACGCGTTAATACTGGAGACAACTCAGCTGCACATTTTCGTAGCACCACCGCCGGAATGCCGTCAGAGCCACTGGCTTTCCGCGTGTCGAGTGACCGCAGCACTGCCCGTACATCACATTGCCTGATAACAATATCAGGCATTGTGTGGCCACAGTTGGCGATGGCGGGGGGCTGCAGGCCACGGTCGTCGACCCGGGAATTAGCCGCAAAGAGGTCTGCGAGCATATCCGCTTTCTCTTGGGCTTTGTGAGCCAGTGTTCCATCTGGGTAACGCAGCGGTGGCAGCGAGGGCTGACAAAAGTTAGATTGCACGGCTTTGGCCAGTTGCCAGAATCCACGGCTGCCTGTGGGATGGGAAGTGAGCTCCTGACCAAGCCGCGCGACGCGCTGGGCATCCGCTCTCTTAAAGGCCCTCTTACTCGACTTTGTGGCCCGGTTGTACGCTGCTTTGAGGTGGCCCACGTTTGGGTCGCGCACAGCCCGGGCCCTGATCCAGGCGCGATATGCCGACTGTTTTTGTCGAACAGCTTTGGCACAATCTCGCCCGAACCAGGGACGGGCTCTGCGGATACTGGCGACATCAGTGAAAGGGATGTAATAATCCATCCCTAAACTGATCTCGCCAGCAATAGCAGAAGCACTATCCGAAGGAGCCTTTCCTACAAAGCAGCGCTGGCTCCAGGGGACGGACGCAAAATAATCGCGTAGACCGTCCCAATCCGCTGACGAGTAGTGCCATAGTCGTCGTGACGTTTGTACAGGACGTGCAGGAGGTGACACCTTCATGCCAGCGTGAACAACACAGTGGTCGGAACTACCCAGTGGGGCTCCTACCGAAACACTGTACTGGGCTGGGCGACTCGTCAGCAGTAGATCCAGCAGAGCGGGCGCGTGATCTGACCTGTCTGGTATCCGGGTGATCCCGCATACCATCTGGGTCAGACCGTGGGAGAGAGCGAACGCATGGGCGGCTCTACCCGCATGATCAGTCTTGAGGGACCCCAGCCATTCAATGTGATGGCCATTGAAGTCCCCCAGAAACACTAGGTCAGCGTTCGGGAACCGCACCTGCGCTTCACGATACCTTTTTACTTCCTGACGTTTCGTTTGGATTGCCCCAACTGTGGTCACCGGTTGACTTAACCTACAAGTTGTCCTTTAACATTATTTTGACGTGGTTAACAAAAACAATGAAGAATAAATCCAGAAAAAACATCCTATTACGTCATATATATGTCAAAGTATTTTTTTTTAAATGTTAAAAATATTACGTTCTCAGGGCAGTGGCGAATGTTCATGTCAATTTGCTGAAGAAATTTCAAAACACAATCAGTAAGTTGACCAAAACCGTAGTTTTCAAAGACTTGTAGATGTATTTTGTCATTTAGCGCAACAGGAATTGCCTTTTAGAGGACATGACGAGTCCAAAGATTCATTAAATAGAGGTAACTTTTTAGAATTAGTTTCATTATTATCGAAATATGATAGCGTTTTGGAAAAGCATATGCAACATCAACAGAGCGACAAACCCGGGCCGAGTTATTTATCATCTTCAATTCAAAACGATATTATTCACTCTGTAGCCGATATAATAAAAAAACGTCGGAGACTGCCGCGGTTAAGCTATTGCATAGTTGCAAAAAAAAAAGAAAATAATAATAATAAATAATAACCTGGCAACCCTTGAAATCATCTAACATCATTTTTCATCTTAAAATTATTTTGATATTTTTATTTAATTTTACAGTCTAAATTTATACTATAATTATATATTGCATAACAAGATTTGCAATAAATTTATAAATTACATATACAAACTATAATATTATCAAGATAAAGAAAAATTACCAAATTGCAAAGATGTTTGGCATATGTCACTTGAAGAAAATATCAAACGAATACAAACAATATCAAGAAATGGATGGATGATGATAAAGGATAAATATGCTCACAAGGGCTAGAGCCAGAACGAGACAAACTGCACAACTACCAACCCCGGACTCGTCGCATAGCTCCGTCTCCCATTTGCCGGAAACTTTGGCTACTGGTGAGGCGTCGAGCTCTAGCAGCGACGAGTATTTCTCTCCACCGACGTCTCCTCCACCTGTGCGTCGGCAGGGGAGAGGCCGGCCACCGACCTGCTTGGGACCCCGACGCCCTTCGGCTTCGATTAGGGACCGCGGTGCCGGTGGTAATGTGCACCGCATGCGTTGGACTTCTTCCATGAACGAGAACGTCATGCGGGCATATTATGCGGCTACAGAGGGAGGAATTAATCTCACTGCGTATCGTGTACGAATGCTGTCTCTGTTTCAGGAGCTAACCAACTGTTAACGTATCAACGCAACGTCTATCGGATCAAGTATGGGTTATACAACGTGGTCATATGTTGGATGATGCCGTGTTTGAGAGGCTTCGCTCAGATTTGCAGGGTAATCCTGGTATCACAATACCTACATCATCAGGTACACATGTTCCTACTGTTTCCACACAACGTCCCACTGATGATGATGTATTGGATACCGGGGTTACAGATGTAAGTACCCATTGCAATGTACAATTAGGGAGCGCTTTGGAATGTGCACTGAGGGAATATCGAAACGTAACACCTACCGAAAGACCTCGTCTACCGCGTTTGCCTACGCAAAAGAAAAATATAGCCCTAATGTGTGCTCTGGATTCACTACTGTCAGACCATTTTAACAGTAGTGAAAATCTCGGTGATACACATTTGATTCTGTACTGTGGGGCTGTTGCGGCATGTCGAGTAGCAAATATTAAGCTTTTATCAAATGATAAAGCTACTCGACCGAAATTTGTTACACCAGCCTGGCAGTATAGGATTGAACGTCGTATTGCCGAGACCAGGGCACTCATTGGGAAACTTATTTGCTTCAGGTCGGGCAATACTCGCCCTAGAGTGATGCGCTTTGTGAACCGGGCATTCTTGGGGACTAATATTAGATCCCAAGAATTTGCTTTTCGGGTCACAGAGCGCATTGACTACCTGAAGCAAAAAGTATATGCGTGGGCAAATCGTATAAAAAGATATAAAAAAAGAGTGGACCGGTATTCCCAAAACTGCATGTTCCAAAGAGATGAGAGATGGGTCTACAGAGATTGGGAGCGATCTGATTCAAGTGTGATTGACGAGCGCCGGCCAGATGATGATGCCACCATTGCATTCTGGAGTGGCATCTGGTCGGCTCCTGTCAGCCACACAGAGGATGGTTGGATGCGGGATGTTAATCGTCTGTGTGAACCGATACAAACTATGGAACCATTAAATTTCATAGATAGTGATGTCACCAACGCAGTCCGTCTATTACCGAACTGGAAATCAGCAGGTCCAGACGGACTGCACAATTTTTGGATAAAATGGTTCCGAAGTTCACATGGACGGTTGGCAGCTCAATTCCAATCATGTTTAGAATCAGGATCGCTTCCCGATTTTCTAACTACTGGTATGACCCATGTCTTATACAAATCTGGTAGTGCCATAGAGCCTAAAAATTATAGACCAATTACATGCCTACCAACGGTCTATAAGCTTCTCACATCTATTTTGAGACAAAAAATAACGCGCCACATAACTGACAACAACATCATGTCAATCTCTCAAAATGGATGTAGAAGTGGGGCTCGTGGCACTAAAGAACTCCTAATTATGGATATGGTTATTAGCCAACAGGTACGCCGTAATCGCAAGGATCTGGCGACATGCTGGATAGATTACAAGAAGGCCTATGACTCTGTGCCTCATTCATGGCTTAGGAGGGTGCTGGAGTTGTATAAGATTGATGCAACTCTATGTGCCTTCTTAGGGGCATGCATGGGACAATGGAAGACCGTCTTGTGCTATTCAGGATGCCGACAGACTTGTGGTAATGGTGGATAAAGATCGAGCGTGGTATATTTCAGGGCGATAGTCTGAGTCCGTTATGGTTTTGTCTGGCCCTGAATCCTCTCAGCGCTTAACTGGAGAATTCAGGTCTAGGGTACCGGTTGCGGAAAGATGGCCAGGTTTTGTCTCACCTTCTTTACATGGATGTTTAAAATTACTTGCCCCAAACAATCACCAACTGATGGAATTACTAAAGGTAACGGAAACCTTGGACGGGGACCTTGGTGGACGAGGATTTGCATCGTGATGTTGCTGCAGTAGACAACGGATTTACCCCGCTCGGTTTGGCTAAAGAGAACTGGCGCAAACCTATAATACTAAGTATCAATGACCGCATGGATGTATGGAATGGAATGATTTTTTACCGACCTCAAAAATGGAGGAGGTTCTCATTTCGACTGCTTTTAACTTTGATTTTTAACCGACCTCAAAAATGGAGGAGGTTCTCAATTCGACTGCTTTATTTTTTTATGTTTGTTACCTCATATATCGGGCATGCAGTCCTCAGCTTATGAAGCTTCGCCCCTGTCTCAGGGGGCTGTCAAAACCACGTACCAAGGGATTATTTTAATCACTAAACTACTCAAGACCACACCTATTCAAAGGACATTTTAGAACTTGTTTAGATTTTCACTCCTTATTAACATTATTATACTAATTTGAGCATTTCCTGATAAAATTTATTGAGGTTTGGTTACATATAGATTATCAAAAAATTTTATCTATTGTCGGTAAATGCTGGTATAAACCCTTGTTTTAATATTTTATAGATAAAGTGTTGTACATCTAATTACTAGTCGTAAACTTGATGTTGACCATCACCTACATACTAACATGAAACCAATCACTTTCCACTTAGATATTCATTTACTTAAGACACTCGGTGAAATCTAGCATAAACAGAGCTTTTAGTATGATTGGACATCGGGAAATGAATATTCTCATTTTCTGCAAGGTTGGAAAATAGACTGTAAAATAAAAATACAAGTTCCGCTTTATATCATAACGTTGGTTTATTTACATAATGTGAATTACTTTTGCCAGTATGCGGAATAAGTCAAGGGAAGAGCACCGTAAACGGAGTTAGCAAGGGGAGCACCGTAAACAGAGGCAGCTAACGGAGCAGAGTAAACAGAGGGAGCGAAGACCGAAGAGTACAGAGAGGGGATGGCGCCAGGGTAAACGTAAGGAGAAACAATGGAGCGGGCAGCCACAACAGTAGGTTCAGCAGCAACTGGGATAGGTACTGGGGCTGAGGCGACTACAGGAGTAGACACAACTGGGGCAGCTACAACAGCAGCATCCTTTCGTACAACAGCGTTGAAACCATTTACGTCATCAGCGGTGTAGTCCACAATACGTCTGGTACCGTCGGGCTCGACAAGAGAGTATTGTCCTATAACGTTGCCACCGACGCGGTTCTCAGTCTGACTCTTGATATCACCAGTGATAGGGTCAGCCACTTCGTAACTAAAGCTGGTGGCATCAGTGTCTACTGGCGCTACCGGCACCACGGAGCAGTGGGCCACGGCCACGAGGACGGCGAGTACTATGAACTGCAAACAAATAGTACAAATTATGAAAAAATACCTATGTAATCAAAATCTGAAGTATGGCTTGAAACTTTTAAATTATTTGGCGTTTCATTGATGTCACCAATAATTCGTTCCATGGCACAAAGTGACTGTGGAACTAGTGATAATATACCAAAATTTACCTTGAATGCCATTTCTGATCCTGAAGAGATTCACTGATCGAATGATGCAAGTTGCCTAAAACCACTTGCTTATATACAAATTCGTCAATACTATTATGGCATGTTGTAGCTATAATTTACATTTATTTATGAGATCATATTATTTCCTAATTGCTATTTGACATTTTTTTATGCAGTTTGAATATTTGTGGCGAAGATATTTCACATTTTTTGTTCCAATACTCCTGAAGTAGTTGGTCTAGTCTCATCATCCACTGAGCTATTTCCCAACCCGGTTGGGATCGGGTTTCCAGTCTTACTGCGATGCGGCTGAATATCGATATTTTCCTTGGAGCGACTGCCATCTGACCTCCACAACTCATGTACAATATCGTAGTTCCGTAGTTAGACTAGTCGGATTTAGTTTTTAGGGTTCCAAACGGCATAACAATAAACATACTTATATATTTCTTAATACATAGAAAATAACCAAATTCCAAAACAAAAATTTGTGGATCACACAAATATTTGATTCGAACCCGGGACCTCAGGAACGGCAGTCACATACACATACCACTGTGCTAACGAGGCAGTCTAAATCGAGTTGTTCTAGTGTATTTTAGAATTTGCAGTTAGGTCATTTGGACAGTTCCTGTATTCGATTCTTTAAAGTAGAATTTAAGAAACTACTAGACATATACAGTCACACCCAGATTTTGAGGTTGTCGATGGCATATTATATACATTTTGTTAACTATATTGTAGATCACACACAGATAATAGATGGCGAACATAATAATATTGCTGATGCCGAGAAACCTCGTCCATCGGCAAATGCATAACTTGTTGATCCCATTGGTTTAGACATTTGATATCTTGGTAGGACCTCTATACATCCAATGTTATCATTAGTATAGAAACAGAATACAGAGACGGATCCATCTATTAACTCATGTGGTAGTGCCAAGGCTACGGACGCGGACGCATAAGTAGGTACGTTGCCCTGAGTAACAAACAGTGATTGATATCATAATTATTTTAATAGTCACAGCGTAATTAGTCCATGTTTAAATGTCACACACATATATTATTAATAAAGCTTCCTACTACAGAGAGTATTGTTTATGCGGGGTGCGCATTGTCTTACATAACTTTTCAACTCATAGATTACCTCCTTAGGAGGTTATCTATGTTTCAACTCCTATCATCGGAGGTCCGAAAATGTTTCTCATATTATTTAAAATTATAATAATAATAATAATAAATAATAATAATAATAAATTTATTTCTTAATATAAATTTACATCATAGGCGTAAGTACATAAAAATACATACATAATAATGATCGTTATTCATAAAAAATATTACAACTAAATATTAAAAACATAATCATTTAAATTCATAATATCACAAATCATACACTTAGTTTTACTAATATTTGTTTTAATATATTTGTTTATTTTTATTTATTTATTTATCATTTATTTCAAGTAAGCACATTAGGTACACACTCATATTTTGTTAGTAATAATTATAATAATAGTTAAATCTTGGTGTTAGTTTGTACATGAAGGTCACAGCAATGGTTGACATAGCAACAGTCAACTCGGTCAGCAATCACCTCCAGGAGGGAGTTGGAACTCGCCCTAACCCTGCGCACTAACGAGGCAGCGCGCTTACGCATCGTAGTATAAAAACAATCTACTCGAGCCTTCGCGAACATGCCTGACGCGCTGCAGCGCCAGGGCAGTCCCATTAACCTCCTGAATACGTTATTATATTGGACCCGGAGGGCCCCATACGCCTTCTGAGTGTAGTCAGCCCACAGCCTGCACGTGTAAAAAGAAGTACAGTAAGCTCTGAAAAGAGTAATTTTAACTTGAGGTGAGCAACGTGCAAATCTGTGAGCTATCATATTCGCTCTGACAGACAGAGCCCTCCATTCCCTACCGATATCAGCATTGTCCCTGAGGTCGGCGGTGACCAGGTGACCCAGGTATTTAAATTGCTCCACTCGTTCGAGCGCAACACCTCCGAGCCGCACGGGCGGTACACTATCCTTATACCGGGCCCCGCTGGACCCAAAGACAATATACTGACTTTTCTTTATATTGTACACAAGCCCGTGATCCGCTGCGTAAGCTTCACACGTGGCCAGGAGCGATCTCAACCCACAGATTGAGGCGCTCAGCAGGACCATGTCATCTGCGTAGCTCAGATTGTTGAAACAAATTCCGTCAATGTGACACCCGACACGCTGGCTACTGAGCGCCTCAATCAGTGCGTTAACATAAACATTAAAGAGTGCTGGGGAGGTCAACCCCCCCTGCCTCACACCGCACTCCAACCTATATGGCTCCGACAAAGCTCCCGCCCATCTCACTCTACTGACCTGGTTCCCATACCAATACCGAAACATATGTAGCAGTTCCATAGGGATACCTAAGGTCTCCAGCTTCTTCCAAAGGACTTCGTAGGAAACCAGGTCAAAAGCTTTCGACAGGTCTAAGAAACACGCAAAAACAGGTGTCTTCCGACATGTATAGTACCTGACAGTCTGCTTGAGACACAGGACCGCACTCTCTGTTGATAAACCAGGTCTGAAACCAAATTGGTTATCATGTATATTTATATATTTGTTCAACTGTGTCTCAAGCAGCCCATCAAGCACCTTAGCAAACACTGTAGCCAAAGATATTGGTCTATAATTGTTAATATCGGACAAGTTTCCCGTCTTATTCTTCACTACAGGAACAACAAGTGTTTCTATCATGTCAGGGGGTAGGTAGGAGTGACCGATACAAAGATTGAATAATAGAGCCAGAACTCTGGGTAAATGAGGTCCAGCGTTCAACAGATGCTCTATACTGAGCCCGTCGTGTCCGGGTGACTTGCCATGTGATGACTCTCTTATTAATTTATCTATTTCATTGGCAGTGAACCGGTTATTCACCCTATCACGACTAGTACCAGCACCCGGCGCTAAACGCTGTCCCCCCAGCTGAGATTTCACAAAAAAGTGACTCCTAAAACGATCAGCTATTTGCTTCGCATCACTCACACCATCCACACTTACAGGCAAGCCAGGCCGCGGATTTAACTTGGCAGTTTGTTTCCAAAAACCACGGAAGTCGCGTTTAGAATGAAGAGAGGCAGCTATGTCTATTTTTACTTGATCTTGGTGATTTTGACACCATTTTAATTGAGACTTGAAGTACTTTCTACTCTCCCTCATTTCCTCATATATACTCCCAGTTGTAGGTTTCCCACACAACTGCCACATCCGAAACTTAAGTCTGGCTTCCCCATGAGCATGTCTAACGTGCCGATTCCAACCCACTACCTGCTTCTTCTTACGCACTGTACTATTGCTACTACAAACTGAAGCTTCGCTAAGAGCTTGTATGATATTATTGTGTAAATTGTCAATTATATGTCTGTGTGAAATGTCATTACAATAAAAGTCACTACATAATCTAAATTCTAATGGAAAGTCAATTAATCGCAGTCTATTATTACATTCACTAAAATACAAATCTATTTGTTCCCTCGATCGAGCACCCTATACAATATTATTATTATTATTTCAATAATTGATTACATTACAAATTCTATCAAATGCCAATAAATTTAATTTACATTCAAATGTCATTGGAAAGTGATCAGACCACATTACATCATTGTCAACTGAAACGTTAACAATTGAGTCAACGGCTGAGTGAGTGACAAGGCAGTGGTCAAGCCACCGTCTAGTGCCGTGAACTTCACTTAGAAACGTGTAAGTGTCACTGTCGGAGCCCAGTAGGTCCATGTCTACCGCAGACCACCTAGCTTCCTCACAATAATTTTGTAGTTCTCGCATAAACGGTTTGTTTGGGTGAGCATTGAAATCACCCAGTACGTACACAGATTCGACAGCACAGTCATCAACAATAGCACTCACCATACCGAGGCAGTCCATGAAGCACGGTAGATTATTTGTTTCGTCCGTAGGCATGTATATGCTCATCACTATGATAGGTCGATCACCGGCACTAATTTTAATGGCACAGATCCGTGGGTTTGCACAAGGAATCACTGACACGTTTCGAAACACAGCAGACCTCCACAATAGTGCAACACCTCCATGTGGCCTCCCCTGTAATATACCAGCCGAGGTGTCAATGGCTGACGTCCCTACAGCGCTATAATTCTTGTTAATCGAGCTTAAGTAAGGAATTTCATCCGGCAGGAGCCAGGTCTCCTGAAGTGCCACTAAATCAGAGCGCTTTTTTTTTTTTTTTTTTTTTTTTTTTTTTTTTTTTTTTTTTTTTTTTTTTTTTTAGTTCCGCGTTTAACGTTTATTTTATTTATTTTATTTTCTTTAATCAGAGCGCTGACACAGTTCTCTTATATGATCAACTGAGCGTTTCACGTTTTACAGTTAAATGTACTGAATTTGAGAACAGTCATTGTATGTTTTTGTTGTAACCGCCTTTACTCGAGTATTTATTAAAATTTACGAATCGTCTGAAAATTATACCCTGAGGCCACAGTTCTATATCCAAGAACAAAGACAGTTTGCTCTCATTCACAAAGAACTTATATGCCATGTAGTGTTTCTGATCCTTATAATCAATTCTCTCTAGGGTAACCGTCTCATGCGTTTTTGTTTGAATATAATCGACAATATCAGACTCCACCGTATCTTTGTGAATATTAGATATAAATATTGGCACTTTCTTATCTGCGGCCCTGAAAGTTCCAGTCGTATCACGAGATACTCCAGCTTTTCCCGAGTACCTATAGTTTAATTTTCTTTTGCGCACCACAGTTTGCCATTCACCGTTATTTTGTGAATCTAGCTGTGTCCTTTCATGAATAGGCAGCGTAGATGACGCAACAGTCAGCTGTTCGGTCCGAAGTGGGTCTGATGGCAGTGCAGGCGTAGGAGGTGGAGAGGCCGGGGGTGGAGGCGGTGGCGGTAAGTCGCCGCGGTGTTTTACTAGTAACGAACGGTATTGCACAGCTGACTCACAGATACCCACATTTTGTATTTGTTTCGGCAGAACATCGTCATGTAACTCTTTTTCCTGTAGGTTGTCGATTGCCTGTGCAGTCGAAGAGGCAGATTCATCAACGTAAGATATTCCTATGGGGCCACTGTCAGTACACCAGGCTCCTCTCTTACGATTAACATTCTTAAACGGACTCGGCGGTAATGAGCTGTACATCAACCGTGTTTCCAGGTCATATAGGTGGCCCTTTGTGACATAGGATGATTTAATTTCCTCCACCTCACCCTGCAGCCGTGCTATATCCTTTAAAAGTTTCGTGCAGTCCAAATGATCAAAAGTTAACGGAGGTAATTTTTCCAACTTTTGGGCCACAAACACTGGAATGATGTCCGGTTTACAGGTTTTGAACACTTTAATTATGTCATCCAGGTCACGCACCTCCTTTTTTCCCCTACCCTTTGAATTGCTTTTACGTTCTTCGGCGGGCAGCGATTCAAACAACAACTTTTTAGAATTCGCGATTTCATCCTTTGAAAAAGCCGTTACGCATAGTCTCACTAACGACACTTGATCCATCACTGAGTTTTTATTTTGAATATACGACAGTAATTCGTTTATTACGATATTACAGCTATTACATTTTAACACGTTCGCCATTTTCGTAAATTAGATAATTTGCGCTGCGATACTAATGATCGAAACTCATAATGATTTGAATAAATAACTATTATATTCATAAATGTGTTTTATTCTAATATTTGTTTTCATAAATTTCTTAATCATAAGTATTTTCATCCATTTGTTTTGGTTTCTTTTGCATGTTATTTAATGCGTCATTCTTCAATTTGTTTATTGTGCTGTGTACCTGCAATGAGAAAAAAAAAGGTATAATAAAAATAGAATAAATAAAATAGAAGGTAAAGTTAAAATTGCGACTCCAGTGAAAATCAAATTGCTACCAGAAACGAGATGCTACCATACAAGCAGGTTAGGTTAGGTTAGAACTGTGACCACAACAACGCGCGAGCCGAGCGAGCGAAGCGAGCGTGTCGCGGTAGCGGCCGGCGAAGTGCCAGAATTGTTAGAAAAGTAGACAGAATTTATGCAAAAAGATTTTTTTTAAATCGGTCCAGCCGTTATTGAGAAACACGTGTAACAGACGGACACAAGGAATTGATAGAACGCAAATTTCATTCTTGCGTTCAACAACAGATCAGGTTGACAGAACAGAAGGAGGCTACCAGACAAGCAGGTTAGGTTAGGTTAGAACTGTGACCACAACAACACGCGAGCCGAGCGAGCGAAGCGAGCGTGTCGCGGTAGCGGCCGGCGAAGCGCCAGAATTGTTAGAAAAGTAGACAGAATTTATGCATAAAATTTTTTTTAAATCGGTCCAGCCGTTATTGAGAAACACGTGTAACAGACGGACACAAGGAATTGATAGAACGCAAGTTTCATTCTTGCGTTCAACAACAGATCAGGTTGACAGAACAGGAGGAGGCTACCAGACGAGTAGGTTAGGTTAGGTTAGAACTGTGACCACAAAAACGCGCGAGCCGAGCGAAGCGAGCGTGCCGCGATAGCAGTTGGCGAAGCGCCAGAAACTAATTTTTGTTAGAAAAGTAGACAGAATTTATGCAAAAAGATTTTTTTAAATCGGTCCAGCCGTTATTGAGAAACACGTGTAACAGACGGACAGAAAGACACAAGGAATTGATAGAATACAAATTTCATTCTGTTATAAAGTAAGCTATTCTGATCACTGGTTCTTGGTAGTAACAGTATTAATAAAAAAATTATAATAACTGACTGTTATGAGTTCCCATGATAGTTATACCAATGTATGAATAAAAAAAGTATGAAAACTAAAATTATGAAGAGTGATGATTATGAACACAAATCGGTAGTAAGATTAATATGAATAAAAAAAATATGTGAGCCAATATGGACCCTTTTATACGTGTGGGTGACTCAAAGAAACGCCTTTTCAATTTACGCACGCTACAAAGGAAATTACTATCAATTTAACTGTGCAGCCATCCACGAAAGAATAATATCGCTTTGACGAAAATATAAGTATTTGTACATAATTAGCTATATGCATTACGGTTCATTTAATCTTCAGAATCATAATAAAAGCTTAGAGCCAAATAATTGATTGAGCGAGCGAAGCGTTTACATCTCAAGATTAGACAATCTGGCGTTCGTCTGTCTATCTGTCTGTTTATGTGGTCCAGGTTAAAGTTGTCACAAAATAATAGCCCGTTTGTCATTTGGGAAAGACCCTAGAATTTAAATTGAAAACTAAAAAGAAAAAAAATATTACATTATTGTTGAAAGATCATGTTTTGGCGCGTAAAATTATGGGATAGAATATATTGCAAGTATTCAAAGTAAATGACAACCCGACCAATTACATTTTTTTTGAGTATTCTGGACACATATTTTTAAATCCGTTCGCCTCAAAGCTTGGGACATAACGACGACGACACCGCCCTCCACACGTTGGTGGAGTGCTCAGCGTGGGCGAGGCAGCGCCGGAACCTCGTAGTGCTCCAACCATGCTCCAAGCCATGGTCTCCAGCGCGAGTAGGTGGAACGTGGCCGTGTTCTTCTGCGAGCAAGTCATGCTAGCGAAGGAGGCGGCCGAGAGGGAGAGGGAACGTACCCTCCCCGCTGAGTTTCGCTGTCAGCGGCCAGGGCGCCGCAGACTCATCTACGCCCAGGACCATCGACCTCCATGATCGGGGCCTAAGGACGGCAGGCTATCCACCCGCCGTCCTTACAGATGCTTCTGCCTGCTGGCAGCCTGCTGGCTAGAATGGTTGCGTGCTGCGGGGCCTTTGCCCCACAGCAAGCATCCAGATTCACTCACCGACGCGGGATAAAACCCAACCCCAACGACGCGGGATTTTCATTCCGACCAAACCCCACCCCCGAAGAGGCCACACAGCTGGCCAAAGTCCGCCGGGCGCCACCGTAAATACCTTCCGGAGTCACCGGAGACGCCCGCAGCAATGGACATGGGAGCGGCCGCGATCTCACGGAATTAAAAAAAAAAAAAGAAAGGGGGACATAAAGAACTATACCTACCTAATGATTTTATACAGTTTGTAAAACCGAAAGCAAAGAGATAATCTCCGATGTGGCTTAAAGTATTTAAAGAGTAATAGGACAAGTAGACGATGAATGAAACCTCTAAGTTCAGTTCCGAAATTACAAATTTTAACGCTAGATAATAAGTGCAAGAGTATACGTTGACCCCCAACGGAGGCAATGTTGGTAAATACTCTTTGAATAAACCTGATGACACTAGATGTTTTATTGCTTATACTTACTGCTGGTGATATGGTCAGATGGCAGTCGCTTCACGGAAAATATTGAAGTTCAGCCGAATCGTAGTTAGACTGGAAAGCCGACCCCAACTGAGTTGGGAAAAGGCTCGGTGAATGATGACTTACTGCTGGTGATACAAAAGATTTATCAACAAATTTGATATATGTCTAGTCAGTAGAAGTCATTATTATTTCCTAGTCAGTTGTACTGGTACCTAATGTTAAAAAATTAAATGTCACAAAGCTATGTACTAGGAAAATATTGCAATTAAAAATCCATAAAACAAGTTAAATACGCACAAAATTTGTATCGGTAGTTCAATTTATAGTACGTACTCGTATATTAGTATAAATATAAACCTATTTTAATTATCATCGTCATTCGATCAGTGAATATCTTCAGGATCAGAAATGAATACAAAGGTAGGTAAGAAAACAAACACAATAAGAAGCTGCCTTATTTCTTAGGGTTTCTTAGTAAAAGTCTCGTCACATGTAAATTGGAGATGATATATTTTTTCACGTCTACCCCATTGTGTGGGGTATCATTAGACAGGTCTTTTAAAAACATTGATAGGTTGCTAAGATGATTTTTTGATAAATATCCGTTTGCGAGATATTTAGCTTTGCAGAGCATGTTTTTGCGAAAACAGGGTGTGTGTCCCCTTCTAAAATCTAAACGGCTGGCGTGCAGCACCTGAAAAAATTCATGATGGTAGTTCATGTACTGAACTTTGAAGGAAAACTATACCGGATTAGATAGCTCTGTTAGTTTAGGAGTTATAGATGCTATTAAGGGTGACTACGAAACACTATTCAATGCGTGGCCCGACACGAACAACTTTTTTGATTCAGGTCATAACTCCAATCATTTAAGCTTAAATTAGGTAAGAATCTCGGAATTCGTGATACCCAACTGTAAGTCTGTAAATACTTGTATATTGACACCCTAAAAGTTGTCTCAAAACCTACATATGGTAGGGTGTACGCAACTATTAAATTTCAAGGTCAAAGGTCACAAAAATCGTTTTTTTGCGCTTTTTTTGTAAATATCTCATTTCCTATGGGTTTTTTGCTATCTGTATTTACTATCAATATTGTAGAATACAAAATTCTCTACTAATTTTGTTAAAAAAAAATTTTATACGGTGAACCGTTGTCGAGATAGAGGGCGGAGAGCGCGCGGTCACAGCATCACTTCAGGTCAACCGGTGCCTGCGGTCGAAAACGCGCCTTAGTTATAAAAATTAACTTTTATATCATTTACAGTTTGTAGTACTCGCCATCTTCGTGGCCGTGGCCCACAGCGCAGTAGTGCCGCTAGCGCAAGTAGACACTGATGCCTTCAGCTTCAGTTACGAAGTGGCTGACCCTATCACTGGTGATATCAAGAGTCAGGTGGAGAACCGTGTCGGCGGCAATGTTGTGGGACAGTACTCCCTGGTTGAGCCTGACGGTAGCAGACGTATTGTGGACTACACAGCTGACGACATCAATGGTTTTAACGCAGTTGTACGTACAGATGCTGCAGAAGTTGTTATACCGTTTGCTTCTGTACCTATTCTGGTCTCAGGTCCAGTAGTTGTCCGAGCCACTCAACCGCCCGGACCGTTTTCCTCCATAAATGAGGAAATTCACCATCTCCAATCTTTGGGAGGATGTATCGAATTTCTACTCTGTCCCAAGTGTCCCCCTACAATTTTTACTGGTAAACCCTCTCTCTTAAGCTGCTTGTCAGTGCTCAAGCCCGGAGTATAAAAAAGTAAACTGATTGATATACACAAGTCTATAGTTTTATTTTATTACATTTTACTAAGCGGACATCCATGAAAATGAAAAAGCGAAAGAAGTATGCCAAGATCTTAGGAAGTGGATATCTGTGGTGCGGGCGAACCTCTGCCATTGTTACACCTGTCTAGACGTTCTAAGGTACCTAACACCATTGAATATCCAGCACGTATCGATTATCCGGAGCGTGGTGACATATAAAATGAATCAGCTGGAGAACGGCTGGACCGAATTTTCTATTATTTTTTTTGTTGTGTTCGATTATCAGGAGAAGGATCGTTGTACGAAAAAGAAAAATGAATGCGGTACCAAGTTTGCAGGGACAGCTAGTGAAGATTGAAATGCTTCGTAGGGTTGTCTGAAGTTCGATTCCTTATTGTGTTCAACAGCTGTCAAAACCTGTTCATTAAGCCTCGTTAGATGTACATCGTTTTGTGTACAGCATTTGGCAGTAAGGTCATTGTGTTCTTGTTTTATTTGCACACTTAACGTTGCCAGTACATACTAAAAATTGCATTGAACTGATAGTGCGTATATTATTATATATTTTGTATTTGAAACACTTTGAAATGATAATGGATTTTATTATTAAATGCAATTTCGTGAAATAAACTGCCTAGTTGAAATATCTATATACGTGCAGTGTTCTGGCGACAGTAATCACGCAGGCGGAGCCGAGGCGATCAGCTATTATTTATTATTGTTGACAGAATCTTTATCCCAATTAGTATGATTTTCACTTGGTATTGTGGTTTAGAGCAAGTGAGTTTAGAAACTATGGCCGATATTTTGTTATTTTCTTTGTCTTTTTAAGAAACAAATTTTGATGACCAGAGCTTTAAAATAATGTAAAAAGCTCTGGCAAACGTAAGAGGTTGATCCTGGTTAGATCCCGGCTCAATGTGTATTATTTGTTTAAGTAGAGATAGTAATTTATAGTGGATAAAACGACACTAAACAATAATACCTAATACGTAATACAGAGAATCGTTTACGGTCGTAGGTAGGTACTGGAAAAAGTAGTCAAGCCATGTTTTTCCCAGCATGAATGAGTCGACTGGGTAATTACCACCCTCACATTTATTTTATAGGTACTGTGTATGGCACAGTTCGCGAAAACTTCGAAGGCCTCCTTTTAAATTATTCTTACTTATACGAGTATTAGCGATACTTTGTATCAATATCCTGTGTTCAAGTTTCTAAATTGGTTCAAATACTTTGTATAAGTACGTATTGAACGTATTGTGTGTATTGAACTTTGAATAGACGTAACGTTATATAAATACACTTTGTAATGTAATGACTAGTTTTCGTCGTAGCGTATCTCAAGGGCAATAAATAGCTAGCTTCTAATAAATATACATTTCCAGATGATTCAGATTTAGAAGTATACCTTGGAATTCATTCACTACCATTATCTAGAGGAGTGGTAACATTGGCTTTCTTTTTATTTTTTGGGGGGTTAGCACCTAGTCCCTGGACCTGCACGTGGTGCGCCTGCTGAGAAACAGACGGGGCTTTGGCATATATCAACCCATACCCCTGAACCGGCAATAGGCTCGCCACATATTTTCCTTATTTTTTATTCCGTTGCCCAAGTCTGTCGCAGCACCTACGTACATTGCGGTCTAGTGCGTCTGGTTAGCACTACGAAGAATTTTCAGTGTTAATCGGCGGACTTAGGCCACTTGTGTGGCCGCTGCGTGTTGGTCGGGTTTTAACCCCCATATTTGGGGTCAGGTTTTATTCCGTGTCAGTGAGTCAACGCGTGCGTGGGATGAAACCCCACAGCACGCAGCCCTTCTAGCGTTGGGATAGAGGCTGGTTGGGTGCAACGGGCTGGTAGTTCTGCAGTGGACTTAAGTTGGATGATGATGATAATAATATATCATACTAATTAAATTACCAACATTTCATTTATTGTAAAATGGTGGTAATTATTTTGCCACTATTGAATAGTTTTTTAGGGCGACGTTATTTTGAAAAACAATGATACTCGTACCTACAGTTCAAAACGCGTTTTTAAAAGGTTGACCCTTTACCTCTAATCAATTTGACGGGCTTTTCGTCTAAAATAGTTAGGAACCTATTAAACAAAAAACGTATTTTTAGTTCATGTATTTAATACATTTTTTATGTACAAACTAAAAAAATTATTTACATAAATTGAAGCACGTTGTGGTTTAGGTATAAACTATTACGTCTTGTTAGACTTTTAAGTTTACCAGTACGATAGTGGGGCGGAATAGGCCGAATAAGCGAAGGGAGAACTACCATAGTAGGCTGGGGCGTAAGTGCGAGCAGCTACTAATCCATTGGCGGCTACAATTCTTGGAGCAGAGTAAGCGAATGGATTGGCACCATAGGTAACTGGAGCAGCGGCAGTGTAGGTGACTGGGGCAGCGGCAGCGTAGGTGACTGGAGCAGCGGCATTGTAGGTGACTGGGGCGGCTATAGCGCGTGCAGCATAAACGGGGGCACTAGCAGCGTAAACAGTAGGAGCGGCAACTGTGCGTGCAGCAACGACGGTAGGGGCAGCTGCTACTACAGTTGGGGCCGCAATAGTACGGGCAGCGACAACTGCAGGAGCGGCAGCTACAACTGGGGCTGGTGCCGCAATGAAAGCCGGGTCCTTGCGTACTACGGCATTGAATCCGTTAATGTCATCAGCGGTATAGTCTACAGTGCGTTTTGTACCGTCGGAGTCCAACAGCGAATACTGGCCAGCAACGTTTCCTCCAACACGGGTCTCGACTTGACTCTTGAAGTCACCAGTGTTGGGATCGGCGACGTCGTAGGCAAAACTGGTGTAGTCAGCGTCTACTCGCGCTAATGGTACCACTGAGGAGTGGGCCATAGCCACTAGGGCGGCGAGAACTACGAACTGTGGGCAAACAATTAAAACTTGATAAGTAATAAAAAAAGGAAAAATCTTCGAAAATCGTTTAGTTTAATTAACATAAGACAAGTTGCTTTTTAACTTTTAGGTGATATTTTTATTCTTGCTGCGTTTGAAATAGAGAAAATTGATACAGAAAGTTTCTAATAACACAAAGGCCGTAAGATAATTATTGCTTTTAGCCAAAGCCGCATTTTCAAATACAATTTGCCCTGCCTATATTGAGGTAAATATTGTACTACGTACCTACATAGAGAACAAGCTTTCAACAAGATTTTTTATGAGAAAAGTTTCGGTACAGTTGCCTCCTATAGTATTTATGCCAAACGCATTCTGAAAAGTCAAGTCACATTGCTAAATTTTGGATCACGATTTTTGTTTGAGATGTCTATTTGCTTTTGCCATGTCTATTTTTTAGACCATGCAAAAATGTTTACATAGTGGTCCAATTTTAATAATTATTTTTTATTGAGTGGAGTAATACTCGTAGATTGAAGTTGGTCCCATTCAATTTTAACCGAAATCAGTTGCGCGCTTATTAAAAATCATTATTCTATTATTATTAATCATATTTTTTCGAAAATTACGAAACTGAGAATTCAATTCATCAGAAAATTTTAATAACGTATTGTGGAATTTTACCGAACTAGATAAAGATACAGTGAGTAGGTGTTAGAATGAGATTTGAATTGTGTTTTGTTACTCAATTACGAAAACCTATTGTACAGATTTGAATGAAAATTAGCACATTGAAAGAACAGTAATTAGAAAACTTTTCCGCGGAATTTCATTAGAAAATCTCAAGCACTGTAGAAATTAAAATTAAATAGCCGACGCTACGCACTAGATAGCCGCCCGTCTAGTCCTGACACTGTCACAGTAATAGATTAGCACTTCACTAGATAATAAAGTAATCTCTACCTTAGCTGCCATTGCAATAGTTTTGAGATTTTCCACTCGTCGAATGATACCTGTGGAGTTTGTAAGGAGCTTTTATACGAGCTTCAAACGCGAGGGCGTGGCGTCCGGCCAGCTAAGATTACTTGTTGATCTTTAAAAATTAAGTGAAGTGTACTTTGAAATAAGAGTGTGGGTTCAGTGAAAAATATTAAAAGGATCATGAAGGTCGTTTGACAAAATGTTTGTCTGTTTTCTTTTCCATATTGAATTATGTTATACGAGTATTGTTACTTTATTGTTACGGAGTGCAAAGACTGTATGTGTGCAGATTTGCATTCAATCATAATGTGGGCCGTGACCGTGATAATGGTCGTACAAATAAGTATGGATATATAATTATACGTAGGTCTGCGTACATAATACTTTTGAACTCTGTACATAGAAAAACAATCATCGTTATTATCTTTACGAAAATTGTACTGTATTACAATAAAGATCTTTTGAAAAAAAAAAATCTATCGAAATCAGTTTATTTCTGTTATGAGAATTCATTGACGCGCTGCTAATCGAGGACCTCCTTCAACTCCTTTCATTTAGACACCAATTTTCGTGATAAGTCAAAAAAAAATTAACATCCCTATTTATGACCTCTTCTTTTTACATCAATAAAAAATTCACTTCGGTGAAACCTGGGTAAGTTACTAGTTATATAGTAATTATTGAACCTTTAAGTACTATGGAACTCTAAAACGTTACAAGTGTAATCGCCTTTGTGATGTTGACGGATGCGGAAGAGCAAGGTCGCTGTCTTGATGAGAATTTGTACGTCGAAGAAATGGGTCCGGCGTTTCACAAGGTCGACTATTGGCCGATGCTACGCTCACATTAATACAGATATGCTTCTTTGTTCTCGATTTAATTTGTGTACGGCCCTTTTTTATGAAGGTTTACAAGTGTTATTTTGTATGTGGTTTAATCTATCTATATATAGAAATGAGGAATGTCCCACTTAGCTCTCGAGAACTGCTTATGCTCCAATGATGGTTGACCCCTCTATGGATAGCCCTCGATCTGGAGGCAAGCCAAAAAATCGAAAATTTGACCTAGCCCTAAAGGGTCAAAAGTTATAGGCCAAAACCTATGGCGTGGTGCGGCGCTTAGACACCGTACTAGTATTAAATAAAAAATCTTCTGCCTGCTATTATTTCAATTATTTGGGGTCGTCGCAACTACTCCTCCCCCTCACTTTTTTGACAGACGTCATCTCCTCATAACTCCCTTTCTATTCTCTTTCATGCAACTGAAACCATTTTTTTTAATTATTGTATAATACTCGTAGTCACACAATGACAGTTTCCTGTGAAATCTCATCCAATTTTAACCACAGTCATTTTAACTATAAACCTGGAATTGTAATAATCTGAGAGTGCCTTAGAGACGAAGGCCCTTATAAATATGAATAAACCAACATAATTCGTGTGCAATTAATAATCATACACAGGAATCAAACCCTATAAATTACGATTATACATATTTATTACCTCAATCTGTTCTATTGAACCAACTAGTTTTTTAATTAAAGAGAGATAAACGGCATTATTAATGACGTAGAAACAAGATTATTATCATTATAGGTTTGCTCCAAATTCTAAACTCAAGGTAATCTTCACGCAAAATGAACAATATTTCTACGTAAGTATGAAATAAAAAAAAAATACATACAAGAAATTATCTTGTATTACATACAATTATGTAGATGTTACATACAATAAATGTAGTCCTATCATTTATTACTATCATGTGGGTCAGTAAGTACTAATGCTTTTAAAAGTGTAAGTGATTGTAAAACCTTATCTTAGATAATATATTTTTTATGTAATGAGTATGCTAGTGTGCCAGCTTTTATTTTTTTACAGTATAAATTATTGCTAAACAGATGTAAAAGAGGGATTCAGACGAATGTTCAAAGATACCATGGATAAATATTCAGATATAAATTATATATCGCAGAAACTAATGTCATTGGCCGAACTCGAAACTGCAGTCTTTCCCTAACAAGAGTTATGCTCTGCTACTAACCTACGATGACCGTACTAATATACCATGGATAAATAGTGGATCACACACACACACACATCACGCCTATATCCCCTAAGGGGTAGGCAGAGGCGCATTACACAATCACAATTTGCCAGTATTTTAGTCCCACGTAATAGGGGGCAAGCCTATTGCTTTCGCTGGGCACACACATAATGGGTTATGTCCAAAAAGGCCAAATGAATTTAAAAAAAAGTAGCAGCTATATTGGAATACTGAAAAGAAATTTGAAACCCGTTGCCTTGCGATGAAATTTTGATGAAAGACAACAAAATCTTACGTGCCAGCCGCTATGGCACAGCCAATTAAAGTCCTGGGCGACTCGGACTAATTGCCGTTTGATACATTAAAATAGTGATGTGCATAGGTAGTCAAATTATTACGGAAAAAAATCTCATGCAAGTTGCGTGGTCATTATCTGTAGATGCATGGTATTATTTGAATTTCGATATGCATATCTTATAAGTTGTTGTGCGCACCTCATTATTCACAATAATATTGTTGGATAGTTTTGGAACCGAAACGCTTCTTCAAACTTAGCGTTAATTTATACGACACACACAAACTTCAAACTTATATTGTACCGCTAGTTTAGTTAAGGTTTCCATTTTTATCATTGACCGAGCGAGCGAAGCGTCTCAGTATTCAACTCGAGGACTGGGCAATTTGGCGTTGTTTGTCTGTATGTGTGTCAGTTCCGGTCTACAGGCCGCATTTTTCAGCCGATTTCCATGAAATTTGGCACAAGTGTTCTTTGTTGCAAGGCGCAACTTTTGTCGTAGGGATTTTTCGATTGGGGGGATAATGGGGGAGAAATGGGGGAAAAATGCGAAAGTAACGCGAGGTCTACTGTTCGCAGAACTACTAGTTTATCTTCAGCGTAACGTATTGTAAAGTAATAAGGTTTATTACTTTTTTTATCAAGACCAGTTCACCAGGAAGTAGGCTGTATACCTCTATAACATCTTATCTTAATGGTGTATTAAAAAATTGGTACAGAGTTTTTATGCACCCCGTGGTAAATTTAAGACCAACATGTCCTCTAGATAATGAGTTTTTGTTGCCTTGAACTTCATTTTGACAATAAATTAACATATTTTAATTTTCGATTGAGATTCATAATTATGTACGTATGTGACATTTTTATTTAAGTCGCGAATATTTTATGTGTTTGTTTCTTTGCTTTCATAACTAATAATATTTTGTTAAAAAACTACAAATCAATGCTATTTAACATCAATTGGAGGATCAGCTGAATAAACTTCTGCGTGCACTGCTGCAATGTGCTATGTGATGAGTAATTTGTTGCTTATCTATACTACTATTATAAAGAGAAAAGATTTGTATTTTTATTATTACAAACTTTTTATTAGCTAACAATGTTTGTATGTATGTAAGTATATAGTCGATGGTTTCGATTGTCGGCACTTGGTGAAACTTATAGTAATATATGTTAACAAAAAACACTTGTACACCGTTTCACTTTTATTTAATATACAGGATTTAACCTGACCGGTTTCGCTTTATAGCCTTATCAAAGGTTGTTGTTCACTTTATATATTTATTAAACAGATATTTTACTACACTGTCTAACATATCTTCAAACCATTGTTGAACTAAATTCTTAAAATATATGTGGGTAGACACAAATGAAATTTAAGAGGCAGTGTAAGAAATTTACCCTGTAAATGGGGAAATTCACTCCTTCGCAAATTAATTATATTATTATATTATGCAATTAAATATTGAATTTAGTTTAGATATTAAAAATGTCAAATAAATTAAATGTCAATAAAATTAAAAATTAAGGGATCATTAAATCCAGTCCAATTAAATGTTAAGTCTCATGTCAATTACGTAAAATCAAAAATTCCAATTAACCATAGCATGTCGAAAACTGTAGCTAAAATTAGTAATAAAAAAAAAAAAAAAAAATATAATAAAAAAATTAAAACAAAAACAAAACTCGTGGATGACACTATTCAAGACTTAAAATATTTTAATAGAGGGGAACTGTTTATATCTAATTGTTGGTTACGGCGGCGGCGTCGCGGTTGCCTATCAGGATTTTATTAATTTCAAGAGCTTCCAGGGTGGTCAATTTTCTACCCTTCTCACATGTGCTCTGAAATTAGTTTCTGGATTAAACGAGTGGTTTTCGGTGATAAGGTGTTCTGCAAAATAAGATTCAGTCTTTTTTAATTTCCATCCGCTGGTATGTTCTGAGACCTTGGTCTGGAACGACCTACCAGTTTGCCCGACGTATTTTTTGTTGCAGTCCGAACATGTGAGCTCATACACTCCGCTCATTTGTCTAATAGGCGTTCTGTCGTAGCTATTACCGATCAGACACCCCAATCCATGTCTGGTATAAAATTACCTTTGATAATGCTATAAAGCGAAACCGGTCAGGTTAAATCCTGTATATTAAATAAAAGTGAAACGGTGTACAAGTGTTTTTAGTTAACATGTATGTAAGTATGTTTGTTCGGGTGAAATCTTGCAACTCAATTTTGAAGCAGATTTCCTTTGCCGGTCAAGCATACGTGGCCTTAAGTAGGGTAAAATCATTGGAAGGTCTCCTTATTGAAGGGCTAAACTGTTCGAAATTAAATACGACCTTGCAATAATGATTCGTTGATTGAGATGACAATACTGGAAAAGTGTCCATCGATAACTAAAAAGTAAAAAATAAATTCAAAGTAAAAAAAACTTTTAAAGAACAAGCTTTTATTTAAACGCCTTAAAAAGACAAAAATAAACCTTAACTTTAGAACTTTTAGTATTAACTTATAACGTCATTACACAATTTATGTGTTATAAAAGATTGTCGCGAGATTTAAGTTAAATATAAATTTAAGCGCCATAAAGTAAACTTTAACCTTAAGAGAGATTTTCTTGTGTAGATAAACAAATTCATGACAAGTCGCGACAAGCTTATAGCACATAAATTGTGTAATGACGTTAAAAGTTGATACTAAAAGGTTTAAAGTTAAACTTTATTTCTGTCTTTTTAGGGCGTTTAAATAAAAGCTGGTTCTTTAAAAGTTTTTTTACTTTTAATTTATTGTGTGTATGTTTGGAAAAGATTTGTATTTTTGTGTGTATGTTTGTAATGAATAAACTCAAAAACGATTGTGCCGATTTTAAAAATTCTTTCACAATTGGAAAGCTACACACCCTGAGTAATATAGGCTACTTTTTATCCCGGTAATGTGTTCCCACGGGAACCGGGAACGAGTAAACTAAATCACGCGGGCGGAGCTGCGGCGATCAGCTAGTAGCTAATAATTTGCGGGCGATGTCTGAGACAAAGAGCGTTTTCCCTGTCATGCGTGTTTCCACCCGCGTTTGGGTCCGACCCGCATGCATGTCAAAGTTAAATTTAGCCCGCGTGACAAGAAACGCATTTCTTTATTGTGTAGAATAATAGAATTCTATTATTCTACACAATAATGACATGCGTTTTTCGTTTTTCATTGCATGAAATGTACTGTAATTATTATTGTACTTACTGTATTGTCGTGTAGACGAGTTTCTTGTTATTTTTTTAATTTATTTATTTTTTATTATTATAAATTTTTCCTGTAAACCTACATAGGTTTGTGTAGGATAAACCGTTCTCTTCTCGTTAACTTCTTCACAAAGTTAGGTAGTTAATACTTGAATACTTACTACATACAAATCAACATTGTGTAACAGTGAGTGTTGAATTTACAACTAAACAGTTTAAAAGTACCCATCATTAGTTATAAGTAAGATATTATCTAGGTAAAAGTAAAAATCTAAAAACGATAAAACCCAGCAAACGCGCACGATGCACCTAGCCCGGCCAAGAAGGCAAAAAACACCAGCCGTAAGCTAATAAATAAGTATTATTATTACGATCGAAAGGCGCATTGAATGGATCCTGGTTATTGGTTAGGGGATTTCTATACCTCCGATACTGAGTTGAGGACTAGTGTGACTAACCATACGATTAGAATCAGAAATAGTTGATGACTGGGAATCAACAACCAATTAACAATACAAAACATTCATTAGCAAACACAAAACTCAGTCGGTACACAATCAGAGTCAGTCCGCAAATAATAATATTATGATTTGTTCATTGTTTCAATGTTTTGTTCATCGCTGTGAATGAAATTTTATAGTGAGTTTTGTGGGGAAAAAACATAATTATTATTTATTTCTCACACGTTTTTATTATGTACTGTTGTTTTCATTGATATATTAAATTAAATAACGTTTTGTATGATCACACAATACTTGCGTTATCTTCATTGCAGATATTTTTAACAATCTACATTGCGTTAGGCTTCAGAATAAGATTTTGTTGAATTGTTTTCTTGTCCTAAACACCCACTGAAATATGAGTCCACTCAGGAGAAGGACTATCTACGCTGTTATCATCCAAATCTATTGAATAGTTTACGCGTGATTAACTTTATTATTATTATTTTTTTTACTTCCGCGGCCGCTCTAACCTCCGTTGCCGGGCGTCTACGGTTACAAGCAGAACGTATTTCCAGTGGCACCCGGCGGACTTTGACCACCTCTGTGGTCTCTGCGGGGGTTGGGTCAGGATGACAATCCCGCGTCGTTGGGGTAGGGTTTCATCCCGCGTCACTGAGTGAACCTGGTTGCGTGCTATGGGCAAAGGCCCCGCAGCACGCAACCCTTCTAGCCTGCTAGCCTGCAAGGACGACGGGTGGCGATCCCGCCGTCCTGCAGGCCCCGATCATGGAGGTCGATGGTCTTGGGCGTAGATGAGTCTGCGGCGCCCTCGCCGCTGACTACGGAACTCGGCGGGGAGGGTACGATCCCTCTCCCTCTCGGCCACCTCCTTCGCGAGCACGACTTGCTCGCAAAAGGACACGGCCGCGTTCCACCTACTCCCGCTGGAGACCATGGCTTGAAGCATGGTCTCCAGCGAGAGGGTATCCACGCTCAGACCCACTGCGAGGTCCCGGCGCTGACTCGCCCACGCTGAGCACTCCACCAACGTGTGGAGTACGGTGTCGTCGTCGGAAACCTCGCAGTGTTGACACCGGGGTGTGACCTCACGACGGATGCGAAACAGATAGCCACCGAAGCATCCATGCCCGGTAACGATCTGCGTCGCACGATACGTGAGGTCACCATGCTGCCTTTGCAGCCAATCGTCCATGATCGGTCTCACCGCCTTGCGTGATTAACTAACCAACAATCATTTGAAATCTTTCGAACTTCGAAAACCTCATACAATGTTAAATCTATTTTCAGAAGACAGTTATACATACCCAGTCAGTACAGACAGTTATATTATTATATGTAATGTGTGTTACTTGTGATGTGAATAATACATTTACTGCCGTGTGCCGTAAGAGCTTTCAAACGAGATCTGTCCATTTTCAATAAGTACCAAAGTGAATTTATTTATGGAAATATATCCCAACTTCCATTACCACCCAGAGTTTATTTGTTGGGTATCCATAACCACCGTAACCGTTACCAAGTCCCTGATTCCATCCATTTGCCGCATAGCCTCCAATACGTCCATAATTAGTATTCCTACCACTAACAAGGTTATTATATCCTCCGTAAACTCCATTGTTCTGAGCCCAACCATTGTTGCATCCATTAGCTCGACCACCATTCAACCCATAGTTTGAGTTCCAGCCGTTACCAACACCAGTGTATCCTGGGTAACCCAAGTTGTTATTTGGATTCCAACCACCATATCCTAAACCAGCGCCGAGAGAAGAAACACCATTGTAGCCAAGCCTTGAAGGATAGACTCCATTAGCAGGGTCCTTCTTAATAACAGCATTGAAACCAGTTAGTGGATCGGCAGAGTATTCAACAAAACGCTTGGTTCCATCTACTTCTACTAGAGAATATTGTCCAACCACATTGTCTCCTACTCTCTTTTCATATTAGTATTTAATATCTCCAGTGTTAGGGTCTGATAGTCCGTAAGAGACGCTTGACGTGCCGCCTGATGCGCTGCATCGTGCTACAGCAACCAGTAGCGTAATGATGGCAAACTGTAATATTATAAACTAAACGAACTAACTAAATCTAAAATTAAAAGCCTATGAAGTTTACAAACATGTGTTGAAATATTCCTCTGCATCATTAAAAAAATAACTGGCAATTATCCCACGGGGTTGGCAAGATTGCTAGTAAGCAGTAATTAATCTATGAAAGAAAGAACCTAATTAAAATGAACAACAGATTCAGTAGTATCACGTTCAGTTGCTTACGTGAAAAATATAATCCCAGCATCACTTCAATGATTTCTGTGAAGTGTCTCAATGGTTTGAATAACACCTAAAAGTTAAAATGTTATAACCTTGTCACAGAATAGGAAATAGTACTTAAGGTACCCGTGTCTACAAGGTTTTACAGTTAGTTACTGTCGTAAACAAATATATTAATATAATGTTTCATGCTATTTTTGTAATGTAGCAAGCAAAACCAAAAATCAATCATAATGTACTCGTATCATTTAACGCATTAGAAAAAGGAATACTCTTCATTAAGGACTGACTTCTTTCTGACTTTCTTCTGCGTCGTTATTCATGTGAATTTAGTTTACTTGTAATTTTTTATGAAATCTCTTGTTTATAATTAATGCAGCTAAGTAATGTACTGTTAGAGCTCGGTCTAAATTGATTAAAGTAGTTATTAAGCAAACCTGAGAAACCAACCTATATCATACTACATTTTCCCATAGTAATTTTATGAACTACGAGTAATTATCAGAATTGTTCTTTAAATATACGTTCGTCTAAACCTTTGAGAACATCTTGTTTTACACCGTTTACGTTAAAACTGATGACTGATTAAGTTTGAAGCCTTTATATAGGTGTTCTTTATAATGCATTTTAGTAAATTCTTTTGCTCTTCTCCGGATATAATATATGATATTAGTATTGACCTAAAACCACTTGAATGCCTCTTAACCTTGATAAACGGTGGCAAAGAGAAAAAAAAATAACATATTACTGTCTATAAGTGTTATTTTATCTACATAATATGATAATTAACACACCGGCCAAGTGCGAGTCGGACTCGTGCACAAAGGGTTCCGTACCAAAACGGCAAAAACCGTTTGTTGTATGGGAACCCCTTAATTATCTATCTATATATATAATACGCCAGTGAAGCCGCTTCTCCTCCTAAACTAAGAGTCACACAGTCAAGTGTGGCACACCGTTGGAAAGGTCGTGGTCTCAAGTGGTGCGATAAGATTAGAAATTTGACAAAAAGTAAAAAAAAAAAAAAATTATTACTTGCGCAGTTTGCGCTAAGGGTTGCTAGTTTATTATATTAAGTTTCAGTATTTGTTGTTATAGCGGCAACAGAAATACATTATCTGTGAACATTTAAAATTTCTAACTATCACAGTTCACGAGACAGACTCGTGACAGACGGACGGACGGACGAACGAACAGCAGGGTACCTCGGTGGCGCAGTGTATGAGTATGCGACTGCCGTCCCTAAGGTACCAGGCTCGATTCATGGTCGAGTCAAATTATTTGTGTGATCCACATATCTTTGCTTCGGAGTTTGGGTATTTTCCATGTATAATATGTAGGTATGTATTTAGATACTCGTATATATAAGTATGTTTATCAGTCGTTTAGAACCCATAGCACAAGCTTATATTAGCTTAATTTGGCCTAGGTGACGTTGTGTGAGAATGTCCAAAAATATTTATATTTATTTAAGGTTTCCCGTTTTACTCATTGGGCCGTCCTCTTTTAAGGGTTCGGTAACCCTCTTTTAAGGGTTCGGTAACCCTTAAAAGCGGACGGCTTCACTTAGATCATGTGGAATTTTAATTTGCTAAAAATACTCTCATTTATTTATTTATTTATTTATTTATTTATGTACACACATGAAAAATAAAATAAGAAGAAGATGAACAATAAGGATATATTGAGTACAAAGGCACCACTTATTTCATAAGAAATCTCTTCCAGTGGGCCAGGGGAAGGAAATGCTTGGTAGAATAAGTCTTATGTGTACGTAGGTGGATCTATATTACACAAATACATATATATAGATATTTACAGATTAGTTTATAATAATAATATATAGGTACAATATATATACATGAAAATACATATATACTAATAAATACATATTTACAAATATATATTAATAATATATATACATACATACAGATATTTAATACAGAGAGGAGAGATAGTGTTCCTTCACTTTCCTTTTAAATGTAAAAATAGTGTTGCAGCGTTGTATGTTCGGCGGGAGCGAGTTCCACAGCCTGACCGCATGAACAGTAAAAGAGTAGGAATAGAAATCGGATTTGTGAGAGGGACAGGTAAGGCAATATTGGAGATGTGACCTACACGGGGCATCGGGTGCGTTCATGTATGAGAAACGCTCCCGTAGGTAGGACGGATAGGAAGGATTGTGTAGAACGTTAAACAGCAAACACAATATCCGAGCATCTCTACGAAGACGGATCGGGAGCCACTTAAGTTTCTTGCGATATTGTGAGACGTGATCGTATTTACGTAAATTGTATATGAATCGGATACATAGATTTTGCAAGCGCTCAAGTTTATTTAGGAGCTCCTCGGTGGCATCCAAGTAGCAGGCATCCGCATAGTCCAGGATGGGTTGAATTAACGTCTGCGCAAGAGAAATTTTGATATCCAAGGGCAAGAAGCTTTGGAGACACTTGAGAGTGTGGAAGGTGAAATGGACCTTTTTACTCACTTCGCCTACATGAGCGTTCCACGTCAAATTGCAATCGATTAATACCCCGAGGTTTTTGGCGACTTCAGTATACGGAATGGTAGAGTTATCCAATACAACTGGTGGAAACAAAGCCATATCTAACCCACTACGCATCTGCCTACTTCCAATAATCATGGCCTGCGATTTGTTGGGATTAATGTGAAGGCCATACGAACAAGCCCACTGATTAATAGCCGCGAGGTCTCTATTTAAGGCTGCAATGGCAGTTCTAAATTCGTTTAAAGCAAAATGTCGATACAGCTGCAAGTCGTCTGCATAGAGATGGAAGTTACAGGAGATAACTCGAACAGCAGAGTTGATGAAAATGGAAAAAAGTAAAGGAGAGAGTACGCCGCCTTGAGGGACGCCGGCACTAAGGTTACACCACTCCGAGTAATGCTCATTGTGGCGGACGGACTGCGAGCGTCCCCGAAGATACGAATCGAACCAGGCCACAGACTCCGTAGAGAAGTTGAGGGATTTAAGGATTCCAAGTAGGACATCGAAATCCACGGAGTTGAAAGCACTACTGAAGTCTAGTAGAACTAGCACAGTAAGTGACCTATTCTCCATGGCCGAACGAATATCGTCAGTGACCTTCAGGAGTGCAGTCACCGTACTGTGGCCCGATCGAAAACCAGATTGAAATGGACTGAGGAGATTATTCTGCGATAGGTGACAAGACAGTTGCCGATGTACAATGTGCTCTAGCACTTTGGATAGGAAAGGGAGAATGGAGATGGGCCGGAATTGGGATAATGAGGAAGGATTTGGGGTTTTAGGGAGTGGTATAATAAGTGCCTGTTTCCAGGCCTTTGGAAAGACACCCGAGTGAAGGGAAAAGTTAAAGATATGGGTGAGGATAGGGATAATGGCAGGGAGAATCGGGGTAAACATTTTAGAGCATAACTGGTCGTTACCTATGGCAGAGGAAGTAATAGCTAGAAGAGACTTTTGGACGTCATCTTCACAAACTGTTTTCATACTGAACGGGGGACATGGCGGTAGCGGTATCTGTGAGAGATCGAGCTGGGTGCGCGCCTTAGTATGTGGATCAAGTGTAACAGGTGGTTTCGAAAAGTGTTTGTTAAGGGCACTCAGATCGATGTCGTTACAATCAGTAGACGGAGATCTACCGATACCGTTTGCCTTTAGAAATTTCCAGATCACGGAGGAATCGCGAGTATCTAATGATTTATAGAAATGGGAACGTTTTGCATCTCGACACAAACGATTGCAGCGATTACGTAGGTCCTTGAACCTCTTAAAATTAGTATCAGTGGGATTACGTTTTAGCCTGCGTTTGGCTCTATCCCTAGCAGCCATGGCTTCCCTGATGTCGGCACCAATCCAAGGAGCGGGGGTATGTTTGTGCCGTATACGACGTTTAGGCGCGTGTCGATCGTAAAGAGCCGTAAGTGTGTCGTTAAACCTCCGAACCTTTTCATCTATATCATCACTACCGAAGACAGGTGTCCAGTCAATGTCCACAGCTTCACACCTCAAGGCCTCCAAGTCCATTCTTCCGTAATTTCGAAGTACAGAGAATTGTATCTGCCGCTTGGGAGGGCGTATAGAGAGAGATAAATAGATAAGGTCATGGTAAGAAAAGCTAGCAGTCAGCTGACCATGTGTAGCAACAAGTTCGGGACAAGAAAGGATAATCAGATCGAGAAGAGAAGGGTTACGATTAGGCACGTGATGTGTAGCAGAGAGAGGCAAGATGTTGAGATTTAATGAAGACAATAGAGACCGAAGAGAATGTGTTCGGGAATCATCCTTGATCAGACAAGTGTTAAAATCACCCATCAAGACTACGCGGCTGTAATTGGGGCAAAGATCATAAAGAACGGCCTCAAGTCTGTCAAAGTAGTTGACTCGCAAATCAGGGCTGTAGAAAACTCCAAGTAGAAACTTATTGTGGTGAACAGTTACCTCTAGAAAAAGGTACTGCTCGGGTGCGCGATCAATAGGTGCAGATGGAGAGGCACAAATCGTCTTGTATACGATATCATTGCGAAGGTAAATCGCTATACCTCCACAACCCTTACCGAGCCTATCATTGCGAATCAATACAAATCCAGGGATACTGACAAGACTAGAAGGCAGAGACGGCTTAAGAAAAGTTTCAGAAACCAAAAGCGCGTCAAGTTGGTTACTGCTAATGGACGCCAGAAGATCAGAGTGATGGTAGGAAATACTCTGGGCATTTATGTGTGCTATATTAAAGTTCTTAGGAAACTTGGTAAAAATAGAGGATAACTGATCATGCAAAGTCAAAGCCGCCGAACAAGACCCAACGCTGTCCGCACTGAGGAAGCTGTCGTTAGTCGTGGAACAGGAAAGAAAGCTATCTTCATCACTACTATCATCCATAAAATAAAATAAAGGTTAAAAAATAAAAATAAAATAGAATAATAAAATAAAAATAAATACGAGTAAATAATAAATGATAATAATAAATACAAAATTAACAATAATTCAACAGAAAACTATTCACCAAGCACACCCACTCGCAACTGAGAAGAAATTTTACAGCTTAGAATACTTTAGAATGAAGAAAGAAACAAAACAAAATTGCAAGATATTATACATACATACAGTTACGCTAACCGAAGAACAGGTCGAAATTATTTAAAAATAAAAGCATTCAATTAAAATTAAATACACCAAAGAAAAAAATAAAATAAAAAACAAGCAATATGCCCAACAATTACATTGCAAGCCAAAGGTTCGCACACTAGTGTCGATCTACTCTACGCCTCGGATTGCACCCGATGAGCTTCAATCCGAACGCAACTAAAGTCGAACAAGACAATCCGTGCCATAGATGTCAAATGTGACACTATTTGTTACTTGTCTGTCACTCTCACTTATCAGTTGTCAAAAACGTTTTACATTGGCACTAAAAATGTTTTTTACGTTATTATAGTAAATATGTACCGACACCGAAATAAAGCAAAAACAATAAAGTGAATCAAAGCCGGGTATTGTTGAGAATTACGACTTGTTGATAATAATTGTGTAAAGTGCGAGATAATACGACCAAATCAGAGTGTACACAACACGATGACACTCAGGGCCGACGACGACTTCTTGTATTCCTGCCGATCTCTACATCTCGGGACGCTACAGGAGCAATTACCGAAGCTGCCGTATGCTCAGTTGCAGTAGTGACCTCGGTGGCAGCAGCGTCAGGCGCAGAACAGATCGGATAACGCGCGATCAATGCGTTGAGTTCCACAGCAGATTCAACCTTGTGGCGGGCCTTGTCGGGGGATATTATGTTGATGTTTCCACCTGAGGTCCACACGTACTTCAAGTCGAAATGTTTACGGGCAGCAATGAAGAGCCGATGTCTTATCCTAGTGAGGAACTCGGATATAGTGATTCCCGTACCTTTCAACGAGGTCTTGTTGTCCCACACAAGATGTCGGTGCTCCATATCGCGAAAACGAACCACTATTGGACGCGACTTCTCCTGACTGGATCCGAGACGGTGGCAGGATTCCAATATGTTGGTATTGACGTCGGGTAACTTCATTTGGGTGGTTAATATTTGAGTTACAGTGTCATATAGTTTTTCATAGGGTTTTTCAGACACTCCGTGAAGCAAAAGGATCTTACGGCGCATCGCTGTTTCGTGGCGATCCAGGCCCAACGATAGAAGCTGCACCTGTGTCTTTAGATGCCCCAGGGAATCCAACACCAAAGATTTAAACTCACCGAATTCCCTGGAGAGAGTGGCTATGTCCGGGTTGGCTGGAGCAGAGCACTGCATGGCTTCTGTCAACTTGTCCTCGTGGTCACGGAGACGGCTAGTGAAGAGGCTCTCAAGATCCTGCAGGCTTCTTTCGATTCTACTGTCCATAGTTGTGTACGTGTATAAATCTTGAAGACACCGTAGAAAAGGGGAGACTTTATAGTGTAGCGAGAGAAGGTGAGCTTAGTGACCAATTAGTTCATAATTATCACACAAATTATAGATTTAAGTATTTTTAAATATAAAAATACCAGGAGCTCAAAATTTTGGATGTTAATTTTACGCCTACCCACACGAGTTTCTCATTGTTAGAGAACCTTTGCGTAACTTTTATGGTTTACGCTCCGCACGCAATGAAAGCTCCAAAAAGGAATAATATGCCGAATTTTGCAATTTACATAGGTTAACCCGGCCAATAGTGTGTGTCGGGCCACGCATAGAATAGGGTTCCGTAGTCACCCATAATAACCTCTATATAATAACTCCTGAATTAACAGAGCTATCTAATCGCTATAGTTTTCCTTAAAAGTTCAGTACATGAACTACCATCATCATTTTTTTCAGGTTCTTCACGCCAGCCGTTTAGATTTTAGACGGGGGGGGGGGGGCTGTTTTCGCGATAACATCTCTTCAAAGTTAAATATCTCGAAAAAAGGTGCTTAAATCAAAATACCTTTGTAATGATACCCCACACGATGGGATAAACGTGAGAAAAACATAATGTCCACTACAGGGGAAATATCTCTCAAAATTTTACTTTAGAACTTTGTCAACGTAGTAAATATACATAGCCATGCTAAGTTTCATGTTGCTAGCACTAACTCTTTGGGAGGAAAATTGAGGACGGACGGATGAACGGACGGACGGACGGAGAGACATGACGAAACTATAAGCGACTTTTAAAAATAGACACATATATTTTACCGGGTCACATTCAAAGTGAAAATCATGATAATTCCAAATTAATGTCTGTTTTATAGTCTTTACTTAGGAAATTTAAAAAAATTTTGATTGTCCTGTCCTTCTATGATTTTCGTCTGTCCGTGTGTCTGTTGGTCTGTAATGTGGTCCAGGCTTGTGCCAAGTTTTGTGGAAATCGGATAATTTGTGGGGCCATAAAAACATTAATTTGAGGTGGGGGATAGGGTGAAAATCCCAAAAAAAAACTTTAATGTATTCTATATCATATATTATTATAATAGAAGTAGTGGTCAGGATGAACAAGTTGCTCGGACTGGGACTTAAGCCTATGACGGATTTAATTTTAATCAGGTTTGAACCGGCAGGATTAATTCCGACTAGTTGTCGACACAGAAACTAAGCTTAAACTTTAGCATTGAGAATGCCAAATATTTTAAAGAGCTTTAATTTTAACCCTAATAGTGATAAATATAACCCTGAAATTAAATGAAAAATTATTGTATATGTAATAACCCTAACGGGGCTCGTGGTCTAGTAGTAACCGACAATGTTAACACATTGCAAAGGTAACGGCAAAAGGCAACATCGACTCAGACCGGTCTTAGGATGGGTGACTATTTCATAAGACATTGAGACCCCTCAGTGCCTCGGAGAGCACGTTAAGCCGTCGGTCCCGGTTGTCATACGAACATCTATGGCAGTCGTTAGGGGTAGTTGGAGCCCTATATCAAAAATCCGACCGGTCTAACTACAGAACTTCGATATCGCCCATGGGTTGTGAAGGTCAGATAGCAGTCGCTTCACGGAAAATATTGAAGTTCAGCCGAATCGCAGTTAGACTGGAAAGCCGACCCCAACTGAGTTGGGAAAAGGCTCGGTAAATGATGATTGATAAATATAACCCTATTATATCCAATTTGGACGTAAGATCACTTACCAACAAGGAAATAACGTATGAAATCTGAAAGTGATGATTTCAACACATTTGAGCAGATGTGAGTACATGATTTCAAACTATGACCCCCAAATCTCCTAAGCGGTGCCTTTGAGTGAATATATAAATTAGGAGAACAACAAAGTTAAAGCATACAGTAACTAGCTGAAGACGTTTACAACAACATGGCTATTAAGGTACATTTTGACATAGATTTCAAAAAATGCTTAAGTATACTTGTTGCATAAATATACCTAATGAAATTCATCGTTGAAACTTTAAATAACTACTCGTAATCAGGTCAAAAAATGATTCATCGCACCAGTGTTTTTTTTTCCTAGTTTTATTTGTCTCTTCCACAGTTCGTCGTATTCTCCCTGCTGGTGGCAACAGTGTATGCCAGTGGTGGTCAATCAAGCTTCTCTTACGGCGTCTCCGATCCCAATACTGGTGATGTCAAGGATCAACATGAGAAAAGAGTTGGTGATAGCGTCGTAGGAAAATACTCACTATTGGAATCTGATGGAACCAAAAGAACTGTGGAATACGAAGCTAATCCCGAAACTGGATTTAACGCCATTGTCCGTAAAGAACCTGCTGGTGGAATCGCCCCAAGTGGACTCGGGCTGAATGGTGGACTTGGCTACCCTGGAGCTCTTCCTTATGCAGGAGGTCTGGCCAATCCTGGAGCACTTCCTTATGCAGGAGGCCTAGCTTATCCTGGAGCCGCTGGTGCTGTGAACCCTCATTTCAACCGTTTAGCTGGTAACTTTGGCAATCCAGGATATGGCCCTTACGCTGGAGCTAATGTCATTGCTGGTTCTGCATCTGGTCCACAAGGAGTTCCCAATGTATCCCATTACTCTCACTCTGTTGTTCACGACATTTCTCGTCCCTACTCTGGACCCTACGCTGGTGGCTACAACGGTGCCTATGGCGGAGCTTACAATGGAGCCCAAAGGGGATACGGTGGTAATTATGGTGGATATGGTGGATACGGTGCTCCCGGATTTGGTCCTCGTGGTGTGGCCCAGAGTTATAACAGCCTGACTCGTGGTGAAGCCTTTCCTCATGGTTACGGTGGATATGGTGCTAGCGCTAATGGAGCTTATGGCGCTGGTGCTGGAGCTGGTCTTGCTTGGTGAAGAAAGAAGATTGACGACTTATAGATCTCTGATTAGTTAAATGACCCATATAAATTAATTTACAAAAATAAAAATATATATATATCTTTATTAAGTAATTTTTTAATCTATTTCGTGCCTTACCTACCTTCCAAATTCAACATAAGAGCTTGAGTAAAAGCCAATGTGTTTTTCTCTGTAAGTCGCATTATATTTTCATATACAGGTGGATTTTTTTAATGACACCTGGAGGGAAAGTACTCTACATACTGAAGATAGACAATTTTACTCAAAGAAAACATTCCTTTATTTTTAAAAAGAAACAGAACTGCATTCACAGATTTTCAAAATTCGATTACCACACCCGGAAATCGAACCGGGTAAAATCCGAAAAAATAACAGCCTGTACTTTTATGGCATCGATCGACAGGGTCAATAATAAGGATCAAATCTCTCTAACAAACGTGGTTAATTAAATGAAAGGAAAACCTTGAAATCTAAACTTGTAAATTCAATTCAATTATATTGTGACAAATTGGACTCCAACCACATCTTTATCTCTTATTCTACTTTGTAAAGCACTATGAAATTTTAAAATAGTGGACTTGGCGACTAAGTAGTCGACGATGAGACCGAACCGATATTGATAAAATTTGCTAGGGGGAATCGCTGATACCCTAGGTTAGTAAGCTGACTCTTATCCCAGCAGCAGTAGCATGTTATTATGCGGTACATTAAAACCATGGGCCCCTGTTTGTTACTCAATATTCGTTGGTTAGTTTAAGAGTAATTTATTCACTGAATTTCTGTTTAAGTTCACACGTTTTTGATTATACAAGCAGTATATCTTTTAGTTTTAAATTGCATATATATTTTGATCACTATCCTCTAACTACATAGTTACATAAGTAAAGAAAAATAAGAATAGATGTTTGCAAGCTATGATAAACGAGCCTTTCAAAAATAGAAACATCGAAAATAGGTTCGTGTCTATCCAGCAAGTGTATTGCCTCTCAGTTATTTATTACGATTGCTCGGTAACGACTTATATAAGTATGGTTTATTGTTTGTCATTTTAAAACCTCTTATATGTCTATACTTATCATAGTGTGATTTCTACAATTTTGATGAGCTAAATAATTATGGGGATTTACTAAAAGAAGAGTGATAAAAATTGGGTCACTCCGTAAAACTTCTGAATGATCGTAGAGGAACTAATGAGAACGTGATCGTGATCATAGATCATACATAAAAAAAACATATTACCAGGTCAAATTCTATAATCTATAAAATATAAATTAGAGTGCGATATTTTTGGAAAGAGTATGTGTGTCGACTATTTTCCCATACATTTGTCGAATGCTTCCATCTTTTTCATAATAATAATGTCAGTTACAACTGTTTATATCGTAGTATTGGGTCTCTTATACGCTTCAGTATACGATATCTATTAGAAGATACATTTATCGAGACACATCTATGTGATCATCGGTGTTGTTAGGAGTGTCTTGAGCCAATTGACAGAATGTCCAAGACACTCCGACTCCACTATGACAAGAAATAGTTCCCAATTGTTATAATGTCCAGGGTGTCAAAGCAACAATATGGCTGTTGCCTCGGCGCGCGGCCCACTCGGGCAAGTGCGATCAAGTTGACCGGCGTGAATCACTTTTAGTCATTACTATCGGACGCCCGCGGCTTCGCCAGCTTGACAAATTTTATATAAAAAACATTCCTCGAGGACCACTCTATCCATTAGTGAATTAGCATTAAATACGTTGCGTTGTTTTAAAGATCCACGTATTCATACAGAATGGGAGGCTTTGTTTTATACTATGTTATGAATATGATTATAATATTATAACGTTGCGTTGTTCTCGAGACTAATAAAAGATACAACTGAAAATATGGCAGGTAAAGTCCCGAACGAAAGCCTATTAGGATTATTTTTGACCTGTACATTGTACAAACACTTTTGCACTCGAGTTATTCTAGACGTAGTATCGCAAGTGTGTGGCCTTTAGGGAAATAAGTGTTCGAGGCAACGTGAGGCGCACCGCATACAAGTGAGGATGGCTTGAGCTCAGCCTCTTTGCAATATCGTTCGGAAGACTTTGCCCATATAGACTAGGGCTAAAGCCTTTGAAAATGGTAAAAAGTGAAAAAAATAATAGTAGGATGAAACCCGTTACAAAAGAATGAGAATATAACAAAAATGAAAGGAAAAATAATTTACGGGTGATCTGAGGTCGGGAAGTGGAAGGGGTTGGGTTTTTAAGGGTAAAAAACGGTTTATTTCGATTTCCGGCAAAACTACAAGTCCTATGGAAAAAAATTAAATGACAAAGTTGTAGGTAATAAAGAGAACTTTAGTATTTACACTTTTCACATTACCTCAAAATTTGTGAAAAATTCAAATGATCAAGTTTTGGTTTTTTATTTTTATCTTATGCAAAACAATTTTTTTTTTCACGAAATTTGGTGAAAACTTACCTTTTTATGTCCCAAAGACTGTAATTTTTTTTATTTGAAATATTTATTTTTTCACCTTGTTTTGACTTAAAATCGAAAAACACCCTAATTTTCAATCGAAAATTCTCACGTCAAAATATCAGTTTTTTAAAAAAAGTCGGGGAGTTTTTTGTTCGTTGAAATCTCTTCTTTCTAATAATGTAAAAATATAATAATGTCAGTAGATTGCCACCTATAAGCGTATCAGTTTCGCGTTTAAAACAATTCAACGACCTGTAATTTCATTATAACTACCGAACCTTTTCTAAAGATCCTGCTAGACTTTAATTTTCCATATCAGAAATCCGAAAGTTTTTAAATACGAGTACATTATTTATTATGAAACTGTTTTACAGATTCGGATAAAAATTTAGCCTAAATTGTCTATAAATTTAAGGTAACTAAAAATTGACCAAGTGCGAGTCAGACTTACGCATAAAAGGTTCCGTACCATCTATACCTATATAAAAAGGCAAAAATATCACTATAATAATAATCCACCGAGCCTTTTCCCAACGTAGTTGGGGTCGGCTTTCCTGTCTAACTACAATTCGGCTGAACTTCGATAATTCACGAGAAGTGACTGCCATCTGACCCCCACAACCCAAGGGCGATATTGAAGTTCTGTAGTTAGACCGGTCGGATTTTTGATTTAGGGCTCCAACTACTTTTAACGACAGTCATAGATGTTCGTATGACAACCGGGACCGACGGCTTAACGTGCTCTCCGAGACAAGGAGGGGTCTTAATGTCTTAAGAAATGGTCACCCCTCCTAAGACCGGCCTGACTAGATGTTGCTTAACCTTTGCAATCTGTTAACATTGTCGGTTACCACTAGACCACGAGCCCCTCTGCCAGAACTCGAGCCAGTTTGTTGTACTCTGGGTCTCGGAGTCCCCTTAATTGTACTCTGTTTTTTAGTATAATTAGTTGTTATAGCGGCAACAGAATTACATCATCTGTGAAAATTTTAACTGGGAAACTATGTAATACGTTGATATACAGCCTGTTGACAGACGGACGGAAGGACAGCGGACCTTATGTAATAGGGTTCCGTTTTACCCTTTGGGTACGGAACCCTATCAAACGAACTCAGGGTGACTAAGTATAATCATTTCTCTTTTTTTGTTTGTAAATAAAAAAAGATTAGAGTTTATCGTAGTAAGGGAACGAGAAAAAATCTCCACGCAGGTGGCGCCACGTGCGTACACTAGTTATAGATAATTTTAAACAATAAGTGACTTACTATTGTACGTACCGTTTTGTTCTGAATCATTAACCTCTTAACATGAATAAAACTATCGGCTAATTCAAGAGTAACCTAATCGGCTTTTAGATCTGTTGTTACCTCTTCGACGAGGCCAGTACAACCAATCTAATCCAAATTAATTTACATAATTTATATTCCAGATACTAATTAACCTATGAAAGAGATGATTTTGAAATACTAGAGTTGATGTGAGCGCAATGATTTCAAACTATGACCCCCAAAACTACAATGCGAAGCCTTTGTGATGAATATAAATATTGAGAGTAGCGGTGTTAAATCATTCAATAGTTTAACCTGAAGACGCATACTATACAATATGGCTGCTAAGGTAAAAATATAATAAACACAGACAGTACATACCATAAACTTCAGAGATTCGGGAAGAATGTTGCTCAAACATCAAAAAAACCGGGCCAACTATCATGGTTTGTGAAATACAGGGCAAGATAGACGGACGGACGGATAGCGAAGTCTAAGTAATAGGGTTACAGTTTCACCCTTTGGGTACGGAACTCTAAAAACCATAACAAGATCTAAATTTATGATGATAATGAAAATAGCACATCAATTTCCATTTCCGTGGGTTTCCATGAGAATTTACAACCAGAAAACTATTCGACGTAACTCATTCTGAATCCTAACGCACTGTACAATCATGCTTATTTGTATGGGGTATTTAGAGGTACAGTTAAGCCCATATTTCACTATGGTAAATACATGGTTGGTTCCACGTATTAGAGTGTGCGGCGTATATTATCATCACACGGAAGATTTTAATGTTTATTTACCTTCTGGTGATCGGCTGATGCATTACTTGAAGGTTTAAATTAAAATTTATAAATTTAAATTAATTAAATTATTATTAAATTTAAACCCCTAAATTTTAGATGGAGGCTTTTGGTAGTACCAACTTAATGATTAATTATATATATACGTCCCAAACTGAAAAACTAACAAATATTTTGATAAAATTTTTGAAAACATATTAAGTTTTCTTTGACTAATTTATATTTTTTTCCACAGTTTATTATATTTTCCCTCCTGGTGGCATCAGTGTACGGTAGCGAGGGGTACTCAAGCTTCTCCTACGGTGTCTCTGATCCTAACACCGGTGACATCAAGGATCAGCATGAGAAAAGAGTTGGAGACAGTGTCGTCGGCAAATACTCACTCTTGGAATCCGATGGAACTAAAAGAATAGTTGAATATCAAGCTAACGCTGAAACTGGATTTAACGCCGTAGTACGTAAAGAACCTGCTGAGAGAGCCCACCATACTGGACCGTTAGGACAAGGTCCCCTATCTCACTCTCCTGCTCCACTTGCTTCAATCGCACCCGTCCACCCCGCTCCAATTGTGCCAGCACACCCTAGTGCACCACATCGAGGCGCACTGCCACATCCAGGTGCTCTACCTCATCCTGGTGCTCTACCTCATCCTGGTGCTCTACCTCATCCTGGTGCTCTACCTCATCCAAGTGCTCTTCCCCATCCAGGTGCTTATCCCCATTCTGGTGCTTACCCCCATGCAGGTGCATACCCCCATCCAGGTGCAAACCCCCATTCAGGTGCTCTCCCTCATCCTGGGGCACTACCTCATCCTGGTGCCTTTCCTCATCCCGGTGCGCTTCCTCATCCTGGTGCTCTTCCTTTTGGAAGACATGCCTATCCTGGAGCCCTTCCTCACCCCGGTGCATTCCCTCATCAAGCAGGTTTAGCTCACCCTGCAATTCCATACCCCGGAGCTGCTGGCCCCATTGCCCCTGGAGCAGTGAATCTTCATTTCAACCGTCTTGCTGGTAATTTACCTCACCCTGGACATGCTCGTTACCCTGGTGTCAACGGACCCACTGGTCCTGCATCTGGTCCTCAAGGAGTTCCAACTGTTTCTCATTTTGAACATTCTGTCGTGCATGACGCTCCTCGTGCCTTTTCGGGAGCCAATGCTGGTGGCTACAATGGTGCCTATGGTGGCGGCTACAACGGTGCCTATAGTGGAGCTTACAATGGAGCCCAAAGAGGATACGGTGCTAACTATGGTGGATATGGTGGATACAGTGCTCCCGGTCAACACGGTGCCTTCGGAGGTCCTCATGCGTTCGGAAATGCTATTCCTCTTGCCCATGGCATTGGTGGTTCTCGTGGTGTAGCCCACAGTTACAACAGTCTAACTCGTGGGGAAGCTTATCCTCATGGTTACGGAGGTTATGGTGCTAGTTCTAATGGAGCGTATGGCGCTGGTGTAGGAGGAGCTGCTGGAGCAGCTGGTCTCGCCTGGTGAAGAATAAACAAATGCCATTGATCTGTGATTAAGTTATCGACATGTTAATAAATTATGTTTTTATAATTGTATACTAGTTATTTTTTATTGTGATACTCGTTTCTTGTGTATGATAGCGTAATTGCATAGAGCAACACGATCGTCGTACACGGTCGTCGTATACCACCGTAATTACAATGACTTCGGTTTGATGAACTCAAAACTTTAGTATTCATTATCAGAAAGAATAAAACCCTTTTTAATTAATTATTATTCATTTATTACTAGACAAGTTGGTGAAAGGCTGTTAGAGATTCCTCACATGCAAAATGGTGTTACATGATGTCATTTATCCGCTGGAGGACTTCACTTGCGCAGAATGACCCTTTATGCTGATATTCTAGGGGTGTTCAATCTTCTGAGTACTTCCATTAAACTATAAACCCACAAAACAAAGCTGTTTTCCGCAGCTCCGCATGCGTGTTATAGCTTTCTTGATCACCAGTTACTGATTTATTATGTATAGCTGTTGAGCGATATTGTATCTTAAGATAAAATATTATAGTATCTTAGTGTGCAGCGCCCCTTAGTGAACTCCACTGCGGGTGACATAACCTACGACAAACTTATTATTTGCGGTTAGTACAGTAATCGGGTCTAAGGGTCGAACCGCAAAATTAAGTTTGTTTTTTATTGAATATACTTTTCCGGGATAAAAAGTACCCAGAGTGGTGCCCAGGATATTAAAGAATAATTATACCAAGTTTCATCGTAATCGAACCGGTAGTTTTTGCGTGATGCCTGAACAAACAGACAGACAAAATTTTTTTTTATCATTTTTGGATTCGGTGTCGGTCTAGTAACACCCCCTACCATTTATGTTTTTGATATTTTCAACGTACAGAATTTTCACTTCTACAGATTTATTATAAGTATAGATTTGTTGCAGTTGTGGAAGCATTTGACACGTTTGCCGACGCAAATATTTTACAGCGACACACGACATGAATATCCAAAAACCGGTCAAGTGCGAGTCAAACTCGCGCACAAAGGGTTCCGTACCAAAACGGTAAAAAATCACGTTTATTATAAATGTGAGCCCCCTTAAATATTAAAATGTTGTTATAGAGGCAACAGAAATACATCATCTGCGAAAATTTTAACTTTCTAACTTAAACGGTTTATGAGATACAGTACAATAAAGACGGACGGACGGACAGTGAAGTCTTAGTAGGGTTCCCGTTTTACCCCTTGGGTAGGCACTTTATGGGTAAAAAGGTTTTTTAGTAACTTGTTCTTATTTTTATTCTGCTTCTCACTGTAAGAAAAGTGAAAAAAGTCAGATATAATTTTATTATCAATTGATCAAAGAAGCCGTTAATTTTTCAGACAACTAGACTAGTGTTATGTTCTGTAAATATTATTAAGCAACAGAAACAAGAACAATATTGACTTCATTTACACATTGTTACAAAATATTGTCTCAGTCTCACGAAGATAGTGAACAAGTAGGACCATTCTGTATAACAATGATATCATTAAGTTTATTACCTATTTCAAAAAAACGCGTACAATTAGTTGTAGTTCTGTTAACTTCTACTAGTTTGATGAACATTAAGGTCATTGAGGGTAACAGCAAGGATTGAAATAATATTTTTGCATTTCTGTGGAATGCTCTAAAGTGTGGTGCGTGCATCTGCACTAAGAAGAAAGAAAAAACGTTTAATTTGTACACAGAATGATACAATACAATAGATTGGTAGGTACACAATTCAGCACAAAACAAAATAAATAATATTTATAAAATAGTGGGAATTGGGCACGTAAAGCCATCAAGTGCCATCCCAATGCACAAATTAGGCCCTCTCTGACCTTAATGCTATTTATTCACTATTGGTCGCGTCGCTAGAAGTCCTGAACGGCTTCGCCAATCCTTAAGATCAGGATATAATTATTTACTTACCTATTATTGTTAAGACATGTCTTAGGAAGGTTCTCAGCAACTGCAAGTGCATGTAAATGGCAGAAATGCAGGAGTGTGAACGGAATTTTTAGCGGTATGAGGATGAGGATATTCGTTCTTCATAATGACCAATTGGAGCACTTTAATATATAGGTACCGTCAACATTGCTTTTTTGACAGAAAATCTACACGGTTTTAGAATGCCTAAGTACATGATCATTGAAGATTATATGGAAATTCATTCAGGAATTCATGACACACTGTTCATAGTAAAATTAAGTAAAGAAAACAATTTAGTAGTTTCTTATGTTTATTATTGGCGGGACCACTACCATGGTCCCAAATTTGGTCACAGCCTCAATAATTTGGTCCTCGGTGATAATTAATATTAACACTTTTTACCAACGGCCACCATACAGACCAGCACCATAACCGTGGGCACCAGCGCCATATCCGTATCCAAGACCAGCGCCGAGTCCATAACCAGCACCAAGTCCATAACCAGCACCAAGTCCATAACCAGCACCAACTCCGTAACCAAGACCATTGCCGTAACCGAGACCAGCGCCGTGACCACCATAGCCGATGCGACCACCGTAGCCGAGACCGAGGTGAGCAGCAGCAACTGGGGCACCAATGATTGCGGGGTCCTTGCGCACTACAGCGTTGAAACCGTTTAAGTTATCAGCAGCATAGTCAACAACGCGTCTTGTGCCGTCAGACTCCAGAAGTGAGTATTGGCCACGAACTGTGTCACCAACACGGGTTTCTTGTTGGTTCTTGAAGTCGCCAGTGTGGGGGTCGGCTACTCCATATGAGAAGCTGTTGATGTTGTTACCGTGGCCGAGGAGTCCACTGGCCTGAGCAGCAGCTACCATGCAGGCAACAATGACGAACTGTAACAAAAATTATGGTAAGTACAGATAGCAACACGAAAATGTTTTCATTGTTAGCAGGTTAAAATAGTATCAGCATGTCCTGTACGCAATTCAGTCTGTTTTCAGAAAATTAAAAAAAATAATTGTGATAATTATGTACAAGAAAATCAGAAATACGAGTATTAACATTATCATTATCATCATTCTGATTCCACATTATAGTCTGTAATCCTGTTACCATTTCCAGTAACTTTGGATAATTTTGGCAGAAACTTTTGTTAGTGGATATCCCTAGACTTATATATGCCCCAATAGTCTTGACGAAACCTAAAAAAATACTAAATAAAATTGAATATAGCACTAACCTTAGCGGCCATTTTTTGAGTTGGTTATGTATTGCACAGTATACTGAGAATGATTAATAACTGCTAAAACTTCTCCTTATATACTTTTAGTTTACAGTAATAGAGAACTAGCGCAGTGTTATAAACGGAAATCATTTAATAAGGTCAAATATTAAAAAATAGAATAATATTATTTTTAATGTGCTTGTTAATTCTGCTATTGTTTCACAACACTTAGAGATTTTAGTCCCGGTTTTATAGAACTGCACATTGGCTCTGATTTTGGCCTATTGCAATGACAGAAGTTAATTTACGTGTAGCCATTAACACATTCTAAATCTTCATCCGTTCATTAGTGCCGCTAAGAAAAACTCTTTAGAATTATCTTTGTGAGTACCGAAAGTTCTTGTAGCCAAGGTACATCTTAGAAAGCTAGAATAAATTTCGAGCTACCAGAAAAGATATGATAGGTACCTTTACGACAAATGTAGGTACCTACTACTTAATATACTACTTTTTTTTTTTTTTAATGCCGCGTTTTTTAGGCCGCTCTAACGTCCGTTGCCGGGCGTCTCTGGTTACAAGCAGAACGTGGCGCCCGGCGATTAATATCCTACTAATATAAATAATGATTCCTTGTTATACCTTACAATATCATAAAAAATTTATTTACGGGCCAATTAACTAGTCTTTGAAATCTTCTACGATTTGGTTACTATTACAATTTCGGTTAATTGATCGAGCGAGCGAAGCGTCTCAGTTATAACTCGAGGACTGGCTGATTTGGCGTTGTTGGTATGTGTCCGGTATACAGGCCGCATTTTTCAGCCGATTTTCATGAAATTGGCACAAGTGTTCTTTGTTGCAAGACGCCACTTTTCAAATCAAATCAAATCAAATCATTTATTTGCTGATCAAAGGTGGTGGGGTTTTACATAATAATAATTTGATCTACGGCATTTTTTTTTCTTTTTTAGTTCTGGCCTTTCTAACGTCCGTAGCCAGGTGTCTCTGGTTACAAGCAGAACGTATTTCCAGTGGCGCCCGGCGGACTTTGACCACCTCTGTGGTCTCTGCGGGGGTTGGGTCGGGATGAGAATCCCGGTAGGGTTTTATCCCACGTCAGTGAGTGAATCTGGTTGCGTGCTATGGGGCAAAGGCCCCGCAGCACGCAACCCTTCTAGCCTGCTTCTGTAAGGACGACGGGTGGCGATCCCGCCGTCCTCAGGCCCCGATCATGGAGGTCGATGGTCTTGGGCGTAGATGAGTCTGCGGCGCCCTCGCCGCTGAGTACGGAACTCGGCGGGGAGGGTACGCTCCCTCTCCCTCTCGGCCGCCTCCTTCGCGAGCACGACTTGCTCGCAGAAGGACACGGCCGCGTTCCACCTACTCCCGCTGGAGACCATGGCTTGAAACATGGTCTCCAGCGAGGGGGTATCCACGCCCAGACCCACTACGAGGTCCCGGCGCTGACTCGCCCACGCTGAGCACTCCACCAACGTGTGGAGTGCGGTGTCGTCGTCGGAACCTATTAGGCATGCATAAAATTTGTGACTTAAGTAACAATAAATTCTTAGGTAAAGTCAACTTAAACTAATCAAATGTCAAATGGCAATGTCAAATAATAAGAAATTACAATAATAAGACATTTGAACAATTTTCGATTTTCACTTTTGACAGTTTTCGATTGGGGGAAAAACGGGGGAGAAATGGGGGGGAAAATGCATTTTTCAGCCGATATTCATGAAATTTAGCACAAGGGTTCTTTGTTGCAAGGCGCAACTTTTGTCGAAGGGATTTTTTGATTGGGGGGGAAATGGGGGAGAAATGGGGAGAAAATGCGAATATAACGCTAGGTCTACTGTTCACAGAACCACTAGTGTTAGGTATGTCGAGAGACTCAAGTTCATGCAGGCCTGCTAATCTGTTTCGAAATTTAAAACATACTTTGCGTGTGGAGAATTCCCGCCGGGTGGAGAAGACCGTAACCATGACCAGCGCCGTAAAGTCTCTTGTTCGCACAAGTTTTTTCGGCAACCACCGAGCCGTGAAGAATCTTCGATTTCTTTGAAACAGGAATCAGACGTTATCATTACGAGATCAATGTTATGTTTCCCATAACTATAATGCAATTTATAGTATTTTGTGACTATAAGTTATAACTACAATTAAACTATCGGATATAATTATGGGGTAATCTGCCAATACCATAATTGACACAAAATTTTTGTATTTAATTTAATTTTAACTTTAACCCAAATTTAATTTAAGAGTCCTCCTATTAAATTTTACCGTTTTCGCTGATTTTACAGACGTGTTTTTACACTGAAAATACTGTATTTTTATAAGTTTTAATGCACAACATGAAATATCATTTCAATAATGATCTAATAAGTGAGCTACTTTCTTATTTTTGTCATTAAATTTTGATTAATCGACCTAAAACAATCGGTAGTTTTTCGTATCTTTTGCTGGAAGAGGTCTAGAATATCACAAATTCACTAATCGTTTTGACGTCTAAAAAGTATTACAAAAATACAGTGTATTCTTGTAAAAGTCATCTATCAAATGTATGGATTACTTTTTATCACTTTCATAAAAAAAAATTGAGTAAAAAAAAATTTAAGTTAGTCAAATTTTAGAGAAAATGGGCAATGAATTGGTTCTTATTTCGGCTACATAAAACTCTCGTTCATAAAATTAAAACAACATAAATAAACCTTGGTTCAAAATCAATCCATTTCCAAAAAAAAAGAAAGCTAAATAATAAAAAATAGGCTGTAAATAATCTTTTAAAAACACCTAAATTTCGCTTTATAATACTCGACGCATGCCTCAAGTAAACAGTCCGCGCCAAGCGCTTACAGGGAGAGGACGTGTCGCTCTGCGCGCCAAAATTCGACGCCGTCTACAGACGAAAATAGCGTGGCGTGAGATTTTGATACTTTGGTAATATTAGTTATTATTTTGTGATGATTAGGCTTCTTTTTAAATACAACAAGTGATTATGTAGAATGTATTTATCATTGTTTTTGTTAAAAAAAGCTGTTATATTTTATAAAGCTGGATTACTCACTCACTCACTGACACTATTTTATTGTTCTCCTTGATGGTGGAGGGGAAGGTACCTATGTTTTTTTTGCAGAAATGTAAAGGTGGTTCGGGGACCTAGGGAAAATTCCGAGTTTTTGAGATTTGCCCTCCAGTCCCCCAAGGGGGGCTCCCGAGTAGAGTCAAAATGAGTAATAATTTTATAGAGGTAGTTTTTTATTTTATTTTTTTGTATTGGGTTCGCCAATTTGACGCCACCCGCCTGGTAGTAAGTCGTGACGACGTCAAGCGATTGTGGGTCACTCACAGCACACTATACTATAGAGAGTGGCCCTCAACTTGACGACCTACTGAACCCAGGATTATATGTGGGATGAAACACGTGCACAGGCAGGGCGTTCCAGGCCAGTATCGTTCGGCACAGAAACGAACGTTTAAAACGTTCGGTTCTCGCGAACATGTACCTACTGTGTGGGAGTGGCATCTCTGCCCGGCACGCGTTGTTCGGGATCGGAAGGAAGATGGGATCAGATTGAAGAGCTCTTCAGAATGCTCGCCGTGGTAAATACGGTAGAATGCGGCCAAGGAAGCTATTGTTCGGCGCTGAACTAGCGGCTCAAAGCTTCCCGTTACCTCCGGACAATCTATAATACGGATAGCTCGACGCTGCATAGCGTCGAGAGCGTCCAGCAAATACTTCGCGGAGCCGTCCCGGAAGTGAGAGCAGTATTCGACGCAGGGTCCAATCTGCGTCTTGTACAGCAGACACCTCTGATGCAGTGTAAAGAATCGCTTTACCTTATTCAGTATTCCTAGTTTCCACGAAGCTAGCCCTATACATCTTTTGATGTAGTTTTTATTATTGAGCTCTTGACGAACGTCTATGTCAAGGATCTCAAGGTTGCCCTTTATTGGTAATAATGCATTCTGAAGAGAGGGTAGGGGAAGGAAAGGGGATTTCTTCGCTGTAAATGCACACGCCTGCAATGTGCTGTCATCTGCATAACAATGAATGTTCCCGACGGATAGCATATCATTGATTTGCAGAAGGAAGAGTTGGTGACAGCACGGACCCCTGCGGCGCCCCGGTATTGTTCCTCGATACATATATACATAACCGGGGCAACACAGGTAAGGCGTGTTGTCAGGGCGGCGTATTTGTGTCTCCGTGAGAAACGTCACAGCGGGCCGAGCCGTCTCAAGGTACGGTGGACGGCATCGAGGTTCGCATGGAGTCCACGGATGTTGGTGAACTCCACCTCGAAAAGTGAAGCTGTGGGGTTTCCTGGGGCCGCTGTGGAACGTTTACTTATTTCTGTTGCACTGCCATTATAAATTTGAAGAAGAAGCGTGAAGACAGGGCGACATTTGGTGCAGCAGTAATAAGTGACAAAGCGCAGGGGCTAACTTCGTCTGGAACCGTGTGGTTAGGTTGGAGCCGACCCGCCGGACGGAAGGGCTACCAAACCCCCCTGGTGCATGGCCGCCGCTATCCCACACCGGTTACCACCCGGAGCGGCGATCCCACATCAGGATTATGCGCGAGAACATGTGGGGCAGCCTCCTGGTGTGGTTGGTCCCAGGCGGGCCCCATGACTGTGTTGCGGGCGGCCGCGGCAACGCCGTTGCTAAGGGTCTCCCTGGCCAGCGAATCGACCCACACCACCCACACTAGACTCCGCTTTGCCCCCACTGGTTCCATGCCTGCTGCACCATACATGGCCCCGGGCCCGGCGGTGCAGCTGTTGAACCCCTTACGCAACCAGCCTGGGCTGGGTTACTTGTGGGGCTTTAGCACAGTTGCACGGTGGCACCCCCCTGACCAACACCCGGTACCCACGTAGGGACCGAAGCCACTTCATAGGTACCGTAAATTAACGAGCCTCGTCCGTTGATCAGCAGGTGCGCCACTAGCAGATGAGTTCGCTGGGGCCCTAAATATGTTGGTAGAGCCCCTTTGTATAGAGGAGGTCAAATGATTTTGATTAGGAAAAAAAATTAGCCCTCGCCCCCGCTTTGAGAGTGCAACGACAGAGGAAAGGTAGAACAGTTTTGATTACGGGATCATACGAGTATAGAGGGTCTTTTCTTGAATTTAAGGAGAGAAAAAAAACACCCCCCCTCCTAGCCCTCTTTTCACCTCCCCCACACAAGACACTATTATTATAAAATGAAAAAAAAAAAGATCAAAACCATGTAATCGCCGTACCTACTGGCTGACCACCATCGGTAACTCCGGACTCACGCACAAAATGTGTCAAATACCTAATTCCGCCCGTTTCGATTCTGCATACGGACTCTTAATCTTTATTTAGGGAGCTTAGTCACAATTATGAATATATATCATACCACTTTTTATGTTATGTAAGTAACATAAAAAGTCTTCTATCTTAAGTATCCTAAATACAATGTGTACATGGCCTTAGCTGTGTCTGGCTGAGGACTGGCCAGGATGCTGTTGCAACTTTTTTTTTTTTTTTTTTTAGTTCCGGCCGCTCTAACATCCTTTGCCGGGCGTCTCTGGTTACAAGCTGAACGTATTTCCAGTGGCGCCTGGCGGACTTTGACCACCTCTGTAGTCTCTGCGGGGGTTGGGTCGGGATGAGAATCCTGCGTCGTTGGGGTAGGGTTTTATCCCGCGTCAGTGAGTGAATCTGGTTGCGTGCTATGGGGCAAAGGCCCCGCAGCACGCAACCCTTCTAGCCTGCTTCTGTAAGGACGACCGGTGGCGATCCCGCCGTCCTCAGGCCCCGATCATGGAGGTCGATGGTCTTGGGCGTAGATGAGTCTGCGGCGCCCTCGCCGCTGACTACGGAACTCGGCGGGGAGGGTACACTCCCTCTCCCTCTCGGCCGCCTCCTTCGCGAGCACGACTTGCTCGCAGAAGGACATGGCCGCGTTCCACCTACTCCCGCTGGAGACCATGGCTTGAAGCATGGTCTCCAGCGAGAGGGTATTCACGCCCAGACCCACTACGAGGTCCCGGTGCTGACTCGCCCACGCTGAGCACTCCACCAACGTGTGGAGTACGGTGTCGTCGTCGGAAACCTCGCAGTGTTGACACCGGGGTGTGACCTCACGACGGATGCGAAACAGATAGCTACCGAAGCATCCATGCCCGGTAACGATCTGCGTCGCACGATACGTGAGGTCACCTTACTGCCTCTGCAGCCAATCGTCCATGATCGGTCTCACCGCCGCGATGATGGTGGTACCCCACTTGGGTTGCTCAAGTCGCTCCCTCCATGACTCCATAAGATCCTGTCGGAGTTGGGACCGCTGGTCATCGATTTCTCGAGACGCAGGCCTGTGGTCCCGCTCCAGCGCCTCCTTTTGCCATTGGAACAATGACGCAAGGGCTCTCGCTTCCAGGTCCCATGGAGGGGTCCCGGCTAGGAGACTCTCCGGAGATCGTACGGTAGCCCCTTATTGTTTTGACGGCCAAGGTCCTCAACGGTCTGTTAAGGAGTGTTGAGTGGTTGGCCGTCAACTTCGCTGCCCATACGGGAGCCCCGTATAGGGCCATACTCCGCACGATCCCCAGGTACAGTCTCCTGCAGGTGCTATTGCACCTAGCATATTTAGCACACAATTTCTTTGTCGTTGGATCCGAATACAGTCCATCAATATATATGTTGTACGTCCTCAACAATTAACAATTTAACCCATTATAATTGACTTATGTAGGTGCGCCTTAAGTGTACACCTACGTTATGTTTATAACAATAACTTATATACAAGTAAGTATAAAAGGAAGTTACTATCAAGGTCAAATTCTTGCAAAAATATTGTTCATTTGAATTTTTTATTCCTCTTCGAATATATGAATTAAAACAGTTATTATTAAATTATTTAATCCTTCATCTAATTGTTTGATTATCGAGAACCCAGTGCCAGATTTATTCAGGTCAGTCAGTAGTTAGTCTTGAATTTGATCAGCGGGGGTCGATTTTTAACATGCCTTCCGAAACATGATGACCCTCACTCTCAGATAAAATGCTACTTATTAGTGACCCATTTACAGGCTAGTCACAGTTAGAATTGCTCACTCACTCATTATAATATTTACACTAATAATAACAAAGATTGCTGTAAGAAAAGTCTTTAAGACTTAAGCAAGCCTTTGTGCATATAATTAACTAGGTATGCAATACATTCTGCTGTTGCAATAATTGAGCTGAGTTTGTCGATCCGGGTCGAACTCCTAAACGACTGGACCGAGAACGAGATATATGCACTCACGGTGATGGTCACTATGACCGTGCCAAATTTCAAAAAGATCGGTCCTGTCGTTTAGGAGGAGTTCGATAACGAACAAAATACACGAGTCGCCTAAGAAAGAGCTTCGTAAACTCCGCTCAATAATTATGTAGAGATAAAATGCAACCACAGGCCTGCGTCTCGAGAAATCTAGGACCAGCGGTCTGAACTCCACCAGGATCTCATGGAGACTTGGCGGATGCGACTAAAGCAACCAAAGTGAGGGACCACCGTCATCGTGGCAGTGAGACCAATCATGGACGAGTGGTTCCAGAGGCGGCATGATGACTAGTATGACTAGTACTGAGTATCGTGCGACGCAGATCATTACTGGGCTTGGATGCTTCGGTAGCTATCTGTTTCGCATCCATCGTGAGGTCACACCCCGGTGTCAACACTGTGAGGTTTCCGACGACGGCACTGCACTCCACACGGTCTGAGCGTCATACTACAAAGAGGAAAAAATTGTTTGTTGTTTTTGTTTGTATTGACTTTTTAGTCCGGTAAAAAGTTCCCGTGGGAATTGTTAATACTTATAATATAATACTACCGGTAAATAATTTTTATAGGTAATGCTTTAGTTTATTTGTAGGAGCTGGTGTTATGAATAAAATACAAAAAGTTAGTATTGCTTTTATTATTACATAATACAATAAAAAATGCCCAAAGTCAATGTCTTCCTAACGGTATATCTGGCTGATGCAATATTTACTGTTATGTACATCACGACAGTCCAGCAAGTTATAATATTTCTTGACTATTGAGTGTACCGACCTCGACCGCAACTGTTACTGTCTGTGACGTCGCAGTCTGCACTAAAATCACTAATTAGTTATCGCGCCTGTGCAGTTATTAAAAATAATCGGAAATTGAATATACTATTGTAAAAATAATACATATTTCAGAATATTTTTGAGTGACTACGTTTGTACATTTTCAGATTGATAATTACCTAAAGAATTTCTGACTTTTACGGATTTCATTCAATGTTATACTCGTATAAACGACAAACCAAGCCCTTGTGATAATGTGTGTGTTAAAGGCGATATTTTATAATATGAAGTGGCACCCTGAACATTGCATTGTACGAGTATCAACCGTAATCACAGGCTGACAGCTTTCCTGTGAGTTGTGACCATGGTGGTTGATGCAATTCAAACGAAACATCAGAGAATCATAAGCATGAGAGGTATCGTATCTTAGATAATGTGAAATGTCTCAAATATCGTTTTCTCGTCAATTTAAATACAATATAGTACTTCGTACTAAAGGTTAACACTTCGTAAGAGTATAAGTGAGTGAAATGATTGTATATTTTTAACCATTTAAAACTGCAAACTTTTTATTTTCAAATTATATTATAACCCGGCTAAGCCGGCTTATATACACAAAAACCGCGTCAAAATCCATTGTATAGTTTTAAAGATCTAAGCATACATACGGACAAAAGCAATTTTATTTTATTTATTTAAACTTATGCACAAAACTGTACAAAGACGGACTTAATGCCACAGGCATTATCTACCAGTCAACCTTTAGGTGATGCAGAGAGAACTAGTAGTAGGTGCTCAGAGGTTGCCATGACACTTAACGTAAATCATGCTAACGGACGATGAAGCGATACACAATAATTATTATGGTAAATAATAAACTTAAATCCTAATAACTACTTAAATAACTAATACTAATATACATACGTATATGACGTCAATAAATCTACATAATACTACAAACATACCTACATATAAAGCTACGACTACTAAAAAGAGTTAGTGACAAAAGTAAAAGTAAGACAAACGGATTCTGCTTGGGAATCCTTATACAGTTCATATACCTTCCTCTTGAAAACTTGGTTGTATAATATGTAGTGATGATGTCTCATGAGTACAATTGAGTTTTCAATGATGTAAAGAGAGAGTTTGAAGAAATGAAACGAATCAAGTTTGTATTTTAATGTTAGTAGGTACTCGTGCTCATACAGTTTAAAATAAGTCATCGTCATAGAATTTATCAGTAAAAGTACGGCTCGTGTAAGCATCCTCGCCAGTTAAATACCCGTAGGCGATTGTGTTCGTATATCCTTTCGGATAGCCAACTAAATTAGCAGTGAAACTGTTTCTATCACCAACTTTTCGAGGATCAAATCTGTGGGGAGTAACTAATGCGCCATTGTAATTGCGCAAAATTGTGTTGACTTTATTTTGACCGTTAATAGAGCTTGCAATGGAATCCTGACCAACTACAACACTAATCTGTTGTTGGTTCTTAAAGCATATATATGGCTTTATCTCATCGTACAAGAAGTAATTGTGAGCTCCATGACACAGATACACGCTTGCTCGAGCTCCAGCTACCAGACAGGCAATTGCGATCATCTGTTTAGAAAGAAAATAGTCACTGTAAAATTTTAAGGTCTTAAACCAACTTTATATGCAAGTAGGCCCTTTGTTTACCTTGGTTGCTTTAACGTTAATTACTGCTGTCAGCAGGATACACCCCAGGGCCTTACGGACGAAGCTCTAGTAAGTAAATATAAGAGTTCGCGTTTTACTTGAGGTGCGTTGGAAAATGGTCGAAAAAAAACCGATAAATAAATTTTGACAGATTAAATTATTGCAATGGGTAGTTTATTTATTATTTATTTATTTTTAAACTTTTTGTACACCAATACAAATATGCATATGAAACAATTTATGAGAATGTACAAATGGCGGCCTTATCACTAAACAGCGATCTCTTACAGGCAACTTTTGGATGGAAATAAATTCTTTAAACTATTATGTGAAATGCGGGTAGTCATTGGTGTCTTAGTAATTAATAGAAACGTAAACAATACTAGCATAATATGAAAAGTAGAAAGATAATTAAAATTAGTGAACACAAGGAAAGGACAGAAAGCATATTTTAACATAGATAACTAAATAATTATTATTATTCCAGACATTACAAAGGTACTACATACATACATACACACATAGACACAACATTTTGAATATCATATAAAACAAAATATATTATTATAATTACTTAATACCCCCTGTATTAAGTAATTATAATAATATATTTTGTTATTGTATGTTATTGATAGACGAACAGTGACTAGGCACCCAAGTAATGGTTTTTTGACTATTATTTTGAAGGTAACTAGCGTTGGTGCCTTTCTTATAGTCACAGGCAGTGAATTCCAAAGACGAACAGCCTGCACTGAAAAAGACTTGTCATAGAACCCAGTTGAATGCTCTGGTACTGCTAATACCAGCGACTCCGACGACCTCAAGGACCTTACATGTGTGTCATCAAGGAACGTGAAACGCTCTATTAAATACTCGTAAGTTGGAGTGCAAGTACAATGGTTTACGTACATTTCTAGCCCCCGTGTGTCAAATCTATCCAATACCGACTAAATAAACACTACACTGCTAAACAAATTCTCGAAACACGCTAACCTAAACATTAATTGGTAAATCAATCGGCAAATTTTATATAAACTGGTACTAACCTTAGCAGTCATGTTGTATATTTTATTTGAATAGTAAACAACGAAGTTTTATAAAATCTGAGTTACACATCTACTTTAAATACACTTTTTATTAAATTGGGGCAAATATTTATAATCAAAGGAAGTAGCAATATTCTAAGGTCACCGTCTAAAAAATACACTTTGTTTCATTGGGATATTTGATCTATTAATAAATCGAACTGTAATGCAATATTTACGAATGTAGGTTATAAGCCCGCCTTACTTAACCGCCCGGTTATGCACTGGAGATTATGGCACAGAATGGGGAATTAGTTATGGCAGGGTGCGCCATAACCTACACCGTAGCCATTGCATAACCAGCGTAGCCGTAGCCGATAGAAGCGCTGAGCTGATGGCATTAAAAGTGTTATGTGTTTCAGCATAGTCAACAATGCGTTTTGTGCACTTGTAGTCTAGTAGTGAACACCTAGTGATAACCCTGGTTCTTAACGTCACCAGTGTGAGGTTCTTCTACAACTGGAACCACGCTTAATTGAGATTAGTGTCGAAGAAGTCCGCTCCATCGATGTCAGATAACCCTAATCGCTAATTCAACTTTAGATGGCAATACCTACATAATTTACTTTCTAGAAAATTCTCTAGTCTAGGTAAATATTCGGTAGGTATGTACTTTCTCGTCTTCCTTATTGTAAGAATTAGATTGAAGTAAATTATCAATATTGGTTCTACACGTATTCGTCTTGAGCTAACCACGATGCTGAGAACTTTCTATAGAAACTATCCTGATTTCGCTTAGCTTCCGGTATATTAACTTACTAACTTACTGTTCCCTGTATTGTGTAATCGTAAAAGGATATTTGCAACATAAAATAAACGTACAATTAATAAACTTTGACTTTTATTGTTTTGATAAAGACTAATATTATTAACATTTGAAAAAACTACATAAGTAATAATTTTACATTATTAATAAAGACCCGCACCATAGAGCCCGTGGCCACCATAGATACCACGAGCACCGTTACCAATGGCACCGGTAGTGATAGAGTAGCCGCTAGTCCTAGCTGGGGCAGCATAACCGTGGCCGCCATAACCGCCCAAAGAAGCGCCGTAGCCGCCATAACCACCCAGAGAAGCGCCGTAACCGCCATAACCACCCAGGGAAGCGCCATAGCCTCCAGCGTAACCGGCGTAACCATTACCGTAGCCCAAACCGAGAGAACCGCCATAAGCAGCAGCAATTGGGGCAGCTGCACCGTATACGGGGTCTTTGCGTACTACAGCGTTAAAACCATTGTAACCATCAGCAGTGTAGTCTACAGTACGCTTTGTGCCATCAGAGTCTAAGAGTGAGTATTGGCCGCGGACAGTGTCACCAATGCGAGTTTCTTGTTGGTTCTTAACATCACCGGTGTAAGGGTCTGCCACTCCGTATGCGAAGCTTGAGGAGCCGATTCCATTTCCAAGGATTGCGCTACCTTGGGCAGCTGCTACCAGCAAAGCGATAAAGATAAACTGAAAGCATAAAAAAACATTAGGAAATGCTATTGTATTGGGTAGTTTCTTGAATGAACTAATCCTTAAAACCCACTAGTTTCTTATGTATGAAGACACCTTATTCAAATTTTAAGTGGAGTTTGATATAACCTGTGACACCTGACTACCTACATCTGATATTGTATGAACCATCGATCAAATATTTCTTTGTATGAACTGGCTTTGTTTATGCCTTGTTGCTTTGCTATAGGTATATTTTATATTATGTTTCGCTTCACAGTTTCTGAATAACTTCACGGTAAGAGATACGAGTACCAACCTAAGCAGCCATTTTGTTACGATTATTTTCTTTTGAATAGTAAACTAAGAATGATTGTACATTGTTTTTCAATCTGCTTTTATAGTATTTCGTGTTATATTGGGACTGAAATAGAAAATATTATAATGTTGCAAGGTCATTTAAAAATATGTAATTTCTACTAAATTATAATGAATTATTTCCGGTACATACATTATTCATTAAGTGATTTGATTAATTAGATGTAGACGTTTCTTTTGGTTCCTTTTTTTGTGACTACCCAAAATGTAGCAAGTAGGATATACTTAAAAAAACAATAAATCGTCGTGCGTATCACGTAAAGTTTTGTCTTGAGTGAGATTCAAACCTTCAACCTCCGAGTTCAGGATTTAGCTTTAAGCAGTGTTAATAACCAATGGATTACACAGGTTCGATGTATGTCAAAAAATAATAAAATACGTCATACATTGACCCAAAAACCGATTTCAAATTACCGGAATAGGACCAAATTGAAATAAGACCACAGCGGAAGCAGTAGTCTATATCTATACTACTATTATAAAGAAGAAAGATTTGTATGTTTTTGTAATGAACAAACTCAAAAACGACAGTGTCGATTTCAAAAATTCTTTCTCCATTGGAAAGCTAAATTAACCCTGAGTAACATAGGCTACTTTTTATCCCGGTAATGTGTTCACACGGGAACCGGGAACGAGTAAACTTAATCACGCGGGCGGAACTGCGGCGATCAGCTAGTTTTAAAGAAATCGAAATCGGCTCACCCAGTCGAAAGATTTAAGGTAACGAACATAATAAAATTACGGCCGAATTGTGAAACTCCTCATTTATTTGAAGTTGATTAAAATACCTATTTGATATAACAGCCTCCGTGGCGCAATGGCATGAGTATGCAACTGCAGCCCTGAGCTCCCAGGTTCGATTCCTTGTCCAATCATAGCATTTTGGCCCAGAATCTGCACCTGAGAAAATATACGCAAAAGTTGCTTTAAATCACAATAATTCTTCTAATCCTTTCTAATATCCTGCATAATCCCACCTATCCTTCCTACCTGCGGGAGCGCTTCTCATATATGAACGCACCCGGTACCCTGTGTTGATCCCACCTCAAGTACCGCCTACATTGTTCCTCCCACAAAACAAATTTTTATTCATATTCCTTTTCCGTTCATGCGTTAGGCTGTGGAACTCACTCCCCTCTGACATACAAAGCTGTAGAACTCTTAGATATGTACTCTATTTAAAAGAAAGTAAAAGCATACTACCTCTCCTCTTTATCTTAGTTATAACATAACATAACATAGCATCACGCCTTTCTGCCTTTCTGCCATCTTAGTTATATTGGGTAATAATATATTGTAGTCTCTTATATATTTAAGTATATTATGGTACAGTATGTATTTATTTATGTATACATTATAATGCAGCTTTAGTTTATGTAAGTTTATTTTTATTGCACTGCACACACGTTGCCTTGTCACCTTTACATCTTCTCTCTGGTCTGCTGGAAGAGATTTCTTTAGGAATAAGTAGTGCCCTTGTACTAACTGCTCACTGTTCTTTTTGTATTCTTCTTATTGTTTTATGTTCTCTGTGTGTTGTACATAAATAAATAAATTCATTCATAAAAAAATATCCGCAAAAAAATATTTTGTTTGAGTTTGAGTGTTGTCTATGTATAATAAGTATATACATTTTTTTTTTTTTTTTTTTTTTTTTTAATTCCGCGGCCCAAGGCCGCGGCCGCTCTAACGTCCGTTGCCGGGCGTCCCTGGTTACTAGCAGAGGGTATGTCCAGTGGCGCCCGGCGGACTTTGACCACCCCTGTGGTCTCTGCGGGTGTTTGGTCGGGACGAGAATCCCGCGTCATTGGGGTCGGGTTTTATCCCGCGTCAGTGAGTGAATCTGGTTGCGTGCTATGGGGCAAAGGCCCCGCAGCACGCAACCCTTCTAGCCTGCTTCTGTAAGGACGGTGGGTGGCGATCCCGCCGTCCTCAGGCCCCGATCATGGAGGACGATAGTCTTGGGCGTAGTCGCGTAGTCTGGGGCGGCCTGGCCGCCGACTACGGAACTCGGCGGGGAGGGTACGCTCCCTCTCCCTCCCGGCCGCCTCCTTCGCGAGCATGACTTGCTCGCAGAAGGACACGGCCGCGTTCCACCTACTCCCGCTGGACACCATGGCTTGAAGCATGGTCCCCAGCGAGAGGGTATCCACGCCCAGACCCACTACGAGGTCCCGGCGCTGACTCGCCCACGCTGAGCACTCCACCAACGTGTGGAGTGCGGTGTCGTCGTCGGAAACCTCGCAGTGTTGACACCGGGGTGTGACCTCACGATGCATGCGAAACAGATAGCTACCGAAGCATCCATGCCCGGCAACCATCTGCGTCGCACGGTACGTGAGGTCACCATGCTGCCTCTGCAGCCAATCGTCCATGATCGGTCTCACCGCCGCGACGAAGATGGCACCCCCCTTGGGTTGCTCAAGTCGCACCCTCCATGACTCCATGAGATCCTGGCGGAGTTGGGACCGCTCGATTTCTCGAGACGCAGGCCTGTGGTCCCGCTCCAGCGCCTCCTTGCGCCATTGGAACAATGACGCAAGGGCTCTCGCTTCCAGGTCCCATGGAGGGGTCCCGGCTAGGAGACATGCAGCCTCTCCGGAGATCGTGCGGTACCCCCGTACGGTTCTGACGGCCAAGGTTCTAAGTGGTCTGTTTAACAGAGTCACGTTCCACTTGACCGCCAACCTATCCGCCCATACGGGAGCCCCGTATAGGGCCATACTCCGCACGATCCCCAGGTACAGTCTCCTGCAGGAGGCGTTGGGTCCCTTTAGGTTGGGCATCAGTCGCGAAAGCGCGACCGATGCCTGCGTCACCTTGGGGACCAAACTTCGGAAATGTGGTCCGAAGTTCCATCGGCTATCAAGTACGATCCCTAGGTACTTCATCGAGGGCTTGATGCCGATGCTAACGCCTCCCACATTTATGCTGGAACCTTCTGGTGGACCGTTCCGAGGTCTGTGAAAACACAGAACCTCGGACTTGTGCAAGGCCACCTCCAGTCCCAGCTGCCGTATCCGACCCACGACTCGAGCAACACCCGTCGTGACCTTGAGTGCTGCCTCCTGGTACGTTGCACCCCGCGCCGTGACGAGGGTATCGTCGGCGTAGCACGTTACGCCGACACCCCTAGGCAACGCACCCCGCAGCACCCAGTCGTAGCCGATGTTCCACAGAAGCGGCCCCAGGACCGACCCCTGCGGAACACCGCACGACACATCTCGCCGAGCTGGCCCGAGCCAGCTGGGGAAAGCTATGGCCCTCTCCGAGAGATAGGCCCCGACAATACGACGGAGGTAGAGAGGCGTTTCGTGATACACGAGCGCCTCCCTAACGCAGCTCCATGGCAAGGTGTTGAACGCGTTGGCGATGTCAAGAGACACCGCCACCACCACCTTGCCCTGCGAGACTGCTTCCTCCGTCAGGCTCTTCACGCGCATGATCGCGCTCACGGTGGAGCGTCCCCGACGGAAACCGAACTGGTTATCCGCCAGGTCTGGCCCCACACTCGTGAGATGCTCGACGAGGCGTTCCGCGATAATTCGCTCAAAGAGCTTACACACCTCGTCGAGCAACACGATCGGCCGGTATCCGGACGGTGAGTCCACCGGCCGCCCCGCCTTACGGATCAGGACCAGTTTCCCCGTCCTCCACACCTTGGGAAACTGGCCCCTTTCGAGGCATGCGCTAAAGAGCCCCATCAGTCGAGGCCCGAGTTCTGCGAGGGCCAGGACCCATGCACGGCCAGGAATGCCGTCGGGTCCGGGGGCAGTGATTTTCCGGCGTTTAAGCCGGAGTACTGCCGCACCTAGCTCCCCCACCCTGACTTCGGGTACGTCGTCTTCGCTGGTGCTATCCGCGAGCCCCGTATAGGGCCATACTCCGCACGATCCCCAGGTACAGTCTCCTGCAGGAGGCGTTGGGTCCCTTTAGGTTGGGCATCAGTCGCGAAAGCGCGACCGATGCCTGCGTTACCTTGGGGACCAAACTTCGGAAATGTGGTCCGAAGTTCCATCGGCTATCAAGTACGATCCCTAGGTACTTCATCGAGGGCTTGATGCCGATGCTAACGCCTCCCACATTTATGCTGGAACCTTCTGGTGGACCGTTCCGAGGTCTGTGAAAACACAGAACCTCGGACTTGTGCAAGGCCACCTCCAGTCCCAGCTGCCGTATCCGACCCACGACTCGAGCAACACCCGTCGTGACCTTGAGTGCTGCCTCCTGGTACGTTGCACCCCGCGCCGTGACGAGGGTATCGTCGGCGTAGCACGTTACGCCGACACCCCTAGGCAACGCACCCCGCAGCACCCAGTCGTAGCCGATGTTCCACAGAAGCGGCCCCAGGACCGACCCCTGCGGAACACCGCACGACACATCTCGCCGAGCTGGCCCGAGCCAGCTGGGGAAAGCTATGGCCCTCTCCGAGAGATAGGCCCCGACAATACGACGGAGGTAGAGAGGCGTTTCGTGATACACGAGCGCCTCCCTAACGCAGCTCCATGGCAAGGTGTTGAAAGCGTTGGCGATGTCAAGAGACACCGCCACCACCACCTTGCCCTGTGAGACTGCTTCCTCCGTCAGGCTCTTCACGCGCATGATCGCGCTCACGGTGGAGCGTCCCCACACTCGTGAGATGCTCGACGAGGCGTTCCGCGATAATTCGCTCAAAGAGCTTACACACCTCGTCGAGCAACACGATCGGCCGATATCCGGACGGTGAGTCTACCGGCCGCCCCGCCTTACGGATCAGGACCAGTTTCCCCGTCCTCCACACCTTAGGAAACTGGCCCCTTTCGAGGCATGCGCTAAAGAGCCCCATCAGTCGAGGCCCGAGTTCTGCGAGGGCCAGGACCCATGCACGGCCAGGAATGCCGTCGGGTCCGGGGGCAGTGATTTTCCGGCGTTTAAGCCGGAGTACTGCCGCACCTAGCTCCCCCACCCTGACTTCGGGTACGTCGTCTTCGCTGGTGCTATCCGCGTCGGGCAGAGACGGAGCCATGCGCGGAGGGACGTGCTCCTCCGCGCTCGTCGGAAACAGGGAGCCCATGACCCGCTCCAGCTGCTGCGGCTGGAGACTCTGGGTCAGTGGGGGCGCCCTAGGTCGGAGTTTCTCCCTGACCTGTAGGTACGGGCGCCCCCATGGGTTCTGCTGCAGGGTCTCCAGGAGCTCCTCGCGGGCCGCCGTCTTGGCCCGCTTTATCGTCTCCTGGAGATTACCTTTAGCCTCCCTGTATGCCTGAAAAAGCTCCGCCTCTCGGGCTGCCGCGTCGTCTGGGCGGCGACGCCTCCGGCGAAACCTGGTGTACCGGCGGCGGGCGGAGATGCATGCTGCGCGCAGCTCTGCAATCTCCGGCGACCACCAGTACACCTGCTTCCTGGCCGGTCTGGGTGTAACCCTAGGCATCGCCGCATCACAGATTTGCGACATGGCTCTCCTGAACCACTGCGCATCGGCATCCACATCGGCAGGCCGGTCCGGCACCGGAATCCAGGCCTGCACGATGGATGAATCCAGGAGAGCCTCCCGATCCAGATGGTGAAGTGCCCAACGCGGATCCGGGGGATTTGCCACCGGCTGTGGGAGGTCAGGTGGGGGGACGACATCGAACCGGATGTACCGATGATCCGAGTGCGTCTCCTCACCCTCCTCCACGCGCCAGCCTGTAATACGGGCGGCGAGGTCAGGGGATGCGAACGTTACGTCCACGATCGATTCCCCCCCCCCGCCGCCAGAAGGTGGCGACATTCCCCCGGTTGAGGACCTCCAGACCACGTGTTCTGGTCCAGTCCTCAAGAAGCCTCCCCTTGTCCCTGGTTTCCCGGGAGCCCCACGCCTCACTCCAGGCGTTGAAGTCTCCCAGGAGCAGGACAGGGCGAGGACGGCACGCAGCGAAGACGACGTCGAGCTCAGTGAGCCATAGCTCAAACTGAGACTCGTCAATGTTCGGCCAGATGTAGGTGGCCACGACTGCCAACCCATCATAGTCCGCCGCAACACACCCGCGGCCCCTTGCAATGATCGCAAGGCGCGAGTTGTCTGCGGCGGACCCCCCAAAGATACAACAGGCCGAGCCGTCCTCGTCCACCGGGCTTCCCGGGTGGACGTAGTACGGCTCGGCGACCACGGCTAAGTTTATGGACCACTGCCGGATGCTCTGGTACAGAAGATCCTGAGCAGCACGGCAGTGGTTCAAATTCACTTGCAGGATACGGATACGGGCGTCAGACATTAATTGACGTCCATAACCGCATCCCGCCGCGAAACAACTGGCCGCGCAAGGGCGGCACCCCCACCGCTCTCAGCGGACGGACGAGGTTTTGGCCTCGAGGCGGCGCAGGTTGTGCTGCCGACCCGGTGATCCGCGGTCTTGCCCTCCGCCTCGCATCTAAAGCAGCGAGGCGGGGCGTCACAGGCACTTGCCTTGTGACCGGGCCGGCTGCAGCGGAAGCACCGATCGCCCACGGTGACTTCCGCTGTACACTGCACTCCTAAGTGCCCCACCACCATGCACCGGAAACATCTGGTTTCCCGGGCACGAAGGAGGTGCACCTGCGCCTTTAGGAAGCCCCCTACGAGAAGGCTTCGTCCGTCCGCCACTTTCAGTGCCGCCGCGACGGGGCACTGGACGACTGTCATCCCGTGACCAGTGGAGCCGAAGGAGATATCTCCAGCCTTCACCTGGTCACGTGGGCAGCCGCCCGCCTCCACGACGGCGGAGACAACTTCCTCCGTCGTGGCCGCGTCATCCAGACCCGTGATGCGCAATGCGGCGCATTTGGTGGGCCTGGTGACGCGGACGGCTTCTTGGTCCAGCGCGTCCCTAAGCTGAGCCGCTAGGGCGTCAGCTTTAGGGCCGCTGGAGGCGCCGGAGACCTCGAGGAGGCGAGCCCCGGTGCGTGTCTTCTTGCACCGGAGCCCCCCCTGTATATCGAGGGCCGAGAGGTTGACTGAGGACTTCACAGTCCTCAGTACGTCGGCGTACCCCACCCCCTTCTCCACACCTACCGTCGTCACCGTCAGGACGACGGCGGTGGAGCGAGGAGGGCGGGGCCTCTTCGGCGCCTTCGCCGCGGCGGCTTTGGCCGCTTTCTTTGCGGCCTTCGTCTTCCTCTTCTTGGCTCCCACTACTTCCCATCCCTCCCGTCTGGAGGGGTGTAAGGAAGCAGCGGGAGCGACGATAGAGGAAGAGGACCGCGGTCTCGGCCGGTATCCGGCTCACCGAAGCGGACGGGGGCGGAGCGGGGCGGCGGACAGCAGGTGTGCCGCTAGGACCGGGAGCGGGAGCACCGCCAACAGCCGCCGCGTATGAAAACGCGGGGCGGAGGGCGGTACGCCCGGTCCTCCAGGACCGCGAGGCGCCTCTCGATCGCCGTCAGGACCTGCACCGTAGTCGGTACAGGCTTCGGCGGCGAGCCGGGCGCCATGGTTGGCGCGGTCCTAGGCGCCGTCTTCGGCGCTGGTCCAGCCGTCAGAGGAGGAGGTAGCATGGGACCTGGAGGTGCCTTGACCGCTTTGGTCAACTCAGCGACCTCCCGACGGAGATCTTCCATCTCCTTTCGGGAGGCAGTGAGCTCCACCTCCAGGCTCGCAACCTGCTTGCGGAGCTTCGCCTCCTCCTCTGTGACGCTCCGCTCGAGGAGCTTGTCGACGGAGGATTGGGCTTCATCTACCAGTGAAGCCACAATCTTCTTCCTCCCCGACATATTTTTACTCCCCCGCATGGCCGCGTTCATGCGGGAGAAGATACTCATTATCTCCCGCGCGGGCGGCACACCGATATCCCTGCGACTGCGCAGGGACGGGACAGATGACGGGGGTGGTGTTGGCGCGCGCGCACCGTCTTTACCGGCACCTCCTCCTCCGAATCGCTGGAGAGGAGGGACCCCCATCCAGAGCAACTAGTGCTCCGGTCGCGTGGCGGTCCCTCCTTCTCGAGGGTCCTCTTCTGCGAAGCAGAACGGCCCTTAACCTTCACACTACTGGGAGCTGACCCACCGTCAGTCCCAGCAGCAACATTTCCTTGGGGCGTCGACGTCGCGCTGCAACTAGGCGGCGCGACGCGAGCCCCCAAATCAAGAGGCATCGAATTCCGTGTTTCATGCGGTAGGTCGTCGGCTGAGACTGCCCGGGAAAGGACAGTGTCAGTACCGGGGGTCTCGTCAGGCATATCCATGATAGCACAATTCATCTCAATGTTGGCCACTCAAGTCTCGATATCGACGTTCGGTCACCCAACTTGCCACTGCGTTACCGTGGTCAACTTGGGGTCCAGGGCGGACGGCGAGGACGTAGTCGAATCTCTTGGGGCCCCGCCCCAATAAGTATGTACATGTATTTAGACATATATAGCTACTTCTTAGGTCAGTATTTCTAAGTACATTTTATTTTTATATTTTGTTGTATTATTAATAATAATAATATAAATAAACCTTGAAAATATATCCTTTCAACAAAAAAAAGTATTGTAATTGGTTCATAAACGACGAAGTTATCCGCGAACAAACATAAAAAATATATAAACGGTCGAATTGAGAAATCTCTTTTTTTTAAGTCAATTAAAAAAGGGAAAAATTTTATTGTTTGTTTGAATTCTCCGTACCTGCAGAACCCATTTTGAAAATTATTTCTTATTCATTATTATCCTTGAGTAACATAATATTATACTTTTTATCCCTGTGATGTGTTCCCACAGGAATCAGGAACGAGATAACTACATCACGCGAGTGGAGCCGCAATGAAGTATATCATGTTGTGATTAGATGTGACAATATTTAATAAATTAGGATTAGCCTTCAAGTAATGTTTATATTTAACTAGCGGACGCCCGCGGCTTCGCTCGCTTGTCAAATTATTACTGGTACTAAAAACCTACCTTGAGAATCACTCTATCCATTGGTGAAAGCTTAAGAAAGTTGAGTGTAAAGCTAAATCCAAGTTTGTGGGGTCCGCTATCTTGAAAATGGTTGCAAATCGTTATCGCGCTCTATCGGGCAAACTATTCATCCCACAAAAAATTGAGACCACATTTTCGTTCGCAAATTTAATTTCTACAACTTTGTTCTATTACGTTTTGTCGTAGAATTAAACATAACAAAGTTATTAACAAAAACAGATGAAAATTTGAGAACTAATTTCCTTGGGGTTATAATTTATTTTCTGATAATTTTACAGTCAAATTAAGTCAGAGCATTTTTGTAAAGGAGTTTTCGAGGAATAATTTTCAATATTCACATTTCAATATTTATTTATTTAAAAGGGTTTTACAACGCTCCGAAATTAACAGTATTCTCCAATACTCGTAAGTATATACATAAAAATGAATGATCACACAGTTTTCTCTCATTTTTTCATTATTGAAATAAATAAAACATTGTAATTATTGACATTGTACTTTTGTTATAACTATTTATGGACTCTTTTCCCCCACGACGAAACTTTTGAAATGATTGATTATCACAATTATTTCTAATCCGAGTGTACATTTCCTACAATTCTATTCAGGTAAATAAAACCCGAGTAACCGTTTGGGAATAAAGGACCTCTCCTGAGCTTCTCAAGTTAATATTTTGCCGAAGCAAGGGAAATTGTGGTGCAATGTGTCGGAAGGCAGGTCTAAAATGTGTCTCAATTGTTCTGGGGAGACTTGCACCAACATGATGGAGATTTCGAAGTTGATAGAAGAGGATATTGAGGATGAATTACCATCGATGAGTCCATTTCATTCTCCAGTTCTTCCTCAACAGTTTGATAACAGCGCTCAACCAGATTCTGAACAGCAGCCTGGCCCATCAAAAAACGTGAGGACGAAGTAAATTTGTAAAAGATTAAAATCATGTGTAAAACATAGAAATATAACAATAATTATATTCATTGCTGAGACATAGCCCTCTTCTGTGTTTAAATAGCGACTATAAAGTAACCCACAGTTTACCATAGTCAGTGTAAAATGTGATAGATGGCGCCTCTCTAAAAAACAACGCCCTGAGTCGTGAAACTGATAATATAATTATCAGTTAGCTTGACCCTAGCCATTTAGGGTGCTGACTATAAAGGTTCTTCAGGAGCACCAGGTCACCTGCACATCATCAGTCATCTCGCTGTTGTCCTGGTTGTCTATACATCCCTGTGTGGAAACGGTAATACACTAATTGACACTTCTATCAATATTTGAAATCGTGCACGCCCACTAGCTGTTGGAGAATGGATATCAGGGTTATGGATCCAGGCGCTCCTACGCCCAACATCGGTACAATGTTGGACGACACAACCTTCCGCATTGCCACTTGCCTTCGGCTGGGTACACCTTGTGTATCTCCGCATAATTGCACCTGTGGAGTAGCCGTCGATAATCTGGGACACCATGGCCTTTCTTGTAGCAGAAGCGCAGGTCGTATACCTCGGCACGCTATTCTAAACGACATACCATCCGGTCTCTTTCCACCGCAGGTCTTCCGGCCGTACGTGAACTAAATGTTTAGCACGAAGCGATGGAAAGAGACCGGATGGTATGTCGTTGCTACCGTGGAAGATGGGAAGGCCTTTGGTGTGGGACGCTACATGCGTTGACACCTTAGCACCTTTACACCTTCCAAGCACATCCGGATGTGCCGGTGCTGCTGCTGCATCAGCTGAAGGCCTCAAACGACGTAAATATGCTAACCTAGCAGGTGATTACATATTTGAGCCGTTTGGGGTTATGACACTGGGGTCATGGGGTCCCAGTGCTCGCCGCCTTTATAGAGATATTGCTAAACCCTTAATCGATGCTTCTCAAGACCAGAAGGCTGGCTATTTTCTGGCCCAAAGAATAAGTATCGCCATCCAACGTTGCAACGCAGCCAGTATTCTGGGAACCTTCCCAGTCGGCAATGACGCGGAGGATTTTTTAAACGATATTTTGTAATGTAAATATTTTTAGTATATAATTATGTGTATTGTAATTCTTATTGTAAATAAAGATTGTACTTCTAATATAAATCAATGTGTACGAGTGGAAGTATTTTCTTTTAGTTACCTACTTGTTTTGTTTGTTACTTTGTTCTTGATTTTACCTCATATATCCGTATAAATAAACTGCAATTTTACAGAAAAGAGTGTCCCGTAAACAATACCAGTGGTTATTTGTTTGCCTTCATGAAGGGGCATGCATGAAGATCTTGCTCGGGGCACAGTCAAAACATTGAAGCATTGAACAACGTGAGTGTGAGATGTCACAACTTAAATGGAAAATTTAAAAGTACAAAATTTAGTTACTATTACTTATTACATTAAAATTTTAATTGTTAGTCCCCGATAATAGGTGGCGAGCCTATTGCCGCTTATCGGGGACTGTTAAGTTCGTCTGAGACCGTCCGATGATCGACAGGAGTAGATCTTGTGGGTTCTCAGGTGAGGTTGACTTGGGTCCGTAAAATCTTGGTGGGACCCGTCTACACCCGAGGCACATGTTATGTATGAGGCCGGACGCACATGTTGTGTTGGATGTCCTATATTAAGCGTTCTTGTAATACCCCGTCCCGGATGCACCTCTAAATACAGTTGCGGGACTGTACCTACATGCTAAGCTGTGTTGTTAGCTTCTGGGGTAATAGGCTCTGCATTTAATTATGGAGTTAGTAGCCAAGGCTACCAACGGATATCCCGAGTCTCTTGAAAAAGTTTTGTATTTGTTTCATTTGTATTAATTTTAATCTAATTTACAATTAACTCAATTTATTCACTATTGTTTCAGATTACTAAGGGCCAGCAAGTTATGTTCCACTCTGCTAAATCTGTAATTTTGTCTCTTACAAAACTGTTTTTCTAATTAAAGGCATCATTTGTATAAATGTTATGTGAAAATGTTTAGCTGACTGTCGCAAGTCCATAATACTCGTACCTATTATTATATATGATTATAGTTTACATAATACCTACATTTTTAAAACCAAGTTGTTTAAGGAAATTTCTTACCATTGCATTTATTCATTGCATTTTAATTATATACAACCTTTAATATATTTTCTTTGTAAATGCTTGTTATTATTATAATATTATATTATGATGAACCAAATGTTCCACATAGATGTATATCTAACACGCTGATCGCAGCTGCTCCGCCCGCGTGATTTAGTTTACTCGTTCCCGGTTCCCGTGGGAACACATTACCGGGATAAAAAGTAGCGTATGTTACTCAAGGTGAATGTAGCTTTCCAATGGTGAAAGAATTTTTGAAATCGGCACAGTTGTTTTTGAGTTTATTTATTACAAACATACAAAAATACAAATCTTTCCTCTTTATAATAGTAGTATAGACATAGAAATATAGATAAAGATATAAATGATTATATCTGTGACTATTGCGATGTTACCTTTAAAATAAAATCTTCTTTTATTGTTAGTAATGTTGAAAATCAAGTGTCAATATCTATTATTATATATATTGAAACATTTTGTTTCATGTTGCTTGTCATGTTGTTTTGTTATGTTTAAGGATTTAGATTGTATATCTTTTAATCAATACTAACTTGTGAATTATATTATACCTTGTGTTTCATTTACCTTGCTTGGACTTTCTAAAGTGGCCGATGATGGCAATAGGGTTGTCTGCTGTTACGTGCGGCCAACAAAATTACTGGCAAAGTGTGGATGGGTAATTCACATTTGCGTACCTCCTCGGTGATAATAATATAATGTATGTATGTTCATTAACTTCATTATGGAAATTTATCAACTTTCTAATTACTTGTGATGTATTTAAAGCAATTGTAGACTGGCTTATGATGACTCATGAGACAGTTTCTTGTCTCATGCTACACAGGCATCTCTCCCATCCCCTACCCTGCCTGACTGTAAATGACTGATAGAACCACCTATCACTATATTAGAATATTAGCAGGTGCATGACTTTGCTCGCTGGACAAACAATATACTGAAACCTTCCTCTTGATCAACTCTAGGTATCTATTAAACAACCACATCAAAGTAGGTTGCGTATTTTTAAAGATCTAAGCATACCTAGGGACCGACAGCGGGAAACTTTGTTTTACGGTATTTTATACTATGCCATAGCATAAAGTAAAATAGGTACACACTGGGTATGTTAAGATGTTACAAGCCAGGTAAAACCTATAGGTACAGCAGTATATAGTCGGTAAGTACCTACCTATATCTCAATAACACTAGAATTAGTTTCATTTTACATAGGTACTTTTTGGCAGGACGACCAAACAAGTATGTAACAAACAAGAAACTAGGTAAGTACTATTATCGTAAAAATGCCTAAATTGTATGAGTTATAATGCCCAGTGTTTTAGAATTGTAATTAACAATCATAATTATTACCCAGTGGAAACTTTCCCGTCACATTTTAGCTGTGGGAAAAGATATCGTAAATCAAAGTCTTCCCTGCTGAGTAATCTGTCAAAACTTATCGATTTCGGACCTTTGAATAGCGCTTGTGCATCCGAAGAGACAACTTTCCGCTCGGTATCGACAACGGCAGTTTCGGACGGTTATGAATGACCCCGCTGGTGGAACGTCCTCCTAGTGTAGTTGGACTCATTTCGGTCCCTGTGCTATATCGCGGGCAGCCAGCGGCATCACCGTTACTAAAGGGCCTGGCGGTCAGTGAGTTGACTCACACCACCCACACTAGACTCCACTTCGCACACACTGGTCTAATGTCGGCTGTATCGCACATTGCCCCGAGCCTGGCTATGCAGCTGCTGAACCCTTAAAGCAACCCGACTTGGGTTTACAAAAAACTCATCCCCATTTATTTTTACACCACAGTTACAACTTACGCTATTTCACTTCGCGTACACTAATAGATAAAACAACCCATGCGTACCAGGTAGTTACTATAATTTAGATTCTGATGATATGGGTAGGAAAATAATTCGGCTTCGCTTTTGCAAAACAGGAAAAATTAAAAATAAAGAAGGACTTTGTATTAAAATTTATATTAATTATAATCACATTTCTTTTCAGTACTTTTCATTAACACTATTATTTAACATTTTATAGAACTCCATCGCCGGTTAATTAGTAACCACCATTTAGTCCATAACCGTAACCACCATTCAGACCGTTACCATAACCTCCATTTAGTCCGTAACCAGCATTTAATCCGTAACCACCATTCAGACCGTTACCATAACCTCCATTTAGTCCGTAACCGGCATTTAATCCGTAGCCGCCATTTAATCCGTAACCACCGTTGATGCCGTGAGCGCCATAGCCGATGGCTCCGGTAGTGATAGAGTATCCATTTAGGGCACCGTGACCGTTAAGGTTGCCGAGCAGAGGAGCACCGTAACCTCCAGCGTAGCCAGCGCCATAACCAGCGCCATATCCAGCACCTAATCCAGCTAAACCATTAGCGTATCCAGCGTGGCCAAGAGGAGCACCGTGCACAGGGATTTTGCGCACTACGGCGTTGAAACCATTGTGTGCGTCAGCAGCATAGTCGACAATGCGTTTGGTGCCGTCGGATTCTAAGAGTGAGTACTGGCCATGAACACTGTCACCAACGCGGGTTTCATGTTGGTCCTTTACATCACCAGTGTGAGGGTCTGATACTCCATATGAGAATTTATATTTGAGGTGGTTGACGTTGCCTTGGACAGCTGCTACTAGGAGAGCAACAATGACGAACTGTAAATAAGATAGGTAATGTTAAAAAATGGAATATTGAGAGATTTTGTTGCTTAGTTTTGCTTGTCTACTCATAATATGTGTGCCACACAAGGACATATCTATTTTCCTAAAGGATACAATGTAGTCTCCACACGTAACAAGGAATTTTTAGTCATAAAACACTTATTAATTATGTGAGGTGTATAATCTAACACAAGTCATAATAGTTTCCAATGTCTGCGTTCATTGCACTGAGAAGAAAATTTGGTTATCATTTCAAAGTTAATTATATCACAAGGTTACTATTAAGGTGAGTAAACAAGAAAGGTGATAATTCAACAATGCCTCAAATAAATGTCACTTATTTACTGCCCTATTTTAATGTTACACCTTTGACCTCGTGTACTCGTAGTTTAGGCTGGTTACCTCAGAATATCCGTTCATCCGTGCAAGATACTACAATATTTATATTTTAATAATATTTATTTGTAATTAAAACATACCTTAAAAGCCATTTTGGATGTAATGTTAATTGTCTAGGTTAAACTGTGAGTGATTCTTTGAACTATTTTTTTCTGTTTTTATACCATTTGTGTATATAATTGAGTAATATGTACTATAGTTATAAAAGCAATTAAGTACCAACTAAGGTCAACTCGTGGAATGCTTATTTACAAAATATAAGTAAAGATGTCTCAATACTTAAAAAAAAAAATTCTTAATTCTTATGTACTCGTATGTTGTACCAGCGGTCCCAACTTCGCCAGGATCTCATGGAGTCATGGAGGGTGCGACTTGAGCAACCCAAGTGGGGTACCACCATCATCGCGGCGGTGAGACCGATCATGGACTGCAGGCTGCAGAGCCAGCATGGTGACCTCACGTATCGTGCGACACAGATCGTTACCGGGCATGGATGCTTCGGTAGCTATCTGTTTCGCATCCATCGTGAGGTCTTAACACTGCGAGGTTTCCAGCAACGTGAGCGAGTCAGCGCCAGGACCTCGGCAAACCAGTATATAATTCAAACCAAAATTCCCAAAGCTACGACAGACGGTAAGTACACCACTAAATGTAATATCTGCAGTTGTGTCCCTTCGTCCAGCATACTCACCATGGAATCCTGATATTTCATGAACGCCAAAAAATTGTGCTGAAATAGTGCTAATTAGTGCCCAAAGGAAAAAAATAGTGCTCTTATACTTAAGAAATTACAGCCATAGTTCGATGAGTATGCTGGACGAAGGTTTCGCCCAGCATACTCACCTCCGTTTGTGGAATCTGTGTACGCTTCAACCGTAATTCATACTTAAAAAAATTGTGCCCAAATAGTGCCAAATGGTGCCCAAAAAGAAAAATCGGTGCTCTAATAACTCCGGAGTTATAGGCTTCGTTAAGTGAGTATGCTGGGCGTAGGTTCTACGCCCAGCATACTCACTTCACTACGCGAATACCGAACGAGCTATAGGTACAATTTACGGCTTAAAAAATTGTGCTTGAAAAAGTGCCCAATATCAGTCCAATTTTTGCTTGACTTTTGACCTAGAACACCATTCAATTTAATTGTAAACTTTTACATAACATTAGATTTAGTACAGTCGAGTTCAAAACTTTCTAATAACTTACATTTTGTACAACAATTTTTTAACCCCCGACGCAAAAACGACGGAAATTTGACGTGAATCTTACAAGAAAAACACATACATATGAATTGCAATAATACGATGCAACGAAAACTCCTTCGAGTATTACCGTGCATTCGGGTCGTCAATCTTATTAATTCTAATGTAGGTATTCTAAGCACAATTTTTTACGTTAAGCACCTAATGAATATTATCATGGGAGGTAGAAAAATATAAAGTTGGCCCATATCGGTGACGAGTGAGTCGACACCACACTGGATGCAACCGCCGCCGCTACTTCGAGCAACAGCCACACATAGATGTAGGTACCATAGTACAGCGCATAGCTATGACACATTTAGTAATTATTTATTTTAATTTGCAAGAAAATATTTTTTGAGATTTCAATTTTAAATTTTTGTTGGTGATTCTATCTTTGAGGGACAGGAAGTTGGTTTATTAAATGGGGTACATACTATATATTTAAGTGTTCTTTTCCCGTATAGGTTCGTATAGCGAGGTAGTGAAAGTTTCTTATTATTGACACTACGGATTACACGATTAGTGTCCTCCGATGATTTAGGGTTTTTAAAATTCTCATTGAAATACTCTTCGTTAAGTATGTTCAATTTCACTTTCTCATGTATCGGTATTATGTTGCAGAACTGGAAGAGTTGATGATAGTCATTTGTGTAATTCTTTTTTATATTTTCAGGAACAATTTCTTTTAGGATTCTTAATTGAAGTACTTATATTTGGTCAAGGTGGCTTTTAAATGTCTTTCCGTAGCTTGATATCATTCACCGAGGCTTTTCCCAACTCAGTTGGGGTCAGCTTTCCAGTCTAACTAGGATTCGGCTGAACTGATATTTTCTGTGAAGCGACTGCCATCTCACCTTCACAACCCATTGGCGATATCGAAATTCTGTAGTTAGACCGATCGGATTTTCGATTTAGGGCTCCAACTACCCCTAACGACTGCTATATAGATATTTTTATGATAACCGGGACCGACGGCTTAACGTGCTCTCCGAGGCACGAAGGGGTCTCAGTGTCTTAAGAAATGGTCACCCATCCTAAGACCGGCCTGAGTCGATGTTGGTAACCTTGGCAATGTGTTAATATTGTCGGTTACCACTAGACCGCGAGCCCCTCAAGTCCTTCCGTAGCTTTGCTAGCGATTTATAGAGAAGGAGGAGGGTTTTATAAGGAACTTTATATTTAATTATAGAAAATTTTGCTAGAATTCCTCTTAGTTTATTACACACTAGGGTAATATGATCTTTCCAGTTAAGGCGGTTATTCATCGTTAAACCGAGGTACATTTGATTTTCGACGTGTTCAATAAGGTCACAATTACAGGGCGTATTTGAATTTTTTAGATTATTCTTATGTAAACATTCGTGACAGTGTGCTATAAGATTGGGAGTAAAAGGTTTTCTGTTTTGGCTGGAGCTAATATACACAACCTTAGTCTTTTGTGCATTCAAAACCAGCCCAGCATCATGTGACCATGTTAAGAGTCTCTCAAAGTCCCTTTGAAGACGATTTTATGCAAGTATCGTCTGCACATTGGAACATGTGTGTGTCTGTGGCATCGTAGCTCCCGAAAGGATGATCCGATATGGATTTTGTTTTTTTTGTAAGGTGAATTAGTCGGGATGTGGGTATGGATTTAACATGTTGTTTTTTTTAAGTTCTTTTAAGGACTACCTCGGTGGCACAATGGTACTATGTACGGACTGCCACGCTCGAGGTGTCGGGTTCGATTCCCGGGTCTGGTGGATAATGTATAATTCTCTTTAGAATTTTACCCAGATAATTATCCCAGAGTCTGGAACTTGTGCCCGGTAAATGGCAATAGGCTCGCTCCCTATTACATGGGACCTAACATAGCTGGCGAGATGTGGGTGTGTTTGCACACCTCTGCCTACCCCTTCGGGGAAAAAGGCATGATGCTATGTATGTTTTTTAAGTTACGCAAAACTTATAGTGTGACCTACGTATTTCCTTTTTACAATTTTTAATATCTCAAATAGATCTAAAATTAATAAAATAGGTAGGTACCTATTTTATTAATTTTATTGGCTGCAATAGACTATTAGTGCCCAGACATTTTTTTTTGGGAAATATTTCACCCTACAAGCAATGAAGTAATACGAGTAGATTTCATTTACGCTTACAATTTCATTTATTTATAGAAAAAAAAATAATAATTAATAAAAATTAAAATAAATTTAATTAGCATTTAATAGACAGTTTTTGATATGTGAGAAAATACCACAATTATTCTCAATCACATAACCGCCCACAATAAGAATTTTTAATATGTTTATCTTAAAACATGTGTGAACGACTGTACCTCATTTAACGTTAGTATGTAGAAGTTTACAATTAAATTTATTGGTTTTCTAGGTCAAAAGTCAAGCGAAAATTGGACTGATATTGGGCACTATTTCAAGCACTATTTTTTAAGCCGTAAATTGTACCTATAGCTCGTTCGGTATTCGCGTAGTGAAGTGAGTATGCTGGGCGTAGAACCTACGCCCAGCATACTCACTTAACGAAGCCTATAACTCCGGAGTTATTAGAGCACCGTTTTTTCTTTTTGGGCACCATTTGGCACTATTTGGGCACAATTTTTCGAAGTATGAATTATGGTTGAAGCGTACACAGAATCCACAAACGGAGGTGAGTATGCTGGGCGAAACCTTCGTCCAGCATACTCATCGAACTATGGCTGTAATTTCTTAAGTATAAGAGCACTATTTTTTTCCTTTGGGCACTAATTAGCACTATTTCAGCACAATTTTTTGGCATTAATGAAATATCAGGATTCCATGGTGAGTATGCTGGACGAAGGGACACCTGCAGTTGGAGTAAATAATGCGGAAACTACAAAACAATGCGCCTCAAATGACATAAAAACGGTCAAGTGCGAGTCGGAGTCACTCATCAAGGGTTCCTGACAAACATAAAAAAATTTTTTTTCACAATTTTCCCTTTCTCTGTGCTATAAGACGTTGCTTCGTACCAAAGATGCTGAGTACACAGGACGTATCCTGTAGGTTTTGATTACCTTGCGAGTGTCGAAAATTCGCAGCATAAATGGTTGTATCTTCTGATTTCGTTGGCTTAGAAGTTTGATTTTTTCACAGCTCCTAAGGACAGTTAGACCTAAGTATTTATTAAGAATTTCAGCTTGATACCTCTACGTGTTCCTTAGAAAAACAGTCTAGACAGAAAGTCAGACGGACACCATAGTGATCCTATAAGGACTCCGTTTTTACTATAAAATTCTCGTGTCGCGGTGTTTGTAGTTAATTAAACTCCTCCGAAACGGCTTGACCGATTCTCATGAAATTTCGTGTGAATATTGGGTAGGTCTGATAATCGGACAACATCTATTTTTTACCCTCCTAAATGTTAAGAGTAGTCCACCCCTAAAGCAAAACAACGTTTGCCGGGTCAGCTAGTAATATATAATATAATGAAACCCCTATGGATGTACTACGGGGTACAAATCCCATCTAGCCTATGACTGACAGTTCTTACCTTTGTGTTGGACATAAGCTCTGAGAAAGTTTCAGGTTTTATAAAATTACATAATATAAAAGTTATATAAAGGTCAGGCCTTTGGGGGCTCTTGGTACGTAAGTAAACTATTAAGTCTAAGAACACCATGATTTTAAACATGCAGATAAACATGTTTATAATACATACATTCATATGGTCATGCCTCTTTCCCATGGGGGTAGGCAGAGACTATGGAATTCCACTTGCTACGATCCTCGCATACTTCTTTCGCTTCTTCCAGTTTCATAACTATCTTCATGCACGCTCTCCGGTTCTGGGTACTCTTGACCTGGCCTTTGGTCAAAACATCTGCGATTTGGTCGAAGTACGTTCGCCTGGGTCGACCCTTACCAGCCTGTCCATTCACGTCCGCCTTATGTATTTGTTTCGTCAATCTTCTTTCATCCATCCTTTCTAAGTGCCCGAACCATCTAAGCATCCCTTTTTCTATCTTACTCACTGCATCTGCTGATACACCGCAACGTTCTCGTATCACATGTTTATAATATACTTCTTAAGACATCTGCAGACAATCTATCGTGCTAATCACACAAAGTTTTTCCTTGTGTGCATAACATTTACGTTATATTATGCGTGTTAAGAAAGATTTCAATTGACTTTAAAATAAATCACTTCGGTAATTATAATCACTCATATTTCCCCAAAAGGATAGGCAGCTGAGGCATATTATACGTCTACAAAATTTTCAACTGTACCTTTTTTGATCCACGTATTTAGGGAAGAGAATTGCCGCGAACCAGGAACTTTCATGTTTGACAGAGTCTCATCTATTAGTAAGCAGCTAAGTACCACTTGTAAAGAGGTTGGTTGAACGTCTAAGTGGGATATCCATATGCACTGTTTGATGTCTTCAAGTGTCAAAACACTGTGTCCGAGTGCTTTTTTATGTTGTCATAAACTAACACATAACGATTCATAACGAATTGTTACCTGTCTGTTGCAAGTAATGATTCGCTATGAACTTTAAAAAAATAACTGTCTTATAAGGCCAATACCTACAAGCAGGCGGTCGGTGGGTTGACTCACACTACCCACACTGGACTCTAATGGGTCCACTCTGGGTCTAATGTCTGCTATATCACACATCGCCCCGAGCCTGGCTGTGCAGCTAATCCCTAAAGCAACCCGACCTGGGTTGGGCTACAAAATTGCAATAAACTCATCCCCTTCTACTTTTACACCACAGTTTTAAAGTTACAACTTACGCTATTTCTACCAGATAGTTACTATAATTTAGATTCTGATGATTTAGGTAGAAAAATAATTCGGGTTCACTTGTGCAAAACAGGAACAATAAAAAATAAAGAAGTACGTTGTATTAAAACTTATATTATTTTAAAATCACATTTCCTTTCAGTACTTTTCATTAACACTATTATTTAACATTTTATAGAATCCCTTCGCCGGTTAATTAGTAACCACCATTTAGTCCGTAACCGTACCCACCATTCAGACCGTTACCATAACCTCCATTTAGTCCGTAACCGGCATTTAATCCGTAGCCGCCATTCAGACCGTTACCATAGCCTCCATTTAGTCCGTAACCAGCATTTAATCCGTAGCCGCCATTTAATCCGTAACCACCGTTGATGCCGTGAGCGCCATAGCCGATGGCTCCGGTAGTGATAGAGTATCCATTTAGGGCACCGTGACCGTTAAGGTTGCCGAGCAGGGGAGCACCGTAACCTCCAGCGTAGCCAGCGCCATAACCAGCGCCATATCCAGCACCTAATCCAGCTAAACCATTAGCGTATCCAGCGTGGCCAAGAGGAGCACCGTGCACAGGGATTTTGCGCACTACGGCGTTGAAACCATTGTGTGCGTCAGCAGCATAGTCGACAATGCGTTTGGTGCCGTCGGATTCTAAGAGTGAGTACTGGCCATGAACACTGTCACCAACGCGGGTTTCATGTTGGTCTTTTACATCACCAGTGTGGGGGTCTGATACTCCATATGAGAATTTATATTTGAGGTGGTTGACGTTGCCTTGGACAGCTGCTACTAGCAGAGCAACAATGACGAACTGTAAATAAGATAGGTAATGTTAAAAAATGGAATATTGAGAGATTTTGTTGCTTATTTTTGCTTGTCTACTCCATAATATGTGTGCCACACAAGGACATGTCTATTTCCCTAAAGGATACAATGTAGTCTCCACACGTGACAAGGGATTTTTAGTCATAAGACACTTATTAATTATGTGACGTGTATAATATCACACAAGTCATAATAATTTCCAATTTCTGCGTTCATTGCACTGAGAAGAAAATTTAGTTATCATTTCAAAGTTAATTATATCACAAGGTTACTATTAAAGTGATTAAACAAGAAAGGTGATAATTCAACAATGCCGCAAATAAATGTAACTTATTTACTGCCCTATTTTAACGTTACAGCTTTGACCCCATGTAGTTTAGGCTGGTTACCTCAGAATATCCGTTTATCCGTGCAAGATTCTACAATATTTGTATTTTAATAATATTTACTAGTAATTAAAACATACCTTAAAAGCCATTTTGCATGTAATGTTAATTGTCCAGGTTAAACTGCGAGTGATTCTTAGAATTATTTTTTTCTGTTTTTATACCATTTGTGTATATAATTGAGTAATAGGTACTATAGTTACAAAAGCAACTAATAAACAACTAAGGTCAACTCGTGGATTGCTTATTTACAAAATATAAGTAAAGATGTCTCAATACTTAAAAAAAATATACTTAATTCTTATGTAGTCGAATGTTGGGTTTGAGTTAGTTCCATTATGTCACTTTACGCCACCATGCCAAGCAGCGAGTGCAGCAACGTTTACATATATATTATTATTTTAGTATTATTACATAGTAAAAAAAAAGTCGCTTCCGCTGTATGCATGCTTAGATCTTTAATAAATATAAATAAATAAATATAAATATTTTGGACATTTTCACACAACGTCATCAAACTAAGCTATAAGCTTGTGCTATGGGATCTAGACAACTCATAAACATACTTATCAGCTGGTCGTGCAGAATGCCTTTCGATATGTGTCGACCGCCAAACAAGAAAAAAAGTTCATAAAAAAGTTAAATATGCGTTATTTCAAATCAAAATAAACGTGTCCCAACACTAGTGCTTGACATACGTCGTACTAATAGACAATGAGCGCGTGGTACGTACAATGCGAATCTCGCGGCTTTCTGTGATGCGGAACAGAGAAAAAATGTTCCTACTAGGAGAGAGAGAGAGAGAGAAGGTTTTTCACCGGCGCGCATTATTTGTACTACCTACTTGATGTCGATGACCGAATCAGCTGATTTTAGCTGGTGTTGTTCAAACAAGACTATTTTATTCGATAATAATATTTTTCTTAAGATAATTTTTTTTTCTTGTTTGGCGGTCGACCCATATCGAAAGGGGTTCTGGACGAACAGCTGAGTGGGGTATCTTCAGGTTGATATAACCCTTATGTAACACCCTGTATACTTTTAAATACATACATAATTTACATTGAAAATACCCAAACTCCGAAACAAACATTTGTGGATCACACAAATATTTCATTCGACCCGGGAATCGAACCCGAGACTCCAGAGAAGTAAGCCGATGCACTACCGACCACGCCACCGAAGCAGTCAAAATACGAGTATGTATCAACGACGTTATAACTACGCAACGGATTTTGATGCAGTTTTTTCTAATGATTTTCGAGGAAGGTTTTTGTGTTGCGGGCGAAGTCGCAGGCGTTCTCTACTGTTTTATAATTTGAAGAGTTTTGTTTACCCGGTTTGAATTTTTCTGGTTCTGGATTACTTACGTCTTTCGGATAGGGCCGATAGAATTCCCTGACCTTTCTTCTCGCACCACCCCTGGATGTAGCTAGACTTACAGCACTCAGAGACGCCAAGGGATATTTGCCCTGGAAGTTGAAGGCTATAAATAAGGCTATACCACTGTCTTGTCTTTAAATATTTTACACAAGTAAATCAAATGGTAAAAATGAAAGTCTCAGGGTGCTACCATTTTCAGCACATCCTCATAGCATAGCTACATAGCACATCTCTGGTCGAGAGGCACCCTTAAGCTGACTTTGACCAAGCGTTCAGGGATGAACATATGAATCGATGTTTTGGAAGATCGTATTATAGATTGTCCGGAGGTAACGGGAAGCATTGAGCCGCTAGCCCAGCGCCGAACAATAGCTTCCTACCGTATTTACCACGGCGAGTGTTCTGAAGAGCTCTTCCATCTGATCCCACCCTCTTCCTTCCGATCCCGAACAACGCGTGCCGGGCAGAGATGCCACTCCCATACAGTGGACAGGCATGTTCGCGAGAACCGAGCGTTTTAAACGTTCGTTTTTCTGCCGAACGATAGTGGCCTGGAACGCCCTGCCTGTGCACGTGTTTCCTTTTTTTTTTTTAATGCCGCGCGACCGCGGCCCCTCCCATGTCCATTGCTGCGGGCGTCTCTGGTGACAACAGAAGTATTTCCAGTGGACGCCCGGCGGACTTTGGCCACCTGCGTGGCCTCTGTAACATCGTAATTTCATTGCACTCACAAAACGTAAACAAACATTTGTAATGATATTATGAACGTCATTAGTGTCAGTTGATGTATAGATGTCAACTCGACAAACGTCAAGTCTTGACTATTATTCATTTACCATACAGTGTTATACAAATTGTATAGCGCACTCTAGAGGATTAAGTGGGAACTGGGCAGAGTAATATCTAGCCATGTCATAATATTTCCTTAAAAAGATGTGTCAATGATATTGCTTTTTAGATAAATAGATATAGAGGTGTTTCCGGCTGACGATAAGTTTTGCTTGTAGAAAAGTGGTTAGAACTAGTTTTTGCAGTAAAGGAAGAATCTAGAAACACCTCGGAGTTGATAAAAAGCCGGCGCGAGCTGTCGTGGGTCTCTTTCCACTGCTGGATACTTTAGTGAAAATATCTCTAGATCACTACATCTGTCTGATACTTAACCTACAAGTCTGGAAGAAGTTATTTTACTGGGAATAATATAAATTGAGTCGAAGCAATTGTCGATACTTTTCAAGCGTCCTATCGAACGTGATCTCAAGAGGCTGGGAGTGTTCCCTCCCATTCGACTTGGACAACGTGGAAGCATTTTTCTGTTTTAGGCATTCCAAAGGGCGTTTCTTGATAGTGTTACTGATGTCCGGTGTTTTGGTGCAGAATTGCAAGGGTAGTCGACGTTTCTGGAGCAGTACCGAAATAGCCTAATCATTCTACGGCAAGGATACGCGAGGTCGTCTTGGGCTCACAGGACCACAGCACGTGCGCCCCCTGACAATCCCAGCTGACCGCGTGAACCATAACAATTAAGCTAAGTATTTTGCTCACCATCTAATCCTGTGTTCTTCATCCATAATTCTGTCTACTCCAGTTTCAAGAACTAGCGTCATAAGATAAGGTCAAGTTTAAAATAATTACTGTACCTGTAATTTATGATTTAAGAAGTAAGCTAGCAGCTACATACCTACCCTTTTTGTGTTAACTTTACAACCAAATTCAATATATATTGTTCAATATTGTAAGCTTATAAAATTATACTCTCTGTGAACCCTCTAACTGTTGTGCCTTATTGAATTCTCCAATCATCACACACACCGTTCATATGTGAACTGGCGCCCTGGGATACCATCCAATTGTCTCGTGAGCCTCCGCTGAACCGCCGGTGGGTAAGGTTGACTTCACCTGCTACAAGTGTCGCCCAACTTAGAGGCTTTTCTCCATTTTGTGTGTGTGATGGTCAGGGTTTCAATAGGGTACACGGTCTGAAACTCTCCAGGACCTTAATTGGCTGTACCAAGCGGCAGGTACGTAAGCAAGGTTGTCTCCCATTTCCACTTCGTGGTACAACCAAATCAAAATTTATTTTCAAAATTAAAATTGCTGCTAAATTTATTAAATTCATTCGGCCCCTTTTTTTCGGATTAGTTTTAAGTCTGTTTGCCTGCTAACTATCTTAGTAGGCAAACCTTTTTTTCTTTTTTTTCTTTTTCTTTTGAGGGTGAAATCAAAAAAAAAAAAAAAAAGAAAAAACATATTTTTCTAATAAATAAATTTTATCTACTCAATAGTGGGTAGAATTTTTCTCTCCAAGGGCGTGACCCATAATATTTTTTGATTTCTAAGATGAGGATAAAACCTCAAAGTTTTTTATTGTAACTTAACTTTCTTTAACTATTGCAACCGAGCAAAGTGATAAAGAAATACTTTATCAACTACTCATTAACTTTAATGTAAAACAATACTTTCTGCTCTTTATCACTAATATAGTGTTAAATCTAGTGATTTAAACTAGTAGAGAAGGTAGGCAGTTGTATTAATACCACCTAATTCTAACTATTAATATTTTTGAATTCTCTTTGTACCTCCACTTCGGAGAACTTAAATTTAATTTTTGCCTGTTATACTTAGATCCTTTTAAGATGTCATACATCCACAAATATATATCTTGCCTGAGAAAGGATGAACTGTTTTATGAACTCGAAATTCTTGGGGTTTCAGTTGACTCTTCTTCAACGGTCACTTCACTGCGAAGTCAGCTGAGGACGGTCTTCAGATTATCTCGACGTGGCAGTTTGAAGGCTATGCCCATCGGGACACCGAGTCCTGACATCGAGCTGCAGTCTTGTGAGCCCAAGGTAGAAGAATTGGAGGCACTTATCGCATCGGGTGAGGTCGGTAGAGATAGGAATGTTCGTTCGAGGTCCGCTCTTAGGGCTAATTATTTGATAGATCGCTTAGCTCGCTGTGGTATAGATTGTGAGTCACTAAATGATATCAGAGGTAGGCTCATCAAGATTCTCGCTACTGTTGAGCCAGGGGGCGAATCAGAAAATTCAGATAGCGACACAGAACAACAATTCGATGATAGGATCCCTACCGTGCGTTTGAGGAGTGACCGCTCGATACGTAGTAGCTTGCCAGAAATCCCTACTGCTCGGGAGACCGTAGTTTACAAGGATCGTCCGATCAATTTAAATACTTTTAATTTAAAATATGATGGTTCGACCTGTGTACGCGTATTTCTAGAAAGATTAGAAGAGCTTAGACAGGCACGTGAAGTCAAGGAGTCGAAGATATTGGCTGCCTTCTCTGATTTGCTGGACGGTGCTGCCCTAGCGTGGTACCGGACTAATAGGGACACCATCAGTTCATATCAACAGCTTATCACTGATTTGAAGCTAAACTTTGACACGCCTGATTACGATTACAGGTTGCGTGATGAAATTAGGCGTCGTACACAAGCCCGAACCGAGACATTGGCAAATTACATTTCGACCATGTCCGCCATGTTCTCAAGACTTTCTTTCTCTATGACTAATAAGGAACAATTAGATATTTTGATGCATAACATAAGACCAGACTACATGAAGGAACTTGCCTTACATGAAGTCGACAGTGTCGAACAATTAAAATCGTTAGGAAAACGCTTGGAGTTGGCACGTGTCAGAGCCGAAAGTTTTAGGGAGCCCGAGCTCAACACGTTCACCATCTCATCAGATTTAAACAAACTTCAGAATAAAAACATAGTTAAACCTGGAAAACAGGTTTCTCTAGTAGAAAGTAGTCCTTCATCTAATGAATCTGTTTCAGTTGTTGAGAATAGACCCTCAACGACTAGTAGAAGGTGCCTACGGTGTGGAGACTCTAACCACAGTGCATACTCCTGCGAGCGCTCTAGGGAAATATTGTGCTTTAGGTGTGGTATGAAAGGTGTAAAAAGGCCTGATTGCCCTAAGTGCAATACGCCTCTGGAGCCAAAAAACTAGCTTGCAAGAGTCTTGCACCTATCGTGGTAGAAATCGGGACCCTAACCGGTTCTTCTCACTGCGAGGCTCTTTTTGAACAAAAGGAAGACGATATTCGACCCTATCTCGAGGTGAGAATACTCAACTTAAATGTATTAGGTCTCTTAGATTCTGGTGCGTCATGCTCTATATTAGGGAATGACTCACACCGCATATTTTTGGATCTTGGCTTTAAAGTAGAAAGCTTTAGCCCGGATCGCTGCTGCATTATAAAGACGGCTGACAGCACTAAACTTAAGTGCTTAGGCTATGTCTCTTTACCTGTCTTATATAATTCCACTATTAAAGTAATTAAATTTTATGTCGTCCCAGATATTACTACTTCAATGGTATTTGGGATAGACTTTTGGCATCATTTTGAGTTGGCTAATAAGCTGTTTGCACACACTTTTCCCTCTGAGAGGTTTAATTCGAGTAACCCCATAGAGACATTGTCACTTAACAATGGACTCGAGGAGTATGACAACTTGAATAAAGCCCAAAAAGTGGTAATAGACCGCATTGTCGAGAAATTTGATTCTATTAACACCGATAGAGTAGGGTTAGGCAGAACGACCTTAGTAAATCATACCATAGATACCGGCGATCATAAACCAATTAAACAAAGATATTATCCGTTGTCTCCCATCAAACAACAGGCTCTAGAGAAGGAGTTGGATAGGATGCTAGATTTAGGTGTAGTATCCCCATCTCAATCCCCTTGGAACTCTCCAGTTGTGATGGTAGAGAAGGCCAACGGTGAACTAAGGCTGTGTTTAGATTGTAGGAAACTTAACTCTATTTCTAAGGCAGATGCGTACCCTCTGCCTTACATAAATCAGATTTTAGATCATCTTAATAATGCCAAATATTTAACTTCCATAGACTTAAGTGCTGCGTATTGGCAGATACCTTATGACTCTCCTCTCTCTGCTGAGAAGACTGCCTTCACGGTACCGCGAAGGGGGCTATTTCATTTTAACTCCATGAGTTTTGGTCTTGTAGGGGCAAGCGCAACCATGCAACGGCTGATGGACAAGCTATTTGGCCCAGAATTCGACAATAAGGTATTTTGCTTCCAGGATGACATAGTTTGTATATCTAGTGCCTTTGAAGAGCATGTAGAACTCTTAGACAGAGTCTATCAGCGCTTAAAGGACGCTGGTTTGACAATCAACATGAAAAAATCTCATTTCTGTCGAAGCGAGCTGAAGTATCTTGGCTACTATGTCGATAAGCATGGCCTGAGAACAGACCCCGGTAAGGTTGATGTGATCCTCAACTATCCTACCCCGACTAACCCCAAAGAGGTGAAGCGATTCCTGGGTATGGCAGGTTGGTACAGGAGATTCATAAATAACTTTTCTAAAACTAGCAAGCCACTTTGCAAACTGACATCGAAGAAGGTAGAGTTCTTGTGGACGTCTGAGGCTGAGGAAGCTTTTAACCTCCTTAAGTCGGCGTTAGTTTCTGCTCCTATACTCAAAATGCCTGTGTACACCCTTCCTTTCCGAATACTCAGTGATGCCTCTGCGTACTCTGTAGCTGCGGTGTTAACACAAAGCCATGATGGTGTGGAACACCCTGTTGCGTATTGCAGTCGCACACTGAACCGGAATGAAATAAACTATAGTACTACTGAGCGGGAACTGTTAGCTGTGATTTTCGCCTTAGAACAGTTTCGGCAGTACGTGGAAGGTCAAACATGTACTGTAGTGACTGATCATGCCTCCCTTTTATGGTTTAATAAACTTAAGAACCCCACAGGTCGTTTGGCTCGTTGGAGCATGAGACTGAGCCAATTCAATTTTGATATAGAGCACCGTAAAGGCAAGGACCATATTGTCCCAGATGCTTTATCTCGTATTAAGATTGATTTGGTGGACTGTACTATGACTAAAGATCCTTGGTACTTACATATTAAAAATAGGGTCACTAATAATCCTAAGCACTACCCTAATTTTAGCATTAGGGATAATCTCTTATATAGGTTCACTAAAAATAAATATGATCTTAAGACAGATTTCGAATGGAAACTGGTAGTTCCACAAGAAGATAGGCTGGAGTTATTAAAAAAACACCACGATGAGACTGTAAGTGCTCATCTAGGTGTGTGGAAAACCCATAAACGTTTGTCACTTAGTTACTATTGGCCTCAGATGTATGAGAGCGTGAAAAAATATGTAGGGAGTTGTGAAGTGTGCAAACTATATAAACCTGTTAATACATCTCGGCCAGGTCTTATGGGTAATCCTAAACTTGTCTCCAAGCCGTTTGAAGCCATCTCTTGTGATTTGCTGGGACCATTTCCAGTCTCCAGAAACAGAAACGTACATTTAATTGTTGTGTCTGACTACTTTAGCAAGTATGTTATGTTGTGTCCTATAAGGCTAGCAACAGGTGCAACAGTAGCCAGGTTCATAGAAAGGAATGTGTTTCTGGTTCATGGAGTGTGTAAAACTATTTATATGGATAATGGGCCTCAGTATGTTAGTAAACAGTTTAAAGATCTTTTAACTAAATATAACGTACCTAATATTTATTATAATCCTAGGTATCATCCCCAGACGAATCAAGCTGAACGTGCGATAAGGAACGTAGTTCAATCTATCTCATGTTATGTGAGATCTGAACACAGGAGATGGGATGAGAATTTGGTGGATTTGCAATGTGCGCTTAACACAGCTGTTAGTGAAGCTACCGGGTTTTCACCTTATTTCCTGGTTCATGGTAGGGAGTTTGTAGGGGATGGTGTTATTTATAGGCAATCTGAAATCCCATGTCATCCTAATTCAGTGGCTGTTAATAACCCTCTATCGTATGGAAAAAAGCTTCAAGAATTAGAGATCATTTATGCTAAGGTGAGAAGGCATCTAGACACTGCTCACCGGCGGAATGTAAAATATTACAACTTTAGAAAAAGACATGTGGAATTGAAGGTGGGACAGATTGTGTATAAACGCACGCATTACTTATCAAATAAAGCTAAAAATTTCACTTCTAAGCTGGCACCAAAATTTATGAAATGCGTGGTGTCAGCTAAACGTTCTTCGCTCGTGTATAGCTTGTCGGACCTGAGTGGTAAAGCATTGGGAGACTACCATATTAAAGATATTTTAAAATATAGCGAAGACGTTCAACCGGGCATATCGCCGTCACCCGACGTATGAGACATTTTGGGTTACGAGAGGTTATCTACGAGGGAGTCTTTTATTTTTATTTTTCTTCCTACTTAAAATAAGAGGTCCTTACCAGTATGTTTTTGCGTTAGGTAAGAGGCACGTAGGCAGGTAAAGTGTAAGGAATATTAGGTTATAGATATACTTTTCTCTTGGAACTTCACCTATATTTTGGTGAAAGTTCATCAATTGTATTTCTCTTCTTAGGGATGTAGGTAGGCCGCCGTATCGAGCGTTCCTTCCTCAAAGCCGTGCGTGTTTTAAAAATTTCTCTAGGTAGATAGGAAAATGTAGTTTTTGTGGTTACATCTTTATTTCATAGTAGGACAATGTCGTACTACAATTCTACTCCTGTTGATGTAGTGTAGGTATTGGCATTTGTTTTCTTGTTAGGTTTGATCTCATGTCCATGAATACCTTGATATCATGGACATGATACAAATCGTTTATTTAGGCTAACGTTTGGATAGGATTAAGCTCTTTGACTTTAGTCACTCACTGTGTTTCGTTCTGAATTTCCTTGTGATGGTTATACTTCCCCACAGGAAATCCTCTTAAGGGGAGGGGTGGTGTAACATCGTAATTTCATTGCACTCACAAAACGTAAACAAACATTTGTAATGATATTATGAACGTCATTAGTGTCAGTTGATGTATAGATGTCAACTCGACAAACGTCAAGTCTTGACTATTATTCATTTACCATACAGTGTTATACAAATTGTATAGCGCACTCTAGAGGATTAAGTGGGAACTGGGCAGAGTAATATCTAGCCATGTCATAATATTTCCTTAAAAAGATGTGTCAATGATATTGCTTTTTAGATAAATAGATATAGAGGTGTTTCCGGCTGACGATAAGTTTTGCTTGTAGAAAAGTGGTTAGAACTAGTTTTTGCAGTAAAGGAAGAATCTAGAAACACCTCGGAGTTGATAAAAAGCCGGCGCGAGCTGTCGTGGGTCTCTTTCCACTGCTGGATACTTTAGTGAAAATATCTCTAGATCACTACATCTGTCTGATACTTAACCTACAAGTCTGGAAGAAGTTATTTTACTGGGAATAATATAAATTGAGTCGAAGCAATTGTCGATACTTTTCAAGCGTCCTATCGAACGTGATCTCAAGAGGCTGGGAGTGTTCCCTCCCATTCGACTTGGACAACGTGGAAGCATTTTTCTGTTTTAGGCATTCCAAAGGGCGTTTCTTGATAGTGTTACTGATGTCCGGTGTTTTGGTGCAGAATTGCAAGGGTAGTCGACGTTTCTGGAGCAGTACCGAAATAGCCTAATCATTCTACGGCAAGGATACGCGAGGTCGTCTTGGGCTCACAGGACCACAGCACGTGCGCCCCCTGACAATCCCAGCTGACCGCGTGAACCATAACAATTAAGCTAAGTATTTTGCTCACCATCTAATCCTGTGTTCTTCATCCATAATTCTGTCTACTCCAGTTTCAAGAACTAGCGTCATAAGATAAGGTCAAGTTTAAAATAATTACTGTACCTGTAATTTATGATTTAAGAAGTAAGCTAGCAGCTACATACCTACCCTTTTTGTGTTAACTTTACAACCAAATTCAATATATATTGTTCAATATTGTAAGCTTATAAAATTATACTCTCTGTGAACCCTCTAACTGTTGTGCCTTATTGAATTCTCCAATCATCACACACACCGTTCATATGTGAACTGGCGCCCTGGGATACCATCCAATTGTCTCGTGAGCCTCCGCTGAACCGCCGGTGGGTAAGGTTGACTTCACCTGCTACACCTCTTCGGGGGTTTGGTCGGAATGAAAATCCTACGTCGTTGGGGTTGGGTTGTATCCCGCATCGGTGAGTGAATCTGGTTGCATGCTGTGGGACTGAGTCCCTGCAGCACGCAGCTGAAAAGCTAAATTGTTGAATGACAAAACGATTTTTAGGGAAAAATCGTTTTGTCAACTCTCAATGTTTGTTAGACCTATCTAATAGGGAAGGATAGACTATGGGGTACAAATCCCATCTAGCCTACGACTGACAGTTCTTACCTTTGTGGGGTACATAAGCTCTGAGTAATTTTCAGATTTTATAAAATTACATGTCTGGCCTTTGGGGGCTCTTGGTACGTAAGTAAACTATTAAGTCTAATAACACTGTGATTTTAAACATGCTGATAAACCAGTTTATAATACATACATATGGCCATGCCTCTTTCCCCAGGGGGGTAGGCAGAGACTATGGAATTCCACTTGCTACGATCCTGGCATACTTCTTTCGCTTCTTCCACTTTCATAACTATCTTCATGCACACTCTCCGGTTCTGGGTACTCTTGACCTGGCCTTTGGTCAAAACATCTCCGATTTGGTCGAATTACCCTTACCTGCCTGTACATTCACGCCCGCCTTATGTATATGTTTCGTCAATCTTCTTTCGTCCATCCTTTCTACGTGCCCGAACCATTAATTAAGCATCCCTTTTTCTATCTTACTCACTACATCTTCTGATACACCGCAACATTCTCGTATCACATATGTTTATAATATACTTCTAATGACATCTACAGATAGTCCATCGTGCTCATCACACAAAGTTTTTCCCTGTGTGCATAGCCTCTGCGTTGTAGTATGGGTAGGTACCTATTAAGAAAGATTTAATTTGACTCCTCTAAGACACCAACCGGTCACCGGTTGCCGCGAGTGTATTACCGCGCCATTCCGTCAAACCCCAAGCGGTCGCCGGGTACCGCACCTCCCAGGCGACTTTAGGCTTAATTTCAATGCAATTACGTTCTACTTTTGTATTGTGAAGTTTGATAACATACGTTCTCTATAACATTTCCTTGACATTTGAAGCATAATTTTATTATACCTGTGGTTCGATATTTTTTTCACGGCATTGACAGTAGATGCTGGTTGTCAAGTGCGACAGGTAGTGCGTCAGGTTTATACTGCGTGCGTTTGGAGTGGAATTTATTCACGTAAGTAATGTTTTCTTATTAAGTAATGATTCTATTTAGGTAATAGTTTTAAAAAAATACATCGTTATAACTAATATATTAAGCCCCAGAAAGTTACCGATTTCCGAGTTATTTTTACGATGTTTGTCAGTGAATACAGTGAAGAGTATAAATAAAAAAACTTTTTATCTCTGTAATTAGAACTCGTTTTGAGAACGATTATGTACGTAATTATATATTTCAGTGTAATAATAGCTAGACAAATTTGGTGGGAAACCGTTATAATTTGGCCCTAGTTGATTTTATGTTTCGGCGGGTAGAGTTTTATGTGGTGTTATTATAAACATCTTGAGGTCTTTTATCAAATTATTTACGTTATTATATAGCATAGGTCCTTGTTCTTTGAAATTCATTTGAATTTTCATTCATTCCTTGAAATTTAACTAACATGGTTTCCAAATTTTGGACTATTAGAATAAATAATTTGTTTGCATTATTATTCATTTTTGGGGGCTTGATCATCAAATATATATCAATAAACCTATTGCCGTTTACAGAATCGTAAAATATGGTTTGGTTGTAGAGTTATTCCTTTTTTTCTACAAGATAGTAAGACAACGTCACGATGTCATCACCCGCCCTTGCTCACATTTTTTCTTTTACAGTTTTTTTGCATGGCTTGAGAGAATTGGGTAACTATAATCACTCATATTTACCCAAAAGGATAGGCAGCTAAGGCATATTATACGTCTACAATTTTTTCACCTGTACCTTTTTATGATACATGTATTTAGGAAAGAGAATTGCCGCTAACCAGGAACTTTCATGTTTGACAGAGTCTCATCTATTAGTAAGCAGCTAATTACCACTTGTAAAGAGGTTGGTTGAACATTTAAGTGGGATATACGTAGGTCACACTTTAAGTTTTGCGTAACTTAAAAAAACAACATGTTAAAACCAAAATATTATGTTTATTGCTTTTCAAAATACTCTCCTTTACATTTTAAACATTTTTTCATGCGATCGAACCATTTTTTTAAACCGGAGGCCCACAGATTTTGAATGCATGTTTTCTACGTGCTGATTGAACGCTATCACTGCCTCTTCGGAGTTGGTAAAAGTCAAACCTCTCATCAAATCTTTGATTTTGGGGAAAATACAGAAATCACAGGGTGCTAGGTCGGGGCTATGCGCAGGATGGGTGACGAGTTGCACTTTTTCGGAAGCTAAAAATGACTTTGTTTTGTTGGCCGTGTGTGAAGAAGCGTTGTCATGATGTAGGAGAAAGAGGCTTTTGGATCGTCTTTCACGAACTTTTTCTAACACCCTGGGTAAACAAATTGCCAACAAATAAATCCACGTTTCGTCTCCTGTGACAATGTCATAAACAGCATTAGAATGTCCGTGGTCGTATTTCAGTAGCATCTGTGAGCACCATTCCACGCGAGTCCGCTTCTGCTCCGCTGTCAGTTCATGAGGGATCCAACGACAACAAAGTTTCCGAACTTTCAATTCTTCGTGTAAAATTTTCTGGATTTGACTCATACCAATCCCCAATATTCCTCGAATTGTCTCATAGGTAATCCGCGAGCTTTCTTCAATTAACCGCTTAACAGTAGCCACATTATTTTCGTTGACGGCAGTTGAAGGCCGCCCTTCACGAAATTCGTCATGTAAAGAAACTCGACCTCTCTCAAATTCAGCAAACCATCGCCTCACGGTGCTCAAACAAGGTGCTTCTCTCTCAAAAGCATTTTGACGACGAGCGGCACAGTCTTGCGGAGAGAGATAACTTTTAAGATCATAAATAATCATCGCTCTAAAATCTTTTCGACTTAATTCCATTTTCGTTGCATACGTAGAACTTTAATGTGTGATAAAAAACAATTGACAAATGATTTCCCGCCAATTGTTTTTTTTTATTACTAAGAAGGTTGCAACGTTTAAAAAAATATAACATTCGAAATTCAAATAGTTCCGATTAGCTAGAAGTGCAAAACTTTTAGTGTGATGTATACGTAGGTCACACTATTAGTTTTGCGTAACTTAAAAAAACAACATGTTAAAACCAAAATATTATGTTTATTGCTTTTCAAAATACTCTCCTTTACATTTTAAACATTTTTTCATGCGATCGAACCATTTTTTAAAACAGGAGGAACACAGATCTGAATGCATGTTTTCTACGTGCTGATTGAACGCTATCACTGCCTCTTCGGAGTTGGTAAAAGTGAAATCTCTCATCAAATCTTTGATTTTGGGGAAAATACAGAAATCACAGGGTGCTAGGTCGGGGCTATGCGCAGGATGGGTGACGAGTTGTACTTTTTCGGAAGCTAAAAATGGGGTCCATATTGGCTCACATAAATTTTTTATTCATATTCTTAATCTTACTACCGTTTTGTGTTCATAATCATCACTCTTCATAATTTTATTTTTCATACTTTTTTTATTCATACATTGTTATAACTATCATCGGAACTCATAACAGTCAGTTATTATAATATTTTTATTAATACTGTTACTACCAAGAACCAGTTTAAGTCCGTAATTTTTTCAGATTTTTTTTCTTCATACCATTCTATTATCATATTGCTTTAATTAATAATGTTGTCAACTCATAACGTCGTTGTTCAGAATAGCTTACTTTATAACAGAATGAAATTTGCGTTCTATCAATTCCTTGTGTCCGTCTGTCCGTCTGTTACACGTGTTACTCAATAACGGCTGGACCGATTTAAAAAATTCTTTTGCATAAATTCTGTCTACTTTTCTAACAAAAAATAGTTTCTGGCACGCTCGCTTCGCTCGCTAGGCTCGCGCGTTGTTGTGGTCACAGTTCTAACCTAACCTAACCTACTTGTCTGGTAGCCTCCTCCTGTTCTGTCAACCTGATCTGTTGTTGAACGCAAGAATGAAATTTGCGTTCTATCAATTCCTTGTGTCCGTCTGATACACGGGTTTCTCAATAACGGCTGGACCGATTTAAAAAAAAATTGTGATATTATGAATTTAAATGATTATTTTTTTTTAAATATTTAGTTGTAATATTTTTTATGAATAACGATCATTATAATTTTAAATAGTATGAGAAACATTTTCGGAGCTCCGATGATAGGAGTTGAAAAGTTATGTAAGACAATGCGCACCCCTAAAAATGACTTTGTTTTGTTGGCCGTGTGTGAAGAAGCGTTGTCATGATGTAGGAGAACGCGGCTTTTGGGTCGTCTTTCGCGAACTTTTTCTAACACCCTGGGCAAACAAATGGTAGAATACCACTCGGCATTAACACTCTTTTGAACTTCAAGTGGAATTGTTCAGATGGGACCCGTAGCTGAGAAAAAAAACGCGATCATTTTTTTACCAACGTTTCTCGCCTGCCTCACTTTTGGTGGCTTGTTCTCATTTTCAAACACCCATTCACAAGATTGCTGTTTTTTTTCGGGTTCAAAACAATAAATCCACGTTTCGTCTCCTGTGACAATGTCATAAACAGCATTAGAATGTCCGTGGTCGTACTTCAGTAGCATCTGTGAGCACCATTCCACGCGAGCCTGCTTCTGCTCCGCTGTCAGTTCATGAGGGATCCAACGACAACAAAGTTTCCGAACTTTCAATTCTTCGTGTAAAATTTTCTAGATTTGACTCATAAAAATCCCCAATAGTCCTCGAATTGTCTCATAAGTAATCCGCGGGAATCTTTAATTAATCGCTTAACAGTAGCCACATTACGTTGACGGCAGTTGAAGGCCGCCCTTCACGAAATTCGTCATGTAAAGAAACTCGACCTCTCTCAAATTCAGCAAACCATCGCCTCACGGTGCTCAAACAAGGTGCTTCTCTCCCGCACAGTCTTGCGGAGAGAGAGAACTTTTAAAATCATAAAAAATCATCGCTCTAACATCTTTTCGACTTAATTCCATTTTCGTTGCACACGTAGAACTTTGATGTGTGATAAAAAACAATTGACAAATGATTTCCCGCCAATTGTTTTTTTAATAACTAAGAAGGTTGCAACGTTTAAAAAAATATAACATTCGAAATTCAAATAGTTCCGATTAGCTAGAAGTGCAAAACTTTTAGTGTGCCCCATGTATGCACTGTTTGATGCCTTCGAGTGTCAAAACACTCTGTCCGAGTGCTTTTTTAAGTTTTCATAAACTAACGCATAACGATTCATAACAAATCGCTGTTGCAAGTAATGATTCGCTATGAACTTTAAAAAAATAACAATCTTATAAGGCCAATACCTACAAGGAAAAAATTTATCAACTTTAACCGTTGTCATCTTTGTAAAATTGTAAGTTTTCAGTTCTCAAATATTGTATTAAAGTTGTGGTTAGCTAATGTTGCCAAAAAGTTTCAAAATGGGCTAGATGCCTACAACTAAAATAAATAATTTAAATGTATTTATTTATACTCGATCTTATCCTCCTTGTACATAATATATTATCATATTATATCAATTATAGAATCACTACACTATACGGGATTTGACGGTTCAGAATAGTGACGTCATAGTTCAGTCTTCAGTTCAGTTCAACTCTGCGGTCAGACCGCTGCCGCTCCTACGTTTATTGCCGAGGGCCCCTGGTGAGCACACAGAAAATTTCTAGTTGAGTGGCGCCTGGCGGACTTTGGCTACCTGTGCGGCCTCTTCCAGGCTTTGGTGGGGTTTTATCCCACGTCGGTGAATGAATCTGGTAGCGTGCTCCCGTCTAGCCTGCTTCTGTAAGTACGTCAGGTGACTATCCAGATGATGGTATTGGGCGTAAATTAATCTGGAGCGCCCTGGCCGCTAACTTCGGACTCCCTCTCCTTCTCGGCTGCCTCCTTCGCGAGTATGACCTGCTCGCAGAAGGATACATCTGCCCTAATGTAAGTGTGTATCTACATAGATGCTGGTATCATCCATACAGATGATGGTATTGGGCGTAAATTAATCTGGAGCGCCCTGGCCGCTGACTTCGGACTCCCTCTCCTTCTCGGCTGCCTCCTTCGCGAGTATGACCTGCTCGCAGAAGGATACATCTGCCCTAATGTGTATCTACATCCCAGCGGAATGAAGAATGGTGTCACTTGTCATCAAAATCCAGACTACTTGTAACCTCTTCTAGATATAACGCAGACAAGGAGACATTCTAGAATTCAGTCGGTACAAGTACAAACTTCCACCTCGCTTATAACACGTGGTGAGGCGCAAGCTTACTGCAGTATATTATACATATCTAGTATTTTTTTGGATTTGTCTACATTACAGTTACAATACAGCATATTTTTTTTTTTAATATGTAGTTCGACAAATTGACGCCACCCGCCTGATGGTAAGCTGAGGCGATGTTTGGCAATTGAGGGCGACTCTCACAGTACACAGGAATACTATATAGAGTGGCCCTCAACTTGACGACCCAGTAATGTGCCTCTTCACGCTTCGCTTAAAGAACCCAGGGTTATATGTTGGAGGAAACACGTGCGCAGGCAGGGCGTTTCAAGCCACCATCGTTCGGCAGAGAAACGAACGTTTAAAACGCTCGGATCTCGCGAAGACGGTTTCCACGGTATGAGAGTGACATCTCTGCCCGGCACGCGTTGTTTGGGGTCGGAAGGGAGAGGGTGGGATCATGTTGAAGAGCTCTTCAGAACACTCACCGTGGTAAATACGGTAGAACGCGGCCAAGGAAGCAATTGTTCGGCGCTGGGCTAGCGGCTCAAGGCTTCCCGTTACCTCCGGACAGTCTATAATGCGAACAGCGCGTCGCTGCAATTATATTCTAAAGTTACAGACTATGCTCGTCCACGTCGCTGACACTGATACAATAATATTATGAACTTAGATTTTGATTCTTATGACTTAGGAAGAAATATGATTTGGGTTCATTTGCTGTATGGAACGGGAATAGGTTCAGTGAAAATCAAGAAATACTTTGGTATGAAACTTATATTGATTTAAAATCACATTTAATTTTATGACTTTTCGATAACAAATAACTACCTATTACTTAATATGATAGAATTCCGGCGCTGTTTTTTCAATAACCACCATTTAGTCCGTAACTGTAACCGCCATTCAGTCCGTTACCGAAACCGCCATTCAGTCCGTTACCGTAACCGCCATTCCATCCATTACCGTAACCGCCATTCAGTCCGTTACCGTAACCGCCATTCCATCCGTTACCGTATCCACCATTTAGTCCGTTACCGTAACCGCCATTTAATCCGTAACCAACATTGATGCCATGAGCGCCATTGCCAATAGCTCCGGTAGTGATAGAGTATCCGGTTTGGGCACCGTAACCGTTAAGGTTGCCGAGCAGGGGAGCACCGTAACCTCCAGCATAGCCAGCGCCATAACCTGAGCCATATCCAGCACCTAACCCAGCTAAACCATTAGCGTATCCAGGGTGGCCAAGAGGAGCGCCGTGCACGGGGATTTTGTGCACTACGGCGTTGAAACCATTGTGTGCGTCAGCAGCATAGTCAACAATGCGTTTTGTTCCGTCGGATTCTAAGAGTGAGTACTGGCCATGAACACTGTCACCAACGCGGGTTTCATGTTGGTCCTTTACATCACCAGTGTGAGGGTCTGATACTCCATATGAGAATTTATATTTGAGGTGGTTGACGTTGCCTTGGACAGCTGCTACTAGGAGAGCAACAATGACGAACTGTAAATGAGAAAGATAATGTTTGAATAATGGAATATTGAAAGGAGAACGCCCAGTAGTCTTTTCTTTTTTAAAAACTTAAATAAAAAGTTCATGGCTACCTTAGTAAATTGATAATTGATATAATATTTTTCTAACAATCTTTTAATTCACTCGAACATAATCGTATGTGGCGTTTAAACTTAGATATAATTCGTGGTGTAATCGTTTTTAATTGTCTTCTTACTCAAATGCACTTAACATAAATAGTTTCAAATGGATTAGGAATAATGTTGTTGAGATAGAAGTAGGTACCTACCTATGTAAATACTGACGGTAAAAAATAATTTTATCAGGTACTTTTTAGCACGTTTAACAGAGATTCTATTTATAACGAGCTAACGTAAGTAAATCAAAATAATTTAGTTACTGAAAATCAGTAAATGGGAATTATTTTAATTGACAAAACACAATGTCTTTTGCATTTCGAATCATTAGTATTCTATCTAAATTATAATATATCTGCCAGCTGCATTTTTGGACAATATATTTCATGAATATGAGGATGATGATATAGACATCATAGATGAATAAAACTTGCTTAAAAATATTCTAATTTCATTTTCTACTTCCTATATAAGCCTGTAGGTACATTTAGCATAACTGACCCACCCTGGCTTCGCACGGCACAGTCCTATAACCCGATTGCAGTGCTACCTACCGGCTCCCAATTATGTCTATGACTTTCACGCAAGTGCAAGCTATAGATTGACAAAGTTTTATTGCAACTAGATAAACGGTGGCACGACCATGCATTAAATAGAGTTATAATATAAACATTGATGTGTAGGTATCTAGGTAGGTATAACATTTTCAGAGTTATTATTATGTGTGTTGGAACTATTACTTCTATCTTATTTGAATTAAATCCTAATTCATCCATGTAACGATTAGCACTTTTTGGACCAAATTGATTTGACGGATTGATGGACATTTTCTTCAAAACTAACCCCTAATTTTAACGGCAAAACGAAGAATTAGAGAAAACCCCACAAAATAACAGACTATTTTTTATTTCTTATGGAAGTACGATATCAATCCAATTTAATATCCGATTTTTGCTGTATTACAAAATTATTTGTTATGAAACGGTGGTCCATTGAAAAGTGGGCGATCTCCTTTATTTATTTTTGCTTGTAAATAGACACACACACATGTCTGTTTTCCCAAAGTGCAAAGTTTATATTATGGGAAGCCTGTCATTGTTGTCGTATGAATAATAAATTTCCGAGTTGATTGCACGTGCAAGAAAATTTCAACTCCAATAATTAGTTATCATTTAAAAATTAATTATATCTAAATGTCCTGTTGTCTAAATTTTTGAATGTTCCTCATAGTATTCTATTGGTACCTAGGTGGAGACCAAAATTTGCATCTGTGCTAGATTCTACAATCTACTCTATTTATATTTTTTTTTAATAAAAATATTATTAATTAAAACATACCTTAAAAGCCATTTCGTATGTAATGTTAATTGTCCAGGTTAAACTGCGTTGTGATTATTTTAATTATTTTTTCTGTTTTTATACCCTTTGTGTATATAATTGAGTAATTCTATAGTTGCAAAAAGTAGGCAATGCACAACTAAAGTGACGCAAATCTCGTGGATTGCTTATACATAATATTAGTATTAATAGATTTCTTAATACTTAAATATATATATATGAACTAATTTGGTCGTTGTCATTTCATCCAACCATGCCTAACAGCAAGCATATCAACACTTGTATTTTTTTCAATTATTTTAAGAGTTAGTTTTAGATATTTGATTGAACTGGATTGAATTGAATGATTCCTATTTATAGTTAAGGTATAACAACACACTACGACCAATAGTTGCAATGCAGTAATGTAAAGCTGATATGGTTTTCAGTGTCATTACATGGACATTCATAGTGATTTTTGGAACGAAGTTCCCTTACGCGGCTTACGGGTAGTGGAACTTAGTAGAAATAGTCACGTAGGTAATAAAATTGTGTCTTGTGTGTCTGGGTGTAAGTGTTCTATTTACACCTATTTGGTTTGTCTATTGCTATTACGAAATAATGATTGGTTATATTTTTAATTTACGTCTCTGATTGGGTAACGCATAGCAGCTATCACATGATTAGTGGGTAAAATTTATAGCTTGCAATAGACTTTAATGGAGTCGATAGCTGTAAAACTTTGTGTATATAAGCGACAGACGCTGCAGAGAACTTTGTTTTATAATACGACGAGTATGTAGTGATTTCCTATTCATATAAAAATATGCTTTGTATGGATAAAGCATATATGAATTGAAAATCATAATCATGATAATGGTATCATAAATGTGTTTTTATCTATCTTTAAAACTATTCACCAGTTCATGTGGCTGCTTCTGTGGCGTGGTCGTTTGTGCGCCTACTTTCGACTTCGGAGTCTCGGGTTTGATTCCCGGGTCATATCAATTATTTGTGTGATCCACAAATGTAGTGTAGGATGACAGGACCGTGAGCTTGGAAGCGGGCCGCGAGCTGGCGTGGAGCGTGCGAGCTCCGTACGTGAAGAAAAGCATCAAGGAGCCGCCGCTCAACAACGATGCTGCCTTCCACGAAGTACGTGTGTTAGTGTGGGGTAACAGGACAGTTAGCAAGAAGGCGGACCGCGAGCTGACGCGGAGCGTGCGAGCTCCGTACGTGGCGACAAGCGTCAACATCGATGCTACCTTCGACGAGACACGTATGTTAAGTGTGAGGTAGCAATGGCATTGCCCCATAAACTTTAAAACTGATCAATAATCTGGTTTTGAACGTTTGTGTCAAAGTGATAGTTCTAATTAATGGCACGGCAAATCTTTTGCCGGAAACTATAACTGCCCAGTTACCTCAGTGGATACGTAGTGGACCTTTTCCAGTACTAAAAATAGATTGAATGATCGAAGACACGATCTTACCACTAACCCTACACAAAAATACTATTGTTCACCTTTACAAAAATATTAAGTAAATAACTTTAACAACATGCAATGTTACAATACCTGTTATCACCTATCAATGGATAACTTACTATATTTGTATGCTGATTTTGAAATTTTAAAAGCTAACTTATTTTTTTTTAAATGTATCATATATGTAAACCCAGCGAACTTCGTACCGCACAAATAAAAAAAAATCTTTTGAACTTTCGCGGAACTTCTACAAATATTTCAAGACCAAAGTCAGCCGAATCGGACCAGCCGTTCCTGAGTTTAAGCGAGCGAATGAATAGCATAATATGGCATATTCATGCATAATTTTGCAATATTTTGTGCATAATTTTTATCTAGTCTAGTTTAGCCTTTTATATTGTATATTATCCGGTTTCTAGTTATGGCACTCTATGTAGGAGGTGTCGATACATTGTGTTGTGTTTCTGTGACAAGGGGCGTTATTATGAAAGGATATAGAATATTATGTTAGAAAACGTCATGTAGGTGTTAATAAAAAAACGAAAGTTACCTTCGAACAATTTTAATTACATAACTAAATTCAATAAATAAATATTAACATTATTATTGTACTTACCTTTAAACTAAAACTAGCTATAGCTGGTGCAATCCAACCGAAACGACGGGGAATAATACTAGGCTATTGAAACATATCATTCATAAAGCCTCAGTTCCGACACACTACCTACCGGCACAGTTCAGTATCAGTGCAAATATTCTTTCATAACATTTTCTATAAACATGTCAGTGATGGCTGAGTCGTTTGAAACTTACATTTGGGAACGTGTTCATAGAAAATTTATGAAATAATATTTCGCATTGATACTCGTAAATCATTGATACTAAACTGTGCCGGTGTTATGTTGGAGGTTTAACTGATATGTGTGAATCGAGCTTAAGTCCTGTTCAGTTATAAAATTAGCACTATTTAGTTACCATTATCTACATCAGTATCGTAGTTAGCATTTATAAAAAGGCCAGGGACAGATCCATAACCTGAATAACCTTTCGCATAACTCGTGCCTGGGTATGCGTAATTAACAATCGGAACAATGTAATCAGCAACAGGAGTAACGTGACCGTTAATGTATCCGTAACCGAGAGATCCTGCGTATCCAATACTGTTGAGATTCGTTAGAACGGGAGCAGCGTACGTGCCAACTAAACTAGGAGCATTGTAGGTGTTTACTACACCGGGAGCATTGTAGGTGTCAACCACAGCGGGAGCATTGTAGGTGTTAACTACAGCGGGAGCATCATAATTGTCGACCACAGCGGAAGGAATATACGTGTGAGCTGCAGCGGTAGCAACGTAAGCATCAGCCACAGTAGGTGCAACGTTGTTTTTGGCCACAGTAGGAGAAACTATAGGAGCTGCGTGAGCGTAAATAGGTTCCTTCCTTACAACAGCATTGAATCCGTTGAGGTCATCAGCAGAATAGTCGACGGTGCGTTTTGTGCCGTCAGATTCATAGAGAGAGTACTGGCCAACGACATGGTCTCCCACTCGTTCTTCGTGCTGGTGCTTGATATCTCCGGTATAAGGGTCTGATACTCCGTACGAGTATATAGTATGTGGAGCAGCATGGCCAGAAATAGGATTGGCTTGAGCAACCGTCAGCAGCAGAGCAAAGGTGATGAACTGTAATAGTAACATTGATAATTATTGCTTAGAAACATTAATGAAATGGGCGTTTTTTAGTAAATCATACATAAAACGATACCAACCTTAGTAACCATTTCTGAATGTTATTGTTTGCTGTAAAGTGGAGTGCAAAATGTTCAATCAAGGCTGGAAATACTCTTTTTATACCCCACAAGGACGAAATACTTGATCTACTTCATAAACAAACGATCTTGCAATGTATAATAACATTTGAAACAGTTTGTTGGTATTTATATATTACTTTTACTGAATACTTTGTGTAATTTCATATTAGCAGTATATTTTTAATATTTTGTATAACTTAAAAATACAAGATTATGTACGTCAGTTGTTTTTCTTAACATCAATGTTGTCAATTTTAAGAGACAGAGAGATGTGTCTCAAACACTGTATCTTAATAATACTTACATTACATTCAGGTATATATTTAAGAAAAGTTCATTCACCTAAAAGGGACTTCCAACATTAAATTAATTATGCAGATAGGTCGATGAGTCATTCTTATCAGACCGCATCCATCACTTAAAGTGTCACGGTCTACGCTTAAGGTTTACCATCAGCTCCTGTGAGACGAGTAGAGATCTTTCACTTTATTTTGTATTGGCGCGATATGGATAACCACAAGAACTGAACTGTGCGTGGTTTTAATTTTAAATTTTAAACTCAACATTATTCATCGAAATCGGTAGGATAATAAACGTGCCACGAAATCTGGGATACAATGGGCATTGCAACTCCATTTTATTACTGTTTAGAAGGTAGTTCAGCAAATCAAAGACTAGTACAGATACAGTAATAAAGATACGAGTATATTATGTCATTATATTTGGCTCACAGAAACTTTCATTGAAAGCAAGATTTCATTCAATTTATCTTAGCAATATTTAGTAGAGACCAGCGCCGTGGAGACCAGCACCGTAGGCACCGAAAGCTTGAGCACCGCTAACGCCATGAGAACCATATGCAGCAACACCGGTGGAGTAGGTAAGAGGAGTGGCATATCCATGTCCTTGAGAAGCTCCATATCCGTTAAGGTAACCACCGTAACCACCAGCAAGAGGTGCTCCGTACCCGTATCCGGCGGAAGCTCCATATCCGTTGAGGTAACCACCAGCAAGAGCTGCTCCGTATCCGTAACCGGGAGCAGCGTATGCGTTTGCAACAATGGGAGCTGCAGCTACAATAGGCGCAGCATGGGCTACAATTGGGGCAGCATGGTACAGTGGGTCTTTGCGCACTACGGCGTTGAAACCATTGTGTGCGTCAGCAGCGTAGTCTACAGTACGTTTTGTGCCATCAGAGTCTAAGAGTGAGTATTGTCCACGAACGCTGTCGCCAACACGGGTTTCATGTTGGTTCTTTACATCACCAGTATGAGGGTCTGAGACTCCGTATGAGAAGCTGTATCCGCCGTGGATAGCACTGCCTTGGACAGCTGCTACTAGGAGAGCAACAACGATGAACTGTAAGTGAAATAGGAAGTGTTAAACATGGAATATTTAAAAAAAAATTAGGCTGAGATAGTTTTACTATTCTATACGTCTGAAGTTATATTTTAGCGTCAAGTCAGCTAACCGGGTACTTGTACGTTTGCCAGAACCTCGCTCGTTGATTAACGGTTAATCTGCTAGATTTTTATGGTTTATTCTACTTTCATAGGATCTTAAAAAGTTCTTATAAGTATTTCTAACTGTTTATTAAAAGTCTTTATAACTACGTGAATATTAATATAAAAATATTAATAAATATTATTAATTAAACCCTAACAGCTTAATGAACTACAAACTTTAGTCAATGTAATCTGTCAATATTGAATATAACACATTTCTGATTTTATTTCTTTTTAAAAAATCATAGTTAAAGAACAAACCTTAGTGGCCATTTTGTTAATGTTAATGTTTGTTAGACAATTAACTACGAATAATTAATCAGAATTGTCGATTCTATTTATATGCAGCTCACGTACAAAATGCAGCGGATTATGAAATATCAAATTATAAACAATATGCGGCTAAGGTCGCGCGGATCGAAATATGTTAGGAATTTTTCATTTAAATCTTGACATTGTAATTATAATTTGACAATTAGACCAATCACTTAAGTTGGCTGATTTGATTATTTAATGGCCGTCACATGTTCGAACAAATCTGTACTAAAAAAGTTTTTTGTACAACATCAAGTTCTGTACTTCAATTTACAATTTAAAACTCGTCACCTTCTACAATACATACACGGTACATACGGTACAATATCGGTCACGTGACTATATATAAAACCTTTTTAGACCGTCCTGAGCATTTTCGTATTTCAAAATATGTACCGTTATTAAGTCAAATGTGATTTAGATCCACGTTCAGTACGCTTTCGGTCACAAAATTTGCCCGTGCACCAATTCTAATCAAACAGCACAGTACGTAAAAATAATTATCTAAATCGTATGTGCCGTTTTTGAGATAAATGAGGGTGTACAGACAGTCATGTGATTAAGACTCACTTTCGGTACCTACACCTCCAGTCACAAAAAGTTGCCCTTGGACCTATTCTGATCAGCTGTCCTGGCTGATCAGAACAAGCAAAAATTTAATAATTGCCAAAATAATTTGCTGTATCACATGTGCCGTTTTCGAGATAATAATATACGAGTGTGTGACAGACTTCAAAAAATAATACCTGGACCTGGTAGTTAGTGTGGGGTAGTAAGTTATTAAGTTATGTAAGTAACGGTACTTTGATTATGTTGTTTAAAAAAACTGGTCAAGTGCGAGTCGGACTCGCGCACAAAGGGTTCTGTACCAAAACGGAAAAAAAATATGTTTTTTTGTATGGGAGCCCCCTTAAATACTTATTTTAATATTTTTTTAGTATTTGTTGTTATAGAAGCAACAGAAATAATCATCTGTGAACAGTTCAACTTTCTAACTATCACGGTTCATGAGATACAGCCCAAGGCAGACAGACGAACACACAGCGAAGACTCAGTAATAGGGTTCCCGCTTTACCTTTTGGGTACCCTAAAACGCATTTCAATAAAAATGGATAACCAAATGAAGCTTTCATTTCCACGTTACTAGATATTTTTAAAGACATGAGCATAACTTTTTGTCTGATCATAAAAACGAATATTCTTCTACGGAAAAAAACTTTTCCATTCACTACCAATTGAGCAACTAAGACTATAATTAAAGATTCTATGTCTTCGACTGTGGTATTTTTTAAATATCAAAACCCAGAGCCAGAACGCTTTGTTCGCTTCCCTAGCTTGGTCAATTACACAATGTATTAAAATTTAACTTTTAAATTCGTGTCGATCCAGATTCTTTTTATTTATGTATTTCTATGACATCGATTTATTTTTATTTATTTACAATAAGAATTAAAATATACATAATACGCATTTACAATTAATATTTACATTCATAAAAATCTTAAAACTAAATTGAAAATTAGGTATAATAGAATATGAAATTAATACTATTTTTTTTTCTATTTTAAAAAAAAAGTGTAAAAAGTTTGGACCCTGCGGTAGGGTGCCCATCATGGCAGTGGCATTCCCGCGCTGTATGGCGATGCTTATCCGCTGCGTGAGAAAGCCGCCGGCACGTAAGTCTCCCGTTACCTCCCTGAGCCGTTTGCTGAGCTCCTTGAAAAGCGAGTGTGCACCCGGGCCCCACGGGCCCATTGTCTCGACACCAAATGCGACAAAGTCGTATTGAGTACCGAGACAACTGTACTTGCCCACCTTCGAGCGCTCACGTACTTCGGCCGCCGCGCCGGCACGTTTGACGGTTGCCGGAAGATAGGTCGCAGCTAGTGTGTCGGCACACGTGGCGTCCCACACTAGGGGGCGACCCATCCTCCATGGTATCATCGACATCGCGTCAGGTCTCTTACCATCGTCCCGTGCAATGTGCTGGGGATCCAGAATCGCAGGGACGTTTACACTGACGAGACACCGTCGCAGGATGTCGTTGATCGCGGCATGGCGGGACAGGCGGCCAGCACTCGAAGAGCAGGCAAGCCCATGGTGACCTAGGCGATCCACACTCGCTCCACAAGAAGCACAACTATGTTCTACACAAACCTCGGCCCCCAGCCGGAGACCGATGGCGAGTCGGAAAGTGTTGTGTTCAATGAAAGTACCAGTGTTGGGGGATGGGTAGGCATGGAGCCAGTTTCCAGATTCCTGTCTTGACACTGCTTCCAACCTGGCGTGATTTTTTAAAGATGACGAGGTATCAATGAGGGTTTGTAAAATATGATGGCATGAAATGTTATCCCAGGCCTTCTGATTTTTGAGAGTGGGAGGGAAATTTGGACTCGCTCCAGCTAGCCAGGCAGTTTCAGCCTCGACCAAGCTCGCGATCTCACAGTTTGTAGCCACGTGGGCTTTAAGGATTTTTCCTGCGAGGTCAGACGAGCTATGGATCGAGGACAGAAATGCTGGCAGTGCTACAGTAGAGATTTTTACGGGTTCCCAGGCCACCATACCTAATTGGTAGGGAGGCTTGGGTCCATGCCTGCTCGCTTCGCATTTCTATTACATTATCACATTTACACTTTCTCAGAATAAACTAAGTTGTGTTTATTCTCGAAAGGAAGTCCCCATGGACACAATATCGCCTGAGGCAAGCCGAACAAATGTAATAACGGACTTTGACGCACTAGAGTTGGAACCACCATCATGTTGTCTCAATATTGACGTATGTAATTCGAAAGTGTAATGCAATTGGCAAGAAAAGTTTTCAATGGTTAAGAAAAGATGGGATAAAGGTAATTTTCCACCAGAGTGGCGATGGCGAGACGAGACGAGGCGAAAATTCGCACGGACCCTTTTCCACTAAAAATAGCCATCGCGAGCTCGCGCGTGACCACCGCGCCGCCGGCGCCCGTAGGCTTCATTAGATTTCGTAGTTGTGCATTTATAGGAATGCAAGTGAACATTCCATATACACGGATATTTTTTTTCACATTCAATTAATTTCTCGTGTGTTCCATGTCTATTCTTTCAGTTTTGTAAGTAATCGGTTATAAACGTTCCCCGTAGAAATGTAACATTTACAATGTTAAAATGTGGGTACTCCATGAAAACAAAACATACTCGTCAATCCACACTGTTTCTACCAAAGATGCGCTGGGAGAGGATTGAAAATTTGCCATACAAATTTCAATTCTCTCCTCGCCTCGCCTCGCCTAGCCACTCTGGTAGAAAATCACCTTTTTAGTAGATTGTTTACCAAAGGTTACAATGGGTGTTTTCACACGAGTTACAGGTACACTCTACTTTTCATTTCGAATAAATTTTTTTTTCACGCAGAAATTATTTTTTTTACGCACATATTTTTTGAAGCGCTATAGAGTATTTTTTATGATTTGACATGCTACGGCGGGCGATTTAGTCAGGTTTAGTTGGAGTCTCAACCTTAAAATACTGAGTAAAATACTCAGTATTTTAAGGTTGAGACAAAATTTGAGATTTGGTTGAGATAAAATTTTGGGTGCAAAGGGGCTCTACCAACATCTTTAGGGCCCCAGCGACCTCACCTGCTAGTGGCGCACCTGCTGATAAACGGACGAGGCTCGTTAATTTACGGTACCTATGGAGTGGCTTCGGCCCCTACGTGGGTACCAGGTGGTACAACAGTGTTGGTCCGGGGGGGTACCACCGTGCAGCTGTGCTAAAGCCCCCCAAGTAACCCAGCCCAGGCTCGGTTGCGTTAGGGGTTCAGCAGCTGCACCGCCGGGCCTGGGGCGATGTATGGTGCAGCAGGCATGAGACCAGTGGGGGCGAAACGGAGTCTAGTGTGGGTGGTGTGGGTCGATTCGCCGGCCAGGGAGACCTTTAGCAACGGCGTTGCCGCGGCCGCCCGCAACAGTCATGGGGCCCGCCTGGGGCCAACCACCCCAGGAGGCTGCCCCACATGTTGCGCATAATCCTGATGTGGGATCGCCGCTCCGGGTGGTAACCGGTGTGGGGTAGCGGCGGCCTTGCATCAGGGGGGTTTGGGAGCCCTTCCGTCCGGCGAGTCGGCTCCGACCTAACCACACGGTTCTAGACAAAGCTAGCCCCTGCGCTTTGTCACTTACTGCTGCACCAAATGTCGCCCTGTCTTCACGCTTCTTCTTCAAAATCTACAATGGCAATGCAACAAAAAAGAATAAACACAGCAGCCCTAGGAAACCCCACAACTTCACATTTCGAGGTGGAGTTCACTAACGTCCGTGGACTCCATGCGAACCTCGATACCGTCCACCACCACCTTGAGACGGCACGGCCCGCTGTGATGTTCCTCACGGAGACACAAATACGCCGCCCTGACGACACGTCTTACCTGTGTTACCCCGGCTATGTCATCGAGGAACAATTTCGAGACAAAGCCGGGGTGTGCGTGTTCGTTAGGGCGGATGTTTGCTGCCGCCGGTTGCGCTGCCTAGAGAACCCCTCCAATTCCGTCCTTTGGCTGCACGTAGACCATGGCTCGTGTGCGTCTACCGATCCCACACAGGGGATTCTGAGACAACAAAGCTCTTCCAGTACCTCAACGAGACGGCTGATGAAGCGCAGGTGCGGTTCCCGAACGCTGACCTAGTATTTCTGGGGGACTTCAATGGCCATCACATTGAATGGCTGGGGTCCCTCAAGACTGATCATGCGGGTAGAGCCGCCCATGCGTTCGCTCTCTCCCATGGTCTGACCCAGATGGTATGCGGGATCACCCGGATACCAGACAGGTCAGATCACGCGCCCGCTCTGCTGGATCTACTGCTGACGAGTCGCCCAGCCCAGTACAGTGTTTCGGTAGGAGCCCCACTGGGTAGTTCCGACCACTGTGTTGTTCACGCTGGCATGAAGGTGTCACCTCCTTCACGTCCTGTACAAACGTCACGACGACTATGGCACTACTCGTCAGCGGATTGGGACGGTCTACGCGATTATTATGCGTCCGTCCCCTGGAGCCAGCGCTGCTTTGTAGGAAAGGCTCCTTCGGATAGTGCTTCTTCTATTGCTGGCGAGATCAGTTTAGGGATGGATTATTACATCCCTTTCACTGATGTCGCCAGTATCCGCAGAGCCCGTCCCTGGTTCGGGCGAGATTGTGCCAAAGCTGTTCGACAAAAACAGTCGGCATATCGCGCCTGGATCAGGGCCCGGGCTGTGCGCGACCCAAACGTGGGCCACCTCAAAGCAGCGTACAACCGGGCCACAAAGTCGAGTAAGAGGGCCTTTAAGAGAGCGGATGCCCAGCGCGTCGCGCGGCTTGGTCAGGAGCTCACTTCCCATCCCACGGGCAGCCGTGGATTCTGGCAACTGGCCAAAGCCGTGCAATCTAACTTTTGTCAGCCCTCGCTGCCACCGCTGCGTTACCCAGATGGAACACTGGCTCACAAAGCCCAAGAGAAAGCGGATATGCTCGCAGACCTCTTTGCGGCTAATTCCCGGGTCGACGACCGTGGCCTGCAGCCCCCCGCCATCGCCAACTCTGGCCACACAATGCCTGATATTGTTATCAGGCAATGTGATGTACGGGCAGTGCTGCGGTCACTCGACACGCGGAAAGCCAGTGGCCCTGACGGCATTCCGGCGGTGGTGCTACGAAAATGTGCAGCTGAGTTGTCGCCAGTATTAACGCGTCTGTACCGCCTGTCATACTCTTCAGGGCTCGTGCCGGAGGTCTGGAAGGAGTCGAACGTACAACCGATCCCCAAGAAAGGGGATCGGTCCGATCCAGGCAACTATCGACCCATAGCTGTCACCTCAGTCATTTGCAAGGTGCTTGAGCTCCTTATAAATAAGCAGCTCATGCAATTCCTAGAGGATCACTCGCTAATCAATGATCGACAATACGGCTTCAGGCCAAAGCGATCAACGGGTGATCTTCTGGCATTCGTAACGCATGTCTGGGGTGGGGCTATGGAAAGGCACTGCGAGTCCTTGGCTATTAGCCTGGACATCGCCAAAGCCTTCGATAGGGTCTGGCATGCTTCGCTCCTTTCCAAGCTTCCGGCATATGGTCTACCTCCTCAACTGTGCAGCTGGATTACCAGCTTTTTAAACGAGCGCCGAGTGCGGGTCCTCTGCGATGGCCAGGCTTCTAGCTTCTTGCAAGTGAATGCCGGGGTACCGCAGGGGTCCATACTATCACCAACTCTCTTTCTTCTGCATATCAATGATATGCTATCCCTCGGGAACATTCATTGCTATGCAGATGACAGCACACTGCACGGGAGTTACTCGGTTCGTCCGACGGCGGGGCGATCTGAGATTGAGGAGGAGAGACGACGACTCGTGGCTGATCTCGACCGTAACCTCGACAGTATCTCTCAATGGGGTACCGAGAACCTGGTCGAGTTCAATGCCCGCAAAACACAGGCGGGTGCATTTACTGCGAAGAAATCCCCTTTCCTTCCCCTACCCTCTCTTCAGAATGCATTATTACCAATGAAGGACAACCTTGATATCCTTGGCATAGACGTTCGTCGAGAGCTCAATAATAAAAACTACATCGAAAGATGTATAGGGCTAGCTTCGCGGAAACTAGGAATACTGAATAAGGTAAAGAGATTCTTTACACCGGACCGGAGGTGTCTGCTGTACAAGACGCAGATTAGACCTTGCGTCGAATACTGCTCTCACCTCTGGGACGGCTCCGCGAAGTATCTGCTGGACGCTCTCGACGCTATGCAGCGACGGGCTATCCGTATTATAGATTGTCCGGAGGTAACGGGAAGCCTTGAGCCGCTAGTTCAGCGCCGAGCAATAGCTTCCTTGGCCGCATTCTACCGTATTTACCACGGCGAGTGCTCTGAAGAGCTCTTCAGTCTGATCCCACCCTCTTCCTTCCGATCCCGAACGACTCGTGCCGGGCAGAGATGCCACCCCCACACAGTGGATAGCATGTTCGCGAGAACCGAACGTTTTAAACGTTCGTTTGTGAAATTCTAGTCTCTGCCTACCCCGAAGGGAAAGGGTGACTGTATATATGTTTTTTTTTATTTGTTTATTTATATGTTTGCTGTTACAGATTATGTACCTAACTGATATTATTTATATCTTAATATTTAAGTATAGTTTAAACAAACTCATTGCATTGAAATACAAAAATATAAAGTCTGAAACAAGTATTATATTACTGCATTTTGAAAGCAATGAGTTTGCTTCTCATCATCACCTCAGCCCATTTGACGGGGAAATGAGCTTACGTGTTATTCCACACTAAACAGACGGGTTGGAATAGGGTTTTTGTTCTACTACTGTTTTTAAAATATTTTGATAGAATTATAAATCACAAAACGAATGACATCGTTCGGAATCTAAACCTGCGACCTTTCCCTAACAAGGGGAACGCTCTGTCTCTTAATCATAAGCAACGATGACGGGTACCGATATCATCCAATTGTTGCTATATTATTTCTAGACCGCGCTATTATAGATAACACGCTAACCTTCAGTCATCTAAAAATTCATCTAAAAATTCAGTGTTTAAATATATCGTTGAAACACGATACACTGGTACCGTAGTTCAAGAGTAACTCGGTAGGTGGCTTCAACGCTAACCTTAATCGTCTTACAGTACTGCCTGTTCGTAGCAAATAATATGTATTCTTAGTGTTTATTAATAGTAGGTATAATGTTTTTTGTTAGTGTAAATAGTATGTTCCAATTATGTTAATTTTCTTTCTTATGTAATTTATACCTTGGATTGTTGGCACTTGGTGGAACCTATAGTAATACATGAAGAACAAACACAATTGTACACTATTTCACAACTTTATTTGATTTATTTGTCTAACAGTGAAGTAAAACACCTTTGATAATGCTGAAAAGCGTACCAGTCAGTGAAAATAAATCAAATAAAGTTGTCGAATAGTGTACAAGGGACACACTAAAAGTTTTGCACTTCTAGCTAATCGGAACTATTTGAATTTCGAATATTATATTTTTTTAAACGTTGCAACCTTCTTAGTAATAAAAAAAACAATTGGCGGGAAATAATTTGTCAATTGTTTTTTTATGACACATCAAAAGTTCTACGTATGCAACGAAAATGGAATTAAGTCGAAAAGATTTTAGAGCGATGATTTTTTATGATTTTAAAAGTTCTCTCACTTCGCAAGACTGTGCCGCTCGTCTTCAAAATGCTTTTGGGATAGAAGCACCTTGTTTGAGCACCGTGAGGCGATGGTTTGCTGAATTTGATAGAGGTCGAGTTTCTTTACATGACGAATTTCGTGAAGGGTGGCCTTCAACTGCCGTCAACGAAAATAATGTGGCTACTGTTAAGCGGTTAATTGAAGAAAACCCGCGAATTACCTATGAGACAATTCGAGGACTATTGGGGATTGGTATGAGTCAAATTCAGAAAATTTTACACGAAGAATTGAAAGTTCGTAAACTTTTTTGTCGTTGGATCCCTCATAAACTGACAGCGGAGCAGAAGCGGGCTCGCGTGGAATGGTGCTCACAGATGCTACTGAAGTATGAACACGGACATTCTAATGCTGTTTATAACATTGTTTCAGGAGACGAAACGTGGATTTATTGTTTTGAACCCGAAAAAAAACAGCAATCTTGTGAATGGGTGTTTGAAAATGAGAACAAGCCAACAAAAGTGAGGCAGGCAAGAAACGTTGGTAAAAAAATTATCGCGTTTTTTTTCTCAGCTACGGATCCCATCTGTACAATTCCACTTGAAGATCAAAAGAGTGTTAATACTGAGTGGTATACTACCATTTGTTTACCCAGGGTGTTAGAAAAAGTTCGCGAAAGACGACCCAAAAGCCGCGTTCTCCTACATCATGACAACGCTTATTCACACACGGCCAACAAAACAAAGTAATTTTTAGCTTCCAAAAAAGTACAACTCGTCACCCATTCGCGCATAGCCCCGACCTAGCACCCTGTGATTTCTGTATTTTCCCCAAAATCAAAGATTTGATGAGAGGTTTCACTTTTACCAACACCGAAGAGGCAGTGATAGCGTTCAATCAGCACGTAGAAAACATGCCTTCAGATCTGTGGTCCTCCTGTTTTAAAAAATGGTTCGATCGCATGAAAAAATGTTTAAAATGTAAAGGAGAGTATTTTGAAAAGCAATAAACATAATATTTTGGTTTTAACATGTTGTTTTTTTAAGTTACGCAAAACTTACTTATAGTGTAACCTACGTATAAGTGTGTTTCTTCATCATGTATTTTTTCTTATGTACCTAATAAACCTCATTACAACTTCCATATTGTTTTAAATATTGATGTAGTTTGCTTTGATATGATTTTACGTAAACAATCTAAGAAAAAATGTATTTAAAAAGCATCTATGTAAGCATACGTAACCTATTTTTCTATTAGGGGTGCCTTAATAAAGAGGTGTACTTTTTCTGTGTAGTAAGTAGTAGGTACTTTCTTTCGAAATACGTTCATGGTTTCGGCAACTACATATACTCGTAATTGATTTGGGACGGTTGAAGTAGGTAAACAATGGATGCAAGATAATATGATTGTATTTATGACCAGACCTAATTAATTTACTATAAGAGTGTATGAATATAATATAGTTTTTAATATAAGGTCCCTAATTCATATAAATTGGAATTTGTCAATGAAATGTGTGCATTTAATTTTGCCAAGACCGCTCTTTGTGGCAGATTTTCTAAAAAAAACGACTACCTACCTTCTGTACTTTATTAGTATCGTGATATAGCGGTATAAGTTTTCCGATACGTCTTAGAAAACGAAATGTTGCAAAAAGGTGCAATAAAAACCAAATCATTTTCTGTCAGGTACTTGAACTATTTTATTATAATCACAATTGTCATAAGGAGTAAGGAATAAATTAAAATAACACAGTTTAGTATAGATTACCGTACAGACCATGGGCGAGGGGAGCGGCTCCGTAGGCAGCGATGCTACCGTAACCATGGGCAAGAGGGGCGGCATAACCGTGCGCAAGAGGACTGGCGTAACCAGTAGCAAGAGGGGCGGCATAACCGTGCGCAAGAGGACTGGCGTAACCAGTGGCAAGAGGAGCGGCATAACCGTGAGCTAAGGAAGTGGAGTAGCTGTGAGCTAGAGGAGCAGCAGCGTAACTCTTGTACACGGGGGCAGCTACTACGGGAGCAGCATGGGCGACGATGGGAGCGGCGTGGTACAAGGGGTCCTTGCGTACAACTGCGTTGAAACCGTTGTGGGCATCAGCGGCATAGTCAACGGTACGTTTTGTGCCGTCAGAGTCCAAGAGTGAGTACTGGCCACGAACGGTGTCACCGACGCGAGTTTCGTGTTGGCTCTTGACATCACCGGTGTGAGGGTCTGACACTCCATATGAGAAGCTGGTGTAGTCTGCTCCATGGAGAGCGCTGCCTTGAGCGGCTGCTACTAGGAGAGCGACGACGAAGAACTGAAATTCAAAGAAACAGTTAAAACAAATCAGTTAAAATCATAAAAACTAAAGTGTGTATTGTTTTTAAGTTCGTTGCTGGTTACTTTTTCACGCTTAAACGTTTGGACTTATTTTGACAACATAATTATGATATATTTGTTTAAAACGATATTTTGTAATGTAAATATTTTTAGTATATAATTATGTATATTGTGATGCTTATTGTAAATAAACTTATTTCTGTTTCGACAACCTAGATTATGTATATTAACATATCTATAATAATATATGCATATTCTATTCAGGTTAAAATATAACGCAAAGTTATAAACAGATCACAAAAAACTGATGTCATAGGCAGGACTCGAACCCACGGCCTTTCCCTTATAGGGGGAAAGCTCTGACTCTGACCAATGAGCTGCGATGATTATAAATTCTATTTTAATATTTTAATATTTTAAGACTAGTACGAATATAAGCAAACTCATTGCGTTGAAATTAAAAAAATATATGACGCAAGGTTATTTATATCCGAAATTTGTATCGCCTCAAATATATAAAAAAAAAAAAATAAAAAAAAAAAAAGAATAGTTTAATATTTCATGCAAATGTATGTAAATTGAAAAACGCGACAGACGGACAGACAGACAGACAAATTGTCGTATTGAATATATTAAATATTTAGATAATAAGTTTTACGAGTGTAGGGAGTAATAGTAACAGTATTTTGGGTACACTTCTCCTTCACATTCCAATTAAGAAACTTAAATTCAAAGATATTAAATCCACAAACTTAAACATAATCATTTTATCAAATTTAAATAGTTTAATAAGCACCACACTGAACTAAGAGAAAATCCACTGCATATTTTCATAGAACAAAACACTTCACAAGATTAAAATATAACAAACCTTAGTTGCCATTTTTAATTAGTTACTGTATGTTGCACAGTAAACTGCGAATGATAAATCAGGTCTACAAATTCAATTTATATAGTGTTCCCGCACGACCATAGCCGGACTAAGAAAAGGAAGTAAGAGATATGAAACTAAGGTCACAGAACGTAGGGTTTGGTACTATTTCGTTTGTAAACGAGTTACACGGAACTAAGGTAGTGACCACAGGGATTTGTGTGGCCCTGGTAGATTTAGGTTGCATGATAAATACCTATATTATGCAAGATATTTTTGTTATATTTGCAGTGACAAGAAAAAAAAATGTTTGGACAACTGCACACACAGTCTTAAATTCATCAGAGCTTGGACTTTGAGCTGAGTTGAGTCGAAAAAAGTGATTTTTGGTATGTATTGTACATAATTATGTGCGTTGTTCGTATGTATGTACGAAGAGCTACATTCCGCAACTTTCAGCCGATTCCGCTCTGACTCTTTAACATAACTTTTTCAGATCCATATTGAGGAGTGAAGAAACCACCATAAAACTAGATTTTTTATCAATAACGCTTTGAACTATTTACTTCTAATTTTTATTAATATTGTAGTTAAAAGTGTATGACTGTAGTTAAAAGGGTCCCTTCCACTATCACCATGCATTAAGAGGCAAATATTGAAATAAAAAAAATTGTTATGATTTTTTAAATATTTTACTTGCAATTTTCTACGTGAAAGTAGTGACCGTCTCATGATGGTATTTTTTATGATCAATACTAATCTATTATAAAATCTCAACAACCACTGGTTCAAATAGAATTTTTTTATTGTATTAGTTAAATTGACAATTTATCGACGAAGGCTATAGATATACAATAAAGTAATGATACCATGATCAATAGTAGCGGTGGCGGTGAGGCAATGAAAAATGTTGAAAACATAGTATCTACGATTATATACGACCGAAGACGGGGGCGCCTGCTAGTACCTTAATAATAAGCATTATTATTTGTATGATCTGACATTAATTGACTGTCTAATTTAGTAGAGGGATATATGTCTAAAAGTTAAACAAGTGAAAAATTAAGGCACTTAAGCACAATTAAGGGAATAGTACTTACATACAGAACTTGCACTCCGACGTTAATTAAAGCACATTCTTTTGTTTACAGAGAACATAATTCGAACGTTAGGGATGTCAATAGAGGACCTGCATAATTTGACTCATAATTATGACGTTAATGCCTCAATATCAACTCTATGGTCGATGCCCTATCACAAGAAGCAAGAGACAACCCTTACTGTCTTACAACTTCAAGTGTACGCTGACGTCACGTATTTTTTGCGATTGTTAGGCGAGTGACATAGGCTTGCCTTACCTATAACAAAAACGTTCGGTATAGGTATATTTAGTAAGTTTCATTAATATCATTAATCGGCAGTATACCTAGATATTATGATTTCTACCAATATCCATCTTAGGTGCTAATGATTAATATGAATAAGTATATACCTACTTTAATCACAACAATATTAAAATACAAAATACCCAAACTCCGATAGTAAACGTTAAACGTTTGCGGATCAAGAAGTTTTATTCCGACCTGGGCATCGAACCCGGAACTTCGGCACGATAGACATACACTGACTTTGCTACCGAAACCGCAGCTAAATAGGTACTTATCTTTAGCTTTTTTTGTTGTTGAAATGTTCATTGTTAGAGTTGATAACAAATCACAATCAATCATATCACGCCAAAGGTAGGTAAAGGCGCATAACACACCCACAATTTGCCAGTATTTTTACTCCCACGTAATAGGGGACAAGCCTATTGCCGTCACCGGGCACTCTATAAAGTGGGTTATGTCCAACATGGCTCAATTAATTTAATAAAATAAATAATTTTGTAAACTAATTTTGAAAGCCGTTACCTTGGGATGAAATGTTGATGAAAGGCAACAAAATCTTACGTGTCAGCCGCTGTGGCACAGTCAACTTAAGTCCTGGGCGTCTCGGACTCATAAAATTAAAGAATCAAAGAAAGAAGAATCAAAGAATCAATTTAATTTATTTAGTTTAGGCACATAAAGAGCACATATGAATGTCAAAATTTTACAATTTTGTCAAGTAATATTATAAAAATACTAAATTAAGTAAGTACATAAATAACCATTATAAAATGATTCTTTCGCTGGTTCGGTAAGTTGGTTCTCCTGAGAAGATACCAGCAAGAAACTCAGGTAGATTATCCATTTTCTTTTTTAACATTGTTTTGTTTACATTGTTACAATTAGTTTATATTGTACTAGTGGTCGCCCGCGACTTCGTCCGCGTGGTAATTTGGATTTTTTCCCGTTCCCGTCGCGCCGCGTCATATTTTGATCGATTCACACAATATCTTTATAAATTGTAGCCTATGTGTTATTCTGATGTATAAGCTATATTATTGTAAAGTTTCATTAAAATCCATTCAGTAGTTTTTACGTGAAAGAGTAACAAACATCCATCCACCCATACATACTTGCTTACATACTTACTACATAAAAAAAATTTTGGCGTTTATAATATTAGTAGGATTATACGAGTGGCCAACAACAGAAGATTAGGGTGACCATGCATTTTTATCATTAAGATATTCGTCTACATTATAGTAGCCTTTCATCAGCAAACATTTTTTAACTACTATTTTAAACTTATTAAGAGGCATATCAACCAAATCCTGAGGAATTTTATTATAATTTTTTATACATTGGCCTACAAACGAATTACCAACTTTGTGTAGTCTAATTTTTGTCATTGCCAGTTTATTTTTATTTCTTGTATTAAAATTATGGTTATCGGATTTTTTTTGAAGAGATCTATTTTCTTCCGTACATTTAAGATGTTGTCGTAAACATATTGAGAAGCAACTGTTAAAATATTAATTTCTTTAAATAGTTCTAGCGAGTCACGGGGTCTGAGTCTATAGATTGCTCGTATAGCTCGTTTCTGTAAAATGAATATTGTCTCAATATCGGCAGCTGAGCCCCACAGCAGCAGACCATATGACATAACGCTATGAAAGTAGCTAAAATAAACTAATCGTGCCGTTTTTTCGTCAGTCAGTGACCTTATCTTTCTAACCGCATAGGCAGCTGAGCTAAGTCTTCCTGCCAAGGCTGTGATATGAGAACCCCATTGTAGTTTACTATCTAGAGTTATCCCAAGAAAAAACTGTGGTATTGACTATTTGAACTAATTCATTATTCATAGTAATATGAGTATCCACCTTTTTTTTTTTTTAATTCCGCGGCCTAGGGCCGCGGCCGCTCTAACGTCCGTTGCCGGGCGTCTCTGGTTACAAGCAGAACGTATTTCCAGTGGCGCCCGGCGGACTTTGACCACCTCTGTGGTCTCTGCGGGGGTTAGGTCGGGATGAGAATCCCGCGTCGTTGGGGTAGGGTTTTATCCCGCGTCAGTGAGTGAATCTGGTTGCGTGCTATGGGGCAGAGGCCCCGCAGCACGCAACCCTTCTAGCCTGCTTCTGTAAGGACGGTGGGTGGCGATCCCGCCGTCCTCAGGCCCCGATCATGGAGGTCGATGGTCTTGGGCGTAGATGAGTCTGCGGCGCCCTCGCCGCTGACTACGGAACTCGGCGGGAAGGGTACGCTCCCTCTCCCTCTCGGTCGCCTCCTTCGCGAGCATGACTTGCTCGCAGAAGGACACGGCCGCGTTCCACCTACTCGCGCTGGAGACCATGGCTTGGAGCATGGTTTCCAGCGAGAGGATATCCACGCCCAGACCCACTACGAGGTCCCGGCGCTGACTCGCCCACGCTGAGCACTCCACCAACGTGTGGAGTGCGGTGTCGTCGCCGGAAACCTCGCAATGTTGACACCGGGGTGTGACCTCACGATGGATGCGAAACCGATAGCTACCGAAGCATCCATGCCCGGTAACGATCTGCGTCGCACGATACGTGAGGTCACCATGCTGCCTCTGCAGCCAATCGTCCATGATCGGTCTCACCGCCGCGATGATGGTGCTACCCCATCTGGGTTGCTCAAGTCGCACCCTCCATGACTCCATGAGATCCTGGTGGAGTTGGGACCGCCGGTCCTCGATTTCTCGAGACGTAGGCCTGTGGTCCCACTCCAGAGCCTCCTTGCGCCATTGGAACAATGACGCAAGGGCTCTCGCTTCCAGGTCCCATGGAGAGGTCCCGGCTAGGAGACATGCAGCCTCTCCGGAGATCGTGCGGTACCCTCTTATGGTTTTGACGGCCAAGGTCCTCAACGGTCTATTAAGGAGCGTTGAGTTGTTGGCCGTCAACCGCGCCGCCCATACGGGAGCCCCGTAAAGGGCCATACTCTGCACGATCCCCAGGTACAGTCTCCTGCAGGAGGCGTTGGGTCCCTTTAGGTTCGGCATGAGTCGCGAAAGCGCGACTGATGCCCCCGTCACTTTAGGGATCAAACTTCGGAAATGTGGTCCGAAGTTCCATCGGCTATCAAGTACGATCCCTAGGTACTTCATCGAGGGCTTGATGCCGATGCTAACGCCTCCCACATTTATGCTGGAACCTTCAGGTGGACCGTTCCGTAGTCTGTGAAAGCACAGAACCTCGGACTTGTGCAAGGCCACCTCCAGTCCCAGCCGCCGTATCCGACCCACGACTTGAGCAACACCCGTCGTGACCTTGAGTGCTGCCTCCTGGTACGTTGCACCCCGCGCCGTGACGAGGGTATCGTCGGCGTAGCACGTTACGCCGACGCCCTCAGGCAACGCACCCCGCAGCACCCAGTCGTAGCCGATGTTCCACAGAAGCGGCCCCAGGACCGACCCCTGTGGAACACCGCACGACACATCTCGCCGAGCTGGCCCGAGCCAGCTGGGGAAAGCTATGGCCCTCTCCGTCAGGCTCTTCACGCGCATGATCGCGCTCACGGTGGAGCGTCCCCGACGGAAACCAAACTGGTTATCCGCCAGGTCTGGCCCCACACTCGTGAGATGCTCGACGAGGCGTTCCGCGATAATTCGCTCAAAGAGCTTACACACCTCGTCGAGCAACACGATCGGCCGATATCCGGACGGTGAGTCCACCGGCCGCCCCGCCTTACGGATCAGGACCAGTTTCCCCGTGCTCCACACCTTGGGAAACTGGCCCCTTTCGAGGCATGCGCTAAAGAGCCCCATCAGTCGAGGCCCGAGTTCTTCGAGAGCCAGGACCCACGCACGGCCAGGAATGCCGTCGGGTCCGGGGGCAGTGGTTTTCCGGCGTTTAAGCCGGAGTACTGCCGCACCTAGCTCCCCCACCCTGACTTCGGGTACGTCGTCTTCGCGGGTGCTATCCGCGTTGGGCAGAGACGGAGCCATGCGCGGAGGGACGTGCTCCTCCGCGCTCGTCGGAAACAGGGAGTCCATGACCCGCTCCAGCTGCTGCGGCTGGAGACTCTGGGTCAGTGGGGCGCCCTGGGTCAGAGTTTCTCTATGACCTGTAGGTAAGGGCGCCCCCATGGGTTCTGCTGAAGGGTCTCCAGGAGCTCCTCGCGGGCCGCCGTCTTGGCCCGCTTTATCGTCTCCTGGATACCTTTGGCCTCCCTGTATTCCTGATAAAGCTCCGCCTCTCGGGCTGCCACGTCGTCTGGGCGGCGATGCCTCCGGCGATGCCTCCGGCGATGCCTCCGGCGAAACCTGGTGTACTGGCGGCGGGCGGAGATGCATGCTGCGCGCAGCTGTGCAATCTCCGGCGACCACTAGTACACCTGCTTCCTTGCCGGTCTGGGTGTAGCCCTAGGCATCGCCGCATCACAGATTTGCGACATGGCTCTCCTGAACCACTCCGCTTCGGCTTCCACATCGGCAGGCCTGTCCGGCGCTGGAATCCAGGCCTGCACGATTGCCGCCTCCAGGAGAGCCTCCCGGTCTAAACGTTGAAGTGCCCAACGCGGATCCGGGGGATTTTCGACTGGCTGTGGGAGGCCAGGTGGGGGCGCAACATCGAATCGGATGAACCGGTGGTCCGAGTGCGTCTCCACACCCTCCTCCACGCGCCAGCCTGAAATACGGTCGGCGAGGGCAGGGGTCGCGAAAGAAACGTCCACGATCAACTCCGTCCCCCGCCGCCAAAAGGTGGCGACATTCCCCCGGTTGAGGACTACCAGACCACGCGTTCTGGTCCAGTCCTCAAGAAGCCTCCCCTTGTCCCTAGTTTCCCGGGAGCCCCACGCCACACTCCAGGCGTTGAAGTCTCCCAGGAGCAGGACAGGGCGAGGACGGCACGCAGCGAAGACGACGTCGAGCTCAGTGAGCCATATCTCAAACTGAGGCTCGTCCAGAGTCGGCGAGATGTAGGCGGACACGACCGCAAACCCTTCGTATTCCGCCGCAACACACCCCCGGCCGCTTGCAATGAATGCAAGGCGTGAGGTGTCCGCGGCGGAACCCCCAAATATACAACAGGCCGAGCCGTCCTGGTCCACCGGGCTCCCCGGGTGGACGTAGTACGGCTCGGCGGCCACGGCCAAGTTAATGGACCACTGCGCGATGCTCTGGTACAGAAGATTCTGAGCAGCGCAGTAGTGGTTCAGGTTCACCTGCAGGATGCAGACATGGGCGTACATTAATGGACGTCCATGTCAGCATCCCGCCGCGAACTTGGCCGCGTAGAAGCGGCTCCCCCGCTGCCACCAGCGGACGGACGAGGCTTTGGCCTCGAGGCAGCGCAGGTACGGCTGCCGACCCGATGGTCCGCCGTTTTGCCCTCCACCTCACATCTATAACAGCGAGGCCGGGCCTCGCAGCCATTGGCCTTATGGCCGGGCCGGCTGCAGCGGAAGCACCGGTCGCCCACGGTGTCTTCCGCTGTGCACTGCACTCCCACGTGCCCTTCCACCATACAACGGAAACATCTCGTTTCCCGGGCACGCAGGAGGTGCACCTGCGCCTTTGAGAAGCCCCCTACAAGGAGGCTTCATCCGTCCGCTATTTTGAGAGCCGCCGCGACGGGGCACTGGACGACTGTCGTGCCATGACCAGTGGGGCTGAAGGTGATCTCTCCAGCCTTGATCTGGTCATGGGGACAGCCGCCCGCCTCCACGACTGCGGAAATAACTTCCGTCGTGGCCGCGTCATCCAAACCTGAGATGCGCAATGCGGCGCATTTAGTAGGCCTGGTGACGCGGACGGCTTCTGCGTCCAGGGCTTCCCGCAGCTTAGCCGCTAGGGCATCGGCTTTAGGGCCGCTGGAGGCGCCGGAGACATCGAGGAGGCGAGCGCCGGTGCGAGTGTTCTTGCACCGGAGCCCCCCCTGAATGTCGAGGGCCTTCAGGTCGACTGAGGCCTTTACAGTCCTCAGGACGTCGGCGTACCCCACACCCTTCTCCGCGCCCACTGTATGTACCGGACGGAGTGACCGCCATAAATTTTGGCGGCACCCCCTCTTCGGAGCTGGTCTAGCTAGATCGGGTCCGCCCGGAAGCACTAGTGCTCCGGTCGCGGGACGGGCCCGCCTTCGGCGTCTTCTTCTCCAGGGTCCTCCGGGCGTCTTCCAGAAAGAGGAACCCTGCGTCTCCTTGCAGCTGGGAACGACGTCCGTCCCAGCAGCGGTCGACGCGACCTCCGCGTCGGTTTTGGGGGTGGTTTTGAGGCACACCCCCTGGCCTATCGGGCTTTGTTGACCCCTCCCAAATACCTGTTGGGGGTCGCTGATCCCCGCATCAGTCACAGCCGGGTGTTCGTGGAGGGATTTCTCACCTCCAGTTCCCCGTTGGGTAGTTTTCGCATCCGTACTTTGCAAAGCCATTTTGTTTTTTCGTTTAGCGTCCGTCGATGAGGGTGACACCCTAGGCGTGACAGCTCCCCTGCACGATTCATCCCCTCACCGGGTGTCAGAGGATTGGGTTAATTTTTTATAGAGGTGTTCATCCTCGCGGCCCCGTGGGGCCACCGGTCCTGTCAATTCAGGATTACGGCTGGGCCGGGCGGGGGTCTTCACAAGACCGTTCCGCCCGCCCCGCTGGTGATTTTTTAACGAGGTTTTCTTCCTCGCGATTCCGAATAACCGCCTTCCCGGCTGCTGCCAGGCGGGGTTCGGCCGAACGGTGGTCTCTACGAGACCGTGTCCGACACCGCTGATGATCTCAGTGATGTCGGACCCGTCGCCCTGGTGGTTTCTCCGCACAGCAGCACTCTGCTCTGCAGAGTGTCAGCGGAGAGACCTGGGCCTCGAAAGGCCCCCACCGTGGTGGGTCTGTGCTCCTCATTTTCTGAGGAGACAAGACGCCCACCTTGGCCAGAATTAGCCGTAGTAGCTACAACTCTACGGTATGTAGCCGCAGAGTTGCAGCCACTGCCGTTGCCCGGGGTGCACCGCGTGGAGGATCTGACCCATGCACCCCTGAGTATCCACCTGTCTAACATTGGGCATAGTAAATTTTACACATTTTGTTTTCTTCGCATTGAGCAGCAAGTTGTTACTTGTGAACCAATGCAATATTTCCGAAAGGGTATTATTTACATCGTCAAGTACTACTTTGTATCTATCACTTTTAAAAATTAATGATGTGTCATCAGCAAATAATACTATCTCACAAAGATTTTTAGTGAAATAAGGAAGATCGTTTACGTATATTAAGAATAAAAGGGGTCCTAATATCGAGCCCTGGGGTATTCTCATGACTAATGAGGCGCCAGAAGAGTTAGTGCCATTAATGTTTACTTTTTGTACTCTACCAGTGAGGTAAGACTCAAGCAAGCCAAGTGAGCTGTTCGAAACACCATAATAACCTAATTTCAATGACAAAGTCTCATGATCAACACAATCAAAAGCTTTTGATAGATCACAAAATATACCAATGGCATCCTGCTTTTCCTCCCAAGCATCAAATATATGTTTCACAAGTGCAACTCCTGCATCCGTTGTGTTCCTGCCTTTAGTGAAACCAAACTGTTTGTTATGAAGTAACTTATTGTCTGTAAAATGTGAAAGCAATTGATTAAGTAAATATTATTTTTTCAAAATTTTACTGAAGGTTGGGAGTATGGAAATAGGTCGAAAATTTGAAGGATCAGTTTTGTCTCCTGCTTTAAATAAAGGAATGATTTTACTGTACTTCATAAGATTAGGAAACTGATTTTCATCTATACATTTATTGAATACTAGTGGTCCCAGCGAACTTCGTACCGCCCGAAATTTTGCTTATAAACCTTCCCTGAACCTCCACAAATATTTTAAGACCCAAATTATCCAAATCGGTCCAGCCGTTCACGCGTGATGTCGTGACCAAGGGAAATAGGGATTCATTTTTATAAATAGAGATGAATGCAAGGTGAGGCGCTATAGCGGGCACTATTGATTTTAATATATTAATTGAAATGCCCCAAAGATCCTCGGTATTTTTTATATTTAGTTGTTTAAAAGTTTTAAGTATAGTGAGAGTCAATATACTGAAAATCAAAGTTAATTCTACATTTATCAACACTAGATTTAAGAAGAGAATTGGCTACGTTTTTTGACGAATTTAACTTATTTGTAGTGGTGATTGGAACATTTGTGAAAAAAGATACAAATGCATTGGCCACTTCAGAATCAGTTTTAATGTGTTTAACATCTATTTTTAACTCGAAGGATCGATCACGTGACTTTGCTTTACAAGTTTCTTTGTTAATAACATTCCATATTGCCTTCGTTTTATTATCAGATTTTTCTATTTTAGCCTGTATATAATTAGATTTAGCTATTGAACATACTTTTTTGAATAGTTTGGAGTACTTTTTAATCTGTCCAATTACTCTGGCTCATTAGTAGATGCCTTTGTCTCGTATAATTCATATTATTTCCTTCTACTTTTATAGATTCCAGGCGTAGCCCAATTAATTTACCTACGAAAAAGATTTACATTTATTGTTTTTTTAGTGAAAATGTTATCACATTCGTATTTGATTACTCCGAACAAATCTCCGTAATGATATTTATGTTTTCTTTAATTTTTTCTAATCTATATGTTGTGATTGGTCTACATACAATATTTTTTGATAATGGAACATGTTGGTACTTAAATCTAACTAACTGACCTGCATGATCTGAATTTATAAAATATATTATAGATTTCTCATCTACATCGCTGTTAGAAAAAATATTATCCAAGCAGGTAGCTAATGTGGCTGTTTAATTAAAAAGTTGAGGAACCTTAGCGCGTTCTGAGAGTTTTCTAAAATATTAATATTAAAATCGCCACATACAACTATAGTCTTCTTACATTTACATATCTTTTTTAAGGCTTCCTCCATAATGGACTCAAACAGGTAGTAATCTCCAGAAGGAGGTCTATAGACGCTAATAATAATATATTGTTCTAGCTCTGCACATGATAGTTCAATATTTCGCTCGCTTGTGAGTGCTACTACGTCTTTTCGGTCTTTTGATTTTAATTTGTCATTAATTAAAGTGAGAGACCCACCTCTTAAAGCGGAAAACGTACTAATGATTTTATAATTATCAATATTAACTAAGAGTTCATGTTTTTTAACCAGTGTTCAGTTTAACAAAGTACATGGATACGTTTTTCATTTAAAAATAATTCTAGTTCTAACTCTTTGCCAGAAAAGCCTTCAATATTTTGATGAATAATATTCATGACTTTTCCTTTGTCCTTAAATTTAATTTGCTAGGGATTTCCTCTATTGTATAATATCTATATAAGTTTAGTAGTGTAAAATCTATATAAGTTTAAATTATTGTCACCCTTTTTTGGAACAGATTCCAAGGTCAAAAAACAAACATTGACATTTTTCTGCTCAATAAAGGCAGATTGTTTAGCCAAGTTTTTGGCTAAATAACTAATAAAATATGATAGCGAAGATGCTATCTGTCTCCTAAAATATCTATTCAAATAGAATTTATCTTCGTCAATAACAATTTATTTTCTAAATACATGTTTATGTCAATCAGATGGAATTTATTCGTATTATGAAATGTCATTGACCAACGCGGTCGTCGTATTCGCTGTCGCCGTATACGACGGATCAAGGCATTATGCATTTTCCCGATACATAAAAGTCTGCCATGTTTAGTGCGGGGGGTCATCGACACGCACACATTCTCAGACGCCCAAACCCAATCGGGTGCCACTACGAAACTCACACATGACAATAAGAATAACACATTAACATTTTCACAAACACATACATTATACATTTTGTATCATAACACTATAATGACAAGACAAAAAGTTACCGCCCACTTGTGATGTACAGTGTCGATACACGCTATCGATAAATTTGATAAATCGACTAGGAAAATCAGGTTTCAAAAATGTCACTAAGGTGGATGTCGTTTATGAAAACAAGAGTTTTTTACTATTTATAAACATATAAATAAGTATTATTTAGTAAAATTACAATATTTACAAAGTTCAAGAAGTAAGACCAAATATATTAACATCTGTGGGTTCCTTACGCCTACCGCAGAACTTTCTGCAACCACCAGTATAATTCATAATCTTGGTTGTGTCCAAAACTTTTGTAGAATCATTTTGGTACCCGTTGCTATTCAGAGGGACATTTCCCTGGATATCTCTAGCTAAAAAAATGATTAAGATTGGATTTTGGTTTGGGTATTGACCAGTTTTAACATTTTATACAATATAATATAAAAATGTGTGACTGTGATTGAAGGAGAAAAAGTGGACCAAGTGAATGAGTTCGTGCACTTTGGGTCCAAGTTTACAAGGGATAAAGGGTATTATGACGATGATATTAAACGAAGAATTATGGCAGGGAATCAAGTGATTGGGTAACTGCATAACTTTATGAACAGTCAGAAGGTCCGGTCAGAAGGTCCGGTCAGAAGGCCTGGTTGGCTGTGCGTAGAGGAGAGTTTGTCCCTACACTTTTGTAAGGTAGTGAATATTGGGTGTGGCGAAAGAAGTATGAAAGTAAAATAAATGCAGTGTGGAGTAAACTGAGAAGTTTGAAAAGTATGGCTAAAGGAACAGCTGCGTGATACGGGAACTATGCGGTGTGTAGTGATCTAGATAAAGGGATGCTTAGATGGTTCGTAGAAATGGTTCCTAGGTTCGTTTGGTAGAAAAGATAGATGAAAGGAGGTTGATGAAACAGGTCAGTACATATGGCGGGTGTTGATGGTCAGGTTGGTAAGTAGAATACCATAGTCCAATGGAAAAGAGACCTAACTGTATGTTACAAATATAAAAATAGCGGGCTTAGTTTATGAGGCCTAGGTCCGTATTACTAATGTGTATTAACAAAATGTTCATGCAAAGTCGCGCTAGATAAAAAAGACACAATTTAATTTATTAATAGGTCTATTTATACTGTCGATTGACGGCACTTGGTGGAATCTGCTACACATAATGTAACAAATATTTTTTAAAACATCTAAGTAGACATTTTCTTAGGACTTATTCTCCCACTTTTATGATACTAGTGTTGTGATGTCAGTATGAATATGTAGTACGATATTTTTTAAGTGAATTTAAAATATATTTTGTATAAATCTCTGATGATGCCGTGAGGTGAAACCGGTCAGTGCAAGTAAAATTATAACAGTAGAAAAGTATATGTGTTTTTGTGCAACAATTAATAGGTACTTATTAAACTGATAAATGAAATATTAAACTGATAAATGAAATATTAAACTGATAAATGAAATATTAAACTGATAAATGAAATAAGGGTTACATTATGGGTATTTACGTTATTCTCAGATTAGAAAAAAATACCTTTAAATAGCTATGTAGGTGGTACTAATAACCTTTCCTGAGAACCACTCTATCCATTGGTGAAAACTACATAAAAATCCGTTGCGTTGTTTTAAAGATCTATGCATAGGCATAGGTACATACGGCAAGAAGTGACTTGTTTTATACTATGTTAAGATTACAATAATGATTATATTGAACCTTTGCATTTGAATTTTTATCGATATCTTACTTGGTACATCGTGTTGTCATGGCGACATATAACAAAGTAATTGTCAGGATTCCTGTTAGCGTGGCATCGGATGAGTTTGTCGATAACCGATGATATCGCAGAAAATTCCGAACGCGGGACTCAATTTACCTACACATTTTTTAAATTTCCTGGGATATTATTGGATAACGACAAACTCTTCCGAGCGTCATGGTAAGGGAGAGTGACGACACTCATGTCAGTCGTTCGACACCATGTTGATAGAAACATCCAAATAAAATACTGCGATTATTGCAAATAAAAAGTTTAAAAAAAAAATTAATAATATAATTTGATATATTAGATAGAAATTAAAGGTAAAAACATCTTCTTGTAAACTTGATGTAGCAGATTATCGCTTTTACAGCAAAAAAAACTGAACATTTTAGTGTAATGTCATATCAGCCGCGTAACTAGATTCAGTCTGGTGAGTGGTCAAGACGCCAAATTGTTTTGTTTCTAGCTTATGCCCCAGTGGTCATAAGCATGTGGCAGCGGGGAACGCTGATGAAGGCGGCGGTGTGTGAAATGTCAATACATTTCATTACATTGTTTGATTTAGCTTATATCTAAGATTGTTTTCGGCCTGTGACAAGCCACGGCTATGTTTATTTTATTCACACTTCCTTAGTGTGAATAAATAATGTTTTTAACATCTAATAAGCTCAGTAATTCTAAACAATTTACAATTGCATTTCTGTCTGCATTTCCCCTATCTCCCACCAAAATTAAAAGTGTACAGTTGCTGTTTAAATTACAATTTTAAATTTTTTTATTTATGTTACAGTAAGTTAATCCCGGCATACAATAGTTAGTAACATTTTGTTCTAAATATGAACTTAGTAACTGGCCCATTGATTTCCCTAATTCATCATAAAACATCACTATTTCAGATTTAATCATATTTTGTTTGGTGAAGCAACTACTGGGTTTCTTGTTTGACTCAAGTGAAGGGCTTATGTTTGAAGTCAGCGAGGACTTACAGACCGGCTCAGGACTAATTAAATGGTTGTTTGATGTCAATGTGGAATTTGGACTCATAAGATCCTTCATGGCCAGAATGTATTCCTGATACTCACTTTTAACATTACAATACCTGTCAGTCATTATGTCTAGTGATTTTTTAAAATTATTAATTTCTGATTCTAACTTTAAAATATTGTTATTATGATCAGAGATATTATTTTCAATTAATAATGAATACATGTCAAGTTCATCGCCTAGTTGCCTTCTCTCATTAATATACTTGACTTTTTTGTACATACTCGTACTTTTATGTCTTTTAATAAGTTTTTGTGTTTTTCTTATGTATTTATTAATTTTCACATATTTCTTAATTTTGTTTCTACTGCACTCAACTATGCCCATCTTGTGATTGGAACAATGAGCTGTTAAGGTATCATCCGTTGTTAAATCTATAGTAATTGTGGGTTCTAAGCTAGGCTCAGTAGAAACAATCCTGGGTACACTACCAACTAACTCCTCAAACAAGTTATGGGTATGGGATACTATGGTGTCACGTTTCTCAGCCTCAAGGTGGGAAATGAGGTGGTGGGCTTCGTGCAGTTCCTGTTCCAAGACTGACATGCGCTTGAGACCCTGTTCATACTCGTCACTACACTCTCTGAACCCAGTCACAATATGTTGTAATCTGTCCCGCTCATCTAACACTAACCTATTCTCTGTGTGCATCTCAGCCATCTGCTTTTTTATGAAGTCGTATTTATTTAGGCTCTTTCCCTGTGCAACTGTATAATCAACGTTTTAGATACCTCTAATTCCTTCAATGTCATGTCAAGTTTTCTCAAGATATCTTCTTGTTTAGCCTCATCACGGCGAGCAAAGTACATGCTACGTGTGACTGGCATTACGATATTATAAATTTATACTGACTTAGATACTAAAAAGCTACCTGATCAATACCTACACTAAGTACACAAATAAATACGTAAGTAATGTCAAAAAGAATCTGATTGAATACATTACAACTTCAAAAACTAACAGGTATTATAATAAGTAGTTATTTATTAGTACGATTACCTGTGTAAAAATCACTCAAATCACATTAAATCCGAGTTGATAAAGTTTCACTTTTAAAATTTTCAAACAGTCATTGACTTTTAGCCGGTAAAACACAGTACGCAAATATCACTAATTTCTTATTTATTTTACACCGGTTTTTACCTAGATACACTTTGATAATGGTAAGATTGTGTTTTGTGATGAATTTTAGCCCTAATTATCGAAAATATTAATAATAAATTAAAATAAATACAAGACGAAATGCGAACAGATGTTAGCCGTAGTGTTACCACAAACCAAACAAAATATAATTAAAGAAATATAATTAAAGTGTCTAAAATTGCAAATGTAGGTACAGTTCGCGAGGGATAATGTGTTTGAGTTTTTTCTTGTTTGTCATTTGTGTGAGTGACCACGAAAAGTTGAGTAAAACTCATTGTGTAGCTGTGTGTACAACATATGTGTGTGTACAAGAGGTAACTTATACGTTCACGTACTCACACAAGTGCAAAGCTCAGCTTATCCCTCGCGAACTGTAACAGCTTTTTACTAAATGCATTGATTGTCCCGGCTAATCCTTGAAAATACTAAGTTGGTACTTATGTACTACCTACCTACTCATAATTTGTTTCACGTCTATTTTTTCCTCATTGCCACGATATACATAACTGTGTCAAAAAGTTTATCTTGGTACCGACCGCCACGCAAATAATTACAACATACATAAAATCACGCCTCTTTCCCAATGGGGTAGGCAAAGCCCACGGATTTCCACCTGCTACGATCCTGGTATACTTCTTTCACTTTCTCAACTTTCATTAATGTCTTCATACATGCTCGCTGGTTACTGGCACTTAACCTGGCCTTTATTAAGGAAACCTGCTATTTGGTCACAGTATGTTCGCCTTGGTCGACTCTTACATTCACACTCGCTTCATATATCTGCTGTTTTGTCAGTCTCCTGCCATCCATCCTCTCTACATGTCCGAACCATCTAAACACCCCTTTTTCCACCTTGGTTACTACATCTTCTGACACACCAAAACGTTCTGTTTCTCATTTTCAAATATTTATCAAATAATAAGCCCTGATTGAGTATCAATCCGCTCCTACGTTCGTTGCCGGGCGTCTCCGGTACACACCAGAAGGTATTTCTACTGGCGCCCGGCGGAACCTTCTGAGGTATAAGTACGCTAGGCTCACTCGCTGTTACGTGGGACAACGACAAACTCACTCTCACAGTTGAAATTGACTTCAAATAGCTGATTTGTGATTTGTTAGATGTGAGAAATACCAGCTCCTCTCCTCTCTCCATTCCAATCGAGACATTATTTTCAGCTCACCGCTGCGTCATCCGTAGCATTAAGTATGTATACCTTCTTATTGGGCCTTAGATTACTTCTGCAACTGGTTTTTGATAAAAATATTGATGATTGTCATTCTAGAAAAAGCCAAGAAAATAGGTAAGTGAATTTTGTGGTATATGTGTATCTATGTATTTATATTTGCTTGAATTCACTGATTTAACCACAACCCCACTTCACTAACACGTCTCACGACCCTCTTCGGTGATTAGTAGCTTAAAGTGAAAAACGGTCTTTTATCAATGGTCGAGCTGCCGAGATAGATAATGGAGTGATACGTGTAAACATCGAAGTAACAAAGTTAAGTGGGTATTATGGGTACCAACCTGACCTGGACCTTTTACTTGTGATCTTGATCTTGATATAAAGCATTTTTTTTATTGTGAGCTTTATTGGGGGGAAATAGGGCAATGAGCCCAAGTAATGACTTTAATATTTGCGAGGTTTACCATATTAATGGGCGACCACCCGTTTATATTTTTTGATTACTAATTATTGTTGCCATACAAATATTATAAAAAAAACTTCAATCGTATTTGTTACTTTTGTAAAATGTATTTTATTCATAAATAAAATATTAATTTAACTAAGAAGTAATATACATAATAGTAGATGAAAATACTATTTACACTTACTAAAAACTATACTATACACATTAAAATCACTATATACAGGCGTCAAAGAACTCCTCCGCCTCGTCGCCGACTGGCAATGTTCCCAGAAGGCTGGCAGCATTGCCACGTTGTACGGCAATACTTATTCTTTGAGCTAAAAAGTAACCAGCCTTCTGGTCTTGAGAAGAGTCGATCATTTTGTAAATGTCTCAGATCTTCTAGTTTTAATTGAGTAGGTATTTAGTTTTGAAATGGCCTATTTAATTAACATACCTACTTAATTTTAGTTATGAAGAAAGAAAACAAATTTAATTCGGCACGTTGATCTATTTATTTTAATCACAGCTGGCGTTTCAGAATAAATAAGATTAGGTTATATTATTTAGTAAACAGGGGCGCCGTAGAGTCCATGAGCACTGTAGGCGACCGGTCCATGGGCAAGGGGAGCGGCCACAGCACCGTATGTGGTGATACCTTGGGAATATCCGTGGGCTAGAGGAGTAGCGTATCCATGGGCTAGAGGAGTAGCGTAACCATGGGCTAGAGGAGCAGCGTAACCATGGGCGAGAGGAGCAGCGTAACCATGGGCGAGAGGAGCAGCGTAACCATGAGCGAGAGGAGCAGCAGCGTAGCTCTTGTACACGGGGGCAGCTACTATGGGAGCGGCATGTGCGACGATGGGAGCAGCGTGGTACAAGGGGTCCTTGCGTACAACTGCGTTGAAACCGTTGTGGGCATCAGCGGCATAGTCAACTGTACGTTTTGTGCCGTCAGAGTCCAAGAGAGAGTACTGACCACGAACGGTGTCACCGACGCGAGTTTCGTGCTGGCTCTTGACATCACCGGTGTGGGGGTCCGACACTCCGTATGAGAAGCTAGTGTAGTCTGCTCCATGGATTGCGCTGCCCTGAGCAGCTGCTACCAGGAGAGCAACAACGACGAACTGCAAAGGAAAACAGCTTTGAACTAAAATGTTACAAAAAAAGAAACTTGCTTTAAATGCCCTAATCGCTGTAATAAACTATTAGTAAATATGTTTCTAGCCCAGTAAGCTTTTAAGTTTTACTAGCCTGGTACTTAACACTTAAATCACCGTAGCATAAAAACCACACAACGAACATGAACATGAACTTTGTAAAACAGTAGTGACACAAAAAAAACTACTGAAAGAAATAATATGCGTTCTTTCCAAACTATTGTCAATTATTCTTATTAAAACCTTCGATTCCAACACGTAACCTTTCACACTTGACACCTATTTGGACATTATTCTACATTTAAAAATCAAATATGGAACAAACCTTAGCTGCCATGTTTGTTTGTTATTGTATGTTAAACAGAGAACTGTGAATGATTAATCAAGCCTACCAATTCGATTTATATAGTGTTCTCGTACAATAATACGAGTAGCCGGACTAATACTAGGAAGTAAAAGACCATGCAACTAAGGTCACGCAGTGGAGAGTTTTTTAGTCGGATTTCGTTGGTTCAAGAGGTATACGGAACATATATAGTACCTATTTGATATTTTTGAAAGCTCTAGTAATGACGGCTGTTTTTCCAAAGGATCAGGTAGAGGCGACACATATTAAGAGCCTCTTAATGTTAGCCGTACGAAGGCGTACGTCTTAACTATAGATGCTTAATACAATAAGCCATGAATATTCAATTAAATTCAATTCAAATTCAAATACTCTTTATTGTACCTACACAGAAAAGAAAACATACATAGGGGACTTAACTTAAATATAGTACAATAGGCGGCCCTATCGCTAACAGTGATCTCTTCCAGACAACCTTTGGATGGATAGCGAGTTAAACAAATTAAAAGGGTAGTGTACAACACATGAAAGAGTAAAGAAAAATAAAGCTTAGTAAATAATGACATAAAGATAAGACAGAGAGAATATTTGCATAGTGAACTAAGATATTAGAGACCCGAGATCTTACGTGTAATTTAATTATGTGTGTGTATGAATATTGTCGCGATGGTAAGCAACATCGTTACAAATCCCAGAGGGTCTGATGATACAAGAACATAAAAGAATATTGTATAACAATAGTTAATTAGGTTGTGTTTATATCAAATTTTATCATGAACACCTATCTTATTCTCATGATTAATCATGTAGATAAAAGACATTATTAATTTTAATTAAAATTAATACTTAGTTGCATTTTGTAATGTTGAAATTTTTTTTTATGAAATGTGGTGTAATACATTTTATTAAAAGTTTGTATAAAAAGAGTGTTTTTTGCTCTCGTCCTTAACATACACCAGTAGATAAATGACAACCTATTTTTAAATAGTAGCTAATATTAAAGAACTAGCAACCCTTAGCGCAAACTGCGCAAGTAATAATTTTTTTTTTTTTTTACTTTTTGTCAAATTTCTAATCTTATCGCACCACTTGAGACCACGACCTTTCTAACGGTGTGCCACACTTGACTGTGCGACTCTTAGTTTAGGAGGAGAAGCGGCTTCACTGGCGTATTATATATATAGATGAGCTCTTAATTTCAAGCTTATTTGTTGGTAACCTATTGAAACCTCGAATTTCCGTTACCCGAATCTTAAACCTCGAAAACGGTTGGTAGAACTTTTAAAAGACAGATGTAATGAATGACAACTTTTTAAAATTCCCTTTCTAATTTTCCAGATGAATCAATTTCCAGGTGCACTAAAACCAAATTTTCAAATAGTATTTTTTTGTTTCCCATATTCTCATAATCCAGATATAGTTATACCAGATTCTCAGAATACTTTTTTTGTTTCCCATCGTACCATTTTCCAAATAAACTATTACCAAATTTTCATAATCATTTTATTTGGTTCCCATACAATCATATTCCTGATAAACTATTGCCAGATTTTCATAATCTTTTTATTTGGTTCCCATACAATCGTGTTCCAGCTTCCAGCTAAACTATTGAAATACATAATATAAATTTTTGTTTCCCATGCATTATTTGCCTATTACAGATAGGTTTAAGTGTCAAATTCGACTCAATAGGTTAGGTTAGGTTAGAACTGCAATCCCTCGCACGAGCCGAGCGAGCGAAGCGAGCGTGCCGTGGCAGCGGCTGGCGAGTGCCAGAACCGACTCGCTATTGTTTTACTTGCCCATTACAGATAGGTTAAGGTTATTAAATTAAATATTAAATAAACAAGCTGACTTAGGTTGCCAGATGACTAAAATACCGAACAAAATTGCAAACATTTAATAATTTATTTATTTATTTAATATAAAAGGATTTAGTTTTTCTGGATATCGTTTATTTTAATTTAAAAAATCTTGATTTTAAAAATCTGGATATTGTTTGTCTGGATATCAATTAACTGTATTTCAAAAATTTGTGTTTTAAAAATTGGGATTTCGTGCATATGGATTACGGTCATCTGGATTTTGTGCATTTAGATTTCGTGGGTCTGGAACTCATTCGTCTGGATTCTAAAACGTCGTACAAATGAATAAATGGGCAAATGAAATTCAGAGTTGCGATTATATGGCAAACAAAACTTCGGAATTTGTAAAAACGGGATTATGAAAAAATGTCCAAACGTTTTCGGGATTATGTTATTCGGAATATTAAAATTCGGAATAAAGATAGGTAGCCTTATTAGTTGCAAGATGTTTTACTAAATTTTGTTACCAACCTGAAGCAAAGAAAAGGACTAAAATAAATAATGATACTAAGTTTCGTAGTAAAGCATATAGAAGATGTAGAGAGTAAGATAGAAAAAGGGATGCTTAGACGGTTCGGGCACTTAGAAAGGATGGATGAAAGAAGATTGACGAAACAGATACATAAGGCGGGCGTGAATAGACAGGCAGGTAAGGGTCGACCTACGTAAGGGACGGCCAACGTACTTCGACCAAATCGGAGATGTTTTGACCACAGGCCAGGTCAAGAGTACCTAGAACCGGAGAGCGTGCATGAGATAGTTATGAAAGTGGAAGAAGTATGCCAGGATCGTAGCAAGTGGAATTCCATAGTCTCTGCTTACCCCCATGGGAAAGAGGCGTGACCATATGTATGTATGTGTGTATGTATGTATGTATGTATGTATGTATGTATGTATGTATGTATCTATGTATGTATGTATGTATGTATGTACCAAGTTTCGTCAGTTACTGTTAGTTCCACGTAATAAGGTGAGCCCCCTTACCGGTTGTCAGCAGGTGCACCGCGTGCAGATAATAAGTTGGGCTTTAAAGATGTTGATAGGATCTCTTAGCTAGTAGTACTAGCTACTAGTAAATACCTTCTGCGTGTGAACCAGAGATGCCCGGCAACGGACGCAAGATCAGCCGCGGCCTTGGGTGGCGGAATTAAAAAAAAAAGGCGAACATTAATTTCAACAGCCATGCGATGAAACATATAATTTCAGCAATCCGAGCAAGGTAATAACCACTATTAGGGACCTATTATTTTTCTTATATTTCTTTCTTAATTAATTAAAATATAAATTATAAATAAATCATTAAAACTGCCTGTCATAAATGGTCCGAGACGCCCAGGACTTTAATTGGCTGTGCCATAGCGGCTGGCACGTAAGATTTTGTTGCCTTTCGTCAACATTTCATCGCAAGGTTTCAAATTATACTCGTAGCTGCTACTTTTAAATAAATTCATTCGGCTATTTTGGACATAACCTATTATAAATGTGCCCGATGACGGCAATAGGCTTGCCCCCTATTACGTGGGACTAAAAATACTGGTAAATTGTGGGTGTGTAATGCGCCTCTGCTTACCCCTTCGGGGATATAGGCGTGATATGTGTGTGTGTATAATACTGAAATGTCATTGGCAGGACTAGAACCCAGGCCTTTCCCTTAGAGGAGGAATGCTCTGACCACTGAGCTACGATGACAAATACCGTCAAAATCCAATCTTTGTTTCATTTCATAATTGCTAGATCGCGCTATCAAGGTTAGCGTTGGTTTCTTTCTTAATATTGTTTAGTTTAAATTAAGTATCCTTAGTCTGTTTTATTATTGACGTTAACTGACTGTAATTGCGTGAACTTGTTAATTCACACGCCTATTGCCAAGATTGACCATATACAAAATATATTCTATGGTAAAGTACCTCATTAACAAAACATACTGACCTCATAACGTTTACGACCTACTTAACGTTTTTCGACGTTAAGTAAGTTAAATAAGTATAATAAATAAATACAATATTAACCGTATTAATTATCTATACGCTCACTTAAACATCAGGTATGAATATTAATAACAATATTTACATTGAGGTAGTCAACCAGCGAATTGTCCGAAGACTTCTCAAACGGCAAATATGGTAGAATCGTACCCATTGCCCAAAGTATTAGACCACAGATAGGAAAAAGAATACTTTATTAGTACAGATGCAAATTATTTTATACAGGTTACACTGATTCATATTACGGCTATTTTCCTAACAAATTCAACTAAGTCAGGAATCTAAAGCCACGTTTTAAAGGGCAGTTTCCAAGGAAAATAACAATAAAATGCCAGAAGTTAAAATTCCTTGACATAAAGGAAACGTTGTAACCCGACACAGAATAGGGAATAAATTGTATCTAAGTACCAGTAGTGTGTTCTCATTGAAATTGGGAACGAGATAACTGTGTTGCGAAATCTCATTTTATACAAAAACTAAAGCACTGGTAATTTTTTAAGTTTTTATATCATGTGCAATGTACAAATGCTCACGTTTTAATACTCAGAGATCGTATTTTAAAGAAATTCAGGAAATATTTAAAAGTCAAGTTCGTTTGAGGGCGGGCGATACACCCAATGAAAGGCACTCACTGTTTTACGCATAATAATAATAAACTGGTTTTGTCGTAAACAAAGTCTTGAGTTTTCTTTCCACGGCTCATAGTCTAAAATACATTTTGAGTAAAAAAAAAGGTTCATCATGTATTACATTTTGAGTCCGTTTTTATTACTTTACAAACTGCTATTAATTAGAATAGTAATAAGTAGAGGGGAGGGGTATTTGCTTGTTTACTTTTGACCAACAAATTCAAATTGGCCCTTGTAGAATGTCATGAATCTTCACCACCACGTTCTCAAAGACAGTTTCCAAGGAGAAGAACTGGCGAGAACTGCTTGATTGTTCTTTGGGTTATAGGCACTTCAGAGGGCGTACCTGCCCAGGACACTATTTTGCGGCTATGTATGCAGTCACCAGAACAAGCCTACCAAAATTCACAATTTCAAGTTACATTCTAAGTGAACAAAGAAATCCCGATTTTTAGAACTGAATATTTTCTCTAAACTATAACATTTTAGTCAGAAACTTTACACCTATGCATTCTGTAACTGCAACCAAATACATATTGCACAAACAGTATTGGTTTTCATTTTGTTTTGTATATAAATTGTGGCACAATATTTCGTGTCTCACAGTATTATTGACTTAAGAAGAAATAGCCGTTAGAGAAACAATGATTCAAAAGGTAACTTATTTTATACTTGGTTTGTAAGTTTTGTTCTCCTTTATTCATATTTTTAAATAGATATTTGGGTATTCTTATGCAAAAAAACTGTAAAAAATTCAGAAAATCCCTTTTCAAAATTTAATACTTACGTGATATTATTTTTACAGTTCGCTGTTCTTACTTGCCTTCTCCTATCTGCTTCCTGTACGGTTTCCCAACCGCTATATCCAGTTCATTATTATTACTACGATACTGATCCCAACTACAACTTTGCATATGAAGTGAATGATGTTCTTACTAGAGACATAAAACGCCAACAAGAGACCAGACAAGGAGACATGGTTATTGGACAATACTCATTACTCCAACCTGATGGGATTCAGAGAACTGTTGATTATAAGGCTGATGATCAGTCAGGCTTCCAAGCGGTTGTTAATAATCAAGAAATACAAGCTAACGATCAAAATGGAAATTTAATTGATACTGTTGTTGCTGAGAGGCAACCAACATTGGCCAATTCGGAAGACACGAATGCAGCAAAGGATTATCAAACAAGCCCAGTACCTCATGTGACTCCTCTTCCAGTTATTGTATCAACTACTCCCGTCGCAATATCCAAATCTTCATTCACCCAAAAATTTTATAACGAGCGTATTCATACACCACAAAATAGTCATAACTTTTGGGTTTAACAGAAAATGGCCAGCACGTAGTAAACATGTACTATATTATTTGGACTGATATCTAAACAGGACTGGATTGCATCAGCTTCTGCGGATTGTGCAGTCATATCTTCGGCAGAGCAATAGACTAGCTTAGATATCGGTTATAAATAATAATTGTGAAAGATACAATATTTTGCATTTATATTTCCATAATACTCATTTCAATTGTAGTAGGAATACTTAATTAATAAATTACCTACGCAACATCTGAGTTTTGATCATTTTGTGAACATGGAAGCAGACTTTGGGTGGGGGTGCCTCACATTGTTTCTGCGCTCGCTCCTTTAGCAGGTGATCTTCTAACGAGTCGGGGTTGCAGGCTGTCAGCGGCTACAATTTCGAACTCCTGAGGATCTCCGTCAAGAGAATACTGGGGTCTTTAGGCTTAAGGAAGACAGACAACACTTTGAGTGTAGTTGGTACGGGTCCTAAATGTTCACCCTATGTCCAAATACTAAGTAAACGTAGCTAAGATACAATGAGATATATTCAAGCTTCAGAACTACTGATATGCCATGAACACATCGCAATGTTTATTACGAGATATTTGTTATAATGAATCAAAGAAAGAATCAATTTCATTTATTCAGTTTAGGCCCATAAAGAGCACATATGAATGTCAAAATTTTACAATTTTGTCAAGTAATATTATAAAAATACTAAATTAAGTAAGTACATAAATAACCATTAGAAAATGATTCTTTCGCTGGTTCGGTAAGTTGGTTCTCCTAAGAAGATACCAGCAAGAAACTCAGGTAGATTATCCATTTTCTTTTTTAATATTATTTTGTTTAGATTTTTACAATTAGTTTATAATTATTGTATTATACGAGTGGCCAACAACAGAAGATTAGGGTGACCATGCATTTTTATCATTAAGATATTCATCTACATTATAGTAGCCTTTCATCATCAAACATTTTTAACTACTATTTTAAACTTATTAAGAGGCATGTCAACCAAATCCTGAGGAATTTTATCATAAATTTTTATACATTTGCCTACAAACGAATTACCAACTTTGTGTAGTCAAATTTTTGTCATTGCCAGTTTATTTTTATTTCTGGTATTAAAATTATGGTTATCGGATTTTTTTTGAAGAGATCTATGTTCTTCCGTACATATAAGATGTTGTCGTAAACATATTGAGAAGCAACTGTTAAAATATTAATTTCTTTAAATAGTTCTTTCAGCGAGTCACGGGGTCTGAGTCTATAGATTGCTCGTATAGCTCGTTTCTGTAATATGAATATTGTCTCAATATCGGCAGCTGAGCCCCGCAGCAGATGCCCATATGACATTACGCTATGAAAGTAGCTAAAATAAACTAATCGTGCCGTTTTTTCGTGAGTCAGTGACCTTATCTTTCTAACTGCATAGGCAGCTGTGCTAAGTCTTCCTGCCAAGGCTGTGATATGAGAACCCCATTGTAGTTTACTATCTAGAGTTATCCCAAGAATAAAGAAAGATGCCCATTCCAAATGACTGTTTACGCAACGCGATCTCTCAAATAGCTGATCGTGACAATGAACCCTGTACTGCACGCGGTGTAACGCCGAAATTGAGAACGAAATTATGGTAATAAATAACTATCCAAGTTATGAGAGTGTGTTAAAATTTATTTATTCATGAGTATGATATTAAACTCAGATGGAGTTATTTGATTTTTTTTTACATTTAAATTTATTTTTATTTGCAGTATGTAAATAGAATATTAGGCCTGTTGCCCCAAAGAGTTCGGTAGAGCGCATAAGCAAGCTAACGAAGAAATTCAGTCAATGTATTCTCCTATTAGCACCGCCTTTGTTGATTTTTTTTCTGGTTTTCAGTTCTCAAAATATTACCGATTAGCACTCGGGAATATTGCAGTGATATACTATTAAAAGAGTTAGGTTCAGTACTTTTAAAGATTAACTCCAACATACACACAAATTTTACTTCCTTATGTTATTTATTTATCTAATTATTTCAGAATGCGGATTTAAAGTAAAATTTTGTAACTAACGTAATTAAATGTCACAACTCGCTGTGAATTATTGTTAAATGCAATCAATAAACCTGTTAATGACTTTGTAACAAGAGCCTTTGTCCGGTCATTACAAAATTGACCTTTTGTGACGTCACATGATATATTTGACAACGGATCCAGTCATTAGTAGAAATTGTAATAGCACAAACAAAATGAAAATTCTGAATGGAGTCAGGCGTTACCTGGCGAAAGTCCATGATAAAACAATGAAGTATATGATGTTGGATTTTTTTTATATATAATTGTACTAATTTGCATTAACAGCTGTTCTCTTTGGAGACAGTCTTGAGAATGCCTCGCGAGCAGGTGAAACATATGTCGCCGTTTATAATGTCTTCTATTTAGTGAAATTTTTGCAATTATATATAAAAAAAATCCAACATCATATACTCCATTGTTTTAAAATAAAAATTATCTTCTTCACATGGTCTTTCGTCTTTCTTCTTGAAGACGTAAAACCTTCGATCAAAAATGTATTTGGTGTAAGTACACCTTGAAGCAATAGACCTCTACGTTCATGGTGTACACCGTAAAACAAAACGAAAAGCATTTTATACCTACTTCCACATTTTTATCAGTCTTTTTATCAGTTTTGTAGTAATAATAATGTAGGTAAAAACTAGGTATGCAATGCATGCTGCTAATTGCAAATGTTGAGCGGAGTAAATGTTTTTATTACGAGTACATATCAGAATCAGAATCGAACACTTAAATTAATAATCGAATGAAAAGAAAATCACAAATATTGGATTGAAGCAGGCGTTACTTGGCGAAAATCCATGACAAAGTAACGGTAAGTAAGATGTTAACCCTTACTCTTCCAATCACCCATGGCAACACAAGATGGCAGCTTTCCACAGCTTATTGAGTAGGCTATTAGCAGTACCGTTGAATCCACAGGCATTTAATGAGGAATTAGCTATTATTTGTCATATAGCGCACAGTAATGGTTTTAACGTGGGAATGGTTTACTCATTATTAAATAAGAAACGCAGAAATGCTAGTTTTCGTTTATTACATCCAACTCAGGATCCACCTAGGAAGTACACTGCGTGTTTGCCGTACGTGGGTTCCATTTCGTTGAGTATAGCTAAGATCATGAGGGAAAACAACATATTTACAGCTTTTAGAACCCAGAACACCTTGAGGGAGTTGTGTAATGGCAAGGATTTAATGTCGGTTTCACGCAAATCAGGAGTGTATTTGTTGAGTTGCGATGGTTGCGATATGCAGTATGTAGGGCAGACTGGCAGATCCTTTGAGGTCAGATACAGAGAGCATTTATCAGCGTTCCGCAACGGTTGTCCAGAGAGGTCCCATTTCGCGAAGCATCTCTTCGACACCGCTCATTCCTTGAACAATAATAACACCTTTAAAGTTTTACGTTTATGTGAGAAAGGGTTCAAGTTGGTGTCTGGGAGAGGTTAGAAATAGTTAGGAGGGATGAGGATACCCTACTCAATGAACAAATGGATTTTCACACATCTCCTTTACTTAATTTGTTGGTGAACAGACAGACACAGTAGTTGTTTGTTGGTTTGTGTGTGTCACTTTGCGTTTCTATGTAAAAAGTAAAAATAAAAAAAGGTAATGTCTTGTATCGGTGAATACCTATTTTGAATTTCGTTAGCATGACTTGCGGTTTCTACCCGCGTTAGTTATTGTGACAAATCCTACATCGCGCTAGCGATATTTGCACACTCCTACTTATAAGCAAATATGTTCTGGCTACAAATTTTGCTGTTCTCTCTGAGACAGTCTTGATAATGCCTCGTTTAGAGGCGAAACAATTGTCGACGTTTGTTTGTTCTTTTTAATTTTGCCAAAAATTTATGCTATTATATTTTGAAAGTTTTTAACATCTTACTTAAAAAAAATCTATTTTCATTGTTGACGCACGTGTTTCCATGGCAACCATTTAATCATCTGGTTTTTCGGTGATTATTCCTCGATGGTGCATCCGATTTCGAAAATCGTTTTTCCGAACCCACCAGCTGCATGTCTTGCACGCGCGTGCCAATTTTGAAATTTCAAGCTAAATGTTAAAGAACTTTTTCGTCGATGTCCAGGACATTTTCGGTGATCAGCTCTATTTCCTCCGTGGTCAGCTCTATTTTCATGATTTCAGATATATGCACTCCTGGGTATGCTGTCGACCAGCATGCCAAATTTGGTCAAAATCGGTCGAGCCGTTTCGGAGAAGTAGACACACAACCGATTTACACTTGTCGTCCAAGATAGAGCTTCGCTTCGCTCCGCTCAATAATACAGTATGTCCAAATACTTTTTATGGAATCACGTGTTCAACATTTCATTCTGACTCTGTTGTGCAGTCAGAATGACGAGTTTGGAATAGGTTTAACGAGTTAGAACTAGTTTGGTAAAAGTCGAATTTGGTCGTAGATGACGAAGGAACAAGTCATATTAATAGTTGGTAATAAAATCGCCTAGTGCTTGATTCCGGATAATTTGAGTTGGTGCCTAAAGGTTTGAGTCCCATCCATGGTTCGGCATTGCGTGCTGTGGTGTGCCTATTGTGGACTTTAAAGCATCAGTATTCTGTGCCTAAAGTTCTTCTTATCACCTTCTTGAAACTGTAATAAATACCAATAAACACGCATCAGACAATCATTAATCTAGTATTTTTTTTTTTCATGTTTGTTTCGCCAAATTGACGCCGCCCGCCTGGTAAGTCGTGTCGACGTCTAGCGATTGTGGGCCACTCTCACAGCACACAATACTATAGAGAGTGGCCCTCAACTTGACGACCTACTAATGTGCCTCTTCACGCTCCGCTTCAAGAACCCAGGATTATATGTGGGAGGAAACACGTGCACAGGCAGGGCGTTCCAGGCCACTATCGTTCGGCAGAGAAACGAACGTTTACAACGTTCGGTTCTCGCAAACATGAGATCCACTGTGTGGGAGTGGCATCTCTGCCCGGCACGGGTTGTTCGGGATCGGAAGGAAGAGGGTGGGATCAGATTGAAGAGCTCTTCAGAACACTCGCCGTGGTAAATACGGTAGAATGCGGCCAAGGAAGCTATTGTTCGGAGCTGAGCTTGCGGCTCAAGGCTACTCGTTACCTCCGGACAATCTATAATACGGATAACCCGTCGCTGCATAGCGTCGAGAGCGTCCAGCAGATACTTCGCGGAGAGAGCAGTATTCGACGCAGGGTCTAATCTGCGTCTTGTACAGCAGACACCTCTGGTCCGGTGTAAAGAAGCGCTTTACCTTATTCAGTATTCCTAGTTTCCGCGAAGCTAGCCATATACATCTTTCGATGTAATTTTTATTATTGAGCTCTCGACGAACGTCTATGCCAAGGATATCAAGGTTGTCCTTCATTGGTAATAATGCATTCTGAAGAGAGGGTAGGGGAAGGAAAGGGGATTTCTTCGCAGTAAATGCACACGCCTGTGTTTTGCGGGCATTGAACTCGACCAGGTTCTCGGTACCCCATTGAGACACACTGTCGAGGTTACGGTCGAGATCAGCCACGAGTCGTCGTCTCTCCTCCTCAATCTCAGATCGCCCCGCCGTCGGACGAACCGAGTAACTCCCGTGCAGTGTGCTGTCATCTGCATAGCAATGAATGTTCCCGAGGTATAGCATATCATTGATATGCAGAAGAAAGAGAGTTGGTGATAGTACGGACCCCTGCGGTACCCCGGCATTCACTTGCAAGAAGCGAGAAGCCTGGCCATCGAAGAGGACCCGCACTCGGCGCTCGTTTAAAAATCTGGCAAACCAGCTGCACAGTTGAGGAGGTAGACCATATGCCGGAAGCTTGGAAAGGAGCGAAGCATGCCAGACCCTATCGAAAGCTTTGGCGATGTCCAGGATAAAAGCCACGGGCTCGCCGTGCCTTTCCATAGCCCCACCCCAGACATGCGTTACGAATGCCAGAAGATAACCCGTTGATCGTTTTGGCCTGAAGCCGTATTGTCGATCATTATTTAGCGAGTGATCCTCTAGGTATCGCATGAGCTGCTTATTTATAAAATAAAAATAAAATAAAATAAAATAAAATAACGTTTATTATCTTTGAAATTTTCAGAAAATTATTTAGATTCGTCAGAAGTTGGTGTGACTCTACCGAGGGTTCCAAAATGCAACGAGACTGAGAAGAGCCCTCAAGAAACTCAGCTCGGCTTTTTTCAAAATATTTCATCTTAAATCTAATACAGAGTTATTTAGAAAGGAGCAATTCGTTACGTTGTTACAACCAGGCCGCCTTGTCATCTAAGAAATCATTAATACTATAATAAGCTTTATGGCACAATTTACTTTTTATTAGTTTTTTAAATTTATTGACAGATAAATTTGCTATTTCGGTTGGCAATGTATTGTACATTCGAATAAAGTTCCCCGCAAAAGAATTACTCACTTTATGAAGCCTAAATTTAGGAACAGCCAGTTTATCCTTATTTCTTAAGTTTAGATTATGATTATCACTATTTTTCACAAATTTACTTTTGTTCTTGTGGGTATACAATAAAATTTCATAAATATACTGTGAATACACTGTAAGGATGTTAATATGCTTAAACTTATCTCTTAATGACTCCCGAGACCCCATTCCATAGATAGTCCGGATAGCCCTCTTCTGCAACACAAAGATGCATTCAATATCGGCAGCGTTACCCCACAGTAGTATGCCATATGTCATGATACTGTGGAAGTAGCTGAAGTAGACAAGACGCGCCGTTTTAATGTCTGTAAGTTGTCGGATCTTTTTGACAGCATAGGCTGCTGAACTAAGCCTGGCCGAAATTTTCCCGATATGAGGCCCCCATTGCAATTTGGAGTCTAACGTTATGCCCAGAAAGACAGTGTCATCGACCAATTCTATTATATCATCCCTAACCTTAACACTGGTTTTAACAAGTCTTACATTAGGTAAGGTGAATCTTACACATTTAGTTTTATTTTCATTTAATAATAAATTATTAGCACAAAACCAGTGGACTATCCTAGAGAGGGTAATGTTTACATCGTCAAGTTCGCGCTGTCCACGTTTAACTTTAAATATTAAAGAAGTGTCATCAGCAAACAAAACTACCTCGTGGTCGTCTCTTATGAGGTGAGGGAGATCATTAATATATACTAGAAAAAGAAAAGGTCCCAAAATTGAACCCTGCGGTACCCCCATTGCTACAGGAGAACCAGGTGACTGTTTACCATTGATCACTACTTTCTGGACCCTATCACTTAAGTAAGAATTGACGAAATTCAAGGCCGTCCCCCGGATTCCGTAATGATCAAGTTTCTTAATTAAAGTCTGGTGCTGAACGCAATCGAAGGCCTTAGATAAGTCGCAGAATACACCATAAGCATCATATGACTCATCCCAGGCCCTGTATATACACTCTAATAATTTAATTCCGGCATCAGTGGTGGACCGACCACGAGTGAAACCGAATTGTTTTGTATGTAATAGTTTATTAACGTTAAAGTGATTTTGCATTTGATTAAGCATAATTTTTTCAAAAATTTTACTAAATGTAGGTAGTACAGAAATGGGACGGAAATTGGACGGATCTGAAGTACTACCCGATTTAAACAGGGGAATTAATTTACTAGATTTCATTAAATCAGGGAACACACCACTATCAACACAATTATTAAATATTAATACTAGTTCAGGAGCAACCATTTCAATAAAAGAATTTACTAAATACACAGAGATGCCCCAGAGGTCAGCTGTTTTCTTGATATTTAAAGATTTAAAAGTTTTTAAGATAGTGTTTATGTTAACTTTACTGAATTTAAATATAACGTTACAACAAGGAACGTTTGCTTTTAACCAAGATTCTGCAATGGGGGTTGAAGAGCCTAGGGTTTTTGTCAAATCTACAGGAATTCGGGAGAAAAAATTTTCAAATTCGTTAGCGACCTCGAAGTCTGATGTAGTTATTTTACCATTTATATTAAGTTTAAAATGATTATCATTTAATTTTTGTTGACCTCTTTCCGCGTTTATAATAAGGAGCTCAAGCACCTTGCAAATGACTGAGGTGACAGCTATGGGTCGATAGTTGCCTGGATCGGATCGATCCCCTTTCTTGGGGATCGGTTATACGTTCGCCTTCTTCCAGACCTCCGGCACGAGCCCTGAAGAGTATGACAGGCGATACAGACGCGTTAATACTGGAGACAACTCAGCTGCACATTTTCGTAGCACCTACGCCGGAATGCCGTCAGGGCCACTGGCTTTCCGCGTGTCGAGTGACCGCAGCACTGCCCGTACATCACATTGCCTGATAACATTATCAGGCATAGTGTGGCCACAGTTGGCGATGGCGGGGGGCTGCAGGCCACGGTCGTCGACCCGGGAATTAGCCGCAAAGAGGTCTGCGAGCATATCCGCTTTCTCTTGGGCTTTGTGAGCCAGTGTTCCATCTGGGTAACGCAGCGGTGGCAACGACGGCTGACAAAAGTTAGATTGCACGGCTTTGGCCAGTTGCCAGAATCCACAGCTGCCCGTGGGATGGGATGTGAGCTCCTGACCAAGCCGCGCGACGCGCTGGGCTTCCGCTCTCTTAAAGGCCCTCTTACTGGACTTTGTGCGAAGGAGCCTTTCCTACAAAGCAGCTCTGGCTCCAGGGGACGGACGCATAATAATCGCGTAGACCGTCCCAATCCGCTGACGAGTAGTGCCATAGTCGTCGTGACGTTTGTACAGGACGTGCAGGAGGTGACACCTTCATGCCAGCGTGAACAACACAGTGGTCGGCTGGGCGACTCGTCAGCAGTAGATCCAGCAGAGCGGGCGCGTGATCTGACCTGTCTGGTATCCGGGTGATCCCGCATACCACCTGGGTCAGACCGTGGGAGAGAGCGAACGCATGGGCGGCCCTACCCGCATGATCAGTCTTGAGGGACCCCAGCCATTCAATGTTATGGCCATTGAAGTCCCCCAGAAATACTAGGTCAGCGTTCGGGAACCGCACCTGCGCTTCATCAGCCTTCTCGCTGAGGTACTGGAAGAGCTTTGTTGTCTCAGAATCCCTTGTGTGGGAGCGGTAGACGCACACGTAGATCTGGCTCATAGAGCCATAGTCTACGTGCAGCCAAAGGACAGAGTTGGAGGGGTTCTCTAGGCAGCGCAACCGGCGGCAGCAAACATCCGCCCTAACGAACACGCACACCCCGGCTTTACACAGCGAAATTGTTCCTCGATGACAGAGCCGGGGTAACACAGGTAAGACGTGTCTTCAGGGCGGTGTATTTGTGTATCCGTGAGGAACATCACAGCGGGCCGTGCCGTCTCAAGGTGATGGTGGACGGCATCGAGGTTCTCATGGAGTCCACGGATGTTAGTGAACTCCCCTCGAAAAGTGAAGTTGTGGGGTTTCCTGGGGCCGCTGTGGAACGTTTACGTTTTTTTTGATGCACTGCCATAATGTATATGAAGAAGAAGCGTGAAGACAGGGCGACATTTGGTGCAGCAGTAAGTGACAAAGCGCAGGGGCTAGCTTTGTCTAGAACCGTGTGGTTAGGTCGGAGCCGACCCGCCGGACGGAAGGGCTCCCAAACCCCCCTGAAGCAAGGCCGCCGCTACCCCACACCGGTTACCATCCGGAGCGGCGATCCCACATCAGGATTATGCGCAACGTGTGGGGCAGCCTCCTGGGGTGGTTGGTCCCAGGCGGGCCCCATGACTGTGTTGCGGGCGGCCGCGGCAACGCCGTTGCTAAGGGCCTGCCTGTCCTGGCACGGTGGTACCCCCCCGGACCAACACTGTTGTACCACCTGGTACCCACGTAGGGGCCGAAGCCACTCCATAGGTACCGTAAATTAACGAACCTCGTCCGTTGATCAGCAGGTGCGCCACTGGCAGGTGAGGTCGCTGGGGCCCTAAAGATGTTGGTAGAGCCCCTTTACACCCAAATGTATATCATGTATATAGCCATTAAACATAAAACTGATCACGTGGAGGTGTTTATGCACATAATATATTATATTTAAGTATATTGTACAAATTACTCACTGAAAGTGCTTTATATACCTTTGACTTTTAATATAATGTTTGTTTAAGTATGTTCTTTTGTTTGGAACGACCTTCTAAAGCAAGTGGAACAATGTTCGTATCATTTAAATGGAATTATTGCAACAACGACAACGACATTGTGCAATCAATTATAAATTAATAAGATATTTAAGTGTTATTACACTTAGCACGAAGGTTGTTATAAATAACCAATATTTAAACCAGTTATTAAGGAGTTGTTGTTGTTCCCGGTATTTTTTTTTCAGCCTGTATTGTCCCACTGCTGGGCAAAGGCCTCCCCCCAACTCCTTCCAATGTGCTCTTACTTGCGTCACCTCAAACCAGTCTTCGTGGTAGGCATCCAGATCGTTGCACTATATCTGTCTGGGCCGACCCGGGTGGCGTCTTCCATCTTTCGGTATCCATAAGGTTTCATCCGGCTTACGTGGCCCACCCACTCCCAGTTTAGTTTCGCGGCCTTATTACCCACATCCACTATACCGGTCTTTGAACGCAGTTCGGTATTTCCTTGTATGTTCCAATACCTAAGAATAATAGGAAAATGAAAATACAACGTGACTAAGGTTAGGCAGATCAGCATCTTTTATGAGGGCTAGTAACTGAAGCCAATACCTACTTGAATACTTATTTATTTATTTTTTGGAAATTATACATGAAAAATACCCATACTCCATTTCCAAACATTTGCGGATCACGGGGCGCGAACCAGATATTCCTGCGCAAAGGAAGTATAGTAATACAATAATATTTAGGTATACTTGTTATCCCAGCGAACTTTGTATCGCCTAAAATATATATATATATATATATAATAAAAATATTTTACATGTTCAGTGGTCCCCCGCGGTACTGTCGAACAGGAGACCTTGCGAGACGACGAGTACGACATAATAATATACAATCAATCAACAAAGTATGACGACAATCTCAGCAGTCATAAAGTTAAATTATTGTCTCTGTTTCTTGTAGTAGTTGTAGTGTAGACTGTTATTATTGGTTTGTGGACAGCAATTTAGTTGAAGGTCTATTTGGCCCTTCGTGCCCATGTAGATACTAAACTCATTCATTCGGTTTGGTATTAAACTTTAATGATAGGTATATTTTATAATGGTCACGGAAATAAACACTGCAAGTAACTATTATCTAATCTGTGAAACAGTACGGTGGTAAATCGAAATGAATACGTTGAAAATATTAGAATACCCCGTTAAATGCAGAACAAGGAAGTCAGCTATTTACTGTATAAGCAGCTTATAAGTTCCACCACAGCTATAATAATACTAGTACAAATCCCTCATCCCATAAAGAAATGGCGTCGTTAAGTGCGGTTACACAGGCAATAAAAATGTCAATTATGAGCAAAGTGGTCGATTGTGACGTCAGGCAATTTACGGCAACTTGAGACGACAAGAATTAATATGTTATGCATATTCAATTTTTGGGAAATTAATAAAAATATAATAAATATTTTAGGACAATTCACACAACGCCATCTAGTCTCAAACTAAGCAGAGCTTCTGATATGAGTACTACTATAAATACGTATACTCTTTTTTTGTAAATACATACGTATTATACATAGGAAACATCCAGACTTCGGTACAAAAGTATATGTCATCACACAAAGTGGCTGCACAACCGACTACGTCACAGGAGCAGTCAAGCAATTATTGCTTCATATTGATCAATTCTTGTTGCCGAGTGATTTATTGCTCTAAAAATTACCTGTTTAAGCGCATGACTCATCAGACTATTTTTTAAGTAAATCGTGTTTTGGTACAAGGAATGCGTCTGCATTGCGTTTTTTTTATGTTCGTTATCTCATACCTTTGGACTGGGTTATCCGATTTGAAATTTCATTTTTTGAATTAAAAGCTGGTGCTTTCCGAGTGCGATTCCAATTTGATCACATTCCGACAGTTGGAAGTAATTTTATTTGCTTATCTATATATTTCTGTCCTTATCTATATATATATGTCTGTCCGTCCGTCGCGTTTTTCAATTTACATACATTTGCATGAAATATAAACTTATTTTTTTTTTTTCTTATTTGAGGCGGTACGAAGTTCGTTGGGATAAGTAGGTAAGTATTATTAATGATCCCGATGGACTCCTCAAACACAAAGTAGAAAAACTTTTGTAAACTTTGTTCCAGTGGTTCTACTATCTAATAAAAATAAATGAAATACATATCCTATTTGATAAGAATACTCCGAAGCTTACAATGACTACCGAATGCACTATATGTTAGAACTAGTAAGTATAGGAGTTTTATTTACAACAAGAATAATACAATATACATAATAAAACAATACAATTTAGCAGGAGATTACATATTTGAGCCGTTTGGGGTAGAGACGCTGGGAATTTGGAATTCGAGTGCTCGCGGCCTATTAAAAAAATTACCTAAACTCATGATCGAGACTTCTCAAGACTAGAAGGCTGGTTATATTTGGCACAAAGAATAAGCATTGCCATACAACGTGGTAATGCTACCTGCCTTCTCGGAACATTGCCAGCGACGAGGTGGAGGAGTTCTTTGACGCATGTTAGAATTTAGATGTAATTTCAGTAGGTATAATAAGTATAGGTAATGTACATATTTAGTTAGTTTGAATTGTAAGTAATTAACTATAACTTCTCTCCAATAATACTTTGGCCACAACAAAACAACTATCGAAAGATGCAATATCAAGCAAATGAAAAAACTACAGACAGAGATAAATGCATGCGCATGGATATGCATTATGCATTCGTGATGTAATGTTGAAATAACCAAAAAAAATATAGAGCAATAAAGTAATAAAAAAGATCATTAATATAAAGATTCCCACGGTAAATTTATTCGTGTGTATTAATATTAAGATGAGTAACACGAGCACATCTCGAGTCATCACAGGTCGTTCACATCACGCGACCGGCATGAATGGAACGTCACGTGACCGGTTGATGAGTTGCGCACGAGTACGTAATACAACGGAAGTTAATCTGATTCTTATTTGTTTTATTACGATGAGAAAACACTCCCTTAGAAATATGTAGGGTGTTAGAATGATTCTGTTTTAGAAAGAATGTGGTTGTGTGGGGGTTTTGGACGCCCATTTCCAATTTTTCAATCTGGCTCTGTCTCCTTACTACTTTTCCTCTTTTTGTTAGTCTTTCTCCTAGATGATTAGTAACTAACGAAAAGTGTTTGTTTTAGAATGCATTGTATATTTTAAAAAAAATACACGACAATAATTGACACAGCAACCGACTTCAAACTACCGACTTCAAACTACCGACTTCAAACTACCGACTTCAAACTACCGACTTCAAACTACCGACTTCAAACTACCGACTTCAAACTACCGACTTCAAACTACCGACTTCAAACTACCTAAATGGGACCAAATAGTCGATGGAATGGGACCAAATTGAAATGGGACACCTTGGGAAGTAGTAGCTTCCAATTAAAAAAAATTAAAATTTGTTCACCCAGTCTGAAGATATGAGTTAACAAACAAAAAAAAAACAAAAACATACAGTCGAATTGAGAACCCCCCACCTTTATTGGAAGTCGGCTGGAAATTAGTCAATACCTACTATGTGCTATTGTGTGATCCGCAAAATGTATTTTTCGGAGGTGGGTGTCTTCAACACACCTCAATTAAAACTAAAAATATGCATTTTTTGATCATCAAATGTTTTTCAGATTCTCAAATAAACTACGAATTTATAATTTTGTATCGTCTCATTCAGAAGCAACTCGAGAATAGTTGTATACGAGTTGTGTAATGACACCCAGCTCCGAAAAATATATTTACGAAATACAATACCTTGAATATTGTAATAGTAAAACACATCTTTAGATACAACATATACATCAAAAATTTACAAATCACAATGTGCAATATAGGTACCCTAATTACTCCAGATATCAAATTGGTTGCACGTTAGGTGGCTTGATACTACCGCTTGTCGGGAACTCCTATAATAGATACGAGAACGAAATAAAACAAGTTCCGATTATGTAAAATAAACTATGTCAATACTACATTATGTATTACCTATGTAATGATGCAAGTATATGCAGCCATCATGCTCATCTTAGGTCGATGACACTTTGAAGCTTTGTGAATGAAACTAAGTCGCACTAGTAGGTACGTAGTAGCAAGACAACGTGATTCAGCTACTGCGTCCACCGCAGTAACAGAATCGGAATGCGGATTTAGAACGCTTAAAACTGTCTGCACAAAACTGTGTAACAGACAAAACTTTATTATAAATATTTATTTATACTGTCGATTGATTGCACTTGGTGGAATCTGCTACACATATTGCATATACTTTTCCAATGGTATAATTTTTATTTTTACTGACGGGTTTTCAACCGACCGGATCAAAGATTTTAGTGTAGTTTAAATATATCACGTAATAATATCGTACTACATATTCATAAGGACATCAAAACAGACGAGTATTTTGATGACCGTATGAATATGTCTGATGATGCCGTGTAATTTTTATTTTTACCGGTCCGTAAAAATAAAAATTATACCAGTGGAAAAGTATGGGTCCGTTCACACAGACTGGCTCGGAGAGGAGAGCAGATTCTTATCACGTTGAAAACAGAGATTTTAGTATTTGTAGTAAGATTTTTGCATGTGTACTGCTTTTGTCATTAAGAATGCTTGAACGCGCTTGGTGTGAGAGAATAAGAGGAGCTGACCGGCTCCGATCGCGTACTTTTTCTCGTTCGCGCAGCCGTTCGGCTTCGATTGCATGGTCTTTCTCATTGCAGCCAGTCCATGTGAAATAGTTGGCGGCTCCGCTCCGACCAACTCCAAGCGTATACGATCCCGGTCTGTGTGAAAAGAAAAATGCGCACCGATGCTCTCCGAGCCGGTCTGTGTGAACGGACCCTATATGTGTTTTTGTGCAATATATAAATATTTATATTATATACCTACCTAGTAGAGTTTGAGTGAAATCTCATCATCATCTGGCCCATTTGAAGCCTACTGCTGGGCATAAGCGTCCCCCAAAGAGGGGGGAAGTCAGCCCATACATACCACGCTGGTCAGACGGGTTAGTATAGGGTTTTTTTTGTTGAGTTTTCCTTCTTTATGTCAAGTTTTCCTATTCTAATTTCAAAAATCTGCAAATACTTATATACCTCTTTTTAAATTGACGCAGAATACTTTTAATCCTAATAATTTACTCCTATGGGGATTAAGAATGAGAAAATTATATTTGAATTTAAATTGCAACCGCCATTACCACAGACTTCGTGAATTTGCGGATCGCAAACACAACAGTGCGTCGACGTAATGACAAGGCAGTGTTGCCGACCTTCTTTATTAAACGAAATAGAATATATTATGTACTAAGTCGTTTATATCGCTGCGATGTTAAGTGTTTATAGTGACGTTGTGGTACCTACATGTGCTTGGTGTTTTACACCAAACAAAAATTCTTGCAGAAAATTTTAATACCTAATAAACTAATAATATCAAAATAGCAGTAATAGTTTTATTAGTTTCAAAGCAGTGTTCCCACAACCTATGTTTTCAAATTAATTGTTTAATACATATAATTAATAAATTTCCTTGCTGTCTGTACTGACGTTGTCTGCTATAGAAATAGTACCGCTCGAGCAACTGGCTCAAGGACATCAATCAATTCTTTGTCTAGTGTAATAATAAGGTTCTATTTAAAGTATTTTGATGATTTAATCTAAATGAGAAATTAGTGCCTACTTTATCATAACATAGTATTAAACAAAGTCGCTAACTTCCCTATGTTATGCTTAGATCTTTAAAACTACACAACTGATTTTGATGCGGTTTTCACCAATGGAAAGAGTAGTTCTCGAGGAAGGTGTTAGTATATAATTTGTTATAGTTTGTCAACTACTAAGTTGGCTCACTAAATATCATAGAAATAAGTAAGTACTAAGAGATGTTAAAAATTATTATAGAAATACGTTTGAAGATACATGTCATTGTTAAAAGTATATCTAAGTACTTATAATCTAGGTACCTTATAACTAATGATGGGTACTTTTAAACTGTTTAATTGTAAATTCAACACTCACTGTAACACAATGTTAATTTGTATGTAGTAAGTATTAACTACCTACCTATGTGAAAAAGTTAACGAGAAGAGAACGGTTTATCCTACACAAACCTATATAGGTTTACAAGGTAAATTTACTGGCTGTAAAATGTATAAATGTTATAATAAATAAATAAAATAAATAAAAATAAAAGAAATAGTTTATAAAGGCGCACTTAGCCTATGTAACACTCGTAATGAATCTTAGTAACAATTTAGAATAAGATCAAGTTGTACTTTATCTTTGGATTATTTTGTATATAAATAAAGAAACTTTAGAATCAAATCAAATCAGTATATAATTTGTCAAGCGGGAAAGCCGCGGGCGTCCGCTAGTAATTGAATAAAACACGTAAGGTTATGAATAATCTTACCTAAATATTTAGAACTAGCTCATCGCCACAGCTCTCGGTTCCCGTGGGATGACATTACCAGGATAAAAAGTAGCCTATGTTACTCAGGGTGAATGTAGCTTTCCAGTAGTGAGCGAATTTTTGAAATCAGCATTTTTGAGTTTATTCATTACAAACAAAAATACAAATCTTTCCTCTTCATAATAGTAGTATAGAATTAAAAACCTCTTGAATATATTTTATTACATACACACACAAACATACACAATATCACGTTTTTAGCTTCCAAAGACGCTTACAGAGACATTTATTACGACCAAATTCGCCAGTTTTATTCTTGCCAGACGGACGAGCCGTTGAGTGAAAAAAATGTTACAACTTTCATATAAATGACTGTCACTTCCATCATTGCACATAGGTTGCTTTGGGGATAGGCTATCGCATCATAAAGTGATGCATCCAAAGATCAACAGATAAGGCTCTATTGAAGTAACAGGCGTGATGTAGGTACCTATTAAACATTAGAAACAGACTCAGTAAATTTGGGCTTCGTGTAATTAAGTACGTTAATCACATAAGTACGTGATGTAGGTCGAAAGCGGTCGCAATCAAGTTGCAAATCGCTAGAAACCTTTTATGATTAGTAACCACTCAAAGAAGGAAACGTATGATATTTAACCTTGGTATAAATACAAAATTAATTACATTCTTTAAACAACTAATTCCTACTATGTTTAAATGGCTTAACAACCGTTAGTCATAAATATTATTACGTGAATGTATAACTTACTTGTTTATTCAAGGTTGTTTGTACGCTTATATGTACTTACATAACTATGTATCTAAATATCTAGCGGGCGCCCGCGACTCTGCTTGGGTAACAGTTCTACCGTTACCTACGCGAATATGAATATAGTCTGCAGTTTGGCGAGATAGATGTAAGTAAAAAAGGTAATCCCTACTTTGGAAATAAACAAATAAATAAAAAAGAATCATCAATATCATCGTTAACCTGTTTCCGAATGCAGTCCCTCAGCATAACCCTTTCCATAGCTCTAGTACACACACACACACACATATATCACGCCTATATCCCCGAAGGGATAGGCAGAGGTGCATTACAGACCCACAATTTGCCAGTAAATTTATTCCCACGTAATAGGGGGCATTTATATACCGATAGCTCTAGTACCGGTATATAAATGCAGAAATTCGCCTGATTTTACCAGATTTTAATCTAGAAATGTTACCACGATCGATGGATCGTTTGTCATGACGATTGCATATTTCTATTTACAAAATAAGTAGTTTGCATCCCTATCTTGAGTACGCATTTTATAATAATGGTGTTGAATGAACTTTTAAATTCCCAGATGGACTCACGCTGAGAAAGAAAAAATCTTATTTGATTACATTGGCAATTTATTGGACAAGGTTCTTTTTTTTTTTAATTCCGCAGCCCAAAGCCGGGCCACTCCTATGTCCGTTGCTGAGCGTCTCTGGTACGCACCAGAAGGCATTTACAGTGGCGTCCGGCGGACTTTGGCTAGCTGTGTGGCTTCTTCGGGGGTTTGGTCGGGATGAAATTCCCGCGTCGTTGAGGTGGACATTAGAATAAGTAAAACAAATTACTCTCCTTTTAATGAGAAAGAAGATCTCATGATGTCAACCCAGAACAAAACGGCAAAGCCATCTTTAAACATTACCTTTCAACGAGTATATTTCATCTGAAAAAGAAAATTAGGTGAAGGAAAACGAGCAAAAATTGTTGCAGAGTCACTAAAAACTTTATTACTCCTAGTTGAATGTCAGTCATGAATCTATGTGTCAACGTTTTTTTAAAAGCTTTCAAAGCATGTGTTTCCCCGTTTATGGGTTCTTATGGTCGTAGAGTTTTATGGGCCTTGCACGGGATTAATGTCGTGGATAGCAAAGAAGGTATATAAAATGAATCGACCGTTAACGTAAAGATAGTATGTGGAACATGAAACTGATATTATATTTTCAGACGTTTTACACCATTTTAATCTAAGTACCTACCAAACTTTTTTTACAGTTAATACCTGCATTAACAGTCTAACAGGCTTAAGGATGACTTGTGTCGACTTAATATCAGATTGTAAAGGGGTAAGAGGTAATTGGTTAGCAAACCTCATACACGTTGAGGTATCATACTACCTAGTCTATATTGCATAAAGCTGTCTGTCCATTTCTATATGTATAGGTACACGCTTATCCCGGAAGTAACTGTGTTCCTTACGTTAATTTTCTCGAAATACTTTTTTCCTCCATACATTTCACATTAGCGCCCCTTCCGGTAACGTCAGGAAACTGTGTGATATGTATAGAGGAATACAAAAACGTATTTCGAGCAAATTAACGTACGGAAAAAGTACTAGACACTAAACAGATTTTTGTGCATTTCTCACAGAATATAGATAAAATTACAGTCATTATAAGCATGCAACGTTGTTGAAGCTGCAGGTATATAAATAGCACATATCCAGATAAAAATCTAACTTTCAGGGGATCAAGTCGCGTAAATGAACGTAAAACGCCTTGCTACTGCTATACTAGTACGTTGCAACTGCAATTGGTCAAAAAATTGGTAGTCTGCTAAACTCAGAAGCAACACCCGACGATGGCGCCAGGAAGGCACCAAACCGTTAAAGTTGAATCTAGTTACTCCCGACATTATCTGGGGGCTATATCCTGGTAATACTACATCCAACCCAACAGGCTGCTAAAATATTAGTAAACTACGCTCACGAACAGCTACTAGCGCGTCACAAGCTAGCAGGCAGACGCACGTTCGCTACTGGACTGTGTTTGTGTTAGTAGACTACGAAAACTGTAAAAAATTGCCATCGGCGTGCAAATACGGTGCTACTTTGCTACAATTCAAATACGCGACTTGGCACACAGGCGATATACAGGTATGTGCCGAATTAAAATTTATAAAAATCTTATAATATAAAAAAATATTAAAATTTGTTTATCTGAGGGTTCGAAGCCAAGACTTCAATACCGCTAACTTTATACACTAAGTACACTACGCCTATCAGTCGTAACTGGCCGCGTAATGACAACCTACAATCATTTTGCAAAGTTGATCAAAGCGTATTAACACTATACACGGCTGCCCTTTTACTACGCGGATGTTTAACAAGGTCGTTCGGACAAATGTCACGCCTCCTTACTAAGAATGTTCCTACACCTTTAGACTCTATTTATTTGGACTATTGGTGTCACTTCCTAGTGTTTACTTTATTACTTGGAAAGTATCCTATGTTTTAAAACTGATTTCAACAACAACAGAAAATCACGTCTTTATCCCCGATAGGGTGGACAGAGCATTCATTACGCCCATATTTCGTGAGTAACCCGTTGGTTCCACCTAATTTGAGGGCAATTTGAGTTTTCTTTCCTGAGCCGTATGTCAGGAGGCTGGTCTACGTGAAAGTAATGCTGACATAAGCCCTGGAGATGAGTTAAAGGGTTCCTTAGCAACGTGATAGGATAGCAGGTAGATTCCAATTGTGGTTGTCAATCAACCCGTGACGATGGTTGGTATAATGCAACCGTAACCTTCGGTAGCATAACACTCCAAACTACATCGTTTCTTGGTTCTACAAAATTTTGCAATCACACACGAAGCCAATAATATAGTTCAGTCTACGAAAACTAGATGGCGTTCTACTCTATATAAAAGGTTAAGTTTCGAATTCACATTCTGAGTTAGTTTTAAAGATATAAACAAATATATTATGTTAGATGGTATAATACAATTATTTTAGGAATTAAAATATGCATTAAGATGTTTGTATTAAATCGCTCACAGCTAATATAGCGCCACAATTTATCCTAGCAGCAAATGTAGGAACTGTTCAAAGAGTATAAAATTAAATGGAATAAAACCAAAAAAAATTAACAAGTATCCTAATTTTACAGATCATAGATCCTGTCGGATAGTTGAAAGTTTAGACTGGGGTCTTGGGATTTCTTTCGTCTGTACACATCTCTACATCTACGGGTTCTGTCAGATCATATTTGCGGCCGTATTTATCAACCGATTTTCATGGAACTTTACATACATACTCCTTGCTTACAATTAATAACATGTGAATGATATTTTTTGGATTGGATGAAAAATTAAAGAGTAATAAAGAAAATTGAAAAATAGATTTTCTAAACAAAGCTCCCGAAGTCTACAGTTCACAGAACCACTAGTACTTCATAACAAAAGAAATATACAATGACTTAATTCTCGTCCTAATTAACAACTGGTGCATCCCGTTCGACAATGCTCCCTAAAATTCTAAATTTAAAATCATTCGCCGCCGGCCTATTTCCGTACCACGCCTACGTGGGAGCTTGTTCTATTTTTGCACCTGTTGTTTCAAACTACAAACTTCTTGTACGTTCTGCTAGCCTGGTACGTTTGGGGAGAGAAGTGACTTTTGTGACGTAATGGACGTACACACGTCACTGTCATCCACGTGTCAGAGTGAGGGAGGGAGGGAATGTGCAGAGTACTGAAGCTGAATTGATTGATTACGTTGTTGGGGCTTTTTTACGGGGAATAATGGTGCGGAATGAAAATTCAGCCGATTTTTTCTTATTTATTGAATCGTCATTTGTTTCTGCTTTTATGTCACTGTAATGCAGATATTTATGGCTTCTTTACTTTTAAAATATGCGGCAAAGAAACATGAATTCGTGAAACATTGTAATGCAGTCATAGGTCATCATGGGATCTTATTATACGTACTACATCTATACTACTATTATAAAGAGGAAAGATTTGTATTTTTGTTTGTAATGAATAAACTCAAAAACTACTGTGCCGATTTCAAAAATTCTTTCACCATTGGAAAGCTACATTCACCCTGAGTGTATGTATATGCCATGTATGTACCACGGGCGAAGCCGGGGCGGACAGCCTGTTTTGAATAAACTCACTTGTACATTCCACAATGATTTTTATTATTTAAATCAATAATAAATTTTATTAAATAAGCTTCTTAAAAACATAGACGAAACTTTAAAGTATTTCACAACCAACGAGGTCAGTATTTATTTAACATCGGATTTCCTTGAAATTCAGGAATAAGGTTAATGGTACTAAGACATCAGAAATTGAAAGAGCAATTCTTCACAATCCGCGTGTACACTTCGATACTATAGATTTGGCTGTGTGCGTGAGATACTCATACAGCTGTGTATCACTTTGAAGGGGAGATAGGCTTATCTACTTTTCGGGGTGGCGATGCTTCTGTATAATAATACTAGCGGTCGGTCACGACTTCCTCCGCGTGGTTATTTGGAACATACATTATACGGACTTGGAGCTTAGGTTAGTTTCCGTCACCCGTAATTATTTTTTCCATTCCCGTCGCCCGTAATAACATCTAGTTTCGCAAATAATTATTTTAGAATGAATTTGATTTGCCATTTTATGTTATAGTGAGTTAACCTTAAAATAATTTTTTTTGAACTTTTGATGAGAAACTATTCTTTATTATATTATTTTAACATGACAATGACATGACATGAACATTTGGCCAGCGCACGCAACGGAAGTTCTCAAAAGAAATAAATTTTCTCCGTATTTGAAACAAATATATTTCACACTGTTTCTCCGCTCCTATTCATCGCAGCATGGTGTTAAATAGTCTTCCTTGATAACTGCACTACTCAACAAGAAAATAATTATTCAAACCAAACCAGTACTTCCTGAAATTAGCGCTTTTAAACAAACAAATAAACTCTTCTGCTTTTAAATACATAGTATAGACACCTAACAATTTATTCTAAAGTAATCTGTGTTTCAGGAAATGAAAGAAACGCACGTAAAGTTCTGAAACTGAAAATTGTCAGGATTCTCGCACACACACTACAATCACAGCCAATTTTACAGACTGCTTGGCGCTTCCCGATTTAGACACAAATATAGCCGTCTTTATTCATCCCTTATTTTTAGACTACTCTTCATCTCCCTCGCACTTGAAGCTTTTCTCGAGTTTTCCCTGACGTCGAACGAACATGCGCAATGCGTCCCGACGCACGTGCTGTTTGTACTCTTGGTACATTCTGTTCGCCTGGTATCGGGCGCGCCTTGGGCGGACGCGTCGCGCCGTCGCTTGCCGGTGCAGCCGCCCAAATACCTTTCCGCCCGCCCAGAAGCTTTGACGATCGCCTGCGATACGGTCCGTTCCCAAGTTGTGGAAAACGTCGCGCGCAAGTGGATCGCTAACGCGCGAAACAAAAATTTAAAAGTGTTTTGCAATTTTCAATCCTATAAATATTACTTTATTTGTAATATTATTCCCTGACGTTAATTTTATTATATTCCCCATTTTAAAATAAGTTTTATAATTTATTTTTGTTTTGTAATTGATTGGTGTTATTTAGATTCAGGTGTGTTGTGCTGTGTGTGTGGTGCTGAGTTGCTGTTGGCTGATACTCTTCATATCCTGAGGGAGAGGCAGGTTTCTTCAGAACAATGAGGAAATACACAACAATTCCAGGTAAGGGGGTAGTGCAAAATAAATATTTTACAGCCGTCTGAACTTAAATACTTAGCCAAATAATCTTTCTAAAATTAAAAAACTTAAATTACCTAAAAGCTTAAAGTTGTTCAATTATATCACACATATAAAATACCTCTTTCATCAGATTTCTCTAGATTGATTAAGTAAAAGTAAAATCGTAAAATAGACTTAACCCTCCGCATGCCTGGTAACCAATAGTTCAACACGGTATCCCTTGTAGGGTCTCACGGACCCGGACTATTAGCCCCCTTTAAACATGTAGTAGCTAGGGTATTAAATTAATTGATAAGCTAGCAGTATAATATGCTACAGTATGTAATAAAAATAACCCAGAATCAATATATTTTGTTATTTATTCTTATAATTAAACATAAGCAGCGATTTTAACAAAAACGTAAGTAACGTTTTTACTTTGCATGCATCATGTGTTGTACTTAAATAACAGGTACACGCGCACTTAAATCACATCTTTGTTCTAAACAACCGTACCATGGACTGTAATGATAGGTGTCGGACCTCTAGAGACTAATAACGGTCAGCTACTGAGGACGGTTGCGTGCAAAATTCATATTTGAATAAACTGCAGCAATTTATGTTTAGTGGTGGGTCTGTGAGACCCTACCAGGCATGCCAAGGTTTAAGGTGCCATTTTACTTTTACTTATAAATCTAAATTATTAAAGGCAAGTTTGCCTACGATATAATAAAAAATTATGTTGTTAATAAAAAAATCCAAAAGAAATTTGAATATTATATTCAATCTAATTAACTTTCTTGTACCTATTTCGTTTATTCATCAATAGAAATACTATTTAGGTACTGATTTGACAGTAGGTACGTATAAGTGATGTTAGGGTCAACCACTCTATTTTTTTTTGTTTATGAAATTTCACATTTTCTATGTACCTCTAATCTAAGTGTTTTTCTCGGTTTTTATAGTATTATTTATAAGCAGTATCTATGTATAGGTAATATTATCCAAGTATAAAAAGAGAGTATGTTGTACGACGGCGACGCCCGGTTAACAAACCCGGTGCACAAAACCTTAAAGTTTGGTCTCTCTATCCTACACTATTACGTGCAAGCAAAGGTCTTCTTGGAATGGTTAATTCCAAATTATGTACTTTTTATAGCCTCTGGTAAGAAAATAATTAGGTTTAATATCGTTCTTGAGGGACACAAAAACGGACAAACTTTACCACGCGGGCAGACTTGAGTGCAACAATTAGTTTTGAATAATCTTTAGGTCGAAGTTTGAACAATTGAAATTTAATTATTTCTGAGAGGTTAGAAACTCCAAAATTATTATATTAAGGTTATCAAGATTCTACGGGTATTAATTAGGGTCTTAATTTGACATAGTTGGCACGTGATCTTGGAGAAAGGTCGGACTATTAGTCAAAATGAGATATGGGAATCACAGGGTTCCAAGGTGACAGGAATGATAGTACGAAACTGTCTAATCATATTCTTCATCCTCATCAATCTATCTCTGTCCACCACGGATCATAGGCAAAATAAGATATGAGCATCACAGGGTCCAGGGTGATAGGAATGATAGTACGAAACTGTCTAATTATATTCTTCATATTCATCAATCTATCTCTGTTCACTACTGAAAATAGGTCTTCCTAATTCGTTTCTAGTGTGACTGGTCCATTGCCACCTGCATCCATCGAGACCCAGCGGTTTTTACTAGATCGTCAGTCCATCTGGCACATTGCGCATCTAGTACAGCGATGGTCATGCTGGTCATGAGTCCGTGAGGAGGAGTTATTTATCCTCACATTTTTTTTTCTCCAGATGCCATCATTGTATCTTATAACTCCTGAACTAACAGAGTTATCGTATCCTTTATAGTTTTCCTTGAAAGTTCATTACATAGACTACCACCAAATATTTTCATCAAACATGACGAAACTATAAGGGTTCCGAAACTAGAACTACGGAACCCTAAAAATGATATGGCTACATATTATCATTCCTGTCTTCTAGAATTCTTAACCTTAGGCTGTCCGTCGACGGAGAATAAAAAAATAGGTATCTACATCAGTATTTTACTAAAGCATTTTCTAGCCAAACCACAAAATAGATGAAACTTTAACCTTTTCTGCTCCCACTAGTTCACAGTACATAATGTGGCTTGTTTGCAAATAAATATAAAGTGGTAGGCCTTTTCGCCGCCCGGGTGCGTTTTAAAAGGTGAATTTAGTCCGCTCTATTTACTCCCATGTTACGGGTTGTAGGTTAATCTTTTTACGTGTAATACAATATAAAGATATAAAATATCAAGATATACAACAATATAAAGAGGACTAAGGTTTATTTACAATAAGAATTACAATATAATAAATAATGAATTTCTAAAGTTAGACTGGGATGAGTTACTTAAAGGTGTTCCTGCTGAGGACTCAGTTGAGTTATTTTACGAGGTTCTGTACGGTATTGTGAAGTCGCATGTACCTCTCTGTAGACCCCGAAATTCATATTTTCCTGTTTGGTTCACGCCTGCCCAACCTACCGTAACCACTTTAAATCTGAGTGTAACATATGTTCCACTCAACATAAAACATTTCTGGGCGTACATTTCGCATAAAAATGGCGAAGCGAATATTCCGGCAGACATGTATCTCGACAATGAGCATTCTAATAGCCCAACTGCTGTATGTAACTTGTTCTTAAAGTATTTCGCGTCCGTATATGAAGCGTCGTCTCTTGAACCTGAACTCTGGCAAGCACCTGCAATGTTTGTGAATAACTCACCTTACTTTTCAAACGTAACTTTAACCTCGGACGAGATATTAACAGCCGTTAAAAACATTATCATTAACAAAGGACCTGGTCCTGATGGCATACCACCTATTTTCTTTAAGAGAACTGCTGACCACATTGTATATCCTCTCTTTATAATTTTCAATAAATCTTTGAGCGAAGGAGTATTTCCTGAAATCTGGAAACATGCTTTCGTAATACCAGTTTACAAAACTGGTTATAAAAACAACATTCTCAATTATCGTCCCATCTCTATTTTGTCTGCCTTGTCGAAGCTCTTTGAGAGTCTCGTTCACAGTATTCACAGTTCACACATACCCACACATCCACAATATTATTATACCTGAGCAGCAGGTTTTGTTAAACGTCGCTCCACCACTACTAATCTTACGCTGTTTACCAACTTTCTGTTTAAAAATATGGATGATAGGGTTCAGGTGGATGCTGTATACACGGACTTCCAGAAGGCTTTTGACAAGGTAGACCACAAGTTACTTCTAGACAAAATTACCGTCAATGGCATTCGCGGTAACCTACTGCGCTGGTTCATATCTTACATTTTTAATAGGACTCAGAAGGTTGTGATCAATGGCTTCGAATCTGACTCTATAACCGTCACTTCGGGGGTACCCCAAGGCTCATTCCTCGGGCCGCTCCTCTTTATTCTATTTGTCAACGACATTGGACACTACTTTACCAACTCACACTTCTTAATGTACGCTGACGATATGAAGATATACAAGGAGTGCCATAGCCTACAAAATTGCTTACTTTTGCAGGACGACCTTAACCGACTTTCGCTATACTGTTCTCGTAATAAACTACGCCTCAGCATCCCTAAATGTAAGGCAATAAGTTATACAAAAAGAAGAATGTACTAACTTATAATTACACCTTACATGACACTGGCTTGCAGAGGGTTGACAACATCCGCGACTTAGGCGTTACCATTGATTCAAAGCTGCATCTGGACTTACATATAGACAAAATTGTAAGTAAGGCATATCAGATGTACGGGTTCGTTATGCGATCTTCCAGGGTCTTTAAACGCCCATCTACTTTACTACTATTATATAATACAGTTGTGAAATCTCAGTTAGAATTCGCGGTTCCAATTTGGAATCCTATCTACGACAAGTATGTAACACGTCTGGAGATGGTTCAAAAGAAGTTCTTGCGAACCACACACTATAAGCTTCACCACTCTAAATTATCTTATCATGATCTTCTTGAAGAATACAACTTATTAAGTCTGGAGTCTAGACGCAAACTTTTAATGTGTATGATGTTGCATGGCATATGTGGCAGGTTTGATTGTAATAGCTTAACCAATGAATTGTGTTACGTGGTACCTAGAAGTGTATTGAGGCGTGAGGTGCGCGTACCGCGGCTCTTCTACACTGGCCAGTGCAGAACCAATGCCGGTGTACGGGCTCCTCTGCGCCGCATTGTGGATACGTACAACACACACCTTGCCGACGTTGACATTTTCGCAAATTCGCAATCAAAATTTAAAAATTTAGCAACTGAAATTCTAAAACAATCTCATTGGGCCTTATTTCTGTTACTCATATATAATACATTTCTGTTTTATGTACGATTATATTCTACAAAAAAAAAATACATAATACGCATTTAATTAATATTTACAATATAAAGACCGAGTCCAAATTTCTCTCCCACTCTCTAAAATCAAAAGGCATGGGATAACATTTCATGCCAACATATTTCACAAACCCTCATTGCTACCTCGTCATCTTTAAAAAATCGCGCCAGGCTGGAAGCAGTGTCAAGACAGGAATCTGGACACTGGCTCCGTGCCTACCCATCCCCCAACACTGGTACTTTCATTGAACACAACACTCTCCGACTCGCCATCGGTCTCCGGCTGGGGGCCGAGGTTTGTGTAGAACATAGTTGTGCTTCTTGTAGAGCGAGTGTGGATAGCCTAGATCACCATGGACTTGCCTGCTCTTTGAGTGCGACATCCTGCGACGGTGTCTCGTCAGTGTAAACGTCCCTGCGATTCTGGAGCCCCAGCACATTGCACGGGACGATGGTAAGAGACCTGACGGGATGTCGATGATACCATGGAGGATGGGTCGCCCACTAGTATGGGACGCCACGTGTGCCGACACACTAGCTGCGACCTATCTTCCGGCAACCGCCAAACGTGCCGGCGCGGCGGCTGAGGTACGTGAGCGGTCGAAGGTGGGCTAGTACAGTTGTCTCGGCACTCAATACGACTTTGTCGCATTTGGTGTCGAGACACTGGGCCCGTGGGGCCCGGGTGGGCACTTGCTTTTCAAGGAGCTCAGCAAACGGCTCAGGGAGTTAACGGGAGACTTACGTGCCGGCGACTTTCTCGCGCAGCAGATAAGCATCGCCATACAGCGCGGGAATGCCGCCGCCATGATGGGTACCCTACCGCGGGGCCGAAACTTTTAACAATTTATTAATTTCATATTATATTATACCTAGTTATTAATTTAGTTCTAAGATTTTTATGAATGTAAATTTTAATTGTAAATGCGTATTATGTATATTGTAATTCTTATCTATACTTATAATAAATCATTTAGTAATTTATATAAAGATATAAGAATAGAAAAATTTTGACTGCTTCGGTGGCGTGGTCGGTAGTGCGTCGCCTTTCGACTCCGGAGGCTCGGGTTCGATCCCCGGGTCGAATCAAATATTTGTGTGGTCCACAAATATTTGTTTAGGAATTTGGGTGTTTTCTATTTATAATATGTATCTATTTAGAAATTATTAGTAAGTTTATCAGTCGTCTAGATCCCATAGCACAAGCTTATATTAGCTTAATTTGGGCTAGATGAAGTTTTGTGAGAATGTCCAAAAAAAAAAATTTGTTTATATATTTATAAAGTCCGTATATTTAGGATTTAACAAACATAAAATACCTACCTTCTGAGCGACAATAGGTGATTCATCAATATTGCGCAGGACTATAAGGGCGTTATTTCTAGCAAGTTTTGCAGGCTATTATGACGTCACAAGTTGTAAGCAAGTTGCAAATGTGCGTTGCAAATACGTCCGACTTGCATGTAAGACTTTTAAAATAGAATAGAGCCATAAGGAAATATTAGTGTAATGTTCAAGTACCTAATTTTAAACTACAATTTTACATTATACGTGGGGAAAGGCAGAGGTGCATTGCAAATTCACATTTTGCCAGTAATCGAATGGTGTTAAATACACGATGACACTTGTGGCGACACTTATTAAATTATGACATTAGTGTTGACTGCTTCCGCAGAAAGCGGCAGTTCTGTCATACTAGTTGCGACACAAGCGTTTCTGGAGAAATACTACGAATCCGTGTTTTCGTGTATTGGCACCATAAATGCAATTTATGAACCAAACATGTCTATTTGCAACCTTCTACCGCACGCACTGGCTGTTACAGTGGCGACTGTCAGTGAATGTGGAAAGACACAGGAAATACCCACCGCTACTTTTACTTAACACATTTGCAACGCATGTTTATTAGTTTTAAATAGGTATACCAGATGGCGCTGATTGATTTATATATTTAAGCTATAAGTGTTTTTGAACTTATTTAGCAGTCGACTTCATCATTCTAAATAATAATATATCGATTGAACAAAAATGTCTAATTTGAAACTAACAATTTTATTTTTCCTGTTCAATTCCGCCAACAAAACTGAAACTCGACGACTTGATTATATTATTTTTCCATTTCATTATTTCATTCAGTTCCAAAGTTTGAATTAAGTTGGTATTATCTTTTTAACTTTTAAAGTTTTCCATTATGTTTAAATTGTTCTGTCGACTTGTTGTAAAAAATAAAAGAGTACGGTTTGATTTGGAATACATTTCTATCACCTTTTCTTTCTGGTCATACTGTTCCATATAATTTTGCCCCACCACCAGGGCTTTGAACATTTCATTGGATTAAACATTCCTACTGAAAAGCTTTCGTTTTATTATTCATAAAAATTATTATATCTTCCCAGTTAGCAATGAGGCGGAGGAATTTTTTAAACGACATTTTGTAATGTAAATGTATTTGTACATAATTATGTAAATTGTTATTCAATTATTACAATAAGTAAACAAATTATAAAATTAAGTATTTGAAAAAGTTCTCAAAAACACCCCTTTGCTTTAAAAATACAATAGTCAATACTGTTCCATAGATTTCGCCCATGCAGCAGTAGCAATGTATATAGCAAGCCGAGTACTAAATATCTTATAACTTGCCTTCAATGCCATGCCATAATCAATCTCCGTAAAACGCTATTGTATCGTTGAGGCAAGTGATAGCAACTTTCCTGCAGTTTGTCTGCAATGCGTCACTAATGAGAAGAATTTCAAAAATAATTTTGATGATGTTCTGTACACGCTAATGTTCTGTTTTACTCGTTGTCGTCGTTTAGTTTACAAGTGTTTTTTGTTTTACAACTTTAAAATTGAATTCACGAAAAATTCCTTGCTCGAAAAATATGATGTCGGACTGCAGAGATTAGGATGTAACATCGTCCCTGGTACACGCTAATGTCCTGTTTTACTCATCGCCGTCGTCGTTTAGTTTAAAAGTGTTTTTTTTTTGGTTTACAACTTTAAAATAGAATTAGCAAAAAAAATCCTTACTCGAAAAATATGATGTCGGACTGCAGCGATTAGGATGTAACATCATCCCTGGTACACGCTAATGTCCTGTTGTTGAGTAGTACCTATTATGTACGTAGAGATAGAAAATTTAACTTCTATAACTGGCAACACTACCCGTGTCGTTGCACTTGCAGCACTGATTGTATGTAACTTCCGTTATGTTCCTTCATTCTGTTCTGTTCAGTGTTCTTACCGAGTGAGTAATAAAGTTATCGTTATATTTCCAATTCATGGTGATTTCATTTAATGTTCCATCGAAAACATAACAATCCTAATTTACTCGCCGTTGTCGTTTAGTTTAAACGTGTTTTTTTGGTTTACAACTTTAAAATAGAATTAGCGAAAAATATGATGTCACTAGTTTGATGTCGGACGGCAGAGAGTAGGATGTAACATCGTCCTTGGTAGTTGAAATTCGGTTCGGAGATAACGGTTTTGACTTTATACCATTAAATAGTACCCGATAGCGGCAATAAGGTTAGGCAATAAGGCAATAAGGCCCGCTATTTTGAGCTACCAACAATACTACTATCAAGAAGTACGTGCTAAAATGTATTAAGTAAGTATGTAGGTATGTTATTTTGTACTTAAAAATTATGTAGTAAAATACACTTAAAAAATTGTCACAACCGACTTGAAACTACCGAAGTGGGACCAAATAGTTGCTGAATGAGACGAAATTGAAATATGAACACTTGGGAAGTATGTAGTAGCTTCTAATTATAAAGAAAAACAAAATTCGTACACCCAGTCCGAAGAAATGAGGTAACAAACAAAAAAAAATAATAAATTAAATATACTGTCGAATTGAAAACTTACTCCTTTTTTGGAATTCGGTTGAAAATGTTATATTTATAGCCTCTCATAAACTTACATTGATGCTAACGTATCGTGGTTTTAATGTCTATCAAAAATCTGTTTTAATAGTAACCATTACATTATACCCACTCATGTCATAAGTATAAGATAATATCTTATGCTATTGAAAACTGATAGTGAAATACTGAAGATAGTAAGGTAATCAATTTTAGTGGTGCTTATAGTTTTAGTGTAGTACTTAAACATCTTTATGATGGAGACAGATTGACGTAGAGACTATCACAAAGTTGTGACTACATTGAATTGAGGCTTATACCATTGGTGGTTTGGGAGGAGAAAGGAAAAAAACTTTATTTTTAAATTGTTGCAGAGATGGAGTAGTAGGTACTATTTTCCGATTTTTTTTAATGATTAATTTGTCAAATCTGTATTTACAATAAGAATAACACAATATACATAATTATATACCAAATATATTGCCGACTGGCAAGGTTCCCAGAATGGTGGCTGTGATGCCACGTTGGATGGCGATACTTATTCTTTAAGCCATAAAATAGCCAGCCTTCTGGTCCAGAGAAGCATCGATGAAGTGGGGAAATTGTTTAGTAAAACCTTTTTTTTTTTTTTAAATTCCGCGATTCCCATGTCCATTGCTGCGGGGTTATAGTAATACCTAAGGTAATTAATGTTATCTGGAAATCTCTATCTCTAAGGTCTACTGGCAGAAAAGTCATTATGACTTAGACACGCCTTCGGCCTTTGTGCATTTTATTACTTAACTAGCTTTCGCCCGCGACTTCGAATGCATGATAATTTGGATTTTTTCCCGTTCCCGTCGGCTTTAATTATTGTTCCCGTCGTGTCGCCCGTAATAACATCTAGCTGCGCAAATAATTATTTTAGAACGAATTTGATTTCGATAAAATATGATACAGTGCGTTAACCTTAAAAGATGGATATGCTATCCCTTTTTTTTTTTTTTTTTTTAATTCCGCGGCCCAAGGCCGCGGCCGCTCTAACGTCCGTTGCCGGGCGTCTCTGGTTACTAGCAGAGGGTATGTCCAGTGGCGCCCGGCGGACTTTGACCACCTCTGTGGTCTCTTCGGGTGTTGGGTCGGGACGAGAATCCCGCGTCGTTGGGGAAGGGTTTTATCCCGCGTCAGTGAGTGAATCTGCTATGGGGCAAACGCCCCGCAGCACGCAACCCTTCTAGCCTGCGGATATGCTATCCCTGACTTTTATTAGAATTTAAAAAGAGTAACAATACATCATTTTAACATAACATTAACCATTTGATCAGCGCATGCAAACATTCCCCGTTTTTTTAACATATTTCAATGCTGCTCCGCTCCTATTAATTGAAGCGTCATGTTTAGTTTGTTTAGTCGAACCAGTACTTTCAGAGATTAGTGCGTTCAAACCAACTCTATATTTTTTGAAATCGGTTTATAAATTTTGGGTTAATTCGTTACAAACTTATTTCAAACATAAAAATATTTCCTATTTAAAACATTAGCATACCTAGATTTGTGTTTTTTTATGGCATCTGAACCATAGTGCTTGAAGTGACGTACCTAGGATACTCTCATATGGGATTCTGCACCTTAAAGTAGGTACAGGCAAACTATTCAAACACTATCAAGATAAGTTTACTATGAATTAACTTCACAAATGAATAAAAGTGCTGAAGCGTTACAAACATTTGCGATATGCTATGAAATTAAGTTTAATTTGCAAACTTATATGGGTTTAATGAAGAAAGTTTGTCAAGCTATGAATTTCACAGCGGTGGTTGTGATTTTAAATGTATCGCAAATTTCAAATTAGGAACAATTAAAGCTAATTAGATTTTGAGATATCATTAGGTACTCAATACCGCCTACTAAATGATATCCGTAGTTTTGCCTGTGTTATAAAGCCGGAAAAGCTTATAGATGTTTATGCAGCCAATAATGTTTTTCTTAGCTGGGTTTAATCTTTGTGGGATAACTGCCAATTAAATAAATGTACAGACACACTAATAAATGATTGAATCGATGAAGATAAAAATTGGTAGATATTTTATACTAGTTTCCTGTAAAGTGTTTGGAACGAGGCAAGACAACACAGAGCCGCGGGCACAGAATAGGGAATAGTACTTACATACAGAACTTGTACTCCGACGTTAATTAAAGCACATTCTTTTGTTTACAGAGAATATAATTCTTTGATTGTTAGACGAGTGACATAGGCCTGCCTAGGTATTACCAAGTTAAGAACATTAATCATTCCTTCAATTGTTTATTTGTGAAGGCCAAAAACAACCAAAAGTTAAACGTGTAAGTCGGTAATCGATATGGTAAAGCTTTTAGGTACATTCACAAAGTTAATACGTATTGGTTTACAGGAATTGATGAAGAAATCAGACTTTGTTTGTGACGTTTTATAATGAAAGAGAACTTTGATTGATGACTGTGCCCAATTTCGTGATGATAAAATTGTAGGTTGTATTTTCCGCTATTTATTTAACGAAATTTAACACACACACACACATAACTCCCCTTCATTTCCTGAAGGGGTCTGCAGAAACATAATATTATTATTTATGTACTCACACTTTAGTAAGGAAAGGAGACCAGTTATTTTTGGTACAACTGGAACCCTGTTTGGGGTCCGCAAGAGCCTCGTCCGTTGATCGATAGATACACAACTTGAAGTAAGGTTGGGTATTTGAAATCTTTAATAGTGAAGCTTGGGCCTGAAGAAGTCAACTGTACCACCAAATAGCACCTAACGATATTGATCGTCAGAGAGATTCATCGTCAATCATTTTCCATTTACTGCCTCGGTGGCGCAGTGGTATGAGCATGCGACTGCCGTCCCTGAGGTCCTTGGTTCAATTCCGGGTCGAATCAAGATATTTGTGTAATACACAAATGTTTTTTTCGGAGTTTGGGTATTTTCTATGTATAATATGTATGTATTTAGAAATATACCACCTATAAGTATGTTTATCAGTGAGCTCATTAGGGAAGACTTGGAACGAAGTAAAAAGCGCGAAGCTCAAGATCGAACGGGATGGCGATGCACTGTGGACGCCCTCTGCCCATCTAAGGGACTTAGGACCTTAAGTTATTTTAAGTTTATAAGTCGTCTAGATCCCATAGCACAAGCTTATATTAGCTTAATTTGGGCTAGATGACGTTGATGACGTCTAAGGACTTTACTAAACATTCTTTTCTCAGAGCAATAACCAGAGGAATGTCTAGAAAGATCGCGTGCGCTGGACTAAATTGATCAACGCCATAGTCGTCCACATAACGACCTCCATAGCTACAACGTCCTTAATTAAATTGCTTTATTACTACTTGGAATGCTAATAATAAGCTTCTACTGAGTATTTATATAAAGACAACGATTAAATAAAAAACCGGTGAAGTGCGTGGCAAACCACGCAAAGTATAGGGTTATCTACAGAAGTATCTGATCCGTTATATGGTTCCTTTAAAGTTCGTTACCATTAATTTTTTTTTTTTTCAGCCAGTCGTTAGACTTTTAGGGGGGTTGAGGGCCCTGTTTTAACAAAAAATGCGTTTTAAAGTTGAATATCTTGCAAACGGATACTTAAATCTAAAAAATGTTGAAATTAAATGAAATGAAATGATTTATTTATTTGTATAGGTCACTAAATGGCTCTTACAAACGTCAGTAAGTACTTAAAATAAAAAAATGTCATTGCCTCTATATTTACATGTACTGCCAGATTCGCAAAACAATAAGTAGAACCGAGAGAAAGAACCTGGTAATAAAACTCTCAGTCACTCTTTTTCAATATTTTCTCATTTACACATTTTCTTATGACTAAATGTGGACGAATGTACATTGGTCTCGTGTCAAAATCAAATAGTACCAAAAAAAAAATTATTTTATAGTCACCTATATACAAAATATGCTACAATAACGGAATTTTAGGAGGCGCCTGCATCATGCTCAAGCCAGACACTTTATAAAGGTTGGCAATTTATTATAAAAGCGTATACCTTCCCCCTTGAAAGAATGACTAACCTTGCTAAGCCTTGTCTTAGCAACCTCTAATTAAGTGTTTATAAAATACCTATCTAATAATATCCCACACGGTGGGATAGGCACAAGATGGACGGACATGATTAAACTATAAAGGTTCCGAGACTTGAACTACGTAACCCTTGCAGTAATGCTAAATATGGATCAGTATTATCAAGTAAACATTTTCTAAGCATATTTTTAATTATGCCTACTGTCCGTTCTACCATATCATTTGAACGACTGTGATAGGGACTGGAAGTGACATGGTGAATATTCCAATCTTGTGTGAAATCATGAAAAGATTTGGAATTCATCGGTGGACCATTATCTGACATTAATGTATGAGGAATACCATGACGAGCAAATATTGATTTTAACTTGATTATGACTTGGTCTGCACTGTAACCATTACTTAAAATTGCTATCTCAACATATTTTGAGAAATAATCGACTACAATTAAGTATGTATGCTTGTTGAACTCAAAGAAATCTATAGGTACCAACCTTATGCCAAGGAATGTATTTGTAATCATGTGGTAATAAACTTTCTTTAGTGTTACTCTTTCTTAAAGTGAGACAAATTTCACAATTACTGATGTAATTATCTATATCTTGACTAATATTAGGCCAGTAAATTGTATGTCTTGCCAAATTTCTACAACTATTCAAGCCTTGATGACCTTCATGTAATAGTTTTAAGAAATATTTTATTAAAGAAATAGTTATAATAACTCTATCTGACAAAAATAAAAGGTTATTAGCATAATGAATATCATCTTTAACAGGAAAGAAAGGTTTAATACAATCTTCTACTTTATGCTTTGAATTTGGAAATCCATTTTTACAGTAATTAATAAGAGTTTGAAGAGTTTGGTCAGACCTGGTAGCTTGTTCAATTTGTTGTAATTTGAAAGGACTAAGTGACAAATTAGCAGTTTTTTTTTTTTTTTTCTCGTGTTTATGTCGTAACATAGTAATAATATGTTACTTCATAACTATAATTACAATCTAGCCTTAAGACTAATAAGTAATTTGTATCTAACTTAAATTGCTAAATAATTAAAATGTAAGAATGTGTCCATTGGCACGTTTCTTATTATCTCTATATTAATGAATAAAGACACTATGTTCTTGTTGTCTTAAAGTATAGTACTCACTGCTCACTGCACTATGACACTACACTAACTCGTAAGGCTTAGTCCTTCTCACTATGTCCGTGGTATCGAGGAGCTGGATGGCCTCGACATTCACATGGTGTATAAGTCTATTTTGATGAGCTTCTGCGTATTTTTGTATGACCTTCACGGCGAGGTCCACACCTAGATCACGGTGGATGTCCTCATTTCTCACATACCAAGGAGCGCTAACGATACCCCGGAGTACTTTATTCTGAAACCTTTGTATGATCTGCATAGTGGTCTGTTTGGTACAACCCCACAACTGTATACCGTATGTCCATACTGGCATTAGTACTTGTTTATAAAGAAGTACCTTATTCTGCACTGACAGTTTAGACTTTTTGCCAAGGAGCCAGTACAGTTTTTTATAGCGAAGTTCTAGTTCTTGACGCTTCTTTTTCACAAGAACCTTCCAGCGGAGCTTTGCATCTAACGTCATGCCGAGATATTTTGCTGTGTTTTCGTGTGGTATTATTTGACCATTTATGTATACCGGTTCAAAATCCGATCGCTGATTTGTAAAATCTATGTGGATCGATTTAGACTCATTTAGTTTGATTCGCCACTTTTTTGTCCAATTGACAATGGTGTTAACAGCCAACTGCACCCTGTGGACTGCTTCTTTACGAGTATCTTCCACAGCCATAACAGCCGTGTAATCAGCGAAAGTGGCGATGGCGTTATTTTTTAATTCAGGGATGTCACTTGTATAAAGGAGATACAATATAGGTCCAAGAACACTGCCTTGTGGTACACCGGCTTGAATACACTTCAGTTCCGAATATGCATCCTCATGCCTAACTCTAAATGTCCTTTCTGTTAAATATGATTCTAAAATATCTACAAAATGCTTAGGAAGCATTTGTCTTAATTTGTATATGAGGCCCTGGTGCCATACCTTATCAAAAGCTTGAGCAACATCCAGAAAGACTGCGGTACAGACTTTCTTCTCTTCTAGAGCTTTTTCTATCACAATGGTTATTCTATGAACTTGGTCTATCATTGAGTGTTTTTCTCTAAACCCAAACTGGTAGTTAGGTATCAGATCTCTGTCTTCTATGATGGGTTTTAGCCGTTTTAACAGTATTTTTTCAATAATTTTGACATAATTGGCAGAAGTGAAATGGGTCTATATGACGTTACTTCAATAGGCGGCTTTCCTGGTTTGGGAACCATGATCACTTCTGCAACTTTCCATAGACTTGGGACGTGTTTAATCCGTATGGTAGCGTTGATAAGGGTTGTTAATTTAACTAATGCTCTTCGCGGGAGGTGTTTTAGGATGTCACCAGTTATAAGATCGTATCCAGGTGTTTTCTTATTAGACAATGTCTTTATTATGTTATAAACTTCTTTTGGTGAAGCAAGTTTTATGTGATGGTCATCGCATGAGTCTTCACTACCTTTGTCTTCAAGCTCTTCGTATCCTACTGTTTGAAAGGTTTTCTCTAAATGTTCTGCAAACCTAGAGGCTTTTTGCTCATTATTAACAGTCCACTTTCCATCTTCTTTTTTAATGGGCGATGCATGTAAAATGGGTTTGTTTGAATTTTTATTGGCTTTCCATAAAGAGTACTCTGCTGTGCCGTTATTTGTTAACAAACTGAGGTAGCTATTTGTGTTATCGTCGTGGAAGTTCTGAATAGACCTACTTAGACGTTTTGTGAGATTGTTTAAAATGGTTTTGTCTGGCGGATATCGCGAACATTGCCACTTACGTCTTTGTGCCCGCTTTTTTGCAATGAGATCTGTTATTTCCTCTGGATAACTGTGACTAGCTGGCCTTAACTTTAGTTTAGGTGTATTCCTCCAGGCACTTAGTTAGATATCGTTAATAAATTTTGCTAATTCGTTATTTAATTGATGTCTATTTTTGAGTGGCACTTTAAGGTCAGTGATGTTGTTTAAATCTGTTTGGAAGCTTTCCCAATCAGTGTTTTTGTTAGTTAGCCTTGGAGCACTTTCTTTTTTCAGAATAGTCTCACTAAGTGTTAGTATAATAGGTGAGTGGTCTGAGTTCATATCATAATCCTCTACTATGTCAATATATGAACAAGATAAATTTTTGTAGATAAAAAAATCGATCAGATCTGGAATTTTAGAAACGTCTGTGGGCCAGTAGGTTGGCTTTCCCGTTGATATTACTGTGCATTTGGCTTCTTTAACTGCACAAAGTAGTTCCCTTCCTTTGGTAGAAGTTAGCCTAGAACCCCAGTGAGTATTCTTTGCGTTAAAATCACCTCCTAATATAAATTTATTTCTGAATGTTTTAAGAATTCTTCGATACTGGTCTACTTTTAAGGCATGCCTTGGTGGACAGTATATAGAAGCTATAGTTATATTATAGTGTTTAGTTTTGATATCAACACCTACTATTTGAGCATAGTCTTCTTCCCATTTAAATTCCAAGTTATGTTGGATGTTTTCTTTAATAACAACACTACTACCACCTCTAGCATTATTGGAGGCGTGAATAGCATGGTATGTGGTATAACCGTCTATCTGAATGTGAGATTCTTTTGTAAAATGCGACTCTGATATAAGGCACACATCAATTTGTTCGGTTATTAGAACAGCCTGCAACTCGTTTCGATGCTGCAGGAGTCCGTTTGCATTCCACGCCATAATTTTTAACGTATTCTTCATTTTGGGTTTGAAATTGACAACCGTCTGGTGTTATTGGACTCTAAGTTTTTCAATCTCTTTTCAAATGTGGTCAAAATGCTCAAAATCTTGGAAATATTATTATCTGTTGAATTTTCTGTCTCTGAAGACGGTTGCGGCACAGGTCTTGGTTGGACTTGTTTAGTTATATTCGCGAATGACAGGTTACTAGTAACTAGCCGAGTGATGCGTGGCTTGTTGTTCTTTGAAGTCCCAGACAACTGGGGTATTGGAGGAGTAACTTTTTTCTCTGGTTGTTTCTTTTTAGGAGCTGCAGTTCTTTTGCAACCAAACACCCTCTGTAATTAGCAGGGTGGGGTTGACCACAGTGAACGCACTTAGGCTTTGCTTCCGCTGGCTTTGTGCAGTCTTTGGTGAAGTGCTTACCAGTGCATTTGACACATCTTGGTTCCTTGGCGCAATACTTTTGCGTGTGGCCGTAGGCTTGGCATCTCTTACATTGTGGGATTAACTTTGATGTTTTCAACGGCTGTACATCAACTTGAAAACCTAGTATGGACTTGATACGGTATATCTTGTCAATGTCTTCCTCTTTGTCAAAGGAGAGCATAAACATGTTAAGAGGTTCTTTGTTCCTCCAACTTAATTTGTTAACAGCCTCCAGTATTTTAAAACCCTGGCCCTTATTGTCTTCGACTATTCTATTTGGTAGGCAGGTCGAGTGTAGGTTTTTAACCATCACCCTAATAGGTCTGTCTTGTTTATTTTCGTATGAGTACCAAACACGGTTATTTTGCAACAGTATTTTGGTAATGGTTCTATACTATTCCTCGTCCTTGGCATTTACTTTGACATTGCTTACGTTCATCATTTTGAGAGTGAACGATTCTTTTTTTAGTTGCTGTCAATAAAAAGTCGTATTACTTTTGGTAGTTTTGTACGTTTTCGACAATTATTGGTGGGGGTGATAGTGGTTTTTTAACAATGGGAATTGTACTGACCGGGGTATCCTTCGAGGTTTCGCTTTGAGAGAGAGGGGAGAGTGAAATATTTAACTTTCTTTTTTTCTTACTTTTTTGACGTACCCACTCGGTCTCTCTGGCAAGATCCTCTTCATCAGTCTCATACTGAATTATTTTCTGAGGACCCTTTATGGCAGTGCCCACCTTCTCAGAGGTAGCACTCTTTTGTTCCTGAAACAGTTTCAGATCGTTTTGCAAAGTCTCAATCTGATTGCTTAGATTGTTGACTAACTTTTGCAGTTCTAGACGCTCATTCTGCTCTTCCTTGAATCGAGCATATAATTTATGTTCTAGTTTAGTTTTCAAAAAGATTTTATTCGGAGAATCCATGATCGAAGTTAGTTATAATTAATAAATTATAACTTACCATAATAATGCATAAGCAGACGAGAGGTATTCAGGTCATTGCGCTAAACGTGACGACAAGCCGCGACGGATATCACAACCGCGTCAGCGTTTTTACTCGCTCATGAAATAGTGTCACTGCGTATGCGACGCGACCGTCTAATCGAAGAGTCGATTGCTCACACAAATTAGCAGTGAGTAAATTAACATGAAGTTTAACATCTTCATCCAATTCTACTAATGCATTTTCTGGTAATGCAGCACGGGACGATGTGTCTGCGACATATAAGTATTTGCCTGGTTTATAAGTAACGATAAGATCATAGGGTTGCAAAAGAAGCATTATTCGTTGCAATCTTGGTGGAATATTAAATAAAGGTTTACTAAATAAAGAGACAATAGGTTTGTGATCTGTTTCAACTAGGACTTCGTTACCAAAAATGTATTGATGGAACTTAGTACAACCAAATAAAATTGCTAGGAGTTCCTTTTCAATCTGAGAGTAATTTTGTTGAGACTTTGTCAAAGAAGCTGAGCCATATGCTATAGGACTAATATTATGTAAGATGACAGCACCTAAAGCATCTTTTGAAGCATCTACTGACAAAGTAAGTGGTTTTTAAGGATCAAAGTAAGTTAAGACTGGTGAAGAACTAATTAGAGACTTTAATTTATTGAATTCTTTCTCATGACTGTCATTCCATGACCATATTTTGTTTTTATTAAGTAACTGTCTTATGTTTGATGTTTCTTTTGATAAATCTTTTATGAATGAGCCAAGAAAATTAATCATGCCCAGGAATCTTTGGACATCTGTGACATTCTTAGGCTGTGGCATGTTGCAAATTGAATTTACTTTAGATGGATCTACAGATACTCCATTTCTATTGAATATAAAACCTAAATACTTGACTTCACTTTGACAAATGTTACATTTATTACCATTAAATGTTAGACCTATATCTTTTGCACGACAAAGAACTTTTTCTAGGATTTGATCATGTTCTTGAATGGTTTTAGCATGTATAAGAAAGTCGTCCATCATTATTTTAATGCCTTGTATGTCACCAAACCGGGAAACCATTTCTTTATGAAAAATTTCTGGAGATGCATTGACACCAAACGGTAACCTTAAAAAACGAAATCTGCCATAGGGGCTTATAAAAGTACATAGTTTGGATGATTCTTCATCTAAGACAAGATTCCAAAAGCCTGACAGCGTCTAAATTTGAAAAATAACATGAACCATTTAGTTCTGCTTTAATTTCATCAATATGTGGAAATGGGTAATGTGAACGTTTAATAGCTTTATTTAACTTACGTGGATCTAAACATAATCTAATGCTTCCATCCTTTTTAGAGACAATTACCATAGAGTTCAACCAATCAGTTCAACCAATCAGTTGGTTCATCAACTCGAGCAATAATACCAGTGACTTCTAACTTATTAAGTTCTGCCTTGACTTTATCCTGTAATTTAAAAGGAATTTTTCTACTTGCGTCTACAGACGGCTTGACATTTTCGTTGAGAGTTAAATGACATTCATAGTTTTTAAGAGCTCCTATTCCATTAAAAACCATACTAATTTTTTTTAGTATTGACAGACTGCTTGACTCTGCAGGGACTTTGTGACAAATTGCCTGTGATATGACTTGACTTTGACTGTTAGACTGACTTGACATTGACTGTAAATTGTTGTTCTGGCTATGCTGACTAAGTGTGTAGTTTGGACTGTGTTCAGGTATGTTTTCATCAAAGGTTACTGAATGTATTCTTTTTATGACTTTTAACTGTTGACATGACCCAAAATATTTTTGCAATCTAACGGTGTGATATGGAAACACAAGTTGTATGATTTGTCATTATACTTACATGGTAATGTACAACAACCGATTGTAGGTATACTTTGACCTGTAAATGTTGTCAAGTTAAATGGTGTTTGTATAAGATTTATCTCTTGCAACGCTAGTTTTTCAAATGCTTTCTTAGACATCAAATTCACATCTGCACCTGAATCAATAAGTAAGCAAACAGATTGACTACAGATACTTAGAGTTATTGACCATTGGTCACTACATTTTACAGAATTACATTGATAAACAGCACCTAAAAAAGCTTGATCATCATTAGAAAAATCTTCTTGCACATAATTAACATATTTTTGCTTGGACTTACACATCTTTGAATAATGATTAAGTTTTTGACAGAACATCACACTTTGCACCAAGAGCAGGACATTTAAAACGATGTGTTTGACCACACTTTGGACACATTGAGTTATTCATAGACTGATTGTTACCTTTATAACCATTGGGACTGCTATAACTCGATGAATGGGATGTATTGTATGACTGGTTAGGATTGTACCTTGACTGTTGACTGCGACTCTGACTTCTTGATTGACGGTCCTGTGACTGCGGATTATACCTTGATTGTTGACTACGACTATGATTTCTTGACTGATTTCTTGACTGACGATGTTGTGAATGACTTCTGCTGGACTGTTGACTACTTTTGTTATGTATACTATCTGTAGGAAAATTGTGGCCTTAGGGAGGAAATGTAGCCTTCTCCTAATAGCCGTGCCCAGATGGAGTTGTAGTGGACTGTATTATGTTGTAGATAGGGGCAGATCCAGTGAAACAACAGCGTACAACTTTCACACGTCTATATTGAACCACGTACACGAGAGAAGAGGGAACGGATACATATTTCTGCAGTGTTGCCACCACATACGTTCTTATGTACTAACACCGATATGGCTAAAGGTCAATTTGACCATACCGTTGGTAAATTACATGTTGGTTTCCCAACACTATCTACACTAGCTACAGATGAATTGGGATTTGTGCCTGATAATATTTGAACTTCTTTACGGGACGATTCTAGTGACTTAGCAATATTTATAGTGGCATCTAAAGTGGTAGGCAATTCTTGCAAAATTTTCTCTTTAATGTATTGATTCTGATCATTTAGATTCCAACTAAATATATCTTTTAGTAAATCGTCTTGCAATTCACCAAAATTACATTGATGGGCTATATTTTTGAGATCTGTTATATAGCTGTCCAGCTGTTCATTTTGCAGTTGCTTTCTGTTAAAAAGTTTATGCCTTATCATGGTTATATTGACTTTTGGGCTGAAATAACCTGCAAATCTGTCGATCAACACTTTAAGCTTGACTGTTTCGACATCTAGGTTGAAAGAATAAAATATGTGAAGGCAATCTGGTCCTATATAATGTAATAAAAGTGCAACTTGCCTATCTTCGCTTTCTTGATCAAATTTAAATGCTTTGAGATATATTTTGAATTTGGTGATCCAATTTTTCCACGTGAGCGGCATGTTGGATGCATGAACGTCCATGTGCTTGAGGCGACCCGACGTCATCGAAGATTCGTCCATTTTTTTTTCTTCTGGTTGATCCAGTTCTTCCTAAGACACGCCAGTTTACACCACACCTGATGTTTGTTGGTTTTCGGAATAATAGACAGGAGCTTGGAATAATACGTGTCGTGTATTTCAGTCAGCAAGAAGGAAGGCAGTGGAACATAGACATAGACAATATTGTTATAATCTAAGCATAGACTAAACTAGGCTATGGCTTACAAGCTAATATAATATTATGACAAAAAGAAGCTTAGGGGCCTTGTTAACATTGCCCAGGTTTCGTTACCCGCATCCACTGCATTTGCTGACATACTCTGGCTCTGCCAAAGATATGTACCTACTTAGGTTCCCGAAAATCGACTATAATAAGTTCATCCCTATTACATGAAATGGGGACTTTATTCCCACTATCTGGGAGTATACATACATTAGAAAATTTATGAATGTAGCAAAGTGCGCAAACAGGGCTGAGGTTGAACGATTCGACACTGAAATAAGGTTTTCTGAATGTGTAATTAAATAAGTTCAACAGTGAACATGATTAATTTAATGAATTCTCTTTATAGATACTTGTGTGCTTTACTGACCCTTCGTTGCTACCAGCTACAAGCTACAAATACAGATTAAGTTATACGTTTATGTAATTTGAGTAAACTGATGGTTTAGAAAAAAAGTCTATTTCACGTAGTTATACTTATAAAAATTTCATCACTGACCGATTTTTTGTTGAAGAAAATAATAAAAGTTACCGGCATTCCCATTACGTGGTTGGCAGCTAAAAGTTCTTATATTATTTTGGTTTAAGACAGTCGTGTGGTGACCGGGGATTGAACTCACCTCTTAACATAAAGACCAACCTTTTAACCACTAGTCTACAGACATTCCAGTCTTACATTTATTCGATATTTCGATAGAATTCAATTCTATTATGTTACTTGGGCTAACAAGAATATAATAACAAAAACTTTTGGACATTCGCCGCTGATATAATGCCAACAGAAAGTATTTAGTTACAAAATAAGTCAAGATATATACACAAAATAAACATATTATTATAGCTTGTGTAAACAAGGACGATATTTATTCTATCAGGCCTTTAGAAACACGAGCCAGCGTAGTTGAAATTTTAAAACAGTCTTTTCTAAATCATTCATTTGGCGTTGAGGAAATTTGTTTGTGTACGTAGTTGACGAGAACACGACGAGTGCTTGTTTAAGAGTAAATAGGCCAAGAAATGTAAAGTGTTTAATATTATGTAGGTACTTTTGGGTTATTCACCATTGTGAAAACAAGAGACACAACACGCGTGGGTTGACTTGATGAAAAGCAAAATGGATATTTTCAACTGACTTCCAAAAAATTAGGAGGTTAGACTGTATGTTTTTTTGACACATGAAAAAATCTTTTTTTTGGACTGTTTAAACTGATTTTAATTTTTTTTTTGTCGAAATTTTACGCGAACGTCAACGGGGCCGCTGCGTTCTTAAATCTTACGTGCCACAGCGGCTGGCACGTAAGATTTTGTTGCCTTTCATCAACATTTCATCGCAAGGCAACGGGTTTCAAATTTATTTTTCAAAATTACAATATAGCTGCTACTTTTTATTAAATTTATTGGGCCATTTTGGACATAACCCATTATAAATGTGCCCGGTGACAGCAATAGGCTTGCTTCCTATTACGTGGGACTAAAAAATTGGCAAATTGTGGGTGTGTAATGCACCTTTACCTACCCCTTCGGGGATATAGGCGTGATATGTGTGTGTGTGTGAAATTTTAGTACTTCCCAAATGGTCCTATTTTTATTTGGTTTCATTTCGGTAATTTTAAGTCAGTTGTTGTTGAAAACCTAGCATCTACCACCTTAGGTCGATAATATGAAATTAATTTAAAATACCTAATATCTAAATTCACATAGGTACCTACACAAAATCTTCTTGTTAACTCCTATTAGATGAACATTCCTGACGCCGCGGAATTAAAAAAATCAGACCCTTTTTCTCAAGAACACGTGTATCAAACTGAAATTCATACCAAATACTCTAATCTTCTTTCCCTTGTTACATAAATATTTGTGAAATATTAAAATTCAAACAGAAAAATCTGGTCAAGTACGTATTGGGCCACGTATAATGTAGAGTTCCGTAGTTACCCATAGGCTCTAGCTTCTAAACTAACAAAGTTATCTGGTCCGTTATAGTTTTCCGTCAAAGTTCATTATCATGATTTTTTTCAGATTCTTCGAGCTAGCCGTTTAGATTTCGAGGACGCCCGGTTTTAACAAAAAAAATGCACTTTAAAGTTGAATATCCCGCAAACAGACACCTAAATCAAAAAAATATTAGCAACTTCCCAATGTTTTAAAGATACCTATCTAATGATAATCCCACATTATGGGGATGACGCGAGAAAAAAAAATTATGCCCACTTTACTTGTAGGGGAGGTACCCCAGAATTTTTTTTTTATAACTTGATTGTAGCACCTTGTTGGAATAGTAAAAATACACATACCCGTGCAAAATTTCATCTTTCTACCACTAACTGTTTGGAAGAAAAGCCGAGGACCTATAAGGGTTTTTTTTTTATGAAAAATAGGCTTACGTTTGGCCTCAATCTCACTTGATGGAAGGCGAAGATGAGGCCTACGATGGTACACGTTTGCCTAGAAGGTGTCTGTTCACTTTGACCTTAAAGATGTCCAGATTATAGCGTTCCGGAAAAACTGACCTCGGCAGAGAGTTCCACTCCTTAGCCGTACGCTTAATGAAAGAAGAGGCAAATCGCTTCGTGCGTAATGGAAGAATGTCTACAACATAAGGATGGAACTGCTGGGGCGGGGCCCCAAGAGATTAGACTACGTCCTCGCCGTCCGCCCTGGACCCCAACTTGACCACGGTAACGCAGTGGCAAGTTGGGTGACCGAACGTCGAAATCGAAACTTGAGTGGCCAACACAGAAGGAATTGTGCTTACTATGAAGCCTGAAGAGACCCCCGGTCCTGACACTGCCCTTCCCCGGGCAGTCTCAGCCGACGACATATTGCGCGTACAACGGACTTCGATGCCTTTTGATTTGGGGGCTCGCGTCGCGCCGCCTAGTTGCAGCGCGACGTCGACGCCCCAAGGAAATGTTGCTGCTGGGACTGACGATGGGTCAGCTCCCAGTAGTGTGAGGGGTAAGGGCCCTTCTTCTTCGCAGAAGAGGACCCTCGAGAAGGGGGGGCTGCCGCGCGACCGGAGCACTAGTTGCTCTGGGTGGGGGTCCCTCCTCTCCAGCGATTCGGAGGAGGAGGTGCCGGTGAAGACGGTGCGCACGCGTCTCGACGCCTACAGAAAGCGCCCGCCAACACCACCCCCGTCATCTGTGCCGTCCCTGCGCAGTCGCAGGGATATCGGTGTGCCGCCCGCGCGGGAGATAATGAGTATTTTCTCCCGCATGAACGCGGCCATGCGGGGGAGTAAAAACATGTCGGGGAGGAAGAAGATTGTGGCTTCACTGGTGGATGAAGCCCAATCCTCCCTCGACAAGCTCCTCGAGCGGAGCGTCACAGAGGAGGAGGCGAAGCTCCGCAAGCAGGTTGCGAGCCTGGAGGTGGAGCTCACTGCCTCCCGAAAGGAGATGGAAGATCTCCGTCGGGAGGTCGCTGAGCTGACCAAAGCGGTCAAGGCACCTCCAGGTCCCATGCCGCCTCCTCCTCTGACGGCTGGACCAGCGCCGAAGACGGCGCCTAGGACCGCGCCCACCATGGCGCCCGGCTCGCCGCCGAAGCCTGTACCGACTACGGTGCAGGTCCTGACGGCGATCGAGAGGCGCCTCGCGGTCCTGGAGGACCGGGCGTACCGCCCTCCGCTAGCGCGTCCCGCGTTTTCATACGCGGCGGCTGTCGGCGGTGCTCCCGCTCCGGGTCCAAGCGGCACACCCGCTGTCCGCTCCGCCCCCGTCCGCTTCAGCGAACCGGATGCCGGCCGAGACCGCGGCCCAGGCGCGGAAGGCCAAGGGGCGCGGTAAGAAGAGTGGTACCCCTGCCGCCTCGTCTTCCTCTAACGTCGCTCCCGTTGCTTCCTTACATCCCTCCAGACGGGAGGGATGGGAAGTAGTGGGAGCCAAGAAGAGGAAGACGAAGGCTGCCAAGAAAGCGGCCAAAGCCGCCGCGGCGAAGGCGCCGAAGAGGCCCCGCCCCCCTCGCTCCACCGCCGTCGTCCTGACGGTGACGACGGTAGGTGTGGAGAAAGGGGTGGGGTACGCCGACGTACTGAGGACCGTGAAGTCCTCAGTCAACCTCTCGGCCCTCGAAATACAAGGGGGGCTCCGGTGCAAGACGACACGCACCGGGGCTCGCCTCCTCGAGGTCTCCGGCGCCTCCAGCGGCCCTAAAGCTGACGCCCTAGCGGCTCAGCTTAGGGTCGCGCTGGACGAAGAAGCCGTCCGCGTCACCAGACCCACCAAATGCGCCGCATTGCGCATCACGGGTCTGGATGGCGCGGCCACGACGGAGGAAGTTGTCTCCGCCGTCGTGGAGGCGGGCGGCTGCCCCCGTGACCAGGTGAAGGCTTCAGATATCTCCTTCGGCTCCACTGGTCACGGGATGACAGTCGTCCAGTGCCCCGTCGCGGCGGCACTGAAAGTGGCGGACGGACGAAGCCGTCGTAGGGGGCTTCCTAAAGGCGCAGGTGCACCTCCTTCGTGCCCGGGAAACCAGATGTTTCCGGTGCATGGTGGTGGGGCACGTCGGAGTGCAGTGTACAGCGGAAGTCACCGTGGGCGATCGGTGCTTCCGCTGCAGCCGGCCCGGTCACAAGGCAAGTGCCTGTGACGCCCCGCCTCGCTGCTTTAGATGCGAGGCGGAGGGCAAGACCGCGGATCACCGGATCGGCAGCACAACCTGCGCCGCCTCGAAGCCAAAACCTCGTCCGTCCGCTGAGAGCGGTGGGGGTGCCGCCCTTGCGCGGCCAGTTGCTTCGCGGCGGGATGCGGTTATGGACGTCAATTAATGTCTGACGCCCGTATCCGTATCCTGCAAGTGAATTTGAACCACTGCCGTGCTGCTCAGGATCTTCTGTACCAGAGCATCCGGCAGTGGTCCATAAACTTGGCCGTGGTCGCCGAGCCGTACTACGTCCACCCGGGAAGCCCGGTGGACGAGGACGGCTCGGCCTGTTGTATCTTTGGGGGGTCCGCCGCAGACAACTCGCGCCTTGCGATCATTGCAAGGGGCCGCGGGTGTGTTGCGGCGGACTATGATGGGTTGGCAGTCGTGGCCACCTACATCTCGCCGAACATTGACGAGTCTCAGTTTGAGCTATGGCTCACTGAGCTCGACGTCGTCTTCGCTGCGTGCCGTCCTCGCCCTGTCCTGCTCCTGGGAGACTTCAACGCCTGGAGTGAGGCGTGGGGCTCCTGGGAAACCAGGGACAAGGGGAGGCTTCTTGAGGACTGGACCAGAACACGTGGTCTGGAGGTCCTCAACCGGGGGAATGTCGCCACCTTTTGGCGGCGGGGGGGGGAATCGATCGTGGACGTAACGTTCGCATCCCCTGACCTCGCCGCCCGTATTACAGGCTGGCGCGTGGAGGAGGGTGAGGAGACGCACTCGGATCATCGGTACATCCGGTTCGATGTCGTCCCCCCACCTGACCTCCCACAGCCGGTGGCAAATCCCCCGGATCCGCGTTGGGCACTTCACCATCTGGATCGGGAGGCTCTCCTGGAGGCATCCATCGTGCAGGCCTGGATTCCGGCGCCGGACCGGCCTGCCGATGTGGATGCCGAGGCGGAGTGGTTCAGGAGAGCCATGTCGCAAATCTGTGATGCGGCGATGCCTAGGGTTACACCCAGACCAGCCAGGAAGCAGGTGTACTGGTGGTCGCCGGAGATTGCAGAGCTGCGCGCAGCATGCATCTCCGCCCGCCGCCGGTACACCAGGTTTCGCCGGAGGCGTCGCCGCCCAGACGACGCGGCAGCCCGAGAGGCGGAGCTTTTTCAGGCATACAGGGAGGCTAAAGGTAATCTCCAGGAGACGATAAAGCGGGCCAAGACGGCGGCCCGCGAGGAGCTCCTGGAGACCCTGCAGCAGAACCCATGGGGGCGCCCGTACCTACAGGTCAGGGAGAAACTCCGACCTAGGGCGCCCCCACTGACCCAGAGTCTCCAGCCGCAGCAGCTGGAGCGGGTCATGGGCTCCCTGTTTCCGACGAGCGCGGAGGAGCACGTCCCTCCGCGCATGGCTCCGTCTCTGCCCGACGCGGATAGCACTAGCGAAGACGACGTACCCGAAGTCAGGGTGGGGGAGCTAGGTGCGGCAGTACTCCGGCTTAAACGCCGGAAAATCACTGCCCCCGGACCCGACGGCATTCCTGGCCGTGCATGGGTCCTAGCCCTCGAAGAACTCGGGCCTCGACTGATGGGGCTCTTTAGCGCATGCCTCGAAAGGGGCCAGTTTCCCAAGGTGTGGAGGACGGGGAAACTGGTCCTGATCCGTAAGGCGGGGCGGCCGGTGGACTCACCGTCCGGATACCGGCCGATCGTGTTGCTCGACGAGGTGTGTAAGCTCTTTGAGCGAATTATCGCGGAACGCCTCGTCGAGCATCTCACGAGTGTGGGGCCAGACCTGGCGGATAACCAGTTTGGTTTCCGTCGGGGACGCTCCACCGTGAGCGCGATCATGCGCGTGAAGAGCCTGACGGAGGAAGCAGTCTCGCAGGGCAAGGTGGTGGTGGCGGTGTCTCTTGACATCGCCAACGCGTTCAACACCTTGCCATGGAGCTGCGTTAGGGAGGCGCTCGTGTATCACGAAACGCCTCTCTACCTCCGTCGTATTGTCGGGGCCTATCTCTCGGAGAGGGCCATAGCTTTCCCCAGCTGGCTCGGGCCAGCTCGGCGAGATGTGTCGTGCGGTGTTCCGCAGGGGTCGGTCCTGGGGCCGCTTCTGTGGAACATCGGCTACGACTGGGTGCTGCGGGGTGCGTTGCCTAGGGGTGTCGGCGTAACGTGCTACGCCGACGATACCCTCGTCACGGCGCGGGGTGCAACGTACCAGGAGGCAGCACTCAAGGTCACGACGGGTGTTGCTCGAGTCGTGGGTCGGATACGGCAGCTGGGACTGGAGGTGGCCTTGCACAAGTCCGAGGTTCTGTGTTTTCACAGACCTCGGAACGGTCCACCAGAAGGTTCCAGCATAAATGTGGGAGGCGTTAGCATCGGCATCAAGCCCTCGATGAAGTACCTAGGGATCGTACTTGATAGCCGATGGAACTTCGGACCACATTTCCGAAGTTTGGTCCCCAAGGTGACGCAGGCATCGGTCGCGCTTTCGCGACTGATGCCCAACCTAAAGGGACCCAACGCCTCCTGCAGGAGACTGTACCTGGGGATCGTGCGGAGTATGGCCCTATACGGGGCTCCCGTATGGGCGGATAGGTTGGCGGTCAAGGGGAACGTGACTCTGTTAAACAGACCACTTAGAACCTTGGCCGTCAGAACCGTACGGGGGTACCGCACGATCTCCGGAGAGGCTGCATGTCTCCTAGCCGGGACCCCTCCATGGGACCTGGAAGCGAGAGCCCTTGCGTCATTGTTCCAATGGCGCAAGGAGGCGCTGGAGCGGGACCACAGGCCTGCGTCTCGAGAAATCGAGGACCAGCGGTCCCAACTCCGCCAGGATCTCATGGAGTCATGGAGGGTGCGACTTGAGCAACCCAAGGGGGGTGCCATCTTCATCGCGGCGGTGAGACCGATCATGGACGATTGGCTGCAGAGGCAGCATGGTGACCTCACGTACCGTGCGACGCAGATGGTTGCCGGGCATGGATGCTTCGGTAGCTATCTGTTTCGCATGCATCGTGAGGTCACACCCCGGTGTCAACACTGCGAGGTTTCCGACGACGACACCGCACTCCACACGTTGGTGGAGTGCTCAGCGTGGGCGAGTCAGCGCCGGGACCTCGTAGTGGGTCTGGGCGTGGATACCCTCTCGCTGGGGACCATGCTTCAAGCCATGGTATCCAGCGGGAGTAGGTGGAACGCGGCCGTGTCCTTCTGCGAGCAAGTCATGCTCGCGAAGGAGGCGGCCGGGAGGGAGAGGGAGCGTACCCTCCCCGCTGAGTTCCGTAGTCGGCGGCCAGGCCGCCCCAGACTACGCGACTACGCCCAAGACTATCGTCCTCCATGATCGGGGCCTGAGGACGGCGGGATCGCCACCCACCGTCCTTACAGAAGCAGGCTAGAAGGGTTGCGTGCTGCGGGGCCTTTGCCCCATAGCACGCAACCAGATTCACTCACTGACGCGGGATAAAACCCGACCCCAATGACGCGGGATTCTCGTCCCGACCAAACACCCGCAGAGACCACAGGGGTGGTCAAAGTCCGCCGGGCGCCACTGGACATACCCTCTGCTAGTAACCAGGGACGCCCGGCAACGGACGTTAGAGCGGCCGCGGCCTTGGGCCGCGGAATTAAAAAAAAAAAAAAAAAAAAAAAAAAGGAATGAACTGCTCGCCGCGCCTAGTCGTTCGGTGACGGAAAGGGGAAGGGGGTATCAGGTCATGTAAAACCTCCGCACACTCACCGAAATGTAACCGATAAAAAACCGAAAGGCAGGCCACTCGTCTACGGTGTTCTAGGCTCTGAAGATTTGCTCCCACAAGTGAGTACGAGTGACTGCCTATGATCCTCTTCGCTCCGCGCTCCAACGAGTCCAAAGCGAGCTCTGTAAAGATTTAAGAGCTGCTCCGAAGTGAAGTACCGTCTCACCCTAGAGAGGATACCAAGTTTTTTGGCAGCAGTGTTTGCTATGGACTCAATGTGGCGACCGAAATTTAGACTGGATGAGAGATCCAGCCCTAAGAGCCCAAGACGGTCGTTAATCGGAACGGGGACATTCCGGAAAGTCGGAGTCAGTTGGAATGGACTCCGTTTCGCCGAAAAAAGACAAGCCTGTGTTTTGGAGGGGTTGAAGTCGACCAAATTAGCATCACCCCATTGAGAGACAGCCTCCAAAGTCGAGTTCACTCCCTCGATCATCGACTCCCTGAAGCATTGGACCCTTGATCCAGACTTCGCATCGGACAAGTATCTCACCGAGACTGTGCTGTCATCTGCATACCCAAAGATTTCGGGTGTTACCAGCAGGTCGTTGATGTGCAGCAAAAAGAGAGTCGCGGAGAGCACAGATCCCTGAGGGACACCGGCATTAATACCAAGGAGATCGAACGAGGAGCCGTTAACGACAACTCGAATCGATCTGTGTCTCAGGAAATCCTCGATCCAGGTGCAAAGCCCAGGAGCAATACCATACGCCGGAAGCTTGCCAATGAGACTTGCGTGCCAGACCTTGTCGAAAACCTTAGAGATATCAAGAGACACGGCAAGAGCCTCACCGTGTCTCTCAATGGCTTCGCTCCAGAGGTGAGTAGCATACACAAGAAGATCCCCAGTAGACCGGCCTCGACGAAACCCGAATTGACGGTCACTGAGGAGGTCGCTGTCTTCCAGGTATGCAAGGAGACGATTGTTTAAAACACGCTCCATAATCTTACAGAGTATGGAGGTGATTGCGATAGGTCGGTAGTTGGCAGGGTCGGCGCGACTTCCTTTCTTAGGGACAGGTTGGACATTGGCAATCCTCCAGGATTTCTCAAGGACAAGCGATATAGGCGAGTCAGAACAGGGGACAACTCAGGCGCACATGACCGCAAGACAATGGCAGGAATGCCGTCAGGTCCACTAGCCTTATTCACATCCAGAGTGCTGAGTATTTTGAGTACTTCTTTTTGGCGAATGTGTACTTCTGGCATTGCAGAGTCACAACGAGGTAGCAAAGGTGGGCAGTTACCATCAGCATCTAATTGTGAATTCCTCGCAAATAGAGAGGCAAACAAGTCTGCTTTCTCTTTGGCGGTGTGAGCTAATGAGCCATCAGTCTTCGACCGATTTAGCAAGAGACCAGAAAGCTTTACTCCCAGATGGGTAAGACGCTAGTCTGGCTCCAATACGGCCAATATGGTCGAAGCGGGCCCTGCGGAGGGCACGTTTGCAGGACTTGGCAGCACTATTAAAGGCACTTTTCAGTTTCTGGACATTCGGGGCTTTGCGGGCTCGAGCATCCGCCCACTTCTGGTAAGCTAAGTGATTAAGTGCTTCAGCCATATCACACTCAGAATTGAACCAGGGGCGGGCTTTCACTGTTCAGCACTCACTGGATCACTCCAGAAACAGCATCCGCGCAGCACGTCGGGTCGTCCGAAAAGAAGCATATGCGCTGCCAAGGATAAGACGCAAAGAAATGCCGCATCTCATCCCAATCAGCTGACTTGTATCGCCATACACGCCTAGTCTCCAAGTGCGGGATCGGGCTCAGGTTCGAGTAGACAGACACAGATTTCACCAGACAGTGGTCAGAGCTACCTAACGGAGAGGAAACTGTAACTTGATACCGGTCTGGATCAGTTGTCAGCAGAAGGTCCAAGCAATTGGCCGTGTGGCCATCAATATCAGGTACCCGAGTAGCGCCGGTTACCAGTTGGGAGAGACCTAGCGATAGAGCAAATTTATATGCTAATCTCCCGGCATGGTCGGTTTTCTGGTGTGGGAACAGCCACTCCTGGTGGTGGGCGTTGAAGTCCCCCAGAACAACTACCTGCGCTGACGGGTACCTGAGCTGAGCTGCTTCAGCCGAGTTGGTCAGATACTGAAAAAGCCTGGCTGTCTCCTTGTTATCGGTATGCGACCGATAAACACTGGCATAGAGTATCTGCTCCAAGCCAGTGATCACCAGAACCCACAATACGGAAAAACTGGAATCCTCTAGGTTACGGAGACGCCAACAGCAGATGTAATCGCTAGCGTACACACAGGTGCCAGCGCGAGATTTGAAATTGTGTTCCAGGGTGTAACCTGGGTAATGCAAGTATGCTGCATCGGCTGGACATCCGATCTGCGTCTCCGTGAGGAACAGCAGATGTGGTTTTTCAGTCTCAAGGTGGTGGTGGACTGAAACGAGATTAGAGTGCAGACCTCGGATGTTGGAGAGGTGCACTTTTAGTGCGAGGGAGTGCAACCGCTGTTTGACCAGTTTCTTATATTTTACTTTTTTCATGCTTTTCTTTTTTTTGGTGAACAGACAGAAAGGGGACAGTTAGGCGAAGCATGGCACAAACAAATACCAAGCGATACAATCATAGTGCTGCACCGACGGGAAACTGATCTGGAGCGCGCGGGGACGCCCTAACCCCCCCAAGAGATGTTCACCGGGCCCTCGCATCCGGTCGCCAACCGGCACGATGACGCATCCTGGGATTTTTCGCGAGTTGGCGGGGCAGCCTTTCATAGGTGGCTAACCTACTAGTTGGGCCCCCTACTACCTGCGGTCGGCCAGCGGAAGACCGTACTTAGGATCCCGCTACCCTCCGCGAACAGTCACCCAGTACAGACACCACGCTGCACCGGAGTCGGTTTGTAGCGCCATGCAACTGCCCAGACTCCCCTCTCAAAATGGCTACTCAAGGATTCATACCGGAACGCGATAAAAATCACTTGGCGGCAGGGCTTTGCCAAGAGGGTGGTAACAAGCCGTGGCCGAAACCTACCACCAGATGGTGCTGTTCATTTGGCGCTACCCAAGGGACACGTGTGGGGATCTGGAGCCATAGCCCACGGACGCGAACAGCTATCCGAAAATAACACTATATATGTTCCGAGGTATTTACTACGGAACCCAAAAAATAATCATTACCAGTATCCTCATGCCAACTAAGCTTTACATTCCGTTTCCTCTGCTTCCATAAGTCCCCCGAGCGAGGAAAGGAAATGAGTTTAAGATAAGTAAGCTAATCCTTCTTATTTAAACTGAAAGCAAAATAAGTGCGCTGAATTCTCGCTCATTTCTAACTCTGAGTATCTTGTTAATTCAAAGGTAAAAAAGATTTCAAAACAAACTTCAATGAAAAGCCTTCGCGAACTATATATAGTGAAAAGAAAAAAAGTTTCTCTCACATTTCATGCTATTTTAAAGAAACATAAAATCTGAACTATAATGAATAGAGTAAAGTGTTTTTTTATTATTATTGTAGATGGAGCTTTAACTGAATTTAGAATAATAAAACAGCTCACATTTCTACATATTATATATGCGGACAGCATATTGTATTTTTTAATATTTGTAAAACAATATTTCATTGAGAATTTAGATTAATTAATGAGTTTTGATTGCTATTACATTGGAAAAACAGAACGAGAATAAAGCTTTATCGAATTCCGCGAAGGACTTGAAATTATTTATTTGATTGATTTTCAATCAAAGTTTATTGATGAGTTATTATTAAATTTAGTAGCAATTAATTCGCGATTCGAAAACATTTTTTGAGCAAAGCGACTATGTTTGGAGACCATACCACACTGACTGAATACCACACCCGATGCCACTGGAAATATCTGCTGGTATTTGCAGTGGCAGAGACGCCCGGCAATGGACGTAGGAGCAGCTGCGGCACTGGGCCGCAGAATTAAAAAAAAAATATTCTGAACAGTTTTACTATCGTCTACCTATCTATCTGTATTTTTGTTCCGGGATAGCGGCCACATATTTTATGGGATCTACACGAAACTTGGTACAAGTATTCCTTGTTTAAAACAATTTTTTGTCATCAATTTTTTATTAAAAGAAAAATCGGGGCAAGTGCCCAAATAATGTTTTTAATATTCGCGATGTCTACTGGTCTACCAAAGGGCGGACACTAGTTTTTTGTTCCGTTACCATTAAAATGAAATAAATATTTCACGATAGGAAACTTGGGTTTTTGAATTGAGAATTAGTTGAGGGTTTGTTGAGTACGTGAAATGTCAAAATTTGTTCCTGAATTTTGACATTTGGCGTACTCAGTGGATGCTCAACTTATTGGAAACGACTTATTGGAAATATCAAATATAAATAATGAAATTCATACACTCTCATTTGTATTTGAAAGCAATTACGCTATGTCGGTGTTGTGAATTAAAATGATGCAGTACCTTACTCGGGATTAAATTCTTTTGCGCATTTTAAATATTCATCGTGTCCTGAATATTCATGGAATTCACGAAAGGAGCGATTTTATGCGCATGTAAATGCGCATAAAATCGCTCCTTATTCTAATAAAATTGTTGATCCTTATTTTAATAAAATTGTATGAGTAAACCGATGTAATCTGTGTTGTATTACCACGATTGAGTTGATTGCAGTTCAGATTTTAGTTAGGACTATGAATATATATACATTTTTTTAATATTTAGGTCCACATATTGACGCCACCCGCCTGATTCTAAGCTGAGGCGACGTCTGACAATTGAGGGCGACTCTCACAGTACACAGGAATACTATAGAGAGTGGCCCTCAACTTGACGACCCAGTAATGTGCCTCTTCACGCTTCGCTTAAAGAACCCAGGGTTATATGTTGGAGGAAACACGTGCGCAGGCAGGGCGTTCCAAGCCACCATCGTTCGGCAGAGAAACGAACGTTTAAAACGCTCGGTTCTCGCGAACACGGTTTCCACGGTATGAGAGTGGCATCTCTGCCCGGCACGCGTTGTTCGGGATCGGAAGGGAGAGGGTGGGATCAGGTTGAAGAGCTCTTCAGAACACTCACCGTGGTAAATACGGTAGAACGCGGCCAAGGAAGCAATTGTTCGGTGCTGGGATAGCGGCTCAAGGCTTCCCGTTACCTCCGGACAGTCTATAATGTGAACAGCACGTCGCTGTATAGCGTCCAGCAAATACTTCGCGGAGCCGTCCCAGAGGTGAGAGCAGTATTCAACGCAGGGTCTAATCTGCGTTTTGTACAGCAGACACCTTTGGTGCGGTGTAAAGAATCGCTTTACCTTGTTCAGTATTCCTAGTTTCCGCGAAGCTAGGTCAATACATCTCTCAATGTATTTTGTGTTATTGAGCTCTCGACGAACGTCTATGCCAAGGATGTCTAGATTGTCCTTCATTGGTAACATTGCATTCTGAAGAGTGGGTAGGGGAAGAAAAGGGGATTTTTTCGCTGTAAATGCACAAGCCTGTGTTTTGTGGGCATTGAACTCGACCAAGTTCTCGGCACCCCATTGGGAGATACTGTCGAGGTTTCGGTCGAGATCAGCCACGAGATGTCGTCTCTCCTTATCGATCACAGATCGCCCCGCCGTCGGACGAACCGAGTAACTCCCGTGCAATGTGCTGTCATCTGCATAGCAATGAATGTTCCCGAGGGAAAGCAAATCATTGATATGCAGAAGAAAGAGAGTTGGTGACAGTACGGACCCATGCGGTACCCTGGCATTCACTTGCAAGAAGCGAGAAGCCTGGCCATCGCAGAGGACCCGCACTCGGCGCTCGTTTAAAAAACTGGCAATCCAGCTACACAGTTGAGGAGGTAGACCATAGACCATAGAAGCTTGGAAAGGAGCGAAGCATACCAGACCCTATCGAAAGCTTTGGCGATGTCCAGGCTAATAGCCAAGGACTCGCCGAACTTTTCCATAGCCTCACCCCATACATGCGTGACGAATGCCAGGAGGTCACCCGTTGATCGTTTTGGCCTGAAGTCATATTGCCGATCATTGATTAGCGAGTGATCCTCCAGGTATCGCATGAGCTGCTTATTGATAAGGAGCTTGAGCACCTTGCAAATGACTGAGGTGACAGCTATGGGTCGATAGTTGCCTGGATCGGATCGATCTCCTTTCTTGGGGATTGGTTGTACGTTCGCCTCTTTCCAGACCTCCGGCACGAGGCCTGTAGAGTATAACAGGTGGTACAGACGCGTTAATACTGGAGACAACTCAGCAGCACATTTTCGTAGCACCACCGCCGGAATGCCGTCAGGGCCACTGGTTTTCCGCGTGTCGAGTGACCGCAGCACTGCCCGTACATCACATTGCCTGATAACAATATCAGGCATAGTGTGGCCACAGTTGGCTATGGCAGGGGGCTGCAGGCCACGGTTATCGACCCGGGAATTAGCCGCAAAGAGGTCTGCGAGCATGTCCGCCTTCTCTTAGGCTCTGTGAGCCAGTGATCCTCTCTTGGGCTTTGTGAGCCAGTGAGCCAGTGATCCATCAGGAAAACACAGTGGTGGCAGCGAGGGTTGGCGAAAATTTGACTGTACGGCTTTGGCCAGTTGCCAGTATCCACGGCTGCCCGTGGGATGGGATGTGAGCTCCTGACCAAGCCGCGCGACACGCTGGGCATCCGCTCTCTTGAAGGCCCTCTTGTTGAACCTAGAGCCCCTAATGTACGCTGCTTTGAGGCGGTTCACGTTCGGGTCACGTGCCGCCCGAGCCCTGACCCAGGCGCGATATGCCGACTGTTTTTTTCTGGACAGCCTCGGCACATTCACGCCCGAACCAGGGGCGAGCTTTGCGGATGCTGGCGACATCAGTGAAAGGGATATAATATTCTATCCCTAGACTGATCTCGCCAGCAACGGCAGCAGCGCTATCCGAAGGCTCATTCCCTACAAAGCAGCGCTGGCTCCACGGGACGGACGCAAAGTAATCGCGGAGACCGTCCTAGTCTGCCAACGAGTAGTGCCATAGTCGTCGAGTCATTTGCTCAGCACGAGCAGTCGGTGGCACTTGGAAGCTGGCGTGCACCACACAGTGGTCGGAAGTGCCCAGTGGGGCGCGTACCGACACACTGTACTCGGCTGGGCGACTCGTCAGCAGTAGATCCAGCAAGGCGGGCGTGTGGTCTGACCTGTCAGGTATCCGGGTGATCCCCTGTACCATCTGGGTCAGCCCGTGGCAGAGAGCGAATGCATGGGCGGTTCGTCCCGCATGATCGGTCCTAAGGGACCCCAGCCACTCAACGTGATGACCGTTAAAGTCCCCCAGGAAAACCAGGTCAGCGTTCGGAACACCTGCGCATCGTCAGCCATCTCGCTGAGGTATTTGAAAAGCCTTGTTGTCCCAGTGTTCCCTGTGTGGGAGCGGTAGACGCAAAGGGTGCAAAGGGGCTCTACCAACATCTATAGGGCCCCAGCGACCTCACCTGCTAGTGGCGCACCTGCTGATAAACGGACGAGGCTCGTTAATTTACGGTACCTATGGAGTGGCTTCGGCCCCTACGTGGGTACCAGGTGGTACAACAGTGTTGGTCCGGGGGGGTACCACCGTGCAGCTGTGCTAAAGCCCCCCAAGTAACCCAGCCCAGGCTGGGTTGCGTTAGGGGTTCAGCAGCTGCACCGCCGGGCCCGGGGCGATGTATGGTGCAGCAGGCATGGGACCAGTGGGGGCGAAACGGAGTCTAGTGTGGGTGGTGTGGGTCGATTCGTCGGCCAGGGAGACCCTTAGCAACGGCGTTGCCGCGGCCGCCCGCAACACAGTCATGGGGCCCGCCTGGGGCCAACCACCCCAGGAGGCTGCCCCACATGTTGCGCATAATCCTGATGTGGGATCGCCGCTCCGGGTGGTAACCGGTGTGGGGTAGCGGCGGCCTTGCATCAGGGGGGTTTGGGAGCCCTTCCGTCCGGCGAGTCGGCTCCGACCTAACCACACGGTTCTAGACAAAGCTAGCCCCTGCGCTTTGTCACTTACTGCTGCACCAAATGTCACCCTGTCTTCACGCTTCTTCAAAATCTACAATGGCAGTGCAACAAAAAAGAAATAAACGTTACACAGCGGCCCTAGGAAACCCCACAACTTCACATTTCGAGGTGGAGTTCACTAACATCCGTGGACTCCATGCGAACCTCGATACCGTCCACCACCACCTTGAGACGGCACGGCCCGCTGTGATGTTCCTCACGGAGAGACAAATACGCCGCCCTGACGACACGTCTTACCTGTGTTACCCCGGCTATGTCATCGAGGAACAATTTCGAGACAAAGCCGGGGTGTGCGTGTTCGTTAGGGCGGATGTTTGCTGCCGCCGGTTGCGCTGCCTAGAGAACCCCTCCAATTCCGTCCTTTGGCTGCACGTAGACCATGGCTCTATGAGCCAGATCTACGTGTGCGTCTACCGATCCCACACAGGGGATTCTGAGACAACAAAGCTCTTCCAGTACCTCAGCGAGACGGCTGATGAAGCGCAGGTGCGGTTCCCGAACGCTGACCTAGTGTTTCTGGGGGACTTCAATGGCCATCACATTGAATGGCTGGGGTCCCTCAAGACTGATCATGCGGGTAGAGCCGCCCATGCGTTCGCTCTCTCCCACGGTCTGACCCAGATGGTATGCGGGATCACCCGGATACCAGACAGGTCAGATCACGCGCCCGCTCTGCTGGATCTACTGCTGACGAGTCGCCCAGCCCAGTACAGTGTTTCGGTAGGAGCCCCACTGGGTAGTTCCGACCACTGTGTTGTTCACGCTGGCATGAAGGTGTCACCTCCTGCACGTCCTGTACAAACGTCACGACGACTATGGCACTACTCGTCAGCGGATTGGGACGGTCTACGCGATTATTTTGCGTCCGTCCCCTGGAGCCAGCGCTGTGTTGTAGGAAAGGCTCCTTCGGATAGTGCTTCTGCTATTGCTGGCGAGATCAGTTTAGGGATGGATTATTACATCCCTTTCACTGATGTCGCCAGTATCCGCAGAGCCCGTCCCTGGTTCGGGCGAGATTGTGCCAAAGCTGTTCGACAAAAACAGTCGGCATATCGCGCCTGGATCAGGGCCCGGGCTGTGCGCGACCCAAACGTGGGCCACCTCAAAGCAGCGTACAACCGGGCCACAAAGTCGAGTAAGAGGGCCTTTAAGAGAGCGGATGCCCAGCGCGTCGCGCGGCTTGGTCAGGAGCTCACTTCCCATCCCACGGGCAGCCGTGGATTCTGGCAACTGGCCAAAGCCGTGCAATCTAACTTTTGTCAGCCCTCGCTGCCACCGCTGCGTTACCCAGATGGAACACTGGCTCACAAAGCCCAAGAGAAAGCGGATATGCTCGCAGACCTCTTTGCGGCTAATTCCCGGGTCGACGACCGTGGCCTGCAGCCCCCCGCCATCGCCAACTGTGGCCACACAATGCCTGATATTGTTATCAGGCAATGTGATGTACGGGCAGTGCTGCGGTCACTCGACACGCGGAAAGCCAGTGGCCCTGACGGCATTCCGGCGGTGGTGCTACGAAAATGTGCAGCTGAGTTGTCTCCAGTATTAACGCGTCTGTACCGCCTGTCATACTCTTCAGGGCTCGTGCCGGAGGTCTGGAAGGAGGCGAACGTACAACCGATCCCCAAGAAAGGGGATCGGTCCGATCCAGGCAACTATCGACCCATAGCTGTCACCTCAGTCATTTGCAAGGTGCTTGAGCTCCTTATAAATAAGCAGCTCATGCAATTCCTAGAGGATCACTCGCTAATCAATGATCGACAATACGGCTTCAGGCCAAAGCGATCAACGGGTGATCTTCTGGCATTCGTAGCGCATGTCTGGGGTGGGGCTATGGAAAGGCACGGCGAGTCCTTGGCTATTAGCCTGGACATCGCCAAAGCCTTCGATAGGGTCTGGCATGCTTCGCTCCTTTCCAAGCTTCCGGAATATGGTCTACCTCCTCAACTGTGCAGCTGGATTGCCAGCTTTTTAAACGAGCGCCGAGTGCGGGTCCTCTGCGATGGCCAGGCTTCTCGCTTCTTGCAAGTGAATGCCGGGGTACCGCAGGGGTCCGTACTATCACCAACTCTCTTTCTTCTGCATATCAATGATATGCTATCCCTCGGGAACATTCATTGCTATGCAGATGACAGCACACTGCACGGGAGTTACTCGGTTCGTCCGACGGCGGGGCGATCTGAGATTGAGGAGGAGAGACGACGACTCGTGGCTGATCTCGACCGTAACCTCGACAGTATCTCTCAATGGGGTACCGAGAACCTGGTCGAGTTCAATGCCCGCAAAACACAGGCGTGTGCATTTACTGCGAAGAAATCCCCTTTCCTTCCCCTACCCTCTCTTCAGAATGCATTATTACCAATGAAGGACAACCTTGATATCCTTGGCATAGACGTTCGTCGAGAGCTCAATAATAAAAACTACATCGAAAGATGTATAGGGCTAGCTTCGCGGAAACTAGGAATACTGAATAAGGTAAAGAGATTCTTTACACCGGACCAGAGGTGTCTGCTGTACAAGACGCAGATTAGACCCTGCGTCGAATACTGCTCTCACCTCTGGGACGGCTCCGCGAAGTATCTGCTGGACGCTCTCGACGCTATGCAGCGACGGGCTATCCGTATTATAGGTTGTCCGGAGGTAACGGGAAGCCTTGAGCCGCTAGCTCAGCGCCGAACAATAGCTTCCTTGGCCGCATTCTACCGTATTTACCACGGCGAGTGTTCTGAAGAGCTCTTCAATCTGATCCCACCCTCTTCCTTCCGATCCCGAACGACTCGTGCCGGGCAGAGATGCCACCCCCACACAGTGGATAGCATGTTCGCGAGAACCGAACGTTTTAAACGTTCGTTTCTCTGCCGAACGATAGTGGCCTGGAACGCCCTGCCTGTGCACGTGTTTCCTCCCACATATAATCCTGGGTTCTTTAAGCGGAGCGTGAAGAGGCACATCAGTAGGTCGTCAAGTTGAGGGCCACTCTCAATAGTAATGTGTGCTGTGAGAGTGGCCCACAATCGCTAGACGTCGTCACGACTTACCACCAGGCGGGCGGCGTCAATTTGGCGAACAAAATATAAAAAAAAAAAAAAAAAAAAAAAAAACGTAGATCTGGCTCATGGAGGAGTAGGAGGGGTTCTCCAGACAGCGCCACCGGCGGCAGCAAACATCCGCCCCAACGAATACGCACACCCCGGCTTTATCGCGGAATTGTTCCTCAATGATATAGCCCGGGTAACAGAGGTAAGACGTGTCGTCAGGGCGGCGTATCTGTGTCTCAGTTAGGAACATCACAGAAGGCCGTGCCATCACCAGGTGATGGTGGACGATATCGCGGTTCGCATGGAGTCCGCGGATGTTCGCGAACTCCACCTCAAACGAAGTCTACTTTGTGGGGTTTCTAGGGGCCGCTGTGTACCGTCTATTAACTTGTTGCACTGTCATGGTGAGATATGGGGAAGCGTGAAGACAGGGCGATATTTGGTGCGGCAGTAAGTGACAAAGTGCAGAGGCTAGGTTCGTCTAGAACCGTGTGGTTAGGTCGGAGCCGACCCGCCGGACGGAAGGGCTCCCAAACCCCCCTGATGCAAGGCCGCCGCTACCCCACACCGGTTACCACCCGGAGCGGCGACCCCACAACAGGATTATGCGCAACATGTGGGGCAGCCTACTGGGGTGGTTGGTCCCTATAAATGTATTTTATAAACAACTAGCGGACGCCCGCGGCTTCGTCCGCTTAACAAATTGTATACTTAGACCTTCCTCAAAAACCACTCTATCCATTGGTGAAAACCGCATTAAAATCCGTTGCATAGTTTTAAAGATCTAAGCATACATAGGGACGGACAGAGTTTGTTTTATACTATGTTATAATTATGATGATAAAGTATGCTAACTTTTTCGCAAATAATTTTACAATAGGACTCCAAAAACTATAGTTTTGGGCTGGACTCGAACCTGTGACTGTTTCCTATCCAGGAGGGATGTTCTACCAACTGACTGACAAGAACGTCCCTCCTGAAAAGAGAACAGCCGTTGGTTCGAGTCTAACTCAAGACTATAGTTTTTGTAATTCCTATTTTAAAAAGTTAATATATAATTTATACTACTTTAAAATTATTTTAGTTATGAATAGTTATGAGAATTAACACCAACTATAAAAAACTAAGCAGGCATATTCTTATGAGTAGGTACTGATACTCGTATTTATAAACATTTTCATTATTATTCATTTACTAGGAAAAATATACAATTAATATGTCAGAAATAAAAAGTCATAAATTACATAATACGTCCTGCATCGTTCCCGGTGCAAAGGTGACCATGATGGTGGCAGCATTGCCCCGCTGAATGGCAATGGACAATTTTTGCACCAGGAAAGACCCAGAGCGAGTGTTACCTGACCTCTCCCTTATTCTACGTCCTAACTCCGTGACAAAGCTCTTAGCTTCTGAGCCCCAACCGCCCAAGGTCTCCACCGCTAAGGGCATAAATAAATAACACTTAATAAGAGGCTTTTTTTTAATAAAAGCGAATATTCATGAATTGAAACAATGACATGAAACTGTATATGTATTCAAGAAGAAAGTGAAGGAACACTATCTCGCTTACCTTCCTTAACTATTTGTACGTTAATGTATGTATGTTTATGATAAGTTAATATGTACCTATGTGTTTATGTAGTTATAGTGTATGTAAGTTTATTAACCTTAACAACCGTACCGACCTGCACACATACCAGCATCTGATTGAACTCACTTCTCCACTCCTAGGCCCACTGGAACGGCAATGGAAGTAGGCGCCTACTTCCATTGCCGCACCTAGGGCCGCGGATTTTGTGTTGCTGCCAAGTCATTTGTGTTGCTGCCAAGTCATTATATTTGAGTAATAAGATTAAACAGTCCAACAATAAAGTCAAAACGACTTGGAATATAATTAATGCTGAAACCGGTCGCCTAAAGCCCCGTGACAATGACTTTGAATTAATTATTGATAATAAAGTCATTAACAAAGAACCAGATGTAGCACAATCCTTTAATAATTTTTTTATAGACATACCCGCGAATATAACTAGCTCCTTGAATTCTTGCCCAGTTAAAGCTCAACGTATGCTGGAAAGCGGCATGAATCAGTGTCAAGTCTCATTTAGCTTTGAATATGTAAACCCTAATGATATTATAAAAGTATTCAAGTCGCTTAACTCAAAAAAGACAGCTGACTTGTGGGGTATTTCTGTAAAATTGCTTCAGTCCATTATTGTGAATATATCTCCACATCTAGCTGCAATATTTAATAAATGTGTCAATAGTGGAGTGTTTCCTGATCTCATGAAATACAGTAAAGTGATACCTTTATTTAAAACTGGATCAAAAAGCGACCCTGGTAATTTTAGACCAATTTCAATACTACCTGCCATTAGTAAAATTTTTGAAAAAATTATATTGCAGCAATTACAATCACATTTTAATTCAAATATGCTACTACATAATGAGCAGTATGGATTCACAAGAGGTCGTTCTACCATTCACGCAGGGGTAACGCTTCTGAAGCATATTTTCAATGCCTGGGAGAATAAGCAAGATGCCATTGGTATATTTTGCGATCTCTCCAAAGCTTTTGATTGCGTTGAACATAATACCCTATTACGGAAACTCAATTATTATGGTATCAGAGATTCGGCACTGGACCTAGTTGCCTCATACCTCAGTGATAGAATACAACATGTTGATATCAATGGTAGTCGGTCTTTAGGGGCTTCTGTAGCTGTGGGCGTGCCACAAGGATCAATTCTAGGTCCATTTCTATTTTTAGTTTACATTAATGATCTACCGTTCTATGTACAGAACTTGTGCGACATTGTTCTATTCGCCGATGATACATCACTTATTTTTAAAGTTGATCGCAAGCTGAGGAATTTTGACGAAGTAAATAGTTCACTTGCACTAGTTCTGGATTGGTTTACAACCAACAATTTACTTCTGAACGCAAAAAAGACGAAGTGTGTTAGATTTAGTATGCCGAATGTTCAGAACTACTAATATTATTTTGAACGGTGATACCCTTAATCTTGTAGAATCAACCGTATTTTTGGGTATTACTCTAGACAGTAAATTACAGTGGAACGCCCAAATATCGGGTCTTGCAGGGAAACTTAGCTCTGCGGCTTATGCTATTAGTAAAGTCAGACAGCTCACGGATGTAGAAACTGCCAGGCTGGTTTATTTTAGCTATTTTCACAGTGTCATGTCGTATGGAATTTTACTGTGGGGCAAGGCAGCTGATATAGAGATCATTTTTATACTCCAAAAACGAGCTATACGTGCGATTTATAAACTGAATGCACGAGTTTCTCTTAGAGAAAGATTTAAAGAAATAGGCATTTTAACAGTTGCATCACAATATATATATGCGAATATTATGTTCGTTAAACAGAATATACATTTATACAGTATGAACAGTGACATACATGCAATAAAAACTAGAAATAAGCATAAATTGGTTGGGACGTATTATCGTTTACAGAAGGTTCATGACTCCTTTGCAGGATTTGGTGTGCGTTTTTATAACAAAATTCCTCTAAACATTATGAACCTTCCTTTGAATAAATTCAAAGTGGCTGTTAAGACACACCTCCTAAAAAAGGCATATTATACTATTAAAGATTATCTAAACGATACAGAGAAATGGCAATGAGTTGCTTGCTCATCACTCGAGCTACATAGGGGCTACTTCTGTTTGAAATGTTGTTTTATTGCTGAAACTCACTTATTATTGTTAAATTATTATTATTATGATATTGTAAGGTATGGGTACTTTGAGATTATGTGGCACCTTTAACTAGTATTGACTTTTTTTTTGTGAATAACAGATTCAAAATTTGTAAGTTCACTTGGTCCACACATGGTCACGTACTGCCCTTGCCCTCTTTTTATTGTTGTAACAGAATCATTGTATTTACTGGCGAATAAAAAGAGTGGCCGTGAGTTTTTCTTGCCAGGTTCTTTCCTCACAGGCTCTACCTATTGCCTTGCGAATCTGGCGGTAAATGTAAATGTAGAAGCATTTTCTTTTTTTTGACGTTCATAAGTGTTACTTTGTGACCTACATGAATAAAGATATTTTGATTTTGATTTTGATTTTTGATTTTGATTAAAAATAAAAAATAAAATTATTGTAACTGTTACACAATTTTTTATTTTTTATTTTGACTATAATATAACCCAATACGATTACAATTTAAATATCGTAATCGTCATTTAAATACCTAATTAGCATAGCTATCATCCTTAAACTTTAGGACACTTTGCAATCGTGAGATTAAAATGTTCACGAGCTTTTATCTTGTTAGCTGCGGTAAGCTTAAGCTCTGTGTACCTACATTGCTCTCATTGTTATAATTTTATTTTAATAACTCTCGGGCCGTAAAAAAAAAGTAAGTATCTTTTAACGCATACATTTTATATAGTTAATTTCCGGAACTTAGTAAAACTTGTAGTAATGTTGTACTAAAAATAAAAAAAAAACAAATTTGACCTTTTTGAAGCCGTTTAAAAATAAATAAAATATTTTAATTATCACTTAGTTTTTCATAAACTGACTGAATGGTTCGATTGTGAAACTTGTTTTTTTTTTTTAGTTCCGCGGCCCATGGCCGCGGCCGCTCTAACGTTCGTTGCCGGGCGTCTCTGGTTACAAGCAGAACGTATTTCCAGTGGCGCCCGGCGGACTTTGACCACCCCTGTGGTCTCTACGGGGGTTGGGTCGGGATGAGAATCCCGCGTCGTTGGGGTAGGGTTTTATCCCGCGTCAGTGAGTGAATCTGGTTGCGTGCTATGGGGCAAAGGCCCCGCAGCACGCAACCCTTCTAGCCTGCTTTTGTAAGGACGATGGGTGGCGACCCCGCCGTCCTCAGGCCCGGATCATGGAGGTCGATGGTCTTGGGCGTAGATGAGTCTGCGGCGCCCTCGCCGCTGACGTAACTCGGAGGGGAGGGTACGCTCCCTCTCCCTCTCGGCCGCCTCCTTCAGACACGGCCGCGTTCCTCCTACTCCCGCTGGAGACCATGGCTTGAAGCATGGGGTCCAGCGAGAGGGTATCCACGCCCAGACCCACTACGAGGTCCCGGCGCTGACTTGCCCACGCTGAGCACTCCACCAACGTGTGGAGTGCGGTGTTGTCGTCGGAAACCTCGCAGTGTTGACACCGGGGTGTGACCTCACGACGGATGCGAAGCATCCATGCCCGGTAACGATATGCGTCGCACGATACGTGAGGTCACCATGCTGCCTCTGCAGCCAATCGTCCATGATCGGTCTCACCGCCGCAATGATGGTGGTACCCCACTTGGGTTGCTCAAGTCGCACCCTCCATGACTCCATGAGATCCTGGCGGAGTTGGGACCTCTGGTCATCCATTTCTCGAGACGCAGGCCTGTGGTCCCGCTCCAGCGTCTCCTTGCGCCATTGGAACAATGACGCAAGGGCTCTCGCTTCCAGGTCCCATGGAGGGGTCCCGGCTAGGAGACATGCAGCCTCTCCGGAGATCGTGCGGTAGCCCCTTATTGTTTTGACGGCCAAGGTCCTCAACGGTCTATTAAGGAGCGTTGAGTTGTTGGCCTTCAAACGCGCCGCCGATACGGGAGCCCCGTATAGGGCCATACTCCGCACGATCCCCAGGTACAGTCTCCTGCAGGAAGCGTTGGGTCCCTTTAGGTTGGGCATCAGTCGCGAAAGCGCGACCGATGCCTGTGTCACCTTGGGGACCAAACTTCGGAAATGTGGTCCGAAGTTCCATCGGCTATCAAGTACGATCCCTAGATACTTCATTGAGGGCTTGATGCCGATGCTAACGCCTCCCACATTTATGCTGGAACCTTCAGGTGGACCGTTCCGAGGTCTGTGAAAACACAGAACCTCGGACTTGTGCAAGGCCACCTCCAGTCCCAGCCGCCGTATCCGACCCACGACTTGAGCAACACCCGTCGTGACCTTGAGTGCTGCCTCCTGGTACGTTGCACCCCGCGCCGTGACGAGGGTATCGTCGGCGTAGCACGTTACGCCGACGCCCTCAGGCAACGCACCCCGCAGCACCCAGTCGTAGCCGATGTTCCACAGAAGCGGCCCCAGGACCGACCCTTGCGGAACACCGCACGACACATCTCGCCGAGCTGGCCCGAGCCAGCTGGGGAAAGCTATGGCCCTCTCCGAGAGATAGGCCCCGACAATACGATGGAGGTAGAGAGGCGTTTCGTGATACATGAGCGCCTCCCTAACGCAGCTCCATGGCAAGGTGTTGAACGCGTTGGCGATGTCAAGAGACACCGCCACCACCACCTTGCCCTGCGAGACTGCTTCCTCCGTCAGGCTCTTGACGCGCATGATCGCGCTCACGGTGGAGCGTCCCCGACGGAAACCGTACTGGTTGTCCGCCAGGTCTGGCCCCACCGTCGAGAGATGCTCGACGAGGCGTTCTGCGATAATTCGCTCAAAGAGCTTACACACCTCGTCGAGCAACACGTTCGGCCGGTATCCGGACGGTGAGTCCACCGGCCGCCCCGCCTTACGGATCAGGGCCAGTTTCCCCGTCCTCCACACCTTGGGAAACTGGCCCCTTTCGAGGCATGCGCTAAAGAGCCCCATCAGTCGAGGCCAGAGTTCTTCGAGGGCCAGGACCCATGCACGACCAGGATGCCGTCGGGTCCGGGGGCAGTGATTTTCCGGCGTTTAAGCCGGAGTACTGCCGCACCTAGCTCCCCCACCCCGATTGTGTTTACTAGGATAAATTGTGTTCATGATTCTTTAATAATATAATAGATATAATAATATAAATTGTTGGATATGGTCACACAACGTCATCCCAAGGTCATCATGCCCAAACTAAGCTATAAGCTTGTGCTATGGGATCTAGACAACTGATAAACATACCTATATATTTCTAAATACTTACATAACATACATAGAAAACACCCAAACTCCGAAACAAACATTTGTGGATCACACAAATATTGGATTCGACCCGGGTATCGAACCCGAGGTTTATTGATTTAACTATGAGGATTGTCGTCAAATAAAGATAAGTTTACATATACATATTTATACCTTGTTTCTAGGATCTTACCTAATTTAAGTATGTGTAGGGCGAAATACATCGTTGGGTGAATGGTGAGCGTTGACATGTCGAAAAAGTGGCCACCCTAAATCTACAACTGAGTCGTGAGTCTCAGTCGCCTGCGATGTATTCCCCACTTTATCACACAAGTGCTTAGTTTTAGAACTCGCGAGTTCTAGAATTTAACCGAAATGACACCACCACTTATAATAGTTATATTCTATTTTAATAGAAGAAAAAAAAATTAATAAGAGAAAGTCTCGTTATGTTTTAATTTCCGCTAAAACAGTTAGTATTTTTCACAATCAGTCATGAGACTGAGTAGAATCCGACCACTACTGGTGCACCGTTTTATTTAAAAGCAAAAATTATAATTATGTTGTACTATTATGTAGATTTTGTTCCCACGTCATTCACGAGCCTATTCCCGTCTCTAGGAAATATTTGCTAAATATATATCCCTGTCCTTCCATCTTAAGGGACACCGCACGAAGTAAAAAAAATAAGTTATTTTATATTTTTCTTTTACTCTCAAATCGTCGTATGACACTTTACATTTCAAGGCTTCATTAATCGCAATGAAAGTCAAAGCTGTCAACAACAATTTAGTATTAATCTTTAATCAATTCAAGAACACCTACATTTTTTCTTATAAGATGCTTCCTGTTTCTGAGAAACTGGATTACTTCTTGAAGATAGGTTTGCGAATATAAAAAGGTTAGGTGTTGAGATATTTGTATCAGTCTTGTGTTGGCAAACGTAGTCGCAATACTAAGAAATCAAAATGTTTGTGAAGGTAAATATTCGTTTTTACCTACCTATAATAATAATATAACTAGGTTTGACTACTTCGTTAATTAATATACAATTATATTATAGTGGTAACCGACAATGTTAACACATTGCAAAGGTTAACCAACATCTAGTCAGGACGGTCTTAGGATGGGTGACCATTTCTTAAGATATTGAGATCCCTCCGTGTCTCAGAGAGCACGCTAAGCCGTCGGTCCCGGTTGTCATACGAACATCTATGGCAGTAGTTAGGTGTAGTTGGAGCCCTAAATCAAAAATCCGACCGGTCTAATCACAAAACTTCGATATCGCCCTAATGGGTTGTTTTAAATATTTTATAGTAAAAATGTTATTGTTTTTCAAAGTAATACTGGAAGTATTACTTATAAACAAGTCGGGTCTGTTATCGAAATCAAGTCCAAAATTATTTTTTTTAAACGGCGATTCTCGGTCTATTATTAACCCGCTATCAATTGGCACCAACAAAGTCTCTGGCGAAAAAATGGCGTACCTATAATAAATGATTTGCCTCGGGGGTATAATAATATAATCCTATTTAGGAGTAACAACCTTTATTACCTACTACAGGTTTTAGCAAGTGATTCTACAAATATTATATTTACGTTTCTTCTTCCTCTTTTTTTTTAAAAAACGTGGCTCGGTCGATGTCCATCGATGATTTTACCAATGACAAGGTAATGCTTGATTAGTTGATAGTCCCGCACAGAAAAACTAGTTATTCCTAACTAGCTCCAGGTGCAGGTCCAAGAAACGTTGTTCTGTATTTGAGTGTCTGGGAACCCGATTTTTGCGGAGCGCCAGAGGTAACCTAAAATGCCACCAGGCACGCGCTCAGCAAATATTGAACTCCATATTTACGTTTAATCCCCTATATCACGTTAGTTATAGACACTGCTGTTGGCTGGCATGATGACGCAATAAACAAACAATTTGATAATAACTTAGTATAATAGGTACATGGAAATGTGATCAGGCATAGGTACTTTAGTAAATGGGTTGCGCATTAATTGTCAAATAATACAATGAATATTAGCAATTAACTGCTTGGAATTCCTATATTGCTCAATGTAAAGGTTTTCATAGAGCGCCTACCCTATATTTAATATCTCATCTCAAAACGTTGTTTCAACTTATGTAGTGGATTTATGTAGCGACAGACAAAGAATTTATTATGAATTATGAAGTTTCATTATGCTAAATAATGATTTTACCGGTAGTTCACAGTAAGCTATGAACTACCATCACTTCTCATTCACATTCTGGAACTAGTAATAGAAAAAATACCAATTAGAATTCACAAAAAGAAACAATAAACAATAACAATATGTTAGGACTATTCACACAACGCCATCTAGTCTCAAACTAAGCAGAGCTTGTGATATGAGTACTAGATAAACTGATATAAATACATAAATACCTTTTTTTTTGTAAATACATGCATATTATACACAGGAAACACCCAGACTTCGGCACAAACGTATCTGTCTTCACACAAAGTTTGTCCCGACCGGGAATTGAACCCGAGACTCCGGGGTCGAAAGCCGATGCACTACCGACCACGCCACCGAAGCAGTCAAAGAAATACAAGTTAAAGAGTACATCTGTATACATCTGTAGATTAATGGGTACTTCCCACAAAAAATCATAGGATATTCATACCAACTTATGCCTTACTGAACTGAACCTATTTATTTATTGAAACAGTTCGTTGCTGTCCTCGCCCTGGTCGCCGCAGTTAGCGCATCAGACTTCTCCAGCTTTGCATATGATGTAGCAGACCCTTACACCGGTGACTTCAAGAACCAAATTGAAAGCCGCGCTGGAGACAATGTACGGGGTCAGTACTCATTGTTGGAGTCTGATGGTACTCGTCGCACCGTAGACTACGCTGCCGGTGCTGAAGGCTTCAATGCCGTCGTACGCAAAGACCCAGCGCTAATTGCTGCAACCCCTGCTATCTCTTACGCAGCTCCTGTACTTCCTTATGCCGCTGGTGCTTACCCATACGCTACTCCCTACGGTTTTGCAAGGTATGGAGGTTATCTAAGATCTGCATACCGCTACGCTGGACTCTATTACTAAAAAAGCTGGATTTGTCTGTAAATAAAATGTTTATTTAGTTTTGAGCATATTTCCTGGTTTTATTTCAAGAGTAAGGCATTGTAATTCCAAGATCGTTTTAAAGATTATCTATTGGTGGATAGTCTTTATGGTTGCATAGGGTTCTTTCTACGTTGGGAAGATCATTTTATCTAAAACAAAACGACCAATCATAAGCCGTAATACTCTATTGTTGATTTATTTCTACAGTGATATCAAAATAAGCATCTTGTAATATTAAGGCACTTAGGTTCTGATATACGTAGGTGGGCTATATTGGGACTAACCATCCCAATATGAATCAAAACTACTCTCAAAGCTGTAAAACCTGGTGTATAGAACTCACAGAAGTGAAAAATGTGTGGTACTCTTTCCACTAAAAAGGTTTAATCAATCAAGTATACTAAACTAAAGACCGTTGTATACGACGTCCGCGTTGCTCTATGTAAAGACCAATCAAAGACTGCTGACTCGTGCGAAAGAAAAGTCAACTTAATAGCCTGAAGCCAAACCAATCAATTATTGATTGTCAGGTGATTTATATCACATGAGAATGATTGAGCCTACATAATTACACTTCTTTGCTCTCTGAGTAGCAATCAGTAATTTGGTAGAAAACCATTTTTTTACCTACCTTCGTAAATGTTAGTGTTTTCTTGGATCCTTCTTTTGCTTGACGTAACGATGTAAATCTCACACTCATCCCCATGGACGATAACTTAGCAGATTGCTTGAATCTGGAAATGCTCGAGATGTGCTTGACGCGTCTGCTGATATTGATCGCGATGTCAGTGCAATACTAAGATATAAGCTTTTATATTTTGGACCGTTTTCAAAAGTAAAGAATTGCATGCATTATTGAGAGTGACTCAGCACTTATTGCGGGAACCATTTGTTTTTGAGACTAAAGATTTACTGTGACCTATCAACATTACCGTGGCTCTAATCATTGTCACTTGCATGCGGTGGACTTACTGATAAATAGACAAGGCAATAACTACCCAAGGAGCAAAAAGGAAGGCTATTATGTGGGACCAATAAGATTACTGCCGAATTTAGGGCATCCGGAAACACCTATACGAGACGAAAACATGACTTTGTGTATGTAGTTACCTATAAAGATTTAAAAGAATGGTAGATAGAGATTTCCCTGTTAACCATAAGATCATCATTCACCGAGCCTTTTCTCAACGCAGTTGAGGTCGGCTTTCCAGTTTAACTGCGATTCGGCTGAACTTCGATATTTTCCGTGAAGCGACTGCCATCTGACCTCCACAATTCATGGGCGATATCAAAGTTCTGTAGTTAGACCAGTCGGATTTTTGATTAAAGGCTCCAACTGTAACGTTGTGTGCCCGACTGACCTCACCTGAGGACCCCCTCAAAGACTCTTTCATGCGGCGAACCACGAGGACGCTTGCGCCCCACAGAGATCCCAGCCCGGTTGGTTTCTCTGTGGGAAGCGTGTTACAAGGTCTATATATATAAAAGGTACTTACCATATACAGACTAGAGGAAATAAATAAGTAACACACCTTATCCAGTACACATCATTTATTATCCTAAAAATATAAACTAGGATCAAACACTAGCAACGCATGAGACGGGTTCGAAGTAGTTGGTGTGCAATGAGATACTATCATTATAACAATAGGTAAAATCTTACATGCAAGAGCTTGTACAAGGTTGTATGCGGAGAACTAACTATAGCAGTCTCCTCGAGATATTATAACCTATTTAAAAGCCACCCTATCGATCCGTACCAACGTAATAATTTTATAATATTAATAAGATTTGAGTATGAAGTAGGCTATTAATATAGCCTGAAATACGTAGTAGGCGAGATACAACCTCTACCCAAATGCTGCACCCATGTCAGCGACCTCTTGGATCGTTGAGTACAAGCTATCTACTACAACGCCACGAGGACGATCGAGCAGAGAGGGAGGGCCAGGCCCCTACCGCCCTAGGAACCCTAGTTTGCAATAAAATTGTTTGATTACAGGGAAAAAATAAAGTAAAAAAAAATATTTCATTGCTGAAACTTGACATTTAATTTTGAATACGAAAGTAGTTGGATATTATTTTTAAAAACGAACTATAATTCCTTGGTCAACATACGCATATTCTTTACCAAGTAAAAAGAAATTTTCATATTTTCAGTGTGATTTAATAATGAAAATTTAATTTAGATCACGTCTGGCTGTTCACACAGAGTTTAATGGAGAATGTGTTATCTACGACGCAGTGTTCAGCTGTACAAGCAAAGTGACACTAATTTACTAACTGTAAGTGAAATTTTGCTTGTACCGGTTAGTTCAAGTAATTGGGTTGCGAATTTTTGCGCGACAACAGTTTCGAGAAGACGACAGGAATAAATTGATGTTTTTTTGTGAAGTCGGTTATAAAAGGATTTCAGAAAAAAATCTGTTTATCGTCAGCTATGTTTTTTTTTTTCAGATAAATTAATTTATTTGATGGATATCAGATATTTACAATAAGAATTACTATATACAAAATTATATACTAAAAATATTGACATAGTAAAATATCATTTAAAAAATCCTCGCGTCATTGCCGACTGGGAGGGTTCTCAGAATGCTGGCTGTGTTGCCACGTTGGATGGCGATACTTATTCTTTGTGCCAGAAAATTTTATTATTTTATGTTTTATGAAAGCAAAATAAGGAGGAGTAGTATAAACACCGTCTTTGTAATATCCCTAACCAAATTAATTTGTATGAAAAAGGTTTTTGATTCCAAAAGTTAATAAAAACAAGTCTCGTAAAATTTTAGCGTATCAACACTGTTACGTTAATATAATTCCTTGTTTACCCAAGTAGCAATTTTATAAAATATAATTTATAACTTCTTTTACCAGAAAAGTAATACAATTAGAAATGTAATGAGAAAAAAAGACAATATTACGTAGGTAAATTAGGTATCTCTTCTATATATATCTCATATTATAACTACCAACAAGATTTATCTCGGTTGCACGCTCGTCCAATCGCTGAAATTAACGTGTTACCCTTAAAGGTTTAAGTGAACTAGTGAACTATCTTCTTCAGTGATATCATTTACTAGAGTGATATTAATGAATACCTATATTTTGTCCAGTAATGGCATCCAATTTCTTCCACTGTCATAATTTTTGACCATTCATTTTCCAATTTTGATATGTAATAAATTTTTATTATTTTATGTCGTTGCTACCGTGGAAGATGGGAAGGCCTTTGGTGTGGGACGCTACATGCGTTGACACCTTAGCACCTTCACACCTTCCAAGCACATCAGGATGTGCCGGCGCTGCTGCTGCATCGGCTGAAGGCCTCAAACGGTGTAAATATGCTAATCTAGCCGGTGATTACATATTTGAGCCGTTTGGGGTTGAGACACAGGGGTCATGGGGTCCGAGTGCTCGTCGCCTTTATAGAGACATTGCTAAACGCTTAATCGATGCTTCTCAGGACCAGAAAGCTGGCTATTTTCTGGCCCAAAGAATAAATATCGCCATCCAACGTGGCAACACAGCCAGCATTCTGGGAACCTTCCCAGTTGGCAATGACGCGGAGGATTTTTTAAACGATATTTTGTAGTGTGGATGTTTTTAGTATATAATTATGTGTATTAATTCTTATTGTACTTAAATGAGAAAAAAAAACATTTATCAATATGACATTCTCTAGAATCGTTCTAGTATCCCCTCCCACCTTAAGTAACAGGTGTAGTTAGAATTAAAGGAAGCAACCTACATGACCAAAAACTTCGTTATATCCAGTCTAAACTACTTACTTGAAAATTCTCTGACTTTAAATGACGTTGCTTTTACCGTTTAATCCATACCCAAAGTAGGTATACTTAAGTATCGACAAATAGGTTTTGTTGAGATCGTTATAAGTTCATAATATTAGCTTAGGACTTGGATCAACATAATTTAATAATATAAATTGCAGTTCAAATACACACTTATTGGACTAACTTTCTTTGTTTAGGTATGAGATTATACTCGTAATCTGATGTGAAGAAATTTACTGGAGGTTTAGAGAAGATTGTTTATCTATTAATTTGATAGAGGTCCAAATTTCGCCAGTAGGTACCTACATAATACATGCTAAACAAACACGTGTACATTGTTCCACTTATTTAGTATCCTGGGTTTAACCTGACCGGTTTCGCTAGCCATAGTGATTGTTAATCATGTATTAGGTACTATAAGTTCCACCAAGTGCCGACAATCGAAACCTTTTTTTTTATTTCCGCGAGACCTCGGCTACTCCTATGTCAATTGCTGTGGGCGTCTCTGGTACCCACCAGAAGTAATCGAAACCATAAACTATGTACCTACAAAAGTTTACTTGGCAATCCAATTTAATAGGGGGTTGCTGTAAACCGAGAACCGATATTTGCTATATCTTCATCTACAGATCAGCAGGCACCACTTGTAATGTGTTTATGGTAAGCCTACGTACCTATGCACCCAGACAGACACATATCACGCCTGTATCCCGAAGAGGTAGGCAGACGTGCATTACACACCCACAATTTGCCAGTATTTTTTTTTAGTCCCCCGTAATAGGAGTCATGCCTATTGCCGTCACCGGGCACACACAATGGGTTACGTCCAAAATGGCCCAATGAATTTAATAAAAAGTAACAGCAATATTGTTATTTTGAAAAAAAATTGAAACCCGTTGCATTGCAAGGAAATGTTAATGAAAGGCAACAAAATCTTACGTGCTAGCCGGTGTGGCACAGCCAATTAAAGTCCTGGACGTCTCGGACTAGTCCTACGCACCCGGTGCTTTTTAACATGAACACAAGACATGTCATATATTTCCAATCAATGACTACATATTATTGTTGTATACGGGAAGCTTTCATGAATATTTTAACAACATTAAATATTAGAGGACAGAGTTTGGCAATATTTATTAAAATCGATATTCTATAAACGGCTGAATGGCATGTTATGATTAAAATAGAGTAATCAATAAGCCTGTTTATTAAGTAGGTCTTAGATTTTATATGTAAACGCAAGTTTTGTTACATACTTGTTGATTTTTAGGGTTCCGTACGCAAAGGGTAAAACGTAAACCCTATTACTAAGACTCCGCTGTCTGTCCGTCCGTCTGTCACTGTGTATCTCCGTGAACTGTGATAATTATAAATTTGTTCACAGATGATGTATATCTTTTCATATATCTATATACCGGGTGTTACGTAAGGGTTATATCAACCCGAAGCCAGCACCATCAGCTGGTCGACCAGAACCCGTTTCGATATGTCGCGACCGCTAGACAAGAAAAAAAAAGTTCATAAAAAACATTATTACCGAATAAAATACACACTTGTTTAAACAACACTAGCTAAAATCAGCTGCTTCGGTCATCGAAATTAAAATAGGTACAAATAATGCGCGCCTGTGAAAAGCCTTCCGTCTCACTCCTGGTAGGAACATTTTGTCTCTGTTTCGCATCAAGCGATGCCGCACGATCATGCGCTCGGTCGAGTCACGAAGTTTCCTAGAATTTTATTTAAAATCATTTAGCAAGGTCACAGGTCAGTTCAGTTCCATTCTTTGCTTTGTGTAGTGAGGTAGCTAAATAATTGTTTAGTGTGTTAATTTGTGAGTTGTGTCAAGTTGTGTGTGATAGTGATTGTGTTGTGTAGTAATGGTTCTGAGTAACGAAGAGTATTACGAGATGATGCTTTGTGTAGGAGCATCAGAAGGCAATTTGAGCGCTGCCCGGGATCCCTAAGCCCTATAGCCCTAAGGGATCAAAAGTTATAGGCCAAAACCTATGGCGTGGTGCGGCGCGAAGTACCGCGCAAGACACCGTACTAGTTTTAAGTATTAGCAGTGAAGTATACTAACTTTTTCTTATATAAAATTTACAATATGAATCACAAAAACTATAGTATTATTGTGTACAGAATTTCGATATCGCCCTTGGGTTGTGGAGGTCAGATGGCAGTGGCTTCACGGAAAATATCAAAGTTCAGCCGAATCACAGTTAGACTGAAAAGTCGACCCCAACTGAGTTGGGAAAAAGCTAGTTGGGAATAATAATAATCTGAAAGTGTGCGTCTGTGATTGAGGACGTGCCTGAGTGAAAGTCCTAATAGCATGTTGTGCTCCTTGCTACTGTATCCTGTGTCCCTCAAAGGCTAGACAAATTATAGGTAGTTAACGAAGACTCATCCACGCCCAAGATCATGGATCTCCATGATCGGGGCCTTGAAGAGCGGGATAGCCACCCACCGTCCTTACAGAAGCAGGCTAGAAGGGTTGCGTGCAACCAGATTCACTTACCGACGCGGGATAAAACCCCAACGACGCGGGATTATCATCCCGACCAAACCCCCGTAGAGACCACACAGGTGGTCAAAGTCCGCCGGACGCCACTGGAAATACCTTCTGCGTGTGTACCAAAGACGCCCGGCAACGGACGTAAGAGCGGCCGCGGCATTGGGCCTGGAAATTTGAAAAAAAATATTGGCAGGTACATGGTAAATCTGATTAGGAACAACCTTCATAGAGTTACACGATTTCGCGTGAAAAAGGAATTAGTCGACTTCTGTTTGCTTTTAATTATCGTGTTTGTTTACTTACGGCAAATAATACGCAAATGAAGCTGTTGGCGGGTTGGTATTTGTGTAAGCTATATCGTCCTAAAGGATTCCATTCATCAGGAAAAGTACTTACCTGTCTCCAGTTTTGATATCCACCTGTAGGTATAATTATTAAGTATTTTAGCAAGTAGCAATTGCAAGAAATAAGACGGGGACAAGATTTACAAATATATTAAACAAAAAAAAAACAGCCTCTAACATCCGGCTTTCCTACAAGCGCCCACAATTAGGTATATGGCATCCAGCAGGGGTGGATGGGCGTATACCGTCCTTGAGTCAGTCCTAGGAGGCACACATGGACACTCAAGCAGCGGTTAAGGTATCCAGCACACTCTCCTAGTCCCTACTCGTAGCAAATATCAGTAATGTGCCGAGAAGGTCATTGACCCGCCGCTGACTTTTATAATTACTGGTGGCGCCATCTAGTTACGTCTTTGGTACTAATGCAGTAGTACGAACTAGTACGGCGAGTGGTGCAATCTATAGATCCGCGGTGGTAGTCCCGTTACAGTATGTGTTATCATTATTTATATTTTACTAGCGGAGGCCCGCGGCTTCGTACGCTTGACAAATAGCACACAAAAACGTCAGTACGTACTTAAAACAAAAAATATCATTGCTTCTATATTTACATGAACTGCCAGATTCGCAAAGCAATAAGTAGAACCGAGAGAAAGAACCTGGCAATAAAACTCTCGGTCACTCTTTTTCAATAATTGACTCATTTATACATTTTCTTAAGACTACATGTGGACGAATGTACATTAGCTTGTACCTTCCTTGTTGTAAAGTTGACTTTAAACATTTAAAGAGTTTTCTAGACGTTTTATGAACTTTTGTTGAAGCATTTGAAGCTAAATTTTTATGAGCGATGTAAACAATGTATTACTGAACAATTTTACTCGTATGGTTTTCCTTTTCTTATGAACTTATTTTGAAACATATCTAAAAAGAAGGAGCTTATTTGGAGGGTACTTCCCAAGACCATTTGGTCCAATTTACAAGTTATATTAAATTATACTGCCAAAAACCCCTCGTGTGTGACGAGGCCTTTTTTAGGATTCCGTAGTTAAAGTCTCGGACACGTTATAGTTTCGTCATGTCCGTCCGTCCGTCTGTCCGTCCTCTACCGTCCAAACGGTTGATACTAGAAAGATGAAACTTTGTATAGATATGTGTGTTTATTACGTCGACAAAGTGCTAACATAAAATCATGACAAGTATTTTTTTTTGGGGGTAGCTACACGTAATGTGGGGAAGATTTTTATTTTTTGTGTCTTACTCATAGTGGGGGTATTATTAGATTTTTTTTTTGTAAAAACAGAGTGACACTCTCCCCCTCTCTAAAAGCTAAACGGCTAGCTCGAAAAATCTAAAAAAAATCATGATGATAGTACATGTACTGAACTTTAAATTAAAATTATAACGGGTTAGATTAGATTGTTAGTTCAGGAGTTATAGAGACTATTATGGTTTACTACGGAACCCTATTATATGCGTGGCCCGACACGCACTTGGCTGGTTTTTTTTGTGAGTGTTACTCATTATTATTACTATATACTCATATAGTGTTGTACTTTACTTTTTCAAGTAAATTCAAACTTTTGCCCTATCTTAAGTTTTTTGGACAAATTTATCAAAAGACTGTTCAAATACAAGCGCATACAAGTAGTTTCAAAGAACAAACATTTTTACTTCTGTCCCTAATTTATTCAGGGATGATATTCAACTTAAATATTACCCTCTTGAGGATTTAGGGGAAAAGAATATCCCTTTAAGGCAGTTTTATTACTCGTCAGGTCCAATGATTAATGGTGAGGGTTTTTTTTTGTTTTAAAGAAATAGTGGAATCGTATTTTATATTACAACTTTTTTCTATTAAAACTATAGTCCGAGATGCCCAGGACTTTAATTGGCTGTGCCACAGCGGCTGGCACAAGGGTATTAATTTTTTTTTCAAAATTAATTTTTTATTAAATTCATTCGGCCATTTTGGACAAAACACATTATAAATGTGTCCGGTGACGGCAATAGGCTTGCTCCCTATTACGTGGGACTAAACATACTGGCAAATTGTGGGTGTGTAATGCACCTCTGCTTACCCTTTCGGGGATATAGGCGTGATATGTGTGTGTAAGTATGTACTTTTTTATCTCTATATATAAAAATTTATCCCTATTTCCCTTGGTCACGCCATTACCCGTGAACGGCTGGACCGATTTCGCTTATCCTTTTTTTGTTGTGTTCGTAATTATCAGGAGAAGGATCTTATGGAAGAAAAAAAAAGTTATGCGGAACATTAGAAAAATGAAAGCGGTACGAAGTTCGCCGGTACAGCTTGTTTAAAATAAAAGTGTCATAATACTATTGAATTATACATAGGACAGCATAAAATCTAACATACCTATCTTTTCGTCAAGTGACCACAGTACATTGGTAACATTCAACTCTAGAATGTTTCGAATAACTTTCTGTATAGCGAGCTCAACAGTAATTTATTTAGTAACAAAGTTTTGTGAATGTTAACATAATACTAGGGCACAAAGGTACGAAGATACATTAAGTACCCAAAGTTCTATGTAAGTGTCGATTCTAAAATTGACTATCTAGCTAATTTTAATTCAAACCTGTTCAATGGATTATGAATGATTAAGGAACAGACATCCTCAATATAAAACCTACCACACTTGAAGATCTTTACAAAATAAATGTTTTTAACGTATTTGTTTGACTACAAATAAAAATAATTACTTGTTTCAGGTAATAAAAAGGTTTCAAGAAGATAATATCGATTCCAAGTTAAACAGAAACATTCAAAACGAACATTGTCAGCGAGCCTATATATGCTGTTTTCAACCACTATTAGTGTTCTTGCCAGAGGCAGAGATTTTAATAAGGCATCTAACAATTCAATGCAGTTAAATTTCATCATCACCAACATGCAGGTATTATTGTATAATATAGGTAGTACTTACCAACGGAACTGCAGTGGCTAGCTAAATACCGACAACGACATGACTATTAAAGCTTGAATAGGTACTTAATTAGCTTTTAAGAAAATTGTAGGGCGCTTGCAATATCGATTTCAGTCAAGTTTGCTTCAGACAACTTTGAAATGTAAAACGTTTGAATGAAAATAGTGATAGGAATAAATTTAATATAATGTTGTTCCAGTCAGTTAGAAAGGTAATGTATGAAAGGTAAATTTAATAACAAAATTCCTCTAAACATTATGAACGTTCCTTTGAATAAATTCAAAGTGGCTGTTAAGACACACCTCCTAAAAAAGGCATATTATACTATCAAGGATTATCTAAACGATACTGAGAAATGGCAATGAGTTGCTTGCTCATCACTCGAGCTACATAGGGGCTACTTCTGTTTGAAATGTTGTTTTATTGCTAAAACTCACTTATTATTGTTAAATTATTATTATGATATTGTTAGGTATGGGTACTTTGAGATTATGTGGCACCTTTAACTAGTATTTGACTTTTTTTTGTGAATAACACAGATCCATAATTTTTAAGTTCACTTGGTCCACACATGGTCACGTACTGCTCTTGCCTGCCTTTTTATTGTTGTAACAGAATCATTATATTTACTGGCGAATAAAAAGATTGGCCGAGAGTTTTTCTTGCCAGGTTCTTTCCTCACAGGCTCTACCTATTGCCCAGCGAATCTGGCGGTAAATGTAAATGTAGAAGCATATTCTTTTTTTGACGTTCATAAGTGTTACTTTGTGACCTACATGAATAAAGATATTTTGATTTTGATTTTAATGCATCATGTATGAATAAGTACCTATAACATTAAATATGATTGTGCATTTTTTAAGAAAGAAAGAAAGAAAATATGTTTAATTCGCAAACACAGATATGGCGATTATAAGCATCTTAGATAACTAAACACATACACAGGGAGAAAGTAAAAGTAAAAAAAACGCGCCTACGCGCTACATCTGCGTGGAATTTGGTCTCCTCTCAGCTTATGCTGACAAAGGCAGACCCACATTTGCCAGCGCTGGTTTCAGAGGAGGCCAGCGACACTGACAATAGCGCACCCATGCAGTATCTCACCAGCACGGTATCATGGCATGTACTGAGTCGAGTGAGTGAGTCTAATAAGAAATAAATAAAATTAAACTAGGTATGCAATGCATGCTACGAGTAATAATTGCAAATGTTGAGCGGAGCAAATTTCCGGTCGAGCCGTTTCGGAGGAGTTGGCACATAAACGATTTACACTTGTCGTCTAAGATAGAGCTTCGTTTCGCATCGCTAATTATACAATAAATAAGTGACAGTATGTGTAATGTTACAAATTAATGACAATGTACCATGTAAGTAAAAAAATCTGTTACTATAACTCCATAGCATATGGAATTTTGCTAACTTTAAAAAAAAAAATTATAATATGAATCGCATAAACAATACCTATAGCCCTTGGGATAAACTTGAACAAGTTGTTCCTTTTCCAGGGAAAACGCTCAACCAACTGACCTAGGCAACACAATAACTATCAAAACTTGCATTCATATAGTAGGTATCATCATTCACCGAGCCTTTTCCCAACTCAGTTGGGGTCGGCTTTCCAGTCTAACTGCGATTCGGCTGAACTTCGATATTTTCCGTGAAGTGACTGCCATCTGACCTTCACAACCCATGGGCGATATCGAAGTTCTGCAGTTAGACCGGTCGGATTTTTAATTTAGGGCTCCAACTACCCCTAACGACTGCCATAGATGTTAGTATGACAACCGGGACCGACGGCTTAACGTGCTCTCCGAGGCATATAGTAGGTATATGAACTGATAATGAATATTACCAATATCGCGACTCAGGGTGTCGTTTTCTACAGAGACGTCCTCTATCACAGCTTATACTAACTGTACCGTGTGAATCCAATACCCTGTAACTACGAAATAAGGATTTAAAAAAAAAACGAAAAGTAAACTTTTTGGCATACCTATTAATACTTTGTTATGACAAAACACTATATCCTGCAAAGTGCGAAGATTATTTGGCAATACAGTGTATTAAACGTTACCGTGTTTTGACAAAGCGCGAGTACAATAAAATGCGATAATGCGCTTGCAAAGGCGCGGAGTTTATTTTGGCAATAGACGGTATTTACACAGCGTTGGGTGCAGTGTTTTGATATTATTTTACCTGTACCTTTAAGGAAATAAAGTCTAATTTGCGTTGTTATATCTCAAAGCTTTTCATATAAATTAAAAAAAGTGTGAACGTGGTACGATGAAACAGGCTTTAAGGAATCGAAAAAGCGTTGTTAATTCAAAACACTGTAACTCTAGATACAGTGTATTGGATTCACACGGTACACTATAGTACTGACTTTAGCGATACTCATAATATCTATTATATTATACCATCCATACTACAACAGACCACACTGGCGTAATGGTGTCCAGCACGATGGCCGCATTACCCCACCTGGATGCGTATGACCAATCTTAATCTTTGTACCAGGCACGCCCCGGAGCGAGAGCTACCCAGAGAGTGATCGCTTCCTGCAACTATGACCTATTTCTTTTATCAATGACTTCGCTTCTATGCCCCAATTGCCTATTATTTCGAAAGCCACCAGAACGCAATTATCGCGTACTTAGTGTTGCCACTTCATATAATCTGCGTATTGATTTATTTACGTTTCATTTACGGCAGTACTGTTCGTCCTACGCCATCTTAATAATATCATAGCAGACAATTATTTACACAAAAGATTCGAATCTTGCTCAAATATAATTTACATTCGGAAACTGGATGTTGGGAAATCAAAAGTGACGTTTCAATTCTATTTAATTTAAACTCAGAAGTTGAAATATGATTGAAATATTTTGTGCCAGCTTATTAAAATAACGTCGAACATTTCCGGTCACCTGTCAAAGCCACCATATTATAAAATATCTACTTGAACATTTCGGGCTGTAAATGGAAATTAAATTTTCCTAAAATATTTTTGCGTGTATCACTTAACTCACATTATTTTCATGTTATAATTTTTTTAATAAAAGTGATTCGTCGTATAACTTTTTTCATTTACCTTATCATTATTCTATGTAGGTATTTTCGGCGGTAACTTTATTCCCACGAAAAGCCTCGTGGTTGGGAACTTTAATGTTGGCCAGAGCCTCGTCTGTTGAGCAGCTGGAGCACCACTTGCAGGTGAGATTTTGCACCCTCACAATATCATTGTAAAAATAGTATTCTCATGTTCTTCTTCTTTTTTAATCCATCGATGATCATCGATTATTTCGCCAATGTAACGTTTGATTTTTACCGCACAGAAGAACTAGTTAGGTAATACTCTGAACTAGTTCACGGTGCGGGACAAGGAAACGTTGTTCGGTATTGCAATTGAGCGTTTGGGCCTGGATTTTATCCCGAAGGTATCCATCATAAACCTACGACGTGACGTCTGTAGCTTGCTTAGTGTTAAGGCGCCAATTTATAGTAGGTATGTAGTCGTACTATAATTCCCAAAAAAGACTTTTCTTTTCTGTTCTGTAATAATTACTGTCTCTCTGTCATAATTATTAGTTCCAACAAGTGCTGATAGTCGAAAGCATAAATTTATAGGTCTTGGAATGGTTGCAAGTATTATGTAAGTAGGCATTTATCTCAACACAGCAAAATTTATGAAAAAGATCATGTTTGTGTGTACTGAGAGCCCACTTTTATTTTTGCGGATTTTTGCATTTAACTAACAATAATGCTTAGTAAAAGTTCAATAGTTCATCATATAATCATCAATAGTTATGGTCGCAATAGAACTACAAGTTATTTTAAATGTTCTTGTCACGATTTTTCGGTGCAAAACTGGAATAGAATTTCGTAATGAAATTCCGAGGAGATTCATAGCTCGCTCTGAAGAGTCGCTTTTATTCGAAGGGTTGGAAATATTCAGTCTTCGAGAAAAATATAAGACCCTATTCTCTGGTTACATTTTATTTTTATGTTTCTGAAATGTATGTCACCTAACAATGTCATTGATTTTTTTTAGTGTTTGAGTTTTGGCGAATTTATTGTGTGAACTTTTAAAGAAAACAACTAATTGTCAGAGTTAAAGAATCTTATACTAATATTATAAAGATGAAATATTTGATTGTTTGTTTGAAGTGTCCGTAAGTACTGATCCGATTTTGGAAATTCTTTCACTGATATTTAGCTACATCCCTGAGCAACATAGGCTAATATTTATCGCGGTAAGTATTATATATAATAAGCTAGTAAATAATAATTTTAAAATGATGTAGGTATGTACTATTAAAATTATAATTATGTTATTTATTATCACTGTGATTACTTCATTTTTCGTAAAAGCTTTATTGTTTTTACGAAAAATGAAGTAAATAATGGTGGTCCAAATATTATAGAGTGGATGTGCACTGAATTTATTCTACTTTCAAACGACTAAAACATCACAGCCAAAACTATGTGCACGAGGAATTTCTTAAGATAAGAACAATACTGCTGATCAAAAGTGTATGTAGTCTTCTAGCTGGAGACGAGTATAAAGAAATAGATAAAGATAGAGTAGGTACCTATGTACACAAAATAAAAAAGTGTCCATTTTTTGTCTGTCTGTATCTCCGTTTCAACAACCAAACTCTTCAGTTTTGATCTCATACTTATACAAGCTTGCTGTTGTCAGAAACATTTGATTAACAATTACTTTCTCAGATAATTAAATTTTAACGAGTGTTGATTATGTTTACCGAGGTTAAACATGCTATGAACTCATTTTGTAAAGTTAAGTTAAGTGTGATTTCGCTGATAACTTTGGCTTTGATTAACTTTGAAACGGCAATTTATTAGGGTAAAATATATTAAAGGAAACAGTTTCATATTTTAATGTCATTTTATGCGAACATTCCGAAAGATTTAGGTCCTTAGTATAATTAATTGCTATTACCACAGATAATATAATATAATTGTTACTATGCATATCGTGGGTCACAATCTGTTACCATCATATACATCAAATTTTTAGATATAAGGTTAATTAAACTTTAAAATAGTTTAATCACACTAATCACGATCTTATCATACCATGATAAGTACTCTATTTTAAAATAATAATATATCATCATCTTTTTGTTTGTAATGACAATCAGATTATTATTTTGTTGCTACCACTAACTTAATAAGCTGTGGTAAATGCCGTTGGCAACATAATTTGACTGCTTCGGTAGCGTGGTCGGTAGTGCATCTGCTGTCGATGCCGGAGTCTCGGGTTCGATTCCCGGTCGGGACAAACTTTGTGTGATGTCACATACGCTTGTACAGAAGTCTGGGTATTTCCTATCTATACTTATAATAAATCTGTAGAAGTGAAAATTCTGTACATTGAAAATATCAAAAAAATAAAAGGCAGGGGGTGTTACTAGACCGACACCGAGCTAGAATTTTTTTTTGTCTGTCTGTCTGTTTGTCAGGCATCTCGCAAAAACTACTGGTTCGATTACGATGAAACTTGGTATACTTATTCTTCCTTCCTTATTCTTTCCGTACTTTTATCCCGGAAAAAATATTCAATAAAAAACAAACTTAATTTTGCGGTTCGATCCCTAGACCCGATTACTGTACCAACCGCAAATAATAAGTTTGTCGTAGGTTACGTCATCCGCAGTGGAGTTCACTAAGGGGCGCTGCACACGGCTAAGATACTATAATATTTTATCTTAAGATACAATATCGCTCAACAGCTATACATAATAAATCAGTAACTGGTGATCAAGAAAGCTATAACACGCAGGCGGAGCTGCGTGCAACAGCTAGTGTATAATATGTATGTATTTACAAAAAAAAAAAAAATATATATATAAAATGTAGATACCTGTACCTTAAGTAATGTTATATTATTTTGCTGTATATTTACCCAAATAAAAATAAATTAAACCCGACGGTACGCTGCCTCACTTATCTGCTTCTGTAAACCGTCGTGGATACCAACCCGCCGTCCGCGGTATTATTTAAAGAAGACATATATTGGTCATCTTAACTCAGTGGTCAGAGCATTCCCATTATTAAGGGAAGACCATGGGTTCGAGTCCTGTCGATGAGCTTTCAGTTTTTGTGATTTAATTTATAAGTTCTATCTTAAAATTTTAGACAAAAATTCTTATTTGATATAATTTTTTTTAAGAACTTTTATTAAGTATTAAGAAAGAAATTACTGAGCTACGATGACCAATCGGTGACCAATCGGTCATCGTATGTGACATTGATTAGAGCGTTCCCCCTGTTGAGGAAAGGCCGAGGGTTTATCAGTTCTTGTAATTTATTTATAATTTCTTTCTTAATATTTTATTGCTTTGAAATAGAAAAATATATGTTACTAAGTACATAGTAATGACATACAAACTAAAGAAACTATAACAATGAGGGAGCTAGATTACTGAAGGTACTCCATCTGCTAAAAGCTGTATTGTAGTAGCTCCCTTTGGACGTCATAGAACAGCAAAGATTACTCTGAAAGTCAAGAAAATTACATGTTGAAAGTAGCTAAGGTATTTCTTAATGTACGTCGGTATTTGAGCTCTTCTATCTTTATTCTATACTTATAACTTTATTATTGTTATTATAACAATCGTCATTACTATCTAGTTGAAAGAGGAAAAATTTGACTGATTGACTGGACCGATTTGCAAAAATCTTGGACCCATTTTGGACTACGCGGATGCCTGCTGTTTGTACGCTACTGAGGAGCTGTTAGACAAATTTAAGCGCTTACAAAATTTATGTATCCGTTTTTTTTTTTTTTTTTTTTTTTATTTATTTTTGTACACACACAGTAAATAAAACAGTAAATGGATACAAACTAAACATGTATACAATGGCGCCACTTATCTCTAAAGAGATCTCTTCCAGTGGGCCTAAGAGAGGAGATCGTGATGCAAACAGGTCCTGATGTGTGTGCAGGTTAATAAACTTACATAAACTATATCTACATAAATACACAAATACATACATAAAAAGATATATAAACATACATAGACGTACAATAATTAAGGTAAGGAAGCGAGATAGTGTTCCTTGACTCTCTTCTTGAAGCCAGACACAGTTCTGCAGTTCCTTATATCGGTTGGAAGAGCGTTCCACAGTCTGACGGCATGAACGGAGAAAGAGTAGGAGAAGAAGTCAGATTTGTGGGAAGGACAATTGAGGCGGTAGGATAGGTGAGGCCGGCACGATTCATCTGATGCACGCATCAGTGTGAACCGCTCCCGCAGGTAGGAAGGATATGAGGGATTGTGTAGGACATTGAAGAGGAGACATAATAACCGAGTATTGTTTTCAATCTGCGTAAGTATGATCACGTTTCGCACTTTCGCAAGGAACTCAAGTGGCTCCCAATCCGCCTTCGCAGAGACACTCGGATATTATGTCTCCTTTTTAATATCCTGCATAATCCCACCTATCCTTTTCCTAAATATCCCTCCCACAAAACTGATTTTTATTCCTATTCCTTTTCCATTCATGCGGTCAGGCTGTGGAACTCTCTCCGCACGGACATACAAAGCTGTAATAGAACTCTTCTATTTAAAAATAAAGTAAAAGCACACTACCACTCCTCTTTATCTTAGTTATATAAATTGGGTAATAATATATTGTGGTCTCTTATATATTTAAGTATATTATGGTACAGTATGTATTTATTTATGTATATATTATAATGCACCTCTAGTTTTTGTAAGTTTATTTTTATTGCACTGCACACACGTTGCCCCTTGTCACCTTTACATCTTCTCTCTGGCCTGCTGGAAGAGATTACATTAGGAATAAGTAGTGCCCTTGTACTAACTGCTCACTGTTCTCTTTGTATTCTCTGTGTGTTGTACATAAATAAATAAATAAATCTTTCAGCAATATAAAGTTGAATTCTTTAGGATGAAAAAAATAACTTGCCTACCCTCAGCTTTGACTGCGTGTTATAGTATTCTTGTCCACAAAAACCCACTCATAGCCGAGATATAAAGTGGCACCGGCGGACTTTGGACACCTATTCTATAGTAAAATGCGGCAGGCCGCATTTTACTATAGAATGTCAAGGGGTTGAATCGGGTGTTATCCCACATCTTTAGGTTTCATATTTTATTCCGCGTCAGTGAGTAAGAACGTGCATATAGATACCTGAGGATACGATAAGGCCTGCTTCTGTAACAACAGTGGGTTGATAACCCGCCGTCCTCAGGCCCTGAACATGAAGGTCGGTGGTCCTGCCTGCCTGACCTGCTGACATAACGAGCCCATGGCATTTCTGAAATTCCTGACAACGACAATATACTCCAAATTACGAAGGACAAAAATAAATGCCAAAATATGGGTGCAGTAAACGCATTTACCTACACTTTCGATAATGTAAATGTACTAAGTATATAAAATTAATAATTTTAAGAAAAAAAATAACTTCAACCGAAAACTTAAAAGTAAATAGGGTTATTGTAAAGTTCTCTTCAATACAAATTAATCAAATTCAAACACAACGTAACTACTGTAAATCGTTGATGAGTTCCCTCGACTGGCTCTCGGCTCCCTCATCAGATCGTCTCCAAACATTCATTAAATGGTAGTCCTAATACCTAATGAAAAAAAAAATAACAAACGTACACACTAGTCGCTCTCGTAGTTTTTGAAGGTTCTCCTCGATAGGTGACACAGGCATCGGTTGCGCTTTCGCGACTGATGCCCAACCTAAAGGGACCCAACGCTTCCTGCAGGAGACTGTACCTGGAGATCGTGCGGAGTATGGCCATATACGGGGCTCCCGTATGGGCGACGCGGTTGACGGCCAACAACTCAACGCTCCTTAACAGACCGTTGAGGACCTTGGCCGTCAAAACAATAAGGGGCTACCGCACGATCTCCGGAGAGGCTGCATGTCTCCTAGCCGGGACCCCTCCATGGGACCTGGAAGCGAGAGCCCTTGCGTCATTGTTCCAATGGCGCAAGGAGGCACTGGAGTGGGACCACAGGCCTGCGTCTCGAGAAATCGATGACCAGCGGTCCCAACTCCGCCAGGATCTCATGGAGTCATGGAGCGTGCGACTTGAGCAACCCAAGTGGGGTACCACCATCATCGCGGCGGTGAGACTGATCATGGACGATTGGCTGCAGAGGCAGCATGGTAACCTCACGTATCGTGCGACGCAGATCGTTACCGGGCATGGATGCTTCGGTAGCTATCTGTTTCGCATCCGTCGTGAGGTCACACCCCGGTGTCAACACTGCGAGATTTCCGACGACGACACCGCACTCCACACGTTGGTGGAGTGCTCAGCGTGGGCGAGTCAGCGCCGGGACCTCGTAGTGGGTCTGGGCGTGGATACCCTCTCGCTGGAGACCATGCTTCAAGCCATGGTCTCCAGCGGGAGTAGGTGGAACGCGGCCGTGTCCTTCTGCGAGCAAGTCGTACTCGCGAAGGAGGCGACCGAGAGGGAGAGGGAGCGTACCCTCCCCGCCGAGTTCCGTAGTCAGCGGCGAGGGCGCCGCAGACTCATCTACGCCCAAGACCTCCATGATCGGGGCCTGAGGACGGCGGGATCGCCACCCGTCGTCCTTACAGAAGCAGGCTAGAAGACTTGCGTGCTGCGGGGCCTATGCCCCATAGCACGCAACCAGACTCACTCACTGACGCAGGATAAAACCCTACCCCAACGACGCGGGATTCTCATACCGACCCAACCCCCGCAGAGACCACAGAGGTGGTCAAAGTCCGCCGGGCGCCACTGGAAATACGTTCTGCTTGTAACCAGAGACGCCCAGCAACTGACGTTAGAGGGGCCGCAGACTAAAAAAAAAAAAGGTTCTCGTGGATTGCTCCGGGTTCCCTTATAATGGGACCACATTGGAAATATCTCTTTTCCAACAAAAAAAGTATTAAAATCATTTTCATATACGAAAGTTATTCGCGTAAAAAAAACTTAATTATTCGGTCGAAATGGCAACCTCTTTTTTTAAGTCGGTCAAAAACTACGGAAACTAAACTAGAAGTCATTGTCTGTGCCTGATTCCATTAATAATTTATATCCAAACAATTTTAATTAAAATGCCTTGGAATTAGGAGACGTGAAAAGATTTTCGTGTTTTCCAATTCAGATTAGTATCAGCCATTCAGTACTGTGCCATCGAAATTTAATTAAACAGTTTCACAGATCAATCTGGGACGAAACAGAACATTTTCAGTATATTCTAATTACTTAGAGCTTACGCAAGAGCCATTCCACGCGGGATTCATTGGCGGGGCCATTCCATGGCAATCATGGCCATTGTGGCTTAAGAAAGTCTTTTTTTATTTCTTACTAGCAATTTTCCGTCAATTTGCTTTGATTTCACATATTAAATACGCCCTCAACTTGCTTTAAATTTATGTAAACGTACTATATACTTATCATAGTACAAAACAAAGTGGCTTCCCGCGGTCTGTTTGTCCATAGGGATGCTTATATCTTTAAAACTACGGCGACGATTTAGGCAACGGATTTTGATGCGGTTTTCACCAATGGATGGTTGCCGAGAAAGGTTAAAGTATATAATTTGTGCAGCGAGTGAAGCCGAGGGCGTCCGCTTGTATAATATAAAATCATTTATGAAAACCGGTGATATGATAACTTTTTCCCGTTGTCCAAAGATGAAATAAAGCTGAGTTTAGTTTTGTTGGTAAATCGCTACAAAATCCTGATACGGAGATATTTATAGCTTCTACATAAAACATATTATATCCAGAATAAACCACACTTTTGAATTTTCCTTGTGTTAAAGTACTTCAATTCTATTCGATTTTTGTGGTCAAAACCACTTGGAAATTAGTTCACCAAATTTTAGTTTTTGGCGAGCAAAATACTTACAGCTTGAAACTTTGTTGTATAATAGTGTAGTGATCTTCTTTATTTATTACGAAGGCGGTAAACATGGTCTCAGGGGTCTCCTGCGGTGCAAATTACTCTGAGCTGGAACAACTGTTATATAATTCATACCCTCACAACTGAAAAGACCGGTATTATCGGTAGTTTCATAGTAAATGGATCGCGCGGTATGATGAAATATTTCTCATGTCGCTTACGCTGTTCTGTTTTTGAACTTGGCTGGCCAGACTGACGTGTGTCTCGATATCTTATAATTATAGAGGGGATAAATAAATATTATGTTAGGACATCTACGCCCAATACAGTCTCAAGTTAAATAAAACATTCATATTAAAATTGCGCTGCATTTTAATAGAACCGTTTTCGCGACACGTTACCAAGATAACTACGAGTATTATCCTATGAGCGAGTTTCAATCCCAATCTGTGCAATGATTTACACCATTACCCGTGATTAATTACAAACATGTTTGTAGCTCATTCTAAAACCTACACTTTATACCTAGTGATCAGGGTATGTGTTTGATTGAAATTGGTTAAAAAAGGTGTGAAAATGTGCCAATTTCTAATTTTCTTTGTTAATTTTGAAGCATGAACATTTTTATAAAATCTCGCGGCCCGAGACCGCGGCCTTTCGTACGTCCATTGTCGAGCGCCTCTGGTGAGCTCGCAGCGAATTTCCAGTGGCGCTCGGCGGACTTTGGCCACCTGTAAGGCCTCTTCGAAGGTTTGATCGGGATGAAAATCCGGGTCGTTGGAGTTGGGTTTTATCCCTCTTGGAGATCACAGGACGTGACCCTTATAACCTGCTTCTGTAAGCACGGTGGATCCCGCCATCCTCAGACCCCGATCATGGAGGTCGATGGTCTTGGGCGTAGATAAGTCACTTCATACTTCGGAACTCACCAGGGAGGGTTCTCTCCCTCACCCTCTCGGCCGCCTCCATCCCCAGCATGACTTACTCGCAGAAGGACACGACCACATTCCACTCAATCCCGCGGGAGACCATGGCTTGAAAAATGGTCTCCAGCGAGAGGGTATCCACGCCCAGATCTACTATGAGGCCCCGGCGCTGACTCGCCAACGCTGAGCACTTCACCAACGTGTGGAGTACAGTGAAGCATGAACATAAACGACGCGATAAAGAAACCTTTTAAAAGTCCAAAATCAAGTGAAATAACATTTCAATTCGTTATTCAGTTATTCTTTTCTTTTAACTCTGAGTAAAACGATCCGGCTACTAACCAGGGAGGAGCAATATCCGAAGAGAGATTTGTACGAGATCCCGGAAGCGTGCAATGGATTTTGAATAAGGTAAGGAAAATTGTCTTGTTCAAATGTGTGAAAGTATTGGCATTTACAAATACGTACGTTTACACGTCCACTGGACTGGTCTGGACTTAAATACATTCGGTCGGTTATTAATAAATAAATATATTGTTGGTATGTTTCCATCTTGTTTCACACTTAGCAAATTATATCCTACTAGCGGACGCCCGCGGCTTCACCCGCTTGTTAAGTTATATACACTTAAACCTTTATCGAGATCCACCCTTATTGGTGAAAACCGCATCAAAATCCGTTGCGTGGTTTTAAAGATCTAAGCACATTTAGGGAACAGAAGCGGCTTTGTTTTATATACTATGTTAGGATATGATGAGAGCTGCTTCAGTATCTATCATTATACTTTATTTCATAATTATGCCGATGTATGCTCATATGAAAAATAGTAAATAATTATAAAAATAACTTGATGAGAAATTCTTTTGCGGTGCCGTGCTATTCCACAACGTCATTCTGCGCCTGGCCTTAAGTTTTGGTCGATTAAGGCTGAGGCTAGGCTAGTACGGATGAGGCTTTAGCAAACAATCGCTCTAGGTAAGTGGCAATACGCTCGCTCTCAATTACGTACCTAAGTAACAAAGTTACTGGCAAAAGGTAGGAATATAATATCCCGCGTTTTGATCCAAGGGCCTTCCTAGTAGTGAAGTGGTAGTTGGGAGGTATTGAAACGATTAGTAACAGTATGTGAATTGAATTTATTAGCGAAATGTATTTGTATTTATATCATACTAGTATAATCCCTGCCTTGACACAAACAGGTTTAGATGTACGTGGATCTAAACAAAAGAACGACTATAATATACCTACATGTTTGTAGTACTTATAATTTATTGCTTATATCTAATTGGCTAGTTCAATTATAAGGAGGCGTGGATTATGGGGCAACTGGAAACTGATATAAGTTTGTAGAAGGGATTAGAACCGCCTTTTCGTATTTTCTAGACTTTTCTTATTGACGTCAGAGTTGCTTTGTTAAGTACACGCCACAGTAGTAATAGTCATAATATTAGGATCTTATGTTATTATGTTAACTGGTAACCAGGTGGAACATCGGAACATTAATTAATAACGGGACAAGTGAATACCTTCATTATGAGTAGCGGTTAAGGTGTTAATAATTTCGTCACATACATCGTTGAATATTTCATCGTTACGTATCTATAGTGACAAAATTGAATAGGATTTCGGAAAATCGGTTCATCATTTGAAGATTATATTTATAATATATAATATACGACAGACACGTATCACGTCTATATCCCCGAAGATGTAGGCAGAGGTGCATTACACACCCACAATTTGCCAGTATTTTTGGTCTCACGTAATAGGGGGCAAGTCTATTGCCGTCACCGGGCACACATATAATGGGTTATATCATTTTGAAAAAAAATTAAACCCGTGACCTTGCGGTGAAATGTTGATAAAAGGCAACAAAATCTTACGTGCCAGCCACTGGTCTTGGGCGTCTCGGACTATTATACAACAAATAAAAAAAACAGAAAGAGGTCAGAACATTGAGGTAAAGGTAGCAGCTGTTCTATGCGTATACTAGCAGTTATGGTTGCACCACGTTGCACACCCCATTTTTTTTAAATCACACTTGAAATACCCCAGACCACCTTCACACCCTTCAAGTAATTTGAAGTTAATCAATCTCAGTACACCTATTTTACGTGATTTGCCTCAACAATATCATAAAAATAAACACAAAAATTTTGTGATATTTAAAGGTTGTTTTTATATCTATGACAACCCAGTGTTTATTAAGTGAGTAAGTGTGAAACAGAGCACAAAATCGATAAACGCCTCGAAGCTATTGTGGCCCACAAATCAATTTACCAACATGTTATATCCCAACACACGTCCTATTTACTTGCTGGATAAAATAATAACATACATACTTATCTATTAATTTAACTAGTGGAAGCCCGCGACATCTAAAAAATAATAAATATAATAAATATTTTGAACGTTTTCACACAACGTCATCTAGACAAACTTAGCCATTACCTTGTGCTATGGTATCTAGACAACTGATGAACATACTTATACATATCTTGCCTATATCCCGAAGGGGTAGGCAGAGATGCATTACACACCCACAATTTGCCAGTATTTTTAGTCCCACGTAAAAGGGGGCAAGCCTATTGCCGTCACCGGGCACACATATAATGGGTTATGTCCAAAATGGCCGAATAAATATAAATAGGTAATGGATTTTTTGAAATTTGCGAAAAAGAATTTGTTTTCAGGCGCCATATTTTGGAACAATATAGAACAAACCTAGAACAACTAAGAACAACCGTTGTAATTCCGATAGCTCGAAAATGTGGTGCTAGCTCAAAAAATATTATTTGCGAAATTTGCGATAAATAATTTGTTTTCGGGCGCCATATTTTGGAACAATATAGAACAAACCTAGAACAACCCAGAACAACCGCCAGAATCATGATATCTTAAAAGTTCCGAAAGCTTAGTCCGAAATTAGCTTTTTTGGATTTTCTCTGAAAATTTCATTCTCAGCTCTATAATGTTTTGGAACAAAGTAGAACAAACCTAGAAAAACCCAGAACAACTTTCAAAATTTTTGATAAGTGGGGTGCCAACTTCTCTGACGTCACAAATATTTGATTCGACCCGGGAATCGAATGAAAGACTCCGGAGTCGAAAGCCGATGCACTACCGACCACGCCACCTATGCAGTTTTAATCACATCGTCCTAATAGAGTTCTTACACGTAAAAATTGCAATTTTAGTACTTAGTGGAGATTTTGAATGTAACTTTAACAGTTAACACCGGACGTGCCTCTTTTTTTTTTTTTAATTCCGCAAGACCGCGGCCGCTGCCATGTGCTGCGGGCGTCTCTGGTGACACCAGAAGTATTTGCAGTGGCGACCGGCGGACTTTGGCCACTTCGGGGGTTTGGTCGGAATGAAAGTTCCGCGTCGTTGGGGTTGGGGTTTTATCCCGCGTCGTTGAGTGAATCTGGTTGCGTGCTGTGGTGGCTATCCCGCCGTCCTCAGGCCCCAATCATGGAGGTCGATGGTCCTGGGCGTAGATGAGTCTGCGGTGCCCTGGCCGCTGACTGCGAAACTCAGCGAGGAGGGTACGCTCCCTCTCCCTCTCGGCCGCCTCCTTCGCGAGCATGACCTGCTCGCAGAAGGACACGGCCGCGTTCCACCTACTCGCGCTGGAGACCATGGCTTGGAGCATGGTTTCCAGCGAGAGGATATCCACGCCCAGACCCACTACGAGGTCCCGTCGCTGACTCGCCCACGCTGAGCACTCCACTAACGTGTGGAGTGCGGTGACACCGAACGTGCCTTGCATAAATACTAACAATTTTAAAGTCTTCGAAAACAAAAAAATCTCAGAGGTCCCCTAGTGGGTCTTTGGAGACATTTTAGTCTTCAAAAACTCACCAGTGGGTCTACGAAGACAAACCGATTTTATTCTGACTTAATAGGTATACTATGGTCATTTACAAATGCAAAAACATAATTATTTTTTAAGGGTCTATTGTAAGTTAAGCCCCATTTTTAGGGTTCCGTAGTACAAGTTTCGGAACCCTTATAGTTTCGTCATGTCTATCCGTCTGTCTGCCCTCGGCTTTTCTCCTAAATTTGAAAGGTTCGATAAATTAGAAAATATTTAAGATGGTTGAACTTGGATGGTTGATGGTTGATGGTGAACTTTCAGGGAAAACTATAACGAATTAGACAAATTTGTCTGTTCAGGACTTATAGATGTTAATATTGGTGACTACGGAACCCTATTCTATGCGTAGCCCGACACGCATTTGGCCGTTTTTTCGGATCTATTGACGATAAAAGAAGTCCACAACCGAGCGATTTATCTTCAGATCTACCTGACGGGATGCAAATTAGCATCGTGTGTGTGGAATGTGGCCTGAAGGAAAAATCGCAACTGTCGGCCGGAGAGATTAAAACGGGAATGAACTCATTCGATTGGATCACGTATGTGCTCCAACCCGTTCAGGTCAAACTGTCGTAGTTTTATCTAATCCAATGTATGGTGGACATGCTCTGAAGCCCTTAAACAAATAAAAGTTTTTTGCTTTAGGAGTTGAGTGGTTAAGCCACCGGAGCTCTCATATAACCTAGCATAAGCTATTTAACATCGGTCTCAAATGACATGTAATTACCAAGTTAATCTGACCTATTCGTGCTGAAAAATCATTGTTCTACCAGATTAAGTTGATTCGCTACAAAATTCTTTGTTTAGTCACGCATCAAATTTGAATAACCAGAAGCGTTTATCAAAGCAAGTTTGCACATTTTTTGACAAATTGTAACATAGCCCAATGCCTGTATTCGTGTATATCCCATCGTACTTTCATTATTCAGCTCAATGGATTGTGAAAACTATTGTATGATTTACCTGTATAGTATACTCTATCTAATGTTGCCAGTGAAATTGATATCATAAAAACCACAATTTTTGTAGGCACAGGTTTATTCTCTGCATTTAGAGTGAACGGAACCCTTATAGGATCACTTTGTTGTCCGTCTGTCTGTCTGTAAATACCCTTTTTCTCGGGAACGAGTGGTGGTATCAAGCTGAAATTTATATTAATTACTCGGGTCTACTGTACCTTGGAGATGTAAAAAAAAACAAACTTCTAAGCCAACGCAAACAAAACCGACAGGGTACTTCCCGTGAATTCAGAATCTTGAATTTAGTAGAAAGTAACGTCTTACTCGTATTAACACAGATAAAAAAAAGTTGTCAAAACCATAAAATTTAGGTTTGTACGGATCCTTTGGTGCGCGAGTCCGACTCGTACATGGCCGATTTTTTATTTATTATATATTACCAATTTCATAAATACTAAAAAGGAATGAAATATTTAATAATTATTATTAATATTATCTACCTACCTATGTCTGCCCTAAAACAACTAAATATTTAAAATATGTAACGTATTTATCTATACTACTATTAAAATAAAGAGGAAAGATTTGTATTTTTGTGTGTATGTTTGTAATGAATAAACTCAAAAACTACTGTGCCGATTTCCAAAAATTCTTTCACCATTGGAAAGCTACATTCACCCTGAGTAACATAGGCTACTTTTTATCCCCTCGCCGCGGAGCTGCGGCGATCAGCTAGTTGATTATTATATTGGTTCAGTCAACTTTGCGGCATCTCTCAAGATACAATAAAAAAATATTGTAAAAAGTATCGCTTTCAAAGTCGACTTCTTTTTAAAGTCTTTTAATAAAGGGACATATCTCTTTATCTCAAGATATTTATTCTACTAAATATTATACTCAGTACCTTTTAGTATATGAACACAACTAGAAACAATTACCAATTTAAAACACAGACCGTCTTGTTTTGCATTTAGAATTGTTATTGAAATTGAATTGGAAATTCCAATGGTCCAAGAACCTTTGAAATATTACGACTTAAAAACACAAACTTTAAAAGTCTTTTTAACTTTAATCAGTTTCTTAGGGTTCCGTAGTAAAAGTCTCTGAACCCTTATAATTTCATCATGTCCGTGTGTCCGTCTGTCCGTCCGTCCGTCCTAGGCTTTCTTTCCAAACGGTTAGTGATAGAAACATGAAACTTTGCATGAATCTATACCTATATTTAATACGACAATTTGTCTGTCTGTCTGTCCGTCCGTCGCGTTTTTCAATTTACATACATTTGCATGAAATATTAAAATATTCTTTTTTTTTTTATATTTTATATCTTTTTTTTATTTTTTTTTATATTTGAGGCGATACAAAGTTCGCCGTGAAAACTAGTGTATACTTACTATGCCGACAAAGTGCTGAAATAATAAATAAAAATTGGGGTACCTCCCTTACACGTAAAGTGGGGGTGATATTTTCTCCTCGGGTAGGTATCATTAGATAGGTCTTTTTAAAACATTGAGAGGTAGCTGAAAATATTTTTTGATTTAAGTATCCGTTTGCGAGATATTTAGCATGTGTTGAATAGCATGTGTTTGCAAAAACAAGGTATCCCCTCCCTCTAAAATCTGAACGGCTACCGTTAGAAACCTGAAAAAATTCGTGATGGTAGTCCATGTAATGAACTTTGAAGGAAAACTATAACTGATACTAAAAACTCTGTTAATTTAGGAGTTATTAAGGCTTTTATGGGAAACTACGGTACATCTTATGCGTCTCGCGTTTTTATTAAATTTGTTATTGTAAGATGATTTTTATTTGATAGAAATGTTTCAATATGGTTTCAATGATGTGATATTTCAACAAACAACAATCGAGTCCGTCAGATATCAACCGCTTGTTATTCCAAAGAGGTTTACTTATAGCTTACCAGTGAAGGGTGGTTCCACGCAGCTGTTGTCCCCAATCTACTAGACACGGTACGGCTATTATTCACGTTAAGTTACTATTATCTAGTTTGAATACGATTGCAACAAGGATACGTCTCGCTTTCTTCGTGAATACCAAGCAAGTGGTAAGCCACATTCAAACAATTACATAATTCCTTTAGTTTCTCTTTATCTTAAGGGTAGGTGTTTGCGGGAAATGGGCAAGGAAAACCCTATCCACGTACTAGAAACTAGCTACAGGATATCGTAGCATTTGTATTACACACACTGTTATTGATTTTGATACGAGACCAATGTACATTCGTCCACATTTAATCTTAAGAAAATGGGTAATTTACCTATCAGTTATAGGAAAAGAGTGGCCATGAGTTTTATTGCCAGGTTCTTTCTCTCGGTTCTACCTATTGCTTTGCGAATCTGTAATAATATTTTTTCATCTCTCATGCTCTGAAAGTGGATCATAACTTACCTGATATGCGGGTTGAAAGTGATACATTTCGGCCCAAGGGCGGAAAAGTAAAAAAAAAAATTAAGCACATCTTGAGGCGACGGCAAAAACGTACACATCCAAAATTCGATTAAGTCAATACTAGATTCTGGTTTTTGAATGATGATAAACAAAAAAGAATTAAATTACAATAAAATAAAATGTAAATAGCACAAACAATAATTATTTGTACAGGTGTACTTTAAAATACTGAGTATTTTACTCAGTATTTTAAGTTTGAGACTCCGACTAAACCTGACTAAAACAATAATTAAAAAATAGGCGGGAAGTACAAAACTTGATACGTGATCAATCTCTATTGTTATAATTTTTTTTTTGACTTTTATTTGCTTTCCTCGCAATTGAAATGAAAAGTAGAGTGTGTAACTCGGGTGAAAACACCCATTTTTGCCTCGAGCTGTAGGCGAAAATCTCTAGGCCAAAATCTCTCGTCAGAAATGGGAGGATTTCATCCCTTGGTTAACAATCTATTATTATTTTAAGTACTTACTGACGTTTGTAAGAGCCATTTCACTTAAACAAATAAATAAATCATTTCATTTCATATCAAGTCAGGGAAAATTATAAAAGGAAGACTACCAAACTGTTCCTTATAACAGCAATATTTGCTTATGAAAGCTATGAAAATATAAATAAGTATAACTGGTCAGTTTTAGAAGCAAACTTAAATGTTGTGTAACGGTACCTACAAGATTTTTTTTCAATATGTTAGCAAGTTCCTAAGTGTCATTCTTAGAACAATACGCAGGGATCATTTACTTTCGGTATGGATCTAAGCAAAGTTAAAAAATACACAATATTATTATAAAATAAATTGAGATAGCCACAGCGGAGATAACCAAATTCAACTCTAACTGACAACTCTCTGCGGTGTCGACCTAGCTGGTCAAAGTTTGTACAAATAAATTGACCGTTGATGCAGTTATTTGAATAGACAAATTCGTGTCAGTAAAATGGAAATGGTGCTCGTCGAATTTTGCAACGTCTAAATGTAAAGACGAATTTATTACGGCCTCATTTTGACAGTTACAACTTTGGTAAATTTAATAAGTTCACTAGATTAGGATCTCTTGGGCCTCTAAAATCGTACTTAATCATTAACACAATGATTAAGTATATAATAGTAGTTTATGAAACTGTCGCATAAACAAGGGCCTTGGCAAGTTTCTTTATAAGTATTCCACGAGTGTTCTTGTACCTAGTTATATGCAGTTTCATACAGCACTTTATCTAATCTCATGCGTTTAGGTATTTTAACCCTCGATCACTCGCGCGGGGTGCTGTAGGCGCCCCATGCATTTTTAAACGTAAAAATGACTAATAATTTCTTTAGTTACGCATTTGCTCGTCTCAGTACCTTCAAATGACCTTTGAACGCGTCGACACGGGGCGAGAGGGGCAGTGTGGCCCTCACGCTCGCAGCGTGAGGGCGTGTCAAAGTTTGTGTGGGGTGGTCACTACGCCCCGCGAGCGCTTGTGTTATACTTTTGCGGAGGTTACGCGGAGGTTACTTTATCAGCAAGTTACACATTTGCTCGTCTTAGTACCTTCAAATGACCTTTGAACGCGTCGACACGGGGCGAGAGGGTCAGTGTGGCCCTCACGCTCGCAGAGTGAGGGCGTGTCATAGTTTGTGTGGGGTGCTCACTACGCCCCGCGAGCGCTTGTGTTATACTTCTGCGGAGGTTACTTTATCAGCAAGATACGTGTTTTGTAGAACAGTAAAATAAAGTTGATTTTAAAATTTAGGTTTTTTATTTACATAAGTCATACAACACAAAATAATAAAATGCTGGTTTAATACCATTAACTGTTATTATATACACATATATATGTGGGGTGGCCACAACACCCTCGCGAGTGCTCACGAGGCTAAAAACCGTGCGAGTGGTCGAGGGTTAAGAAACACTTTTTTAAGAAATTATCAACAATATACTCGTAATATGGTGACAAAACCCAACAAGGCGGTATGATCGAATGGCTTTAGTCAGTTATTGCTAGTAGAATTTTCTCCAACTGACACTATACTACGTTAATGACTGTACTAAATAATTACTAAGTTACTTTATGATACAGATTAGCAGAAAGTCTCACAGAAAATCTGTATCATAAAATAACGTTATAATTTTTCATATTACTGGTGTCATAATCATAGGCTTTAATGTCAACTTTTGAAATCAAAATTCGAATTTATCGACATGAGAGTACACACATAGTATACACAATAATGGTACTGACATTAAATATGACAGAAATATAATATTATAGGTCATAATATCGTTGATGAATTCAATTAAAAACATCATTAACTGGAGCGGAGATGCGCAATTATCGTAGATTGCCAACGGCTTTACCGCAAGTCACGACGCACTAGATTCAACTCTTGAATTTCATTCTGTAGCCTTAACTTTTAGTTAAAGCTAAATAGAGAGTAGTGAGATGATACCTCCGTAAAATTTATTACTATATACTACTTTTTTAAGAAATTATCAACAATATACTCGTAATATGGTGACAAAACCCAACAAGGCGGTATGATCGAATGGCTTTAGTCAGTTATTGCTAGTAGAATTTTCTCCAACTGACACTATACTACGTTAATGACTGTACTAAATAATTACTAAGTTACTTTATGATACAGATTAGCAGAAAGTCTCACAGAAAATCTGTATCATAAAATAACGTTATAATTTTTCATATTACTGGTGTCATAATCATAGGCTTTAATGTCAACTTTTGAAATCAAAATTCGAATTTATCGACATGAGAGTACACACATAGTATACACAATAATGGTACTGACATTAAATATGACAGAAATATAATATTATAGGTCATAATATCGTTGATGAATTCAATTAAAAACATCATTAACTGGAGCGGAGATGCGCAATTATCGTAGATTGCCAACGGCTTTACCGCAAGTCACGACGCACTAGATTCAACTCTTGAATTTCATTCTGTAGCCTTAACTTTTAGTTAAAGCTAAATAGAGAGTAGTGAGATGATACCTCCGTAAAATTTATTGCAATATGCAGTAAATTCTAATAATAAGACAAGAAATATCTGAAGGTTAAGTATTTTCGATGTCAACGAAAACATAAAATTAGTGAAATACATGAATTTATGGAATCAATATTGTGATTGTATAGTATTTATCGGTCCTATTTCCACTTGTACCTTTCCCATAGATAAAACGAGGCCATTCCAATCTATAAATGGACTCCAACATTCTCGTAATACCTTTGCCGGACATTGAAAAATACAGCTTCAATATATAGGTAGTGTTTACAGGTTGATAAATGGGTACCTACCTTAACCTATAGAATGCAATTTTCTCTCTTGTATTTTTTAGTGGTTTAAGTTTTTACCTTATGTATGAATGTTTAACATAACTTAGTGGCAATGCATTATAATGTTTAATAAATAAATATTTTTGGACATTGCCACACATCGTCATCTTTTTTTTGTCTGTTTTTCTTTGAACTGGTTTTTCCATGATTATAATCCCTTTCTTTAGACGGGGCGTGAAAATGCATAGAGATGCAATTTTAAGTACTTTTGCATCAGAAATGATAGCACCTAGTTTCTAGACATTAATCTAGCTTATTATGCAGGTTGAGCTCAGTTTGATGAGGTACTATAAAAATAAATACATAGAGAACTAATTGAAATTAAGTGCTTCCGTGGCGTGGTCGGAAGTGCATCGGTTTTCGACTAGAGACTCGGTGTTCGATTCCCTGGCCGAATCAAATATTTCTTTCGGAGTTCGGGGGTTTTCTGTGTATAATATGTATGTATTTAGAAATATACCTACAAGTATGTTGATCAGTTGTCTAGATCCCATAGCACAAGCTTATATTAGTTTAATTTGGGCTAGACAATTGGCCCACAATCGCCAGACGTCGTCACGACTTACCACCAGGCGGGCGGCGTCAATTTGGCGAATCCAATATAAAAAAAAAAAAAAACGACGTTGTGTAAGAATGTCCAAAAAATTGTACCACATAACATTGAATATTTAACTCAAACTTTTTAGTATTTAACTCATTTGATAAAAATCATTTAACCCTGGTTTTTTAGGTACATAATTTTAATGCCTGAAATTATTATCTATTCTGTGCCGAAATGTAGAAATTTTAGGTATGCAATATACGCCCTAGCTGCGCTAGATACCTAGTATCACTGGTAGTCTATCAGGAACATTTTTTTGGGCCTGTCGTGTTAGTTGAATTATTTTAAACTAGGTGGCGTTACGGGTAATGGTTCATAATAATTTTTTTTTTTTTTTTATTTTATATTTAGGTCGACAAATTGACGCCACCCGCCTGATGGTAAGCTGAGGCGACGTCTGGCAATTGAGGGCGACTCTCACAGTACACAGGAATACTATAGAGAGTGGCCCTCAACTTGACGACCCAGTAATGTGCCTCTTCACGCTTCGCTTAAAGAGCCCAGGGTTATATGTTGGAGGAAACACGTGCGCAGGCAGGGCGTTCCAAGCCACCATCGTTCGGCAGAGAAACGATCGTTTAAAACGCTCGGTTCTCGCGAAGACGGTTTCCACGGTATGAGGGTGACATCTCTGGCCGGCACGCGTTGTTCGGGATCGGAAGGGAGAGAGTGGGATCAGGTTGAAGAGCTCTTCAGAACACTCACCGTGGTAAATACGGTAGAACGCGGCCAAGGAAGCAATTGTTCGGCGCTAAGCTAGCGGCTCAAGGCTTCCCGTTACCTCCGGACAGTCTATAATGCGAACAGCGCGTCGCTGCATAGCGTCGAGTGCGTCCAGCAAATACTTCGCGGAGCCGTCCCAGAGGTGAGAGCAGTATTCACCGCAGGGTCTAATCTGCGTTTTGTACAGCAGACACCTCTGGTGCGGTGTAAAGAATCGCTTTACCTTGTTCAGTATTCCTAGTTTCCGCGAAGCTAGCCCAATACATCTCTCAATGTATTTTGTGTTATTGAGCTCTCGACGAACGTCTATGCCAAGGATGTCTAGATTGTCCTTCATTGGTAATATTGCATTCTGAAGAGTGGGTAGGGGAAGGAAAGGGGATTTTTTCGCTGTAAATGCACACGCCTGTGTTTTGTGGGCATTGAACTCGACCAAGTTCTCGGCATCCCATTGGGAGATACTGTCGAGGTTTCGGTCGAGATCACCCACGAGATGTCGTCTCTCCTCCTCTATCACAGATCGCCCCGCCGTCGGACGAACCGAGTAACTCCCGTGCAATGTACTGTCATCTGCATAGCAATGAATGTTCCCGAGGGAAAGCATATCATTGATATGCAGAAGAAAGAGAGTTGGTGACAGTACGGACCCCTGCGGTACCCCGGCATTCACTTGCAAGAAGCGAGAAGCCTGGCCATCGCAGAGGACCCGCACTCGGCGCTCGTTTAAAAAACTGGCAATCCAGCTGCACAGTTGAGGAGGTAGACCATATGCCGGAAGCTTGGAAAGGAGCGAAGCATGCCAGACCCTATCGAAAGCTTTGGCGATGTCCAGGCTAATAGCCAAGGACTCGCCGAACTTTTCCATAGCCTCACCCCATACATGCGTGACGAATGCCAGGAGGTCACCCGTTGATCGTTTTGGCCTGAAGCCATATATATACAGACGCGTTAATACTGGAGACAACTCAGCAGCACATTTTCGTAGCACCACCGCCGGAATGCCGTCAGGGCCACTGGCTTTCCGCGTGTCGAGTGACCGCAGCACTGCCCGTACATCACATTGCCTGATAACAATATCAGGCATAGTGTGGCCACAGTTGGCGATGGCGGGGGGCTGCAGGCCACGGTCATCGACCCGGGAATTAGCCGCAAAGAGGTCTGCGAGCATGTCCGCCTTCTCTTGGGCTTTGTGAGCCAGTGATCCGTCAGGAAAACGCAGTGGTGGCAGCGAGGGTTGACAAAAATTTGACTGTACGGCTTTGGCCAGTTGCCAGTATCCACGGCTGCCCGTGGGATGGGATGTGAGCTCCTGACCAAGCCGCGCGACGCGCTGGGCATCCGCTCTCTTGAAGGCCCTCTTGCTGAACCTAGTGGCCCGATTGTACGCTGCTTTAAGGCGGTTCACGTTCGGGTCACGTGCCGCCCGAGCCCTGACCCAGGTGCGATATGCCGACTGTTTTTTCTGGACAGCCTCGGCACATTCACGCCCGAACCAGGGGCGAGCTTTGCGGATGCTGGCGACATCAGTGAAAGGGATATAATATTCTATCCCTAGACTGATCTCGCCAGCAATGGCAGCAGCGCTATCCGAAGGCGCCTTCCCTACAAACCAGCGCTGGCTCCACGGGACGGACGCAAAGTAATCGCGGAGACCGTCCCAGTCTGCCGACGAGTAGTGCCATAGTCGTCGAGTCATTTGTTCAGCACGAGCAGGTGGTGGCACTTGGAAGCTGGCGTGCACCACACAGTGGTCGGAAGTGCCCAGTGGGGCGCGTACCGACACACTGTACTCGGCTGGGCGACTCGTCAGCAGTAGATCCAGCAAGGCGGGCGTGTGGTCTGACCTGTCAGGTATCCGGGTGATCCCCCGTACCATCTGGGTCAGCCCGTGGGAGAGAGCGAAAGCATGGGCGGTTCGTCCCGCATGATCGGTCCTAAGGGACCCCAGCCACTCAACGTGATGACCGTTAAAGTCCCCCAAGAAAACCAGGTCAGCGTTCGGGAACCGCACCTGCGCATCGTCAGCCATCTCGCTGAGGTATTCGAAAAGCCTTGTTGTCCCAGTGTCCCCTGTGTGGGAGCGGTAGACGCACACGTAGATCTGGCTCATGGAGCCATGATCCACGTGCAGCCAAAGGACGGAGTAGGAGGGGTTCTCCAGACAGCGCAACCGGACCCCTGCCTGCCGCACCATACACCGTCCCGGGCCCGGCAGTGCAGCTGCTGAACCCCTAACGCAACCCAGCCTGGGCTGGGTTACTTGGGGGGCTTTAGCACAGCTGCACGGTGGTACCCCCCCGGACCAACACTGTTGTACCACCTGGTATCCACGTAGGGGCCAAAGCCACCACATGGGTACCGTAATATACGAACCTCGTCCGTTAATCAGCAGGTGCGCCACTAGCAGGTGAGGTCGCTGGGGCCCGATAGATGTAAGAAGGGCCCCTTTGCACCCAAAACAATATCTATTTAAACAATATCTTTCGTTTTAGTCAGGAATTCCATTCTAGGATAATATATCTATATTTTAAAAGATTTTCTACGATTAAATAAGTAGTTTTCGGGTCTTTAAAACTCCAATTTAAGTTTTTTTAATAAAATGTCAGTACAGCGCCACGTTACACGTTTAAGTACTGCTATAAATTTGGCTGGCGATGGTTTGTCATCAATAACTCTTGCTAAAGCACAGATAGATGTCGCTGATATTAAAATTGAATAAGCCCTCTGGTTACGTAACTTTTGCACAATAGGATAATATTATTATAATATAGATATACATTTTCACCTATTGATACCTATTTATATTTATTTTGAAGCAACTTAATAATAAAAACAATAATGAAATACCTACATACTTGTCTTGAATAAAAAAAAATAACAAGAAAAAACTGGCCAAAAAAAAACAAAAAAACTATACAGTCAAATAGAGAACCTCCTCCTTTTTAGAAGTCAGTTGAGAATATAAAGAATTTGTTAACAAAAACAAAAACAATTTCCTAGGATTTGAACCCGGATCATCTTTGACGTTTGCAGTATATTAAATATTATATCCAGTCTCATGCACCTACGCTATTTATGGAATTTAATCTAATGGTGAAATACTGTAATACAACACAAACGGGGAAATGATTCGGTAATAATATAAAATTTTACAGTGAATGTTTCTTGTAGTTTTAGCCCTAAAAAGGCCTCTTTCATCGCTCCAGTGTGACTGCTATATTATTATAATTATATAGAGGTAGCCTGATTTCAACCGACTTCCAAAAAAGGAGGAGTTAATGTGTTTGATACCTCATATCTTTGGACTGGGTGAACGGATTTTGAAAATATTTTTTTTAATTGAAAGGGACTAATTCCCGAATGGTCCTATTTCAATTTGGTCCCATTCTGACAATTATTTGGGCCCATTTCGATAATTTGAAGTCGGTCGAGTTGTTGAGTCAATTTTTGACGTGCTTTATTTTTCCAAGGGCGTAAGCAGAGATATATATGCCTTGATTTTGAAGGTTTACAAATATGTAACTACTTAGCCTAGGTAGGTTAGGTAGCTAAAGTAAAAGTAGCTAGGGGTAGCTCTCAGGGAAAGTACCTACTTTCCAAACCAACCTCATCTGCCGCACGACCGATCAACAGACGTGGCTGTTCTGACAAACATAAAAGTTCGTGGAAATTACTGGCTAGGTAGGTAGCTACCTATATTGTCCGTGTCGGTGTTGACCGTGTCGAGCGCGTGCCACTGCCGAGTGCCTAGATGCCGAGTTTGAGTTGTTCGCGCGTTGTGCGTTTCGTTCATGTACTTTTTTGGTTGACTTACATACTAAGTGACGCTCTCGGCTCTGCCCGCGTGGAATGACTTATTGATTGACGATGTTCTTTTCGTTTTAGCCGATTTAGAGGAAACAAAGTCAATTTGCACACATACATACAAACAGGGTAAGCAGAGGTGCATTATACACCCACAAATTGCCAGTAATTTGTTGATCCCACGTACCTAAATGGGCAAGCCTATTGCCGTTGCCGGGTACTATAGAAAATCCATAACTACTTTGTAATTTAAACCATATATCCAAAGCCAGGACAGATGTTACATACATACATACATACCTGCAACTAATACTAATCTTAGCAGTTCGTGTGCGCTGCACACGACTAAGATACTACTAGGTATGCAATGCATGCTGCTGCTGCAAAAAACTGAGCGAAGTGTTAAATTTTCGAACGACAAAGATTTATGAGATTTTTTTTTGTTATGTACGATTTTCAATTTTTATGTTCTAAACCACCATCACGCCACACGTTATCACTGTGGTAAGTTTGAAGGAGATCGGTTCAGGCGTTTCGGAGTATGCGGAGATACGAAATACATGAGTCGCCTAAGATTGAGCTTCGCTCAATAATATTTTATCTTAAGATACAATATCGCTCAACAGCTATACATAATAAATCAGTAATTGGTGATCAAGAAAGCTATAACACGCAGGCGGAGCTGCGGGCAACAGCTAGTATACAATAAATCAGTAACTGGTGATCAAGAAAGCTATGACACGCAGGCGGAGCTGCGGGCAACAGCTAGTTATTAAATAAGATTTTAATGAATGATGATGATATTATTATGCTAAGCGAATACTGATACGGGAATACACAACCGTAGTATACCTACCTATTTACAACATATTTATAGGTAAGTACCTACTTATATGTGACGTATAAACATCGCTAATTCCTTCTATGAGATGGTTCATGTGTACTAGTATAGTATTCTTATATCTGTGCTAGTATGAACAAAAAAACATCATAAAACCAGGCCTATGTCACTCGCCTAACAACCGCAAAAAATACGTGACGTCAGCGACAACTTGAAGTTGTAAGTCAGTAAGGGTTGTCTCTTTTTTGTGACACGGCATTGACCATAGAGTTGATATTGAGGCATTAACGTCATATTTATTTCAAATTATGCTGGTATATATTTTACTTTACACCCTAACAACCCTAACGTTCGAATGATGTTCTCTGTAAACAAAAGAATGTGCTTTAATTAACGTTAGAGTGCAAGTTCTGTATGTAAGTACCATTCCCTATTCTGTGATAAAACACAGTAGATAAGCATATGCAACCAGCAAATGTCAGACCCAATAACTTGACCATTGTTATCCAATATAGAAGATTACTTCCCAAAAAGTTTCTGAAATCATATTTCTGCTTTGATCGAATTTCAAAAGTAATATTAAAGGTCTTACCTTCATTATTACTTACGAACTGGCAACACAAAGCTTTGTTGGAATCACAGAGATGAGAGGTAAAACTAGCTATAAGAATGACGGGATATACCTTTGATTTATTAGGGTGGTCCATCGATCAAAAATATGTCTTTGATATTAGATCGATGGGGTGTTCTATTTAAATTAATCAATATTGTCTTTTGTGTGTGTGATTTCCTTTAAAATGTGAATTAATTTGCACATCTACACTTTTAAATAGAACTGTATTAGGAAACTTACATTTGAAAATATTTTACAAATTTCTTCACATAATAACTAAATATTTTGTTAGCATGTGCTGTAGTTACCTTTGCCAAAAGTATCACCCAACTGTTGCCTAGTACTGAACCTTCTTAAACCAGTGAATAATGAGATTATATCTTTTTGTCAGATTGGGTCAATTTTTTTTTTACTAAACGATATTTAAAATTTATCCAATGAAACTTATTAAAAAATACGTTATGCATGACTAAAATACTAAAAAAATTAATTGACCATCATGGGACGGTAGTACTTTCACTAGAAAAATTGCATGTTACAATTTAAAAAGAAATAATATTTTTTATTTTCATGATTTTACAAAATCGTTTAAGTTATTTGTAAGCCAATTGTTACAGGTTTTTCAATCCTCAATTCTTTCAGGCCTGGAAAAGTTATTTCAATTAGCGTGTGTAGCGCTCTATCTATACGTAGTATAGAGATAGTTGCCCTGAGATCACGATATTTCACAGAATTATCTAAGTAAAAACCACGTCAAATATTGACACAAAAACCGACTTCAAATTACTGAAATGGGACCAAATGATTGTCAGAATGGGACTAAATTGAAAAACAGTAGCTTTCAATTTAAAAAAAAAATAATCAATTCACCCAGTTCAAAGATAAATAATATAAAAGCAAAGACAAACAGACTGACACATATCACGCCTATATCCCGAAGGAGTAGGCAGAGGTGCATTACACACCCACAAATTTGCCAGTGTTTTGGACCCACGTAATAGGGGGCAAGCCTATTGCCGTCACCGGGCACACATGTAATGGGTTATGTCCAAAATGGCCAAATGAATTTATTAAAAAGTAGCAGCTATAAAGTAATTAAAAAAAAAAATTTAAACCCGTTGCCTTGCGATGAAATTTTGATGAAAGGCAACAAAATCTTACGTAATAATAATCTTAAAAAAAAGATATACAGTCGAATTTAGAACCTCCACCTTTTTTGGAAGCTAGTTGAAAAAAGGTTGAAAAGAAGTATGTACGCAATATAAATTATGGCGTTTATATCTGTCGTATAAAGGGAAGGAAGCTGCTAAAAGGTAAGATTCGACGTTGATTTTGTCATGTCAAGTACCTATTGAACAGAGAGTTTCCTCAAAGGCATCAACAAATATCAGCTGTCAAATATATAACAGCAAGCGTTGATGGAAAGATATTTGGGGCATGATTTCATATCGAAGACCTGTATAATAATAGTTGAGTATAGTATTGTTTTAATACTAGTCTGGACTGCATAGATTGAAGGTATGGTACGTTCTACAGAACAGTAGAAGAGGTAAGAAAGGAAACAGTTCCTGATATGTATACTACAACGCGTGTCGTCCTTCATATTTTTTTTATTAAGTTTGCCAAATTGACGCCGCCCGCCTGGTGGTAAGCCGTTGTGACTAATAGTACAAGATCCCACTGCAGAATATTGCGCTCATCGAGTATTTGCTAAAAACTAAATGTTTACTCATATTTATGATTAGGAGAATATATACCTACTAGGTTGCCTATAAAAATGTGGCCGCTAGTAATTTTAATTAAATTTTCTAAATAACTCTGTATTAGATTTAAGATGAAATATTTTGAAAAAAGCCGAGCTGAGTTTGTAGCAGGTGAAGTCAACCTTACCCACCGGCGGTTCAGCGGAGGCTCACGAGACAATTGGATGGTATCCCAGTTCACATATGAACGGTGTGTGTGATGATTGGAGAATTCAATAAGGCACAACAGTTAGAGGGTTCACAGAGAGTATAATTTTATAAGCTTACAATATTGAACAATATATATTGAATTTGGTTGTAAAGTTAACACAAAAAGGGTAGGTATGTAGCTGCTAGCTTACTTCTTAAATCATAAATTACAGGTACAGTAATTATTTTAAACTTGACCTTATCTTATGACGCTAGTTCTTGAAACTGGAGTAGACAGAATTATGGATGAAGAACACAGGATTAGATGGTGAGCAAAATACTTAGCTAAATTGTTATGGTTCACGCGGTCATGGGATTGTCAGGGGGCGCACGTGCTGTGGTCCTGTGAGCCCAAGACGACCTCGCGTATCCTTGCCGTAGAATGATTAGGCTATTTCGGTACTGCTCCAGAAACGTCGACTACCCTTGCAATTCTGCACCAAAACACCGGACATCAGTAACACTATCAAGAAACGCCCTTTGGAATGCCTAAAACAGAAAAATGCTTCCACGTTGTCCAAGTCGAATGGGAGGGAACACTCCCAGCCTCTTGAGATCACGTTCGATAGGACGCTTGAAAAGTATCGACAATTGCTTCGACTCAATTTATATTATTCCCAGTAAAATAACTTCTTCCAGACTTGTAGGTTAAGTATCAGACAGATGTAGTGATCTAGAGATATTTTCACTAAAGTATCCAGCAGTGGAAAGAGCCGCACGACAGCTCGCGCCGGCTTTTTATCAACTCCGAGGTGTTTCTAGATTCTTCCTTTACTGCAAAAACTAGTTCTAACCACTTTTCTACAAGCAAAACTTATCGTCAGCCGGAAACACCTCTATAGATAAAAAGCAATATCATTGACACATCTTTTTAAGGAAATATTATGACATGGCTAGATATTACTCTGCCCAGTTCCCACTTAATCCTCTAGAGTGCGCTATACAATTTGTATAACACCGTATGGTAAATGAATAATAGTCAAGACTTGACGTTTGTCGAGTTGACATCTATACATCAACTGACACTAATGACGTTCATAATATCATTACAAATGTTTGTTTACGTTTTGTGAGTGCAATGAAATTACGATGTTACACCACCCCTCCCCTTAAGAGGATTTCCTGTGGGGAAGTATAACCATCACAAGGAAATTCAGAACGAAACACAGTGAGTGACTAAAGTCAAAGAGCTTAATCCTATCCAAACGTTAGCCTAAATAAACGATTTGTATCATGTCCATGATATCAAGGTATTCATGGACATGAGATCAAACCTAACAAGAAAACAAATGCCAATACCTACACTACATCAACAGGAGTAGAATTGTAGTACGACATTGTCCTACTATGAAATAAAGATGTAACCACAAAAACTACATTTTCCTATCTACCTAGAGAAATTTTTAAAACACGCACGGCTTTGAGGAAGGAACGCTCGATACGGCGGCCTACCTACATCCCTAAGAAGAGAAATACAATTGATGAACTTTCACCAAAATATAGGTGAAGTTCCAAGAGAAAAGTATATCTATAACCTAATATTCCTTACACTTTACCTGCCTACGTGCCTCTTACCTAACGCAAAAACATACTGGTAAGGACCTCTTATTTTAAGTAGGAAGAAAAATAAAAATAAAAGACTCCCTCGTAGATAACCTCTCGTAACCCAAAATGTCTCATACGTCGGGTGACGGCGATATGCCCGGTTGAACGTCTTCGCTATATTTTAAAATATCTTTAATATGGTAGTCTCCCAATGCTTTACCACTCAGGTCCGACAAGCTATACACGAGCGAAGAACGTTTAGCTGACACCACGCATTTCATAAATTTTGGTGCCAGCTTAGAAGTGAAATTTTTAGCTTTATTTGATAAGTAATGCGTGCGTTTATACACAATCTGTCCCACCTTCAATTCCACATGTCTTTTTCTAAAGTTGTAATATTTTACATTCCGCCGGTGAGCAGTGTCTAGATGCCTTCTCACCTTAGCATAAATGATCTCTAATTCTTGAAGCTTTTTTCCATACGATAGAGGGTTATTAACAGCCACTGAATTAGGATGACATGGGATTTCAGATTGCCTATAAATAACACCATCCCCTACAAACTCCCTACCATGAACCAGGAAATAAGGTGAAAACCCGGTAAAAAAAAAAAAAAAAAAAAAAAAAAAAAAAAAAAACCCAAGCTTCACTAACAGCTGTGTTAAGCGCACATTGCAAATCCACCAAATTCTCATCCCATCTCCTGTGTTCAGATCTCACATAACATGAGATAGATTGAACTACGTTCCTTATCGCACGTTCAGCTTGATTCGTCTGGGGATGATACCTAGGATTATAATAAATATTAGGTACGTTATATTTAGTTAAAAGATCTTTAAACTGTTTACTAACATACTGAGGCCCATTATCCATATAAATAGTTTTACACACTCCATGAACCAGAAACACATTCCTTTCTATGAACCTGGCTACTGTTGCACCTGTTGCTAGCCTTATAGGACACAACATAACATACTTGCTAAAGTAGTCAGACACAACAATTAAATGTACGTTTCTGTTTCTGGAGACTGGAAATGGTCCCAGCAAATCACAAGAGATGGCTTCAAACGGCTTGGAGACAAGTTTAGGATTACCCATAAGACCTGGCCGAGATGTATTAACAGGTTTATATAGTTTGCACACTTCACAACTCCCTACATATTTTTTCACGCTCTCATACATCTGAGGCCAATAGTAACTAAGTGACAAACGTTTATGGGTTTTCCACACACCTAGATGAGCACTTACAGTCTCATCGTGGTGTTTTTTTAATAACTCCAGCCTATCTTCTTGTGGAACTACCAGTTTCCATTCGAAATCTGTCTTAAGATCATATTTATTTTTAGTGAACCTATATAAGAGATTATCCCTAATGCTAAAATTAGGGTAGTGCTTAGGATTATTAGTGACCCTATTTTTAATATGTAAGTACCAAGGATCTTTAGTCATAGTACAGTCCACCAAATCAATCTTAATACGAGATAAAGCATCTGGGACAATATGGTCCTTGCCTTTACGGTGCTCTATATCAAAATTGAATTGGCTCAGTCTCATGCTCCAACGAGCCAAACGACCTGTGGGGTTCTTAAGTTTATTAAACCATAAAAGGGAGGCATGATCAGTCACTACAGTACATGTTTGACCTTCCACGTACTGCCGAAACTGTTCTAAGGCGAAAATCACAGCTAACAGTTCCCGCTCAGTAGTACTATAGTTTATTTCATTCCGGTTCAGTGTGCGACTGCAATACGCAACAGGGTGTTCCACACCATCATGGCTTTGTGTTAACACCGCAGCTACAGAGTACGCAGAGGCATCACTGAGTATTCGGAAAGGAAGGGTGTACACAGGCATTTTGAGTATAGGAGCAGAAACTAACGCCGACTTAAGGAGGTTAAAAGCTTCCTCAGCCTCAGACGTCCACAAGAACTCTACCTTCTTCGATGTCAGTTTGCAAAGTGGCTTGCTAGTTTTAGAAAAGTTATTTATGAATCTCCTGTACCAACCTGCCATACCCAGGAATCGCTTCACCTCTTTGGGGTTAGTCGGGGTAGGATAGTTGAGGATCACATCAACCTTACCGGGGTCTGTTCTCAGGCCATGCTTATCGACATAGTAGCCAAGATACTTCAGCTCGCTTCGACAGAAATGAGATTTTTTCATGTTGATTGTCAAACCAGCGTCCTTTAAGCGCTGATAGACTCTGTCTAAGAGTTCTACATGCTCTTCAAAGGCACTAGATATACAAACTATGTCATCCTGGAAGCAAAATACCTTATTGTCGAATTCTGGGCCAAATAGCTTGTCCATCAGCCGTTGCATGGTTGCGCTTGCCCCTACAAGACCAAAACTCATGGAGTTAAAATGAAATAGCCCCCTTCGCGGTACCGTGAAGGCAGTCTTCTCAGCAGAGAGAGGAGAGTCATAAGGTATCTGCCAATACGCAGCACTTAAGTCTATGGAAGTTAAATATTTGGCATTATTAAGATGATCTAAAATCTGATTTATGTAAGGCAGAGGGTACGCATCTGCCTTAGAAATAGAGTTAAGTTTCCTACAATCTAAACACAGCCTTAGTTCACCGTTGGCCTTCTCTACCATCACAACTGGAGAGTTCCAAGGGGATTGAGATGGGGATACTACACCTAAATCTAGCATCCTATCCAACTCCTTCTCTAGAGCCTGTTGTTTGATGGGAGACAACGGATAATATCTTTGTTTAATTGGTTTATGATCGCCGGTATCTATGGTATGATTTACTAAGGTCGTTCTGCCTAACCCTACTCTATCGGTGTTAATAGAATCAAATTTCTCGACAATGCGGTCTATTACCACTTTTTGGGCTTTATTCAAGTTGTCATACTCCTCGAGTCCATTGTTAAGTGACAATGTCTCTATGGGGTTACTCGAATTAAACCTCTCAGAGGGAAAAGTGTGTGCAAACAGCTTATTAGCCAACTCAAAATGATGCCAAAAGTCTATCCCAAATACCATTGAAGTAGTAATATCTGGGACGACATAAAATTTAATTACTTTAATAGTGGAATTATATAAGACAGGTAAAGAGACATAGCCTAAGCACTTAAGTTTAGTGCTGTCAGCCGTCTTTATAATGCAGCAGCGATCCGGGCTAAAGCTTTCTACTTTAAAGCCAAGATCCAAAAATATGCGGTGTGAGTCATTCCCTAATATAGAGCATGACGCACCAGAATCTAAGAGACCTAATACATTTAAGTTGAGTATTCTCACCTCGAGATAGGGTCGAATATCGTCTTCCTTTTGTTCAAAAAGAGCCTCGCAGTGAGAAGAACCGGGTAGGGTCCCGATTTCTACCACGATAGGTGCAAGACTCTTGCAAGCTAGTTTTTTGGCTCCAGAGGCGTATTGCACTTAGGGCAATCAGGCCTTTTTACACCTTTCATACCACACCTAAAGCACAATATTTCCCTAGAGCGCTCGCAGGAGTATGCACTGTGGTTAGAGTCTCCACACCGTAGGCACCTTCTACTAGTCGTTGAGGGTCTATTCTCAACAACTGAAACAGATTCATTAGATGAAGGACTACTTTCTACTAGAGAAACCTGTTTTCCAGGTTTAACTATGTTTTTATTCTGAAGTTTGTTTAAATCTGATGAGATGGTGAACGTGTTGAGCTCGGGCTCCCTAAAACTTTCGGCTCTGACACGTGCCAACTCCAAGCGTTTTCCTAACGATTTTAATTGTTCGACACTGTCGACTTCATGTAAGGCAAGTTCCTTCATGTAGTCTGGTCTTATGTTATGCATCAAAATATCTAATTGTTCCTTATTAGTCATAGAGAAAGAAAGTCTTGAGAACATGGCGGACATGGTCGAAATGTAATTTGCCAATGTCTCGGTTCGGGCTTGTGTACGACGCCTAATTTCATCACGCAACCTGTAATCGTAATCAGGCGTGTCAAAGTTTAGCTTCAAATCAGTGATAAGCTGTTGATATGAACTGATGGTGTCCCTATTAGTCCGGTACCACGCTAGGGCAGCACCGTCCAGCAAATCAGAGAAGGCAGCCAATATCTTCGACTCCTTGACTTCACGTGCCTGTCTAAGCTCTTCTAATCTTTCTAGAAATACGCGTACACAGGTCGAACCATCATATTTTAAATTAAAAGTATTTAAATTGATCGGACGATCCTTGTAAACTACGGTCTCCCGAGCAGTAGGGATTTCTGGCAAGCTACTACGTATCGAGCGGTCACTCCTCAAACGCACGGTAGGGATCCTATCATCGAATTGTTGTTCTGTGTCGCTATCTGAATTTTCTGATTCGCCCCCTGGCTCAACGGTAGCGAGAATCTTGATGAGCCTACCTCTGATATCATTTAGTGACTCACAATCTATACCACAGCGAGCTAAGCGATCTATCAAATAATTAGCCCTAAGAGCGGACCTCGAACGAACATTCCTATCTCTACCGACCTCACCCGATGCGATAAGTGCCTCCAATTCTTCTACCTTGGGCTCACAAGACTGCAGCTCGATGTCAGGACTCGGTGTCCCGATGGGCATAGCCTTCAAACTGCCACGTCGAGATAATCTGAAGACCGTCCTCAGCTGACTTCGCAGTGAAGTGACCGTTGAAGAAGAGTCAACTGAAACCCCAAGAATTTCGAGTTCATAAAACAGTTCATCCTTTCTCAGGCAAGATATATATTTGTGGATGTATGACATCTTAAAAGGATCTAAGTATAACAGGCAAAAATTAAATTTAAGTTCTCCGAAGTGGAGGTACAAAGAGAATTCAAAAATATTAATAGTTAGAATTAGGTGGTATTAATACAACTGCCTACCTTCTCTACTAGTTTAAATCACTAGATTTAACACTATATTAGTGATAAAGAGCAGAAAGTATTGTTTTACATTAAAGTTAATGAGTAGTTGATAAAGTATTTCTTTATCACTTTGCTCGGTTGCAATAGTTAAAGAAAGTTAAGTTACAATAAAAAACTTTGAGGTTTTATCCTCATCTTAGAAATCAAAAAATATTATGGGTCACGCCCTTGGAGAGAAAAATTCTACCCACTATTGAGTAGATAAAATTTATTTATTAGAAAAATATGTTTTTTCTTTTTTTTTTTTTTTTTGATTTCACCCTCAAAAGAAAAAGAAAAAAAAGAAAAAAGGTTTGCCTACTAAGATAGTTAGCAGGCAAACAGACTTAAAACTAATCCGAAAAAAAAAAAGGGGCCGAATGAATTTAATAAATTTAGCAGCAATTTTAATTTTGAAAATAAATTTTGATTTGGTTGTACCACGAAGTGGAAATGGGAGACAACCTTGCTTACGTACCTGCCGCTTGGTACAGCCAATTAAGGTCCTGGAGAGTTTCAGACCGTGTACCCTATTGAAACCCTGACCATCACACACACAAAATGGAGAAAAGCCTCTAAGTTGGGCGACACTTTTAGCAGGTGAAGTCAACCTTACCCACCGGCGGTTCAGCGGAGGCTCACGAGACAATTGGATGGTATCCTAGGGCGCCAGTTCACATATGAACGGTGTGTGTGATGATTGGAGAATTCAATAAGGCACAACAGTTAGAGGGTTCACAGAGAGTATAATTTTATAAGCTTACAATATTGAACAATATATATTGAATTTGGTTGTAAAGTTAACACAAAAAGGGTAGGTATGTAGCTGCTAGCTTACTTCTTAAATCATAAATTACAGGTACAGTAATTATTTTAAACTTGACCTTATCTTATGACGCTAGTTCTTGAAACTGGAGTAGACAGAATTATGGATGAAGAACACAGGATTAGATGGTGAGCAAAATACTTAGCTAAATTGTTATGGTTCACGCGGTCAGCTGGGATTGTCAGGGGGCGCACGTGCTGTGGTCCTGTGAGCCCAAGACGACCTCGCGTATCCTTGCCGTAGAATGATTAGGCTATTTCGGTACTGCTCCAGAAACGTCGACTACCCTTGCAATTCTGCACCAAAACACCGGACATCAGTAACACTATCAAGAAACGCCCTTTGGAATGCCTAAAACAGAAAAATGCTTCCACGTTGTCCAAGTCGAATGGGAGGGAACACTCCCAGCCTCTTGAGATCACGTTCGATAGGACGCTTGAAAAGTATCGACAATTGCTTCGACTCAATTTATATTATTCCCAGTAAAATAACTTCTTCCAGACTTGTAGGTTAAGTATCAGACAGATGTAGTGATCTAGAGATATTTTCACTAAAGTATCCAGCAGTGGAAAGAGCCGCACGACAGCTCGCGCCGGCTTTTTATCAACTCCGAGGTGTTTCTAGATTCTTCCTTTACTGCAAAAACTAGTTCTAACCACTTTTCTACAAGCAAAACTTATCGTCAGCCGGAAACACCTCTATAGATAAAAAGCAATATCATTGACACATCTTTTTAAGGAAATATTATGACATGGCTAGATATTACTCTGCCCAGTTCCCACTTAATCCTCTAGAGTGCGCTATACAATTTGTATAACACCGTATGGTAAATGAATAATAGTCAAGACTTGACGTTTGTCGAGTTGACATCTATACATCAACTGACACTAATGACGTTCATAATATCATTACAAATGTTTGTTTACGTTTTGTGAGTGCAATGAAATTACGATGTTACAAGTTTCTTGAGGGCTCTTCTCAGTCTCGTTGCATTTTGGAACCCTCGGTAGAGTCACACCAACTTCTGACGAATCTAAATAATTTTCTGAAAATTTCAAAGATAATAAACGTTATTTTATTTTATATTTTATTTTATTTTAAAGATGGTAAATATTTAAGGTAGAGTGAAAGACAGTTAGCGCGTTACATCATTAGTCAGACGAAGATAGCGATATTTCTATTTTTTGCTAAGACTTTAATAAATATGTAGATATACATTTTAAAAATAAGACCGTTTTGCATTAGCACAAAACAGTTATTATATGTGTGAAGAAACATACCATGTCCATGAAGAATGCGTTCAATGAATTATGTCGTATAAATTAGTAAATCTGTACCTTACCTGGTCTCATCTTATCTTACCTGTCACTTTCATCCAACTTTATTTATTTATTTATTTACACTTCATGCACAGTAACAGTACATAGGCGGACTTAATGCCATAGGCATTGTCTAACAGTCAACCTTAGGGTGATGCAGAGAGAACTTGTAGTAGGTGCTTAGAGGTTATGATAGTTATAATGACATTAGAGAAACAGGTCAGACCGGGGTAATAATTTATAATGATAATCAATAAACTTAAATACTAATAACTACATACATAGCTAATACTAACAAACACACACATACATACATACATACACAAACATACATATATTACGCCCATAAACCTACATAATATATACTACGTATTATTAATATATTAAGTGTCTAAGGAATATCCGTACATTATGTCTATATACTATACTTAAACTAATAAATCACAACTATGAGCTATGACTGCATTAAGTATAGGAAAGGAAAGACATGATCAGAACTGACTCTATTTATGAGTCATGATATCATATACCTTCTTCCTGAAAACGAAGCGGCTGGTTGACATCCTAATTTCTAACGGAAGCACATTCCAGAGAAGAATAGACTGTACGTAGAATGAAGAGTGAACAAGGCCAGAAGTGTGAGAAGGACAATGTAAAAGAAGATTGTTTGAAGAGCGCAAGTTTTTGTTATGATTGGAGCCAAGAAATTCAAAGTATTGAGTAAGATATGATGGGACATTGGGAGAATTTAGAAAGGAGTAAAGCATAGTCACATCACGCAAACTACGACGCTTGTGTATGGATAGCCACCCCAACTCAGAGCGGAATTCCGAAACATGCTCATACTTACGAAGATTGTAGACGAATTGAATGCAATTATTGAGAAGAAGGTCAAGTTTATTGAGTAGATCTGCATTCAGGTCGAAATAGCACACATCACCATAGTCTATGACAGGAAAGATCAACGAACGCATAAGTGCAGCCTTTGTTGTGGCTGGAAGGAAGTTCTTCAAGCGATAAAGCGCCCGTAAGCTGCCCGTTACCCTCTGACACACTCCGGCAACCTGAGCTTGCCAGTTGAGCGTGGTGTCAATATACAAACCTAAGTTTTTGACGCAAGAAGTAAGGGATATCGGTTTAACATTGAAGATTATCGGCGGAATGGTAACTTTCGCGAGCTGGGAGTGGCTGGAATCACTGTCAGCCGCAGCAAAATCAGATGTCACTGTCAATGTCATAGTCTTCAATGTACCAGCAAGCTGCTTGCTCACATAGTATGCTTCTTCACACATATAATAACTGTTTTGTTCTAATGCAAAACAGTCTTATTATTTGTGCTCCGAAACATACTACGTCGATGAAGACCTGTTTGTTATCTGGTGTATGCTGGTGAAAGAGCCTGTTAAGTGTACCCATTCTGAATGCTATGTGAAAATTAAAGAAAACTTATCTATAAATAATTCTGGAATAATTTAGATAAAGATTGTCATTCTGACTCTTCATAGCCACTTCTCTTCTGATATACCTACCAGAAGATTTGCTTACTAAAGACACAGCTACCAATTTGAAATCCAAGGGTCTTAATCGTATTATTTGGTCTCCTTTCTTTAAAACTCTGCAATACAATCTATTAGCCTCCCCGTCAACCACTCCAGCAAAGCCAAAAGCGCTGGTACTTGTACTGGTGTTAAGAGTGGACTTAATAATAAGAAGAAAGTCTTGTCGGGACGTTAGACTAACTCATTAGGTTTTAGATATTAGACTATGGATGCTTACATGATTAATGGTACATCTAGTATGCTACAGCTATTGTGGTTATCGTCCTGGGTAGCCAAAGGTTAGAAATTGTAAATAACACTACCTTTTTAGGAATAACAATAGATTCTAAATTACAATGGGGTGACCATATCACCATTTTAGCTAATAAGCTGAGCTCTGCTGCATATGCTGTGAGACGGATTAGGCAGTTGACAGATGTAGCTACTGCTAGGCTAGTTTACTTTGGTTCCTTCCATAGCTTAATGTCCTATGGAATACTACTTTGGGAAAATGCAGCAGATATAGAAACAATTTTTAACTGTAGCTTCCCAATTTATATTTGATAACATACTGTATGTCAGGAAAAATATATGTAGCTTTACTAAAGTAAGTGACGTTACCGACAGAAATCTACGTAATAAAAATAAACTACTCCCTCCGTGTTATCGGCTTAGCAAGGTTAGTCATTCTTTCAAGGGGGAAGGTATACGCTTTTATAATAAATTGCCAGAATCGGCCCTTTGTATGCCCGATAATAAATTTAAAACCTTTATAAAGACCACTTTATGACAAAAAGCATATTATAAGACAGTTGATTACCTTAATGATAAAAGTGTCTGGCTTGAGCATGGTGTAGGCACCTCCTAAAATGCCGTAAATTTACCATATTTTGTACCTAGGTGACTATAACATTTTTTTTTTGCTTTATACACGCTTTTTGATTTTGACACGAGATCAATGTACATTTGTCCACATTTAGTCTTAAGAAAATGTGTAAATGAGTCAATTATTGAAAAAGAGTGACCGAGAGTTTTATTGCCAGGTTCTTTCTTTCGGTTCGACTTATTGCTTTGCGAATCTGGCAGTACATGTAAATATAGAAGCAATGACATTTTTTTGTTTTAAGTACTTACTGTCGTTTGTAAGAGCCATTTAGTGACCTTTACAAATAAATAAATAATTTCATTTCATTTCGTTTGCGCTGTTGTAGGTACTTTCAATTTTTTAACTTGTTTAAACTTTGATTAATCTCTCTTAACATCTTTTAATTTAAGCCAGGTAACGCCTGTTTCCATCCAATATCTTTTAATTTGTTTAAACACTTTGTAACTTGTTTAGATTAGTTGAAATAAATATTTATAAAATTAAATTAAATTCACTAGGAAATTTTTGACGTGATTTTAAAGACAAAAATTCAAAAGATTGACATTGACAGTGAGAGATTCAGCCAATCCCAGCTCGCGAAAATTGGATGAAGGTGACATGTAACATAAGATGAGACCAGGTAAGGTACAGATTTATGTTATACGACATGGGGCGGGGCCCCAAGTGATCTTTGTATACGTCCACGCCGTCCGCCCTGGACCCCAACCTGACCACCATAACGGAGTGGCAGGTTGGGTGACCGAACTTCAAAGATCCAGACTTGTGTGGCCAAAACGAAGTTATATTATTTGTAATGTCGGAGAAACCCGATACGGAGTTTGCTACCCCCGGCTCCGGCACTGCCCTCGCCAGGTCAGTGTCGGACCGAAACGACGACGCATCACACTCACGGACGCCGAACTTGCCCAGCGCTACGGAGGCTCGTGTCACGCTGCCAAGTCGCAGCGTGACGTCGACGCCTTCATGGTTTGATATGTCCATGGCTGCCGGGACTGACAGTGAGTCAGAGCCCGGCACCGTGGAAACGGAGACGGAGCCAGAGCCGGCGCGCTCTGTTTACCTGAAGAGGGGCCGTCAGAAGAGCGCGCTGGTGATGAAAACGCAGCCGGTGCCGAAGGACGGTCCGTCGACATCGGTGGTTTCCAGCGAATGCGAGGAGCCACCGGTCAAGGCGGTCCGAGTCCGGAAGTCCGGAAACGACACCAAGGGGCGGGCACCAAACCCCAGCATAACGGTGCCGTTCCTGCCCAGCGGTAGGGACAAAGAGGTGCCGGCCGCGCGAGGGCTGATGGGGGCTCTTGCCCGGATCGTTGACACCATGAAAGGCGGCAAAAACCTTCCGGGCAAGAAGAAGGTGGTGTCGGATGCCATTGCCGACGCTCACCTGTCCCTCGATGAGCTCCTCGCGCGGAGCATTTCCGAAGAGGAGACGAAGCTCAGAGACCAGGTAGCGAGCCTGGCTGCTGAGCTCGCCTCCTCCCGGAAGCAGACGGAGGCCCTGCGACAGGAGGTCGCCAACCTTACCATTTTAGTCAAGGGGCCTCCGGAAACCCAGAAGACCGGACCCTCACTGCCTCCACCGACGGCTAGACCGGCAGCCATGGCGACGCCCAGGAGTGCGCTCGGAGCGCCTCCTGCATCGCCGCCGCAGACTGCGCCGACACCGATGCAGATTCTGGCGGCGATTGAGAGGCGCCTGGCGGTCCTTGAAGACCGGTCATACCGCCCCCCGCTGGCACGACCCGCGTTGTCGTACGCGGCTGCCACCAGCGGGGCTCTCGCTCCTGGGTCCAATTCAAATAGGTCTGCTGCCCGCCCAGCCCCGCCCATGTCCGATTCACCAGCAACTCGGACACCGGCTAAGCCGGCCGCGACGGCAAAGCCGAGGAGAAAAGGGAGGCCTGGCGCCACCCCTGCTGCTCTCGCGTCCCATTCTGCTCCCGCTACACATCCTTCCAGAGAGGAGGGATGGGAAGTAGCGGGAGCGAAAAAGAAAAAAAGGCGGAAGAAGGCCGCCAAAAAAGTGGCTGAAGCCGCCGCGACGAAGGCGCCGAAGAGACCCCGCCCTCCTCGCTCCACCGCCGTCGTCCTGACGGTGACGACGATGGGTGCAGAGAAGGGAGTGGGGTACGCCGATGTTTTGAAGAAGGTCAAGGCATCGGTGGACCTTAAGGCCCTCGAGATACCGGGGGGGCTCCGGTGCAAGACTACTCGCACCAGGGCTCGCCTACTCGAGCTCTCCGGCGCCTCCAGCGGCCCCAAAGCTGACGCCCTAGCGGCTAAGCTGAGGGACACGCTGGACCCAGAAGCCGTCCGCGTCTCCAGACCCACCAAATGCGCTGCATTGCGCATCTCGGGCCTGGATGACGCGGCCACGACGGAGGAGGTTATTTCCGCCGTCGTGGAGGCGGGCGGCTGTCCCCATGACCAGGTGAAGGCTGGAGAGATCTCCTTCAGCCCCACCGGTCATGGAACGACAGTCGTCCAGTGCCCCGTCGCGGCGGCACTTAAAATTGCGGACGGACGGAGCCTCCTTATAGGGGGCTTCCTCAGGGCGCAGGTGCACCTCGCAGGTGCGTGCCCGGGAAACCAGGTGTTTCCGGTGCATGATGGTGGGGCACGTAGGAGTGCAGTGCGCAGTGGAAGACACCGTGGGTGATCGATGCTTCCGCTGCAGCCGGCCCGGTCACAAGTCCAACGCCTGTGACGCACCGCCTCGCTGCTACAGATGCGAGGCGGAGGGCAAAACGGCGGACCATCGGGTCGGCAGCCTTTCCTGCGCCGCTATGAGGCCAAAGCCTCGTCCGTCCGCTGGGAGCAGCGGGGGTGCCGCTACTGCGCGGCCAGATTCGCGGAGGGATGCTGATATGGACGTCCATTAATGGACACCCATATCCGCATTCTACAGGCGAACTTGAACCACTGCCGCGCTGCTCAGGATCTTCTGTACCAGAGCATCGCGCAGTGGTCCATAGACCTGGTTGTGGTCGCCGAGCCGTACTATGCCCACCCGGGAAGCCTGGTGGCGCAAGACGGCTTGGCCTGCATCTTTGGGGGGTCCGCCGCAAACACCTCGCGGCTTGCAATTATTGCAAACGGCCGAGGCTGCGTTGCGGCGGAATATGAAGGGGTGGCAGTCGTGGCCGCATACATCTCGCCGAACAACATTAACGACGCTCAGTATGAGCTATGGCTCACTGAGCTCGACGTCGTCTTCACTGCGTGTCGTCCTCGCCCTGTCCTTCTCCTGGGAGACTTTAACGCCTGGTCTATGGCGTGGGGCTCTCGGGTAACCAATGGCAGGGGGAGATTACTTGAGGACTGGGCCACTACACGTGGACTAGAGCTCCTCAACCGGGGGAATGTTGCCACCTTTTGGCGGTCGGGGGTCAGCTCGGTCGTGGACTTAACGTTCGCGACCCCTGCGCTCGCCCGCCGTATTATGGGCTGGTGCGTGGAGGAGGGTGTGGAGACGCACTCGGACCACCGATACATCCGGTTCGAGGTCGTCCCCCCACCTAACCTTCCACAGCCGGTACCGAATCCCCCGGAACCGCGTTGGGCGCTCAAGAGTTTAGACCGGGGTGCTCTCCTGGAGGCATCCATCGTGCAGGCCTGGATTCCATCGCCGGACAGGCCTGTTGACGTGGATGCCGAGGCAGAGTGGTTCAGGAGAGCCATGTCGCAAATCTGCGATGCGGCGATGCCTAGGGTTACACCCGGGCCGGCCAGGAAGCAGGTGTACTGGTGGTCGTCGGAGATTGCACAGCTGCGTGCAGCATGCGTCTCCGCCCGCCGCCAGTACACCAGGTTTCGCCGGAGGCATCGTCGACCAGACGACGCGGCAGCCCGGGAGGCGGAGCTATATGCGTCCTAAAGAGAGGCTAAGGGCACCCTCCAGAAAGCGATCACGCGGGCTAAGACGACAGCACGCGAGGAGCTCCTGGAGACCCTGGAGCGGAACCCATGGGGGCGCCCGTACCTGCAGGTCAGAGGTAAACTCCGACCGAGGGCGCTCCCACTGACCCAGAGTCTCCAGCCGGATCGGCTGGAGGGGGTCTTGGGCTCTCTGTTTCCGACGAGCGCGGAGGAGCACATCCCTCCGAGCATGGCTCCGTCTCAGACGCCCAATGCGGATAGCAGCGAAAACGACGTAACCGAAGTCAGAGAGGGTGAGTTAGGAGCGGTGGTGCTTCGGCTCAGTCGCCGGAAAACCACCGCCCCTGGACCCGATGGCATTCCGGGCCGTGTATGGGTCCTGGCCCTCGAGGAACTCGGGCCTCGACTGAGGGGGCTCTTCAGCGCATGCCTCGAAAGGGGCCAGTTTCCCAAGGTGTGGAGGACGGGGAAACTGGTCCTGATCCGGAAAGCGGGGCGGCCGGTGGACTCACCGTCCGGTTACTGGCCGATCGTGCTGCTCGACGAGGTGTGTAAGCTCTTTGAGCGAATTATCGCGGAACGCCTCGTCGAGCATCTCACGCGTGTGGGCCCAGACCTGGCGGATAACCAGTATGGTTTCCGTCGGGGACGGTCCACCGTGAGCGCGATCATGCGCGTGAAGACCCTGGCGGAGGAAGCAGTCTCGCGGGGCGAGGTGGTGTTGGCGGTGTCTCTTGACATCGCCAACGCCTTTAACACCCTACCCTGGAGTTGCGTTAGGGAGGCACTGGTATATCACAAAGTGCCTCTCTACCTCCGTCGTATTGTCAGGGCATATTTATCCGAGAGGGCTATAACTTACCCTAGCTGGCTCGGGCCAGCTCGGCGAGATGTCTCGTGCGGTGTTCCACAGGGGTCGGTCCTAGGACCTCTCCTGTGGAACATCGGATACGACTGGGTGTTGCGGGGTGCGTTGCCTGAGGGCGTCAGCGTAACTTGTTACGCCGACGATACCCTCGTCACGGCGCGGGGAGCAACGCACCAAGAGGCAACACTCAAGGTCACGACTGGGGTTGCTGAAGTCGTGGGTCGGATACGGCGGCTGGGACTGGACGTGGCACTGAATAAGTCCGAGGCTCTGTGTTTTCACGGACCTCGGCGCGGGCCACCTCCAGGATCCAGCATAAATGTAGGGAGCGTTAGCATCGGCATCGAGCCCTCCATGAAGTATCTGGGGCTCGTACTCGATGGCCGGTGGAACTTCGGACCACATTTCCGAAGTTTGGTCCCCAAAGTGACGGGGGCAGCAGCCGCGCTTTCGCGACTGATGCCTAACTTAAAGGGACCCAACGCTTCCTGCAGGAGACTGTACCTGGGGATCGTGCGGAGTATGGCCGTATACGGGCCTCCCTATGGGCGGCGAGACTGACGGCCAACAACGCTGCTATATTGCACAGATCGTTGAGGACCTTGGCCGTCAGGACAATAAGAGGGTACCGCACGATCTCTCTAGAGGCTGCATGTCTCCTAGCCGCGACCCCTCCATGGGACCTGGAAGCGAGAGCCCTTGCGTCATTGTTTCAATGGCACAAGGAGGCGCTGGAGCGGGACCACAGGCCTGCGTCTCGAGAAATCGAGGCCCAGCGGTCCCATCTCCGCCAGGATCTCATGGAGACATGGAAGGTGCGACTTGAGCAACCTAAGTGGGGAACCACCACCATCGCGGCGGTGAGACCGATCATGGAGGACTGGCTGCAGAGGCAGCACGGTGGCCTCACGTACCGTGCGACACAGATCATCACCGGGCACGGAAACTTTGGTGGGTATCTGTTTCGCATGCATCGTGAGGTCACACCCGCGTGTCAACACTGCGAGGCTTCCGGCGAAGACACGGCATTCCACACGTTGGTGGAATGCTCAGCGTGGGCAAGTCAGCGCCGGGACCTCGTTGTGGGCCTGGGCGTGGATACTCTCTCACTGGAGACCATGCTACGAGCCATGGTCTCTAGCGAGAGCCAGTGGAACGCGGCCGTTTCCTTCTGCGAGCAGGTTATGCTCGTGAAGGAGACGGCCGGAAGGGCGAGGGAGCGTATCCTCCCCGCTGAGTTCCGAAGTCTGCGGCGAGGGCGCCGCATACGTGACTACGCCCAGGACCATCGACCTCCATGATCGGGGCCTGAGGACGATGGATTAGCAACCCACCGTCCTTACAGAAGCAGGCTAGAAGGGCTGCGTGATGTGGGGCTTCGCCCCATGCACGCCTTCACTCACCGACGCGGGTAAAACCCGACCCTAGAGATGCGGGGTAACACCCGACCACCACGCAGTGGCCACTCAAGTGTAAGGTCCGCCGGGTGCCACTGGGAATTCTTTCAGTATCTACCGGAGGCACTCGGTAATGGACGTAGGTGCGGCCGCAGCCACAAGCCGCGGATTAAAAAAAAAAAAAAAAAAAAAAAAAAAAAAAAAAAAAAAAAAAAAAAAATGTTATTCGACATTATTCTTTCTTCATTGACATAGTATGTTTCTAAAAACCTACTAGCGGCCACATTTTTTCAGTCAACCTGGTAGGTTTATGTTCTCGTAATCATAAATATGAGTAAAAATTTAGTTTATAGCAAATACTCGATGAGCGCAATATTCTGCAGTGGGATCTTAGACTATAACCTCTTTCTGTGGTACTAGTACGGTGTCTTGCACGGTGCTTCGCGCCGCACCACGCCATAGGTTTTGGCCTATAACTTTTGACCCATTAGGGCTAGGTCTAATTTTCGATTTTTTGTCTTGCCTCCAGATCGAAGGCTTTCCATAGAGGGGTCAACCATCATTGGAGCATAAGCAGTTCTCGAGAGCTAAGGGGGACAAAAATGACATTCCCCATTTCTATATATAGATAGATAGATAGATGATCCTACGGAACAATGACGGTGGCTGTAGGAAATTGACGTCCGATTACAAAATTGTTATTGATTGCCTATCTTTTGTATAATAATAGTATTCAGTAACGGCAATATTATAGGCTTTTCGACTATTATGTAACAACTTATGACTGGAAAGCTGTGGGTGGGTCTCTCATCTGAGCCTACAACGTTTCAGTAAAATAAAAAAGTAAAATCACCCTTATGCATCCTGAGTGATATTATGTTGCTGTTTATTTACCCAAATGTTGTTGTGGAGGTCAGATGGCAGTCGCTTCACGGAAAATATCGAAATTCAGCCGAATCGCAGTTAGACTGGAAAGCCGACCCCAACTGAGTTGGGAAAATTCTCGGTGGATGATGTTTATGACGCAGGTTTATGTACGCAAATAAAAAAAAAAGTTCTGATCTAATTAAATTTTAACAACACTTCTAAAGGTACGAACAGCAGCTGATCATAATCATGACGTGGTGAAAACAGACAGAGAGATTCTTATAGATTCCTATCAAGAGTATAGATAAAGTATGGAACTTTTCGTGCGTGAGTCCGACTCGCACTAAGCTGGTTTTAAGGGTTCCGTAGTAAAAGTCTCGGAACCTTTATAGTTTCATCATGTTCGTCCGTCCTCGGGTTTCCTCGCAAACGGTTGGTACTAGAAACATGAAACTTTGAATGGATATCTATATATTTAATACGACAATTTGTCTGTCTGTTCGTCCGTCGCGTTTTTCAATTTACGTACATTTGCATGAAATATTAAAATATACTTTTTTTTCTTTTTACATTTGAGGCGATACAAAGTTCGCCGTGATAACTAGTGTATATTTACTGCGCCGAAAAAGTGCTGCAATTCACGTAAAGTTAGGATGATATTTTGTTTTCGCGTTTACTACACTGCCTTTTTTAAATCAATGGGTTGTGTGTTTGATTTAAGTATTCGTTTGCCAGACATTTAGCCTTGAAGAGCATATTTTTGCGAAAACAGAGAGTCCCTCTCCCCCCCTCCCTTCAAAATATAAACGGCTGACGTGAAGAACCTGAAAAAATTCATGATGGTAGTGCAAGTAAAGAACTTTGAAGGAAAACTATAACGGATGATATAACTCTGTTAGTTCGAGTGAGTTAAGTATAGAGGTTTTTATGGGTAATTACGGAACCCTATCTTATGCGTGGCCCGTCACGCACTTTGCCGGTTTTTTAATAATATTACCAATATACTGCTAGTATGTTGATCTGATAATAACTTTTAAATCGACATTTATTTGATATCAAAAGAATTATACCTTTGTCACGTCCAACATTGGCAAAGGAAAAAAATTAAATTTGCCACAGCGGTTTCTAATTTAAAATTCTGAAGAGTTTTAGTCAATTTGGTTCGTATTCAGTCGCAGAATGCCAGTTTCTTGGTCACTTGCTTGTCCCAATAAAAAAATGTTTCGAACCTACCTACTTGAGAGTTTCCTTTGAATTTGAATTAAGAACTTCAAACAATCTTGTAACAGTTAATATGAATGAACAAAGTGCGACCTTATCACTTATAAATACGATTTCTCCTGAGCAACATTATGGATTTTCTTTAGTGTCCGTAACGGCAATAGGCTTCTCCCTTATGACGTGGGACCAACAAAATTACTAGCAAAGTGTTGGTGTATAAGTAAAAAAAAAAATCTGCCTAACATGCAGTGAAAAGCAGTTATAATCCATGGGGATTATAACTGCTTTTCACTGCACTGTATGGACAGTGTGTCTAGTACCAGTTCCTTACGTTAATGTGCTCCAAGTATGTTTTTCAGTTCCCTGACGTTACCGCTAGAGGCGATGAATGTCTGTCTACATGTTTAAAAAAAAGAACACAACTTATATGCCTGTAGTGTCATTAATACGTAAGTAGGTAGGTACCTGCTTCCTTGTTCTCGTCTTTTACATACATGGATAATCTACCTGAATTTCTTGCTGTCTCATTTTCGTGCATCAACTGATGGTTGGCAAGAATCAACTTACGATAAAGAATCATTTTCAAATGGTTATGTGCTTAATTTAGATTTTTTTTTAATATTGTTTGACATAAAGTTGTAAATATTGACATTCATATGTGCTCTTTATGTGCTTGAATAAACGAAATTGATTCATTACCGGCTTTTTTTTTTTTTTTTTTTAATACCGCGGCCCAAGGCCGCGGCCGCTCTAACGTCCGTTGCCGGGCGTCTCTGGTTACTAGCAGAGGGTATGTCCAGTGGCGCCCGGCGGACTTTGACCACCTCTGTGGTCTCTTCGGGTGTTGGGTCGGGACGAGAATCCCGCGTCGTTGGGGAAGGGTTTTATCCCGCGTCAGTGAGTGAATCTGGTTGCGTGCTATGGGGCAAAGGCCCCGCAGCACGCAACCCTTCTAGCCTGCTTCTGTAAGGACGGCGGATGGCGATCCCGCCGTCCTCAGGCCCCGATCATGGAGGTCGATAGTCTTGGGCGTAGTCGCGGAGTCTGGGGCGCCCTGGCCGCCGACTACGGAACTCGGCGGGGAGGGTACGCTCCCTCTCCCTCCCGGCCGCCTCCTTCGCGAGCATGACTTGCTCGCAGAAGGACACGGCCGCGTTCCACCTACTCCGGCTGGAGACCATGGCTTGAAGCATGGTCTCCAGCGAGAGGGTATCCACGCCCAGTCCCACTACGAGGTCCCGGCGCTGACTCGCCCACGCTGAGCACTCCACCAACGTGTGGAGTGTTCATTACCGGCTGCGTATTCGGCATTGTATAGATAAGAATACCTATAAAAGCAAGCAAGTATAAAATAAATAATATTTAATACATTACCTTGACGTTTTAGGTATTCTAGAATACAATATATTGTACATGTGGCGCATACCTTATCTCTGACGTCATACGTCTAGATACTACAAGAAGGCGCGCCCAGAACTTTCGAGTACCTACCATAATATCCACCAATAGTGCACACGCACTTCAACAAGTAAACAACTCGTAGGTACAACATAAGTATAGCTATTTAAACTTGTTCCTATTGTCTAAACCACGCCTACCTAAACCAGTTTTTGTATCATCGGGAATATTCTAGTACTATAGGTACTTGTATACAATATTATAAAAGCGAATGCATGTCAACAATAAATATTCATTCATCCACATACTGTGTTACTGTAAACGTCCCAATATACCTCCCAACAACCACTACATACAGGACTAAACAGATTGCCGGTAACATAATTATACTTACATAGATTTTAGTAAGTATGTTGTTATCTTGCTGATATTCTAAAATACATAATAATTATTATGAAATACGTGCAATGTTAGTAATGTAGTATTACTTACATCTTGTAAGTACATTACAAATCCAACCGTGTATCGTCTCTCATGTTAAGTGTACCTTATCATCATTCAATTCATGAAATATGGAGCGAGAATACGACAGTCCTGACATGATCCTCGAAGAACTCGGGCCTCGACTGATGGGGCTCTTTAGCGCATGCCTCGAAAGGGGCCAGTTTCCCAAGGTGTGGAGGACGGGGAAACTGGTCCTGATCCGTAAGGCGGGGCGGCCGGTGGACTCACCGTCCGGATACCGGCCGATCGTGTTGCTCGACGAGGTGTGTAAGCTCTTTGAGCGAATTATCGCGGAACGCCTCGTCGAGCATCTCACGAGTGTGGGGCCAGACCTGGCGGATAACCAGTTCGGTTTCCGTCGGGGACGCTCCATCGTGAGCGCGATCATGCGCGTGAAGAGCCTGACGGCGGAAGCAGTCTCGCAGGGCAAGGTGGTGGTGGCGGTGTCTCTTGACATCGCCAACGCGTTCAACACCTTGCCATGGAGCTGCGTTAGGGAGGCGCTCGTGTATCATGAAACGCCTCTCTACCTCCGTCGTATTGTCGGGGCCTATCTCTCGGAGAGGGCCATAGCTTTCCCCAGCTGGCTCGGGCCAGCTCGGCGATATGTGTCGTGCGGTGTTCCGCAGGGGTCGGTCCTGGGGCCGCTTCTGTGGAACATCGGCTACGACTGGGTGCTGCGGGGTGCGTTGCCTAGGGGTGTCGGCGTAACGTGCTACGCCGACGATACCCTCGTCACGGCGCGGGGTGCAACGTACCAGGAGGCAGCACTCAAGGTCACGACGGGTGTTGCTCGAGTCGTGGGTCGGATACGGCAGCTGGGACTGGAGGTGGCCTTGCACAAGTCCGAGGTTCTGTGTTTTCACAGACCTCGGAACGGTCCACCAGAAGGTTCCAGCATAAATGTGGGAGGCGTTAGCATCGGCATCAAGCCCTCGATGAAGTACTTAGGGATCGTACTTGATAGCCGATGGAACTTCGGACCACTTTTCCGAAGTTTGGTCCCCAAGGTGACGCAGGCATCGGTCGCGCTTTCGCGACTGATGCCCAACCTAAAGGGACCCAACGCCTCCTGCAGGAGACTGTACCTGGGGATCGTGCGGAGTATGGCCCTATACGGGGCTCCCGTATGGGCGGATAGGTTGGCGGTCAAGGGGAACGTGACTCTGTTAAACAGACCACTTAGAACCTTGGCCGTCAGAACCGTACGGGGGTACCGCAGAGGCTGCATGTCTCCTAGCCGGGACCCCTCCATGGGACCTGGAAGCGAGAGCCCTTGCGTCATTGTTCCAATGGCGCAAGGAGGCGCTGGAGCGGGACCACGGGCCTGCGTCTCGAGAAATCGAGGACCAGCGGTCCCAACTCCGCCAGGATCTCATGGAGTCATGGAGGGTGCGACTTGAGCAACCCAAGGGGGGTGCCATCTTCATCGCGGCGGTGAGACCGATCATGGACGATTGGCTGCAGAGGCAGCATGGTGACGTCACGTACCGTGCGACGCAGGTGGTTGCCGGGCATGGATGCTTCGGTAGCTATCTGTTTCGCATGCATCGAGGCACTGCGAGGTTTCCGACGACGACACCGCACTCCACACGTTGGTGGAGTGCTCAGCGTGGGCGAGTCAGCGCCGGGACCTCGTAGTGGGTCTGGGCGTGGATACCCTCTCGCTGGGGACCATGCTTCAAGCCATGGTATCCAGCGGGAGTAGGTGGAACGCGGCCGTGTCCTTCTGCGAGCAAGTCATGCTCGCGAAGGAGGCGGCCGGGAGGGAGAGGGAGCGTACCCTCCCCGCCGAGTTCCGTAGTCGGCGGCCAGGCCGCCCCAGACTACGCGACTACGCCCAAGACTATCGTCCTCCATGATCGGGGCCTGAGGACGGCGGGATCGCCACCCACCGTCCTTACAGAAGCAGGCTAGAAGGGTTGCGTGCTGCGGGGCCTTTGCCCCATAGCACGCAACCAGATTCACTCACTGACGCGGGATAAAACCCGACCCCAATGACGCGGGATTCTCGTCCCGGCCAAACACCCGCAGAGACCACAGGGGTGGTCAAAGTCCGCCGGGCGCCACTGGACATACCCTCTGCTAGTAACCAGGGACGCCCGGCAACGGACGTTAGAGCGGCCGCGGCCTTGGGCCGCGGAATTAAAAAAAAAAAAAAAAAAAAAGTCCTGACATGATCCAGACTTTTTTTTTTTACGTACATCTCCAATTTATCTCCATAATCTACATAATACTGTATAAATAATGTACCGTGTGAATCCAATACACTGTAACTACGAAATATGCATTTTGAATAAAAATGAAAAGAAATCTTTTTCGAATATTATGTACTATTTTGTTATGTCAAAACTCATTCGAGACGCCCAGGACTTTAATTGGCTGTGCCATAGCGACTGGCATGTAAGATTTTGTTGCTTGTCATCAACATTTCATCGCAAGGCAACGGGTTTAAATGTTTTTTCAATATTACGATTCAGCTGCTACTTTTTATTAAATTTATTTGGCTATTTTAGATGTAACCCATTATATGTGTGCCCGGTGACGGCAATAGGCTTGCCACCTATTACGTGGGACCAAAAATACTGGCAAATTGTGGGTGTGTAATGCACCTCTGCCTAACCCTTCGGGGATATAGGCGTGATATGTGCCTGTCGGTCTTAAAGTTACCGTGTTTTGAAAATTTTCAAGTACAATAAAATTCGATAAAGCGCTTGCAAAAAAAGCGCAAGGATTATTTTGGCAATATACTGTATTTACACGGATTTATAATTTGCCATGTTTTGATATTATTTGACCTGTACCTTTAAGGAAATTGAGTCTAATTTGCGTAGTAATATCTCAGAACTTTTCATACAAAGTAGAAAAAGTGGAAACGTGGTACAATGAAAAAGGCTTAAAGAAATCGAAAGAGCCGTGTTAATTCAAAATACTGTAACTCTAGATACAGTGTATTGGATGGATTCACACGGTACTATTGTGAAAGTGTTGGTAATACACCTTTGTCTACCCCCCTCGACGATATATGTGTGATTCAATGTATCATTTTCCTATTTGTACGAGTTTCGTTGATATTGTTTTTTCCAGAATCATGTTATAATAGTATTTAAAAGAGTTGGCAAGCTTCCATTCCATTTGCTTAAAAATACATAATCATAAACTAAAACATAAATAGATGGTAGGTACCTCCAATATAATTGAATTGAAAGCCTTGAATATATTTTATTTTAAAAGGGTAACTACAAAACAATAGGTTTAAAAGTCTGGAACGCGAATGGTGAAAGGAAATCTCATAAATGTTTTTGAAATTGTAATTAATTTACTCTCAACGAAACCCTCGTCGACTGGTAGATAGTATTGGCTACCTTTGTGCTTGTTGCTTGTTTTTAAATAAAACAATATGGGTCAATCTTTAAACGTTTTCGATATTCCTTCATCATAAACAAATATATTTTATACATAGACACGAAGAGTAGTACTGTAAAATTGCTCACTTCGTTTTTGCCAATTTGTACAAATCATAATAGTCAATGTATTTTCTTTTTTGACTGCAATGACGTCACCTAGCGCGCTTTCGAGTACGACACAATTTTTATTTGTCCTCCCAGTCTATAGATTGGACGTCAATGTTGATAAACGATATATTTATTATATAAATGGGGTTTGTATTCTCACTGAAACCTCAGGCAACCATAAAGTATCGTTATCGTACCTTTGATATTATCAAAAAAACATTAATTTCCGTTAAAACATCAGATTGGTATCAATCTGCTATATATATAATGTCTAAATGCGATGTGTCAGTGTCATTGCTAAAGTAAGTGGGAAAATAAAAAATAAAATTATTTTTTAGGGATTCCTCGCAATAAGCAAAACATTTTATTTGCTAAAAGGGAAAGGAAATTAAACACAAACAAAAGTTAAATAAATACGTCGTACTTGAAAACCAACATTACGACCGTAAAACTCAAAGACTGCCAGCAAACGTATCTCTTTGTGTTTTAATAAAGTAGGTCGAGTGCTTAGTCGAGTAGAACTGTCATCTAAACGATCCACAATATTTTTTTAACTTCAACCTTTCAGTAAGCTAATATTAGTCTGAAGTCTGTTCCATATTTAAAAATAGTGTTGTTCCATTATTTATATTCGACCAGTTATAAATATTATGACGGTTCTTTCTTTTATAAACCTAAGACAAACGGGTCTTTTACGCGATTATTGACATCTATACATAACTCTATTACCCGACGTTTCGACCCGACGACGGCTCTTGTAACAGGGTCGAAACGTCGCGAATAATCGCGTAAAATACCCGTTTGTCTTAAGTTTATAATGTGTACAAAACGCGAAAGTTTAAAAAAGTTCTTTCTTTTAATTTCAATTCTTGTTTTCTTTTTGTGCTCAAATAAAACCATGGAAGTATTTGATGCCTTTCGTGAGGGTCCATATTGGCTCACATAAAAAAAAAATCCTATTCTTTTTCTTACTACCGATTTGTGTTCATAATCATCACTCTTCATAATTTTATTTTTCATACTTTTTTTATTCATACATTTTTATTACTATCATCGGAACTCATAACAGTTAGTGATTATAATTTTTTTATTAATACTGTTACTACCAAGAACCAGTTTCAATCCACAAATTATTTTTCAGATCTTTTTTCTTCATAACATTCTATTCTTTAATTATATATATGTCTAGATACCGTGTCTAGTACAAAGCGAGTTGTCAAAAGTGGTCCTGTTGTTTATTCACGTGTGAGTGACAAACGTCACCCGCGATAATATTACGTACCAGGGTTACATTAGTGTGCGAGTGGCCAAGAAGCCCACCACAAAATTTTTCTCCAAATATATGGGAATCAAATTCTCGGGATTTAGGTAATTAAGTATTGTTGTATGGGAGGTAGGTAGTAATAAAAATTATCAACCATCATCATCATACAAGTGCTCTTTATATTTATTTAAAAGGAATTTTAACAGTTAAAATAATCCAAGTATAGATACAAAAAATATATTTGTCTCCGATGTACTCTAAAAAAAGACATAAATCAAATAAGAAGCTATTGTAAAAATCTAACATATAAAATTGTTGTGTCATAGTGTTTGTTTCCAAACTCCTCCGAAACGGGTTGACAAATAATTTAGAACTTTTGTGCATATTTGGTAGCCCTGAGAATAGGTAGTCTTATTTTGAATCCCGAAATGATGAACGTTATGACAGTCGAAAGTTATGACTTGAGGTAACAAATATAAAAATAGAGTCGAATTGAGAAACTTATTTTTTTTAAAGTCAGCTAAAATAAAATTATTCGTAAGTATTGAAAACAATTCCATCAATTGATTAATGAAGTAAAAGGTAAGTATGTATTAAGTATTATTAAGACTTATAGGGCCAACAAATGCTTCTTGCTTTACGTAATGCATATCTGTATCTATTACATTATCAGATTCACCTGTATCACTATCCGATTTTATAGAAGATAGAAATAAAGCCTGAAAATAAAGTATTAAAGTACAATTATCACAAGGTACTCAAGGGCCCAGACAACATCTCCAGTAATCAAGTCACCCTCACGTGCACCATGCACGCAGTCCACCTGCTAACAAATGGACAAGGCTCTGGCAAATGTACCCAGTCCCCGAAACGACGATAGGCTCGCCATTTTATTATGTGGCGTAATAAGCACCTCTGACTACCCCTTCGGTAAGAAAGACATGATTTGTATCTGTCTGTCTCATCACAAGCTTAACTTTGTAACTGTACTCACTATTATTATCATAATATTTGTTACTCACCCTAACAGGAACAGCTCCCACTTTTATTTTATAGCGTCCACCTTTAGTTGTGATTACATCATTTTTAGAAAATTGTCCAGAACAAATACGTGTTTTGGTTTTTGGTTCCCACCACGGTTCCTTCCTACTCTGCCTTACTATTTCAATCCATTTACTGGCTAGTATCGGATCTCCGGGGAACCTAAATAAAATGAACCAAAATTTAGTTACCATGCATGACTTCAGTCCAATATATTCGTAAATCGTAAGACATCTACTTTTAGTAACAAAAATTATTAGCACAAATGAATAAATAAAAAAGAAAAAGTGTTTCATTACTTTCAGAACCAAAACGTTATCAACAATTTAAATCTGGTAAAAACTATGTGAAAATGGTAGATAAGGATTAGGTTTGCGCAAACTCATATTATATTAGACTTAATATACATCCATAATACACAATTACCGTCAATTGGGAAATCTTATTCATTCAAGTGGCAACACTTTTGACAAGATCTCTTCGAAGTAAAATTATTTTTACAACAATGATTTAGTTGACATGCAATCAATAAAACATTATACTTACAGGTGGAATGTAACCTTCCTCGGTTTATCTATCTTTCTAAGATAGTTTTTACATTATTTTATTGCACAAGAAGTCATTATTAATGTAAAATGTCAAGAGCACAATTAGTATTTGAAACTTCAACCGTACTAACGAGACGCGCGCAGCTTAGTTGCAGTTGTGCATCTTTTGAATCTATCCTTTTTTGACAGCCGGACTAGGTATCTAGACATATATATAATCAAAGATTCTATTATCATATTGTTTTAATTAATAATGTTGTTACTACGAACATACTTCAACTCATAACGTCGTTGTTCAGAATAGCTTACTTTATAACAGATAATGATCATAAAACCATGGAAGTATTTGATACCTTTCGTTAGGGTCCATATTGGCTCACATAAAAAAATAATCCTATTCTTTTTCTTACTACCGATTTGTGTTCTAACCTAACCTAACCCAACCTAACCTACTTGTCTGGTAGCATCTCGTTTCTGGTAGCAATTTATCTGGCGCTTCGCCAGCCGCTGCCGCGGAACGCTCGCTTTGCTCGCTCGGCTCGCGCGTTGTTGTGGTCACAGTTCTAACCTAACCTAACCTAACCTACTTGTCTGGTAGCATCTCGTTCTTTGGCGAATGTTTCATACATTCCCATAAGCCCGGAATTCCCATAATAATATTGTACCATTGACCCTAAAATAATATTGTGTATTGTAATATTAATATTGACCCTAAAAAATGTCGAATGCGTCCAAAACTATTATTTCAAAATAAAATTTCGCGCGCTTATGGTCAATCACCTACCGACAAAACGTTCCTCTATTTATGCGTTGTGCCGTAGCGTAGCCGTTGTGGCTGTACCGACTGGTACTCTGTACGGTGTGCATTTTCTCTTTCACACCTATGGAAATTTTCGCTAGCATACCACAACACTTAGTAGGTTGTTATAGCAAAAATGTGCCTGCCGAAAAGCCTGGATTTTGCTCTGAAGTTCGTCGCACATCGGTTGCGTGGCGACCTATGCTATATTCGCGTGTGTTTACTTCAGTTTCGCGTAGTAATTTGCTTTTAAGAGTCGGTGACTTTTTCAAAATTGTTTTTTATTGTTTAATAGTTGTGAATTAGTTTATTTGAGTGTTAAATATGGAAGAAATTGTGCCTTGTGATGATTTGAGGTGCTGTAACGTTTTATTAAAAGACCAAAGGGTAAAATCATTAAGTTTTGATCAGAGAAAGTCGTTAGTTGTGTCTCCTAAACCAACGCCAGATTTGTGTATTTCTAAAGTAAGTAAAACTCACTTGTCACGCCAATTAGCTGAAGAAATTTCAAAACACAATCAGCAAGTTGACCAAAACCGTAGTATTTTTCAAAGACTTGTAGATGTAGTTTGCCATTTAGCGCAACAGGAATTGCCTTTTAGAGGAGACGACGAGTCCAAAGATTCATTAAATAGAGGTAACTTTTTAGAATTAGTTTCATTACTATCGAAATATGATAGCGTTTTGGAAAAGCATATGCAACATCAACAGTGCGACAAACCCGGGCCGAGTTATTTATCATCTACAATTCAAAACGATACTATTCACTCGATATAATAGCGCATGAAATAAAATAGAAAAAAACAGTTGTAATTTAACTTTGATTTTTAACCGACCTCAAAAATGGAGGAACTTACTTCTAACTAGTATTAAGACTATAACTTTGTTATACTGATCTTATTCCAGGAAACTGACGGTGGTTCAAGGCAATCTAAAGGTTAAAGGTTAAAGGGAAAGGTTAAAGGGAAGGTTAAAGTGAATCTAAGGTTTAAGGCAAAAAAATTATTTGCCTTAAATTTTACTACCAAATTAATGTGTCTGTCGAAGGTATTTTTTTTTTAACTTTAGCGATTCTTTTAATCTGTATTTTACTTAGAATAGCATGAAAATAAAACCGTTAGGAAAAAAATATTCCATAATATTTTAAAATGTATCTCGTACTTTTTATTTTTTTAAAAGGCCTCCCTAACACATTGTATGCCGTCCATTCTAAAATAATAAAAGTTCTAAGCTGTTGAAAGTTTCCTCGCTTCTAATTAATTTATATTAAATAGGCTCACTGTAGTAAAAAGAGGTTAGGTGGTTTCATTTAGAGGGACGTCATTAGCGCACGGTTAATTGGACGGATCAAGTGATAGTACCTATCTGTTCCTGACACTTTGTGGATGACTTGATCCTTAACTTTGAGCGGATTATCTTTAAATTAGGGAATTAATAATAAGCAATTTTAAATTTGTACTACCTAAGACTACGCTTTTTCTGGAAGGTTGAGACCTTATAATGTTAACCAACAGTTGGCCAGTTATAAAACATTGGTCTCATGTTATGCTTTGGTCATTAGTGCATCCACTACTCAGATTTGATTAAATAAATAAATATAGGTATGTTTGAACAGGTATCCTGCATTTTCGCCGAAAATTGTTTGGCCGATTATCACTTGCCAACCAACGTGTCACCTATTTTTCACTTTGACAACTAACGATTACCAAATTTTTGTATGACAACGTTCCATTTGGAAGATTTTTTGTTAAGCTGATTATTATAATGACACAAAACGTTTGGGCGATTTATCATTTGTCAAATCTTTCACTAGCCCAAACAACTATTATACGAATAACGTTTCGTACCTTTTCGTACATTGATACAATAATAAAAAATAAACTAATGTTTAACACAATTTTTAGTAAAGAATGTCAATAATTATTTTAAACCTATCTTTAAACAAAATGGGTAGGTTAGGTTAGGTTAAAAGTGTGACTGTGTCCTACGCACGAGCCGAGCGAGTTAATCGAGCGGTGCCGCAGCAGCGGCCGGCGAATGCCAGAAACGACTTGCATTAATAGAAAAAAGAGTTAAAAACTGTTATTCCAACTGAAATATTTGACTAAATAAAAAACAATAAACAACTAAATGAATATTACGCTAACTAAAACATTTGGCATTTTGAAAAGTGTCATAATAAAATGCAGACCAAACATACAGTTGGCTACCTGTGAGGTTGGGAAATAAAACTAAGTTAAAAGAATAGGTGGCAAGTGATAATCGGCCAAACAATTTTCGGCGAAAAGGCAGAGAACCGTTTGAACATTCTCACAAAACGTCATCTAGCCCAAATTAAGCTAATATAAGCTTGTGCTATGGGATCTAAACATACTTATATTATACATAGAGAAAATATCCAAACTCCGAAGCAAACATTTGTGGATCACATAAATATTTAACCTGGATAACCTGGAATTAAACCTGGGACCTTAGGGATGACAGTCGCATACTCATACCACTGCGCCACCGAGGCAGTCAATTGTTACCTATATCAGTTCAAGCTCTGAATGATGAGTTGGAAATTAAATGGCATTGTGTGATGTGATGAAGTGATGATAAATCATTGTTCTTACATATTTGTTTTTATTTCTGTAATTATTGTAAGAATACCTACGTTTTTATTTGTGTAAATAAAATACCATTGTTATTATTAAAGGTGTAGGGAGGTTACTTTAGGTATTATACATTTACAATACGTTTTTTTTTCAGGTAAGCGTTGTTCTTGTCTGCAAATTGCCACCACTTATACCTTTGGCCACTGGAAATACCTTCTGCGTGTGCACCAGAGACGCCCGGCAACTTAGCCCGGCCTTGGGCCGCAGAATAAAAAAAAGAAGGTAAGCAATGATATTCAATATATCTAATAGTATTAGTTAGGTACCACTACATACAAGCTTTTTCAAAATAAAAATTGCAAAGTCTTATTATTATAATTACAAAAAATTTAAAAGTCAATAATAGCAAAGCGATATAAACATTAAACTAATTAATATACTATAATCAAATGTATTGCCTTACAGATATTTTGTATGTATAACTAATCAATCAAAATATAATTATTGCCTCGGCTTCGTCTAGCAATTGCACTTTTATAGCACATCATGGGAGAGGTATGTCAATTGTAACGGGGAGACAATTGTAACATTTAATTGTATTTTTTTACTCCCTACGTCCATTGACCGGTACCCAATTACGAGTACTTCAGACTTGTCATTAGGGGTGCATGGGTCAGATCCTCCACGCGGTGCACCCCGGGCAACGGCAGTGGCTGCAACTCTGCGGCTACATACCGTAGAGTTGTAGCTACTACGGCTAATTCTGGCCAAGGTGGGGGTCTTGTCTCCTCAGAAAATGAGGAGCACAGTCCCACCACGGGGGGGCCTTTCGAGGCCCAGGTCTCTCCGCCGACACTCTGCAGAGCAGAGTGCTGCTGTGCGGAGAAACCACCAGGGCGACGGGTCCGACATCACTGAGATCATCAGCGGTGTCGGACACGGTCTCGTAGAGACCACCGTTCGGCCGAACCCCGCCTGGCAGCAGGCGGGAAGCCGGTTCTTCGGCATCGCGAGGAAGAAAACCTCGTTAAAAAATCACCAGCAGGGCGGGCGGAACGGTCTTGTGAAGACCCCCGCCCGGCCCAGCCGTAATCCTGAATTGACAGGACCGGTGGCCCCACGGGGCCGCGAGGATGAACACCTCTATAAAAAATTAACCCAATGCCAAGCTCTGACACCCGGTGAGGGGATGAATCGTGCAGGGGAGCTGTCACGCCTAGGGTGTCACCCTCGTCGACGGACGCTAAACGAAAAAACAAAATGGCTTTGCAAAGTACGGATGCGAAAACTACCCAACGGGGGACTGGAGGTGACGAATCCCTCCACGAACACCCGGCTGTGACTGATGCGGGGCTCAGGCCCGGCACCAGTCACAGCGACCCCCAACAGGTATTTGGGAGGGTCAACAAATCCCGATAGGCCAGGGGGTGTGCCTCAAAACCACCCCCAAAACCGACACGGAGGTCGCGTCGACCGCTGCTGGGATGGACGTCGTTCCCAGCTGCAAGGAGACGCAGGGTTCCTCTTTCTGGAAGACGCCCGGAAAGAGGACCCTGGAGAAGAAGACGCCGAAGGCGGGCCCGTCCCGCGACCGGAGCACTAGTGCTTCCGGGCGGACCCGATCTAGCGAGACCAGCTCCGAAGAGGGGGTGCCGCCAAAATTTATGGCGGTCACCCCGTCCGGTACATACCGGAAGACGTGGGTGAGAGGGGTGCCAAAGCCCCGCGAGCCCCCCCAAACGGTGCCGTTCTTGCCTAGTGGCAGGGACAAGGAGGTGCCAGCCGCGCGGGAGCTCATGCTGGCTCTTACCCGGATTGCGGAAGCCATGAAGGGTGGCACTAAGAACATGCCGGGTAAGAGGCAGATAGTGAAGACGGCCGTGACTCATGCCTCGAAAGGGGCCAGTTTCCTAAGGTGTGGAGGACGGGGAAACTGGTCCTGATCCGTAAGGCGGGGCGGCCGGTAGACTCACCGTCCGGATATCGGCCGATCGTGTTGCTCGACGAGGTGTGTAAGCTCTTTGAGCGAATTATCGCGGAACGCCTCGTCGAGCATCTCACGAGTGTGGGGACGCTCCACCGTGACCGCGATCATGCGCGTGAAGAGCCTGACGGAGGAAGCAGTCTCACAGGGCAAGGTGGTGGTGGCGGTGTCTCTTGACATCGCCAACGCTTTCAACACCTTGCCATGGAGCTGCGTTAGGGAGGCGCTCGTGTATCACGGAACGCCTCTCTACCTCCGTCGTATTGTCGGGGCCTATCTCTCGGAGAGGGCCATAGCTTTCCCCAGCTGGCTCGGGCCAGCTCGGCGAGATGTGTCGTGCGGTGTTCCACAGGGGTCGGTCCTGGGGCCGCTTCTGTGGAACATCGGCTACGACTGGGTGCTGCGGGGTGCGTTGCCTGAGGGCGTCGGCGTAACGTGCTACGCCGACGATACCCTCGTCACGGCGTGGGGTGCAACGTACCAGGAGGCAGCACTCAAGGTCACGACGGGTGTTGCTCAAGTCGTGGGTCGGATACGGCGGTTGGGACTGGAGGTGGCCTTGCACAAGTCCGAGGTTCTGTGCTTTCACAGACCTCGGAACGGTCCACCTGAAAGTTTCAGCATAAATGTGGGAGGCGTTAGCATCGGCATCAAGCCCTCGATGAAGTACCTAGGGATCGTACTTGATAGCCGATGGAACTTCGGACCACATTTCCGAAGTTTGGTCCCTAAAGTGACAGGGGCATCAGTCGCGCTTTCGCGACTCATGCCCAACCTAAAGGGACCCAACGCCTCCTGCAGGAGACTGTACCTGGGGATCGTGCGGAGTATGGCCCTATACGGGGCTCCCGTATGGGCGGCGCGGTTGACGGCCAACAACTCAACGCTCCTTAATAGACCGTTGAGGACCTTGGCCGTCAAAACAATAAGAGGGTACCGCACGATCTCCGGAGAGGCTGCATGTCTCCTAGCCGGGACCCCTCCATGGGACCTGGAAGCGAGAGCCCTTGCATCATTGTTCCAATGGCGCAAGGGGCGCTGGAGCGGGACCACAGGCCTACGTCTCGAGAAATCGAGGACCGGCGGTCTCAACTCCACCAGGATCTCATGGAGTCATGGAGGGTGCGACTTGAGCAACCCAGATGGGGTAGCACCATCATCGCGGCGGTGAGACCGATCATGGACGATTGCAGCTGCAGAGGCAGCATGGTGACCTCACGTATCGTGCGACGCAGATCGTTACCGGGCATGGATGCTTCGGTAGCTATCTGTTTCGAATCCATCGTGAGGTCACACCCCGGTGTCAACATTGCGAGGTTTCCGGCGACGACACCGCACTCCACACGTTGGTGGAGTGCTCAGCGTGGGCGAGTCAGCGCCGGGACCTCGTAGTGGGTCTGGGCGTGGATATCCTCTCGTTGGAAACCATGCTCCAAGCCATGGTCTCCAGCGCGAGTAGATGGAACGCGGCCGTGTCCTTCTGCGAGCAAGTCATGCTCGCGAAGGAGGCGGCCGAGAGGGAGAGGGAGCGTACCCTTCCCGCCGAGTTCCGTAGTCAGCGGCGAGGGCGCCGCAGACTCATCTACACCCAAGACCATCGACCTCCATGATCGGGGCCTGAGGACCGCCACCCACCGTCCTTACAGAAGCAGGCTAGAAGGGTTGCGTGCTGCGGGGCCTCTGCCCCATAGCACGCAACCAGATTCACTCACTGACGCGGGATAAAACCCTACCCCAACGACGCGGGATTCTCATCCCGACCTAACCCCCGCAGAGACCACAGAGGTGGTCAAAGTCCGCCGGGCGCCACTGGAAATACGTTCTGCTTGTAACCAGAGACGCCCGGCAACGGACGTTAGAGCGGCCGCGGCCCAAGGCCGCGGAATTAAAAAAAAAAAAAAAAAAGACTTGTCATTAAAATTTTATTATTCAAACACTTTTTTTGTAATTGACTGTAATTGGCGGTACCTAGCAGCTGGAACGTAAGATTTTGTTGCCTTTCATCAACATTTCATCGCAAGGCAACGAGTTTTAATTGTTATCAAAATTACAATATAGCTGCTACTTTTTATTAAATTCATTCGGTCATTTTGGACATAATAATTATACGAAATTCCACATCAAAATTCTTTGAGAGTGAAACTCAATTTTAAACAATCAACGTCGTTCAATTTACTCGATTGCAGTGCCAGCTGGTGCTCGCATTTACACTAGAGCCAGCGTTTAATCTCACCTTGTGAAAGCAGAATATAGCCTGTGATATAGCCCTCGATGACACGAGTCACAATGATGGATCCCCTTTGTAGTATCGCTGGCAAAAGATCTTGTACATTCGTGGTCGGTGCAGACCCACTTTATTACCTTTACTTGGTGCGCTTATATTTATATGGGTAGTTTTAATCTCTAACCTAAAATTTTCTACGCAACGGATTTTGATGCGGTCTACGCAATGGATAAAGTGGTTCTCGAGGAAGGTTTTTGTGTATATAAAATGTCAAGCAGGCGAAACCGCGGGCGTCTGCTAGTGATAAGATAAATATGTATGTAGGTATTTGGTATTTATAGTCTATTGTAAGTTTGTTAACCTGCACACACTACAACACCTGATTGCACTCAAATCTTCTCTACCAGGCCCACTGGAAAAGATCTTTTTAGAGATAAGTGGCACCTTTGTGTATATATTTGTAACTTATCAATTATTGTATTTACTTTGTGTATATGAATAAATAAATAAATATAAATGATATTGCGTGTTTATGAAATCCTTAATACATCATGTTAGTAAGATACAACTTCGTCAAAGCTCATAATTATTATTATAAGTCGAGTATTCCCTCAGTTCCTGAGTACATAACATCTGACAGGAATAATTAGACACTACATTAATTACAAAATTATCACACCTGCGCTGTTATCTAATATGTCGAGATAGACGTAGGGAAAATGTGATATTAAACCACACTTAGGTACTCTATGCATTACAAATTTTAATAAACCTGAGTGACACTTCATATTAAAGTATTAGGCAGAGTTGCGTTATGCTTCTAATTGACCGAGCGAGCGAAGCGTCTCAGTTTTAACTCAAGGACTGGCCGATTTGGCGTTGTTATTTTTCGATTGGGGGGAAAATGGGGGAGAAATGGGGAGAAAATGTGTTTTTCAGCCGATTTTCATGAAATTTGGCACAAGTGTTATGTTCGATATGTGTCGACCGCCAAACAAGTAAAAAAAAATCATGCAAAAAATACATTATTACCAAATAAAATACTCTTGTTTCAACACTAGCTAAAATCAGCTGATTCGGTCATTGACATCAAGTATAGGTAGTACAAATAAAGCGCGCCTGTGAAAAATCTTCTCTCTCTCTCTCTCTCCTGGTTGGTACATTTTGTCTCTGTTTCGCTTCAAGGTCGCGTGTCGGTTGGTGAGCGTTCTGGGCGATCAGCTGATGGGGGTGTCTTCAGGTTGATATAACCCTTATGTAACACCCTGTATAGTGCCCGGAAACGGCAATAGGCTTGCCCCCTATTACGTGGGACCGGGAACGTTACTAGCGAAGTGTGGGTGTGTAATGCACCTCCACTAACCCCTTCGGTGCTAAGAATACACAGAAATCCTGCGACATGACTCTAACTCGAGTTCCTACAAAGAAAAACCACAGAACTTTGCCTTAATTAATGAAAAAAGTTACTGTAGACACTGCTTATGACGTGTATGCCTGAAGTGCACTTTTGTACTTTGCCCGAGTTGCAACGTTTGCTTGTGAAGCTTAACTGAACGTCGAGTCATTTGAGTGCTTCGGGGGCACAGACAGAATAGGTACTATCTCGGCTAAAATTACTAAGTCTGAACAATTATTTATGTGATTCATAAATATTTAAATGTAAGTACTGCTTATTTTCTTTGGCTTATTAGAAATAAAGACATCCTCGCGCATAAAGGGCTCTGTACCATTATCTATACAAATTGCAAAACATATTACATTTGTTGTGTGGGAGTCCATCTTGGTATTAATTTCATTCGGTATTTTAGTATTTGTTGTTACAGCGGCAACAGAAATACATCATCTGTGAAAATTTCATCATGAGATAGGTACAGCCTGGAGACAGACGGACGGACAGCGTAGTCTCATTAATGGGTTCCCGTTTTACCCTTTGGGTACGGAACCCTAAAAATGACACCAGTATTTTTAATAGGTCTCTCTTTAGCACATAAAAATATTTATTTTGGTCTAGATGTAGATAGGTATATTATGTTTTGTTATATTATGGTTATTAGGTATTTTGATTGTGTCAGTATTTTATAGTAAGTAGGTTATGTTTGTTTCAGCCATACAACATACGAGTACTTACCTAATTATGTAGCTATAACAATAAGAAATAATTTCACTAAATTACTGTTCATATTAAATTAAATAAATCTAACTACTTTGCAATATTCCGCCACATGCAAATTATCCAACTCTCGTATTTATTCATGCACAGATGATGATGCCCCTGGTTGGGGGCGAAACACGTGTCGAGGATTTTTATTATTTTTTGCACGATAACACAACTCTCATATTTATTCTATTTTCAAAATTATTTCTCTATTCTTTCGGCCTAATTTTAAGTGGGTTTGGAGGGCGGTCCTGTGCATGAATAATACAAGAGTTGGGTAATTTGCATGTGGCGGAATATTAAAAAGTGGTTAGATTTATTGAATTTAACTATGGACTTCCGAAAAGTAACGCCTGATAGTGTTAACTTTACTGTTCATATATTTAATAGTAGTCAATGTAGACCAGTAAATATTGATATTTTAGACTCGGTACGATTTACATATTTAAAAGCAATTTCAACGTTGAATATTGCACTGTATTTAAGTAATGAAAACCGCTTAATATAGGTTTAACAGCTTTTTGTACTTAGCAAAGCTGGTGTTTTAATAAACAACGTTTTATGAATAGACGTATTTCTTTACCTAGCAATTGAAATGGAATACATTGGTACATAATTAATTTCATAACTGTACACTTCAGTCAAAGTGTGGCAGACAATTTAATTATTACTTTATGTAAATCCTGTTTTGTGAAAACGTCTAGGGATTAAGTACCTACGCGTAAACATAGTGTGCAGTTTATTTGTATATGATCTATTTATTTATTTAATGTATATTCTCTATTTATTATCATACTATAATTTTTTTATTGTTTATTTTTGTTTTAATTTGTGGGAGGGGGGCGCCATCTCGACATTAGGCCCTCTGAAAAACAGCGCTGTCTAACAGCATCAAGCTGAGAGTGGGCCTAATTTTTACGCAGATAAGGCACTAAAGGCTTGGGCAAACCAAAAGCAGTTGCAGTGCGGGAGCAGTGCGGTAGCAGTGCGTCTACGTTAGTAAATAATGTAGTTATATGAGGGATGACACACTGAACAAACGCGGGCCCGCTGAACCTACCTGCTCCGCCACTGCGCCGCGCACGCACTGCTTTTCGACAAAACATTTGGACGGGAGCAGCGCAGACGCGGGGCGGTGGCAGCGCAGGCGCGAGGCGGCCGTAGTGAGCACACGTTGTATTACTACCTCCGCCATTTTGAGTGGTCACACTAGAGCAGTTGAGCGGGACAGACGCAGCGCAGGTTGTAAACGGTTGTAATTTTTTACAAGTTTATCATGGAACCAAATAAAAAATTGATGCAGTTGGTGAGAAAATAAATGTTTATATGATTTAAAGGATGAATATTATAGAAATATGGTTTACAAGATGCGACTATGGGGGAAGATAGCTCAACAACATCATTCAAAGTAGGGAGATATTGGGCATTCTGTCCCACCTCCCTCGGGCACAGCCCTCGGTCACTACGGTGGGACAGAATGCCCAATATCATCCTATGAATGGTTAACCAATTTCACTTGCTAGATGATTGCTTTCGTACAGCAAACTAACCCGATGCATGTTTGTTAACATGAACACGTTAAGATCACATTTTTAAGATAGATAAAGGTGGGACAGAATGTCCAATGTAACTTTGGATTGGGAAATAACGTAACTAAACGAATATCCCACATTAGTATCATTTGAGCACGCTGTCCCACTGTTCGTACGTTCGCTGAAGCTCCTTGCATGTTCATTAGGGAACTATTTTGTAGAATCACAATTACGATAAGCTAAAACGTACTTACCATTTATAACCTACAGCTTTTCTGTAACCAGTTTGGGTCGACTACTTGTAGTTGTAAATATTTATGTTATAAATACATCTTTTCATTACGAGTCCATCAGTATTACATAGCAAACATGAAATTCGTTAAACAAACACAATCGTTACAGGTCAATACAATCTGTGACGATTTGACAAAAAACAAGTTACGCCATGGAGAATTATTACCGAATACAGTACGTTGCATCATTTGCGGACCATCAAATTGTGGAAAAACTAACTTATTAATTGGTCTTCTATTACATGAAAATGAATTGACATTTCAGAATGTTTATGTATAATCTAAAACTCTACATCAACCAAAGTACATCTTTTTAGAAAAAGTTTTACAACGAGTACCAGGTATCACTCTCCAGAAATACCAAGCAAATGATGACGTTTTGAAGGTTACAGATGCGAAACCTAATTCTGTGATTATTTTTGACGATGTAGCATGTGAAAATCAAAGTAATATGCGTGATTATTTTGCTATGGGAAGACATAAATTGATTGACAGTTTTTATTTAAATCAAACTTATACCAAAATACCTAAACAACTTGTAAGAGATAATGCTAACTTAATTGTGCTTTTTAAGCAAGATGAAGTTAATTTGAAACATGTTTACGAAGAACATGTTAACACCGATATGACATGGTTGAAATTTCGAGAAATGTGTTCCCTAATATGGAAAGAGCCTTTTGATTATGTAGTAATTAATAAAGATTGTTCTAAAAACAACGGTTGCTATAGAAAAACGTTTGACACTTTTGTATTATTAGATGAAATTTGAATATTTAAGTAGACTGCAGTCACTTTATTGTTATTCTTTAATTGGTTCTTATCCGATTACCACCTATTTTACATAATGGATAAATCATTGAAAAAACAAATTGTTGATGCGACACAAGCTGTCAGGAAAAATATACGTAAAATGAAGGATTTAGAAGATAATAATAGGCATGCTCTTGATACAGTTTTTAAGCCTGTTACAGAATCTCTCAATTTAATAGCCAACACTAATAACCACTTAGCTCTAACAAAAAAGGAGGAAAAAGGAGAACCCCGAGAACCACAAGACCAAGACATGAAAGAAACAGATGATAGCAGTAATGATAGTAACGAATCGGAACCCTCATCAGACTCTTCATTTCAGTCATTAGTCGATACTAATCCAGATGTATCATCTTGGTCATTATCTTCACAAGTACTATAGAATGTACCATTTGGTATAAGAAATAACCGTGGACAGTTAATGTTAGGTTCCTCTAGCATAACGATTGGAGATAAAGTTATTACTGTAGCCGGACACAAGTACGAAAGTACACCTGGGTTGCGAGAGCTACTATTAAAAAAAGACATTGATCTGAGCTTGGTTAATGACTATGACAAGCAAAATTATAAGGCAATGTTACTTGTAACGAATGCACATCGTCGTGATTTCGATTCAAAAAAACCAATTAAAAGTAATAAAGGACAAAAATATTTGCAAGTTATTAAGCCACTTTTCGAACAAGAAAGTAAAAGTCCAAGTTGTAGACAGAAAGTAGGAAAAGGATTACCTTTAACAAAAATGTGGAAAAAAACACAGATTTTATATATTGGGATGATCCCATTGAATTGATTGATAGATTAAAGTTATTAATTGCTTCTCGAGATGCTGGTAACACAGGAATAGACAATGAAATAATATCTATCATTGAAGAACTATGTGAAAGCAAAATCATTAAATAAATAAATCTACTAATATTATATGTGTATCATTTTACTATATACCGTTCAACATAATACACCTTTAATATGAATGTAGACAAATTTGGTCATTATATTCATAAGCGAATGCGTATATCGGAAATACTTGATTTTAATGATAACGCATTAATAAAATCTGATCGTGGAGATTATGACTTGAAGACATCGAGGTTAAAAGGTGTTAAACCTCCTCAAGACGCAGAAGATGCCGTAAATAAAGCATATGTAGATGAATTGAAAGGTGTACTAATGAATGACTTACAAAAATTGCAAAGTTCTATTCCAAATAGTCTTCAAAACCATATAGAGAAAGCTTTAAAAACAATAATGTCTGAGATAGTGACTCATTTGGAAAACAAATTTTACACAAGGAACGCAGTTGATAGACTAATTCAAGACGCAATTCAATCTATATTAAAAGATCGAAAAACATAGACCTCAAAGTTTATCAAAATGGCGAAACAACAAATCGTCAATGAAATACATAAAGCAGCACGAAAAAATTTTCCTCGACGATCTGTAATTTTAAAAGGTATTGATGATTTGTGGCAAGCAGATTTAGTTGATATGCAAAACCTAAAAACCTTTAATAAAGGATATAACTATATTTTAATAGTTATTGACTGCTTCTCAAAGTACGTTTGGGTGGAACCACTAAAAACTAAATCCAAACATGATGTCTCTCATGCATTTGAAAAATTACTTTCTACTAATCATAGGATACCAACTCATCTGCAAACTGATAGGGGTACTGAGTTCTATAATTCTACATTTCAAAAGCTTTTACAGAACTATAATACTAAACACTACTCAACATTTTCAACCAAAAAGGCTTCAATTGTTGAACGAGTTATTAAAACGATTAAAAATAAATTGTACAAATACTTTAGCTTGAACGGACACTATAAGTGGGTAGATGGTGGCTTGAACGGTGTTATGAAGACATATAACAACACAAAACATCGCACTATTAAATTTGCACCTGTTAATGTTAATAAGTTTAATGAAACGGACATTAAAAATAATATTACAAATTCCATGATAAAGGTAACCCAAAAATGTCGCCCAAAGTTTAAAATTGGTGACAAAGTTCGAATTAGTAAGTACAAACATATATTTGAGAAAGGATACACTCCTAACTGGTCAACAGAATTATTTACTATAAAAAAGATAAATAATACTGTACCAATAACATATAGCATCGAAGATAATCAAAAACAAGTCATATTAGGAACTTTTTACGAACAAGAGCTTCAAAAGTCGTCCTGCCCTGGTGTCTATTTGATAGAAAAGGTATTAAAAAAGAAAGGAAACAAACTGTTTGTAAAATGGTTGGGTTTAAATAACAAAGAGAACAGTTGGATTGATAAGACTGCAATAGTGGAATAAGTTAATTATATAAGTGATATATAATTTTAAAGTATATTCATTATTCTATTATATATAATTTTTTTATATTTGGTTCGCCAAATTGACGCCGCCCGCCTGGTGGTAAGTCGTGACGACGTCTAGCGATTGTGGGCCACTCTCACAGCACTCATTACTATTGAGAGTGGCCCTCAACTTGACGACCTACTGAAGTGCCTCTTCACGCTCCGCTTAAAGAACCCAGGATTATATGTGGGAGGAAACACGTGCACAGGCAGGGCGTTCCAGGCCACTATCGTTCGGCAGAGAAACGAACGTTTAAAACGTTCGGTTCTCGCGAACATGCTATCCACTGTGTGGGGGTGGCATCTCTGCCCGGCACGAGTCGTTCGGGATCGGAAGGAAGAGGGTGGGATCAGATTGAAGAGCCCTTCAGAACACTCGCCGTGGTAAATACGGTAGAATGCGGCCAAGGAAGCTATTGTTCGGCGCTGAACTAGCGGCTCAAGGCTTCCCGTTACCTCCGGACAATCTATAATACGGATAGCCCGTCGCTGCATAGCGTCGAGAGCGTCCAGCAGATACTTCGCGGAGCCGTCCCAGAGGTGAGAGCAGTATTCGACGCAGGGTCTAATCTGCGTCTTGTACAGCAGACACCTCTGGTCCGGTGTAAAGAATCTCTTTACCTTATTCAGTATTCCTAGTTTCCGCGAAGCTAGCCCTATACATCTTTCGATGTAGTTTTTATTATTGAGCTCTCGACGAACGTCTATGCCAAGGATATCAAGGTTGTCCTTCATTGGTAATAATGCATTCTGAAGAGAGGGTAGGGGAAGGAAAGGGGATTTCTTCGCAGTAAATGCACACGCCTGTGTTTTGCGGGCATTGAACTCGACCAGGTTCTCGGTACCCCATTGAGAGATACTGTCGAGGTTACGGTCGAGATCAGCCACGAGTCGTCGTCTCTCCTCCTCAATCTCAGATCGCCCCGCCGTCGGACGAACCGAGTAACTCCCGTGCAGTGTGCTGTCATCTGCATAGCAATGAATGTTCCCGAGGGATAGCATATCATTGATATGCAGAAGAAAGAGAGTTGGTGATAGTACGGACCCCTGCGGTACCCCGGCATTCACTTGCAAGAAGCGAGAAGCCTGGCCATCGCAGAGGACCCGCACTCGGCGCTCGTTTAAAAAGCTGGCAATCCAGCTGCACAGTTGAGGAGGTAGACCATATGCCGGAAGCTTGGAAAGGAGCGAAGCATGCCAGACCCTATCGAAGGCTTTGGCGATGTCCAGGCTAATAGCCAAGGACTCGCCGTGCCTTTCCATAGCCCCACCCCAGACATGCGCTACGAATGCCAGAAGATCACCCGTTGATCGCTTTGGCCGGAAGCCGTATTGTCGATCATTGATTAGCGAGTGATCCTCTAGGAATTGCATGAGCTGCTTATTTGTAAGGAGCTCAAGCACCTTGCAAATGACTGAGGTGACAGCTATGGGTCGATAGTTGCCTGGATCGGACCGATCCCCTTTCTTGGGGATCGGTTGTACGTTCGCCTCCTTCCAGACCTCCGGCACGAGCCCTGAAGAGTATGACAGGCGGTACAGACGCGTTAATACTGGAGACAACTCAGCTGCACATTTTCGTAGCACCACCGCCGGAATGCCGTCAGGGCCACTGGCTTTCCGCGTGTCGAGTGACCGCAGCACTGCCCGTACATCACATTGCCTGATAACAATATCAGGCATTGTGTGGCCAGAGTTGGCGATGGCGGGGGGCTGCAGGCCACGGTCGTCGACCCGGGAATTAGCCGCAAAGAGGTCTGCGAGCATATCCGCTTTCTCTTGGGCTTTGTGAGCCAGTGTTCCATCTGGGTAACGCAACGGTGGCAGCGAGGGCTGACAAAAGTTAGATTGCACGGCTTTGGCCAGTTGCCAGAATTCACGGCTGCCCGTGGGATGGGAAGTGAGCTCCTGACCAAGCCGCGCGATGCGCTGGGCATCCGCTCTCTTAAAGGCCCTCTTACTCGACTTTGTGGCCCGGTTGTACGCTGCTTTGAGGTGGCCCACGTTTGGGTCGCGCACAGCCCGGGCCCTGATCCAGGCGCGATATGCCGACTGTTTTTGTCGAACAGCTTTGGCACAATCTCGCCCGAACCAGGGACGGGCTCTGCGGATACTGGCGACATCAGTGAAAGGGATGTAATAATCCATCCCTAAACTGATCTCGCCAGCAATAGCAGAAGCACTATCCGAAGGAGCCTTTCCTACAAAGCAGCGCTGGCTCCAGGGGACGGACGCATAATAATCGCGTAGACCGTCCCAATCCGCTGACGAGTAGTGCCATAGTCGTCGTGACGTTTGTACAGGACGTGCAGGAGGTGACACCTTCATGACAGCGTGAACAACACAGTGGTCGGAACTACCCAGTGGGGCTCCTACCGAAACACTGTACTGGGCTGGGCGACTCGTCAGCAGTAGATCCAGCAGAGCGGGCGCGTGATCTGACCTGTCTGGTATCCGGGTTATCCCGCATACCATCTGGGTCAGACCGTGGGAGAGAGCGAACGCATGGGCGGCTCTACCCGCATGATCAGTCTTGAGGAACCCCAGCCATTCAATGTGATGGCCATTGAAGTCCCCCAGAAATACTGGGTCAGCGTTTGGGAACCGCACCTGCGCTTCATCAGCCGTCTCGCTGAGGTACTGGAAGAGCTTTGTTGTCTCAGAATCCCCTGTGTGGGATCGGTAGACGTACACGTAGATCTGGCTCATAGAGCCATGGTCTACGTGCAGCCAAAGGACGGAATTGGAGGGGTTCTCTAGGCAGCGCAACCGGCGGCAGCAAACATCCGCCCTAACGAACACGCACACCCCGGCTTTGTCTCGAAATTGTTCCTCGATGACATAGCCGGGGTAACACAGGTAAGACGTGTCGTCAGGGCGGCGTATTTGTGTCTCCGTGAGGAACATCACAGCGGGCCGTGCCGTCTCAAGGTGGTGGTGGACGGTATCGAGGTTCGCATGGAGTCCATGGACGTTAGTGAACTCCACCTCGAAATGTGAAGTTGTGGGGTTTCCTAGGGCCGCTGTGTAACGTTTATTTCTTTTTTGTTGCACTGCCATTGTAGATTTTGAAGAAGAAGCGTGAAGACAGGGCGACATTTGGTGCAGCAGTAAGTGACAAAGCGCAGGGGCTAGCTTTGTCTAGAACCGTGTGGTTAGGTCGGAGCCGACTCGCCGGACGGAAGGGCTCCCAAACCCCCCTGATGCAAGGCCGCCGCTACCCCACACCGGTTACCACCCGGAGCGGCGATCCCACATCAGGATTATGCGCAACATGTGGGGCAGCCTCCTGGGGTGGTTGGCCCCAGGCGGGCCCCATGACTGTGTTGCGGGCGGCCGCGGCAACGCCGTTGCTAAGGGTCTCCCTGGCCGGCGAATCGACCCACACCACCCACACTAGACTCCGTTTCGCCCCCACTGGTCCCATGCCTGCTGCACCATACATTGCCCCGGGCCCGGCGGTGCAGCTGCTGAACCCCTAACGCAACCCAGCCTGGGCTGGGTTACTTGGGGGGCTTTAGCACAGCTGCACGGTGGTACCCCCCCGGACCAACACTGTTGTACCACCTGGTACCCACGTAGGGGCCGAAGCCACTCCATAGGTACCGTAAATTAACGAGCCTCGTCCGTTTATCAGCAGGTGCGCCACTAGCAGGTGAGGTCGCTGGGGCCCTAAAGATGTTGGTAGAGCCCCTTTGCACCCAAAACTTCTACTACCTTTAATCCCAATTTTTGCTGGTTTGTCTGCTTTAGGAGCATTGGCTGGTGGTGCAGCTGGTATTGCAAAAACAGTGAATGATTATAAAGACGGTCAGAAAAAATTACAAGAAACTGAACGTCATAATAAAACTATGGAGGCTATAGCAATAGGTAAAGGTTTTTACATTAAACCACATATGCAAGGTCAGGGATTGTTTATAAATCCATAAAAAAACTAATTGATCAGCTACCTAATCGCGCTTTAACTAATATCGATATTCAGAAGTATGCCTATTGTATTCCTTACTTTCGGGGAGTTTACATGAAGGATCAGTTACCAAAAACACCTAAACGAATTGAATGTGGTATAGTTAACCTAGATAATTCAAAAAATGATGGAACGCATTGGGTAGCTTATGTTAAAATAAATAATTATTGTGAATATTTTGATAGCTTTAGTGATTTAAAACCGCCAAGAGAATTAATCCTATATTTTAAGAACTGTGAACAATAAATTATATTATGGTTCTAAAAATGTCATTGAGATACCTAAAGGAACATATGAATTACAAGATATTGCCGACTATTTAAAAACTGGGATAAAAGATGCATCCATAAAACTCCATTGTAATAACAACACCTTAAAAACTATGTTATTATGTACATCAACTATAGATTTTACTAAAGAAGGTACATTTGGAAGTTTATTGGGATTTAAAAAACAGATCTTAGAAGCAAATAAATATCATGTATCAGAGTTTCCAGTTAACATTTTGCCTACGACTGTCATAAGGATTGAATGTGACATAGTTAGCGGTTCCTATATAAACGGTCAATCCAGTCACATCTTACACGAATTTGCACTTAATGTTCCACCTGGATACAGGATTATAGAAATCCCTAAAAACGCAATCTACTTTCCAATAAACCAAACCAATATAAGCTGCATACAGATAAGGCTGTTAGATATAAATAATAACTTAATAAATTTGCGAGGTGAAGAAGTGCAGTTGTATCTACATATCAGAAGAAAACATGATAGATTATAATAAATATGTGGTTCATTCAACTAAACATAACAGTCCTACTCAAACTATCAAACCAATAAGAGCCCGATCCAAAAAGGTCATAAAATTGAATAACAATAATAAAGCTTTTCTGAAAGCGATTGGTTTGTTAAAATGAATATACTAGATGTTTTATCCGCTCCTGCATACAACAACTCTGTGGAAGGAATTGAATTTCACTCTTACAAGCCTTACGTAACAAGTTTCAATAGAAGCGATGAAATCAGGATACCTATTAATCAACAAGACTTGTATATATTACCATCAGCAAGCACTTTGTTTTTGGAAGGAACTATTGTTGTAAACAAGGCTGAAAATTCTAAAGAGAGAGTCAGTAGCGTTCATTTCACAAACAATAGTTTACTTTACTTGTTTCAAGATATAAGGTATGAGATAAATGGAGTGGAAATAGATAAAATAAAAAACGCTGGTATAACTACCACAATGAAATTATTAATATCAATGAACGAAAACGAGGCTAAAGTATCTAATGCTTGGGGTTGGAATATCGATGGTATAAATAGTACAAATGGGGGTAGCTTTTCTGCTTCCATACCCCTTTGTAACATTCTTGGTTTTGCAGAAGATTTCAAGAAAGTAGTGATAAACAGCAAACATGAATTAATATTGTTACGAAGTAATACTAATCTGAACGCCCTAAAACTTAGCGCTGGTGAAACGGTAGAAGATATTATTATAAACAAAATAATATGGCGAGTACCACATGTCAAAGTATCCGATAGAGAAAAAATAAATATGTTAAAACTGTTAGAAAAAGACCGACCACTCCAGATGATATTCAGGAATTGGGATTTATATGAATATCCGGCTTTACCAAAAACTACTAAACATACTTGGTCCATAAAAACATCATCGCAAATAGAGAAACCAAGATTTGTTATTATCGGTCTGCAAACAAATAGAAAAAATAATCCTAAATTGGATATGTCTCAGTTTGATCACTGTGACGTTCGTGATGTTAGAGTATACCTAAATTCAACCTACTTCCCTTATGAAAATTTAAATTCAAGTTTCTCGAATAACAGAATTGCTTTAATATATGAACAATACACCAGATTCCAACACTCATATTATGGAGGTCGTCGTGGTGAACCGTTATTAAGTGAGAAACAATTTAAAAATATTGCTCCGTTATTTGTCGTAGATTGTTCTAGACAACCAGATAATCTTAAGTCGGGTCCTGTTGTGGATGTCAGAGTGGAAATTGAAAGTGACATTGATATACCAGATCAAACTTCAGCATATTGTCTTATATTGAACTACTGTATCATCGAGTATAAACCGTTAAGTAACACCGTGAGAAAGATATCATGAACAAAAATACTATTATAGTAGATGTTCAGGGTTTTAAAGATCTTTATAATAACTTTATAGTCAAGGAATTGGCTGTAGCTACATTGGAACATACTCATATATTCTTAATAAAACCTCCTTATCCGTTCTCCTCGCTGACTGATGAAGAAAGAAGACACATTTGGTGGATTGAAAGGAATAGAGGTTACCGCTGGAGCGAAGGATATATAGACTACAAAGAATTTTCTAGAATAATCAAACCCTATTTCAAGGAAAAAAAGGTTCTTGTTAAAGGTAGTGAGAAAATAAAGTGGGTTCAAGAGCTATGTGGTCATAATAATGTTTCTGACATATGTGAAAATAAAAGTGTTCCTAATTTAAAGACTTAGTGATCTTTACTGTAAAGATCTATTTTTGTATAATTGTTTTGCTCATAAGAACTATTGTGCTTTAAGAGTCCGTATGCAGAATCGAAACGGGCGGAATTAGGTATTTGACACATTTTGTGCGTGAGTCCGGAGTTAGCGATGGTTGTCAGCCAGTAGGTACGGCGATTACATGGTTTTGATCTTTTTTTTTTCATTTTATAATAATAGTGTCTTGTGTGGGGGAGGTGAAAAGAGGGCTAGGAGGGGGTTGTTTTTTCTCTCTCCTTAAATTCAAGAAAAGACCCTCTATACTCGTATGATCCCGTAATCAAAACTCCTCTACCTTTCCTCTGTCGTTGCACTCTCAAAGGGGGGGTGAGGGCTAATTTTTTTTCGTAATCAAAATCATTTGACCTCCTCTATACAAAGGGGCTCTACCAACATATTTAGGGCCCCAGCGAACTCATCTGCTAGTGGCGTACCTGCTGATCAACGGACGAGGCTCGTTAATTTACGGTACCTATGAAGTGGCTTCGGTCCCTACGTGGGTACCGGGTGTTGGTCCGGGGGGTGCCACCGTGCATCTGTGCTAAAGCCCCACAAGTAACCCAGCCCAGGCTGGTTGCGTAAGGGGTTCAACAGCTGCACCGCCGGGCCCGGGGCCATGTATGGTGCAGCAGGCATGGGACCAGTGGGGGCAAAGCGGAGTCTAGTGTGGGTGGTGTGGGTCGATTCACCGGCCAAGGAGACCCTTAGCAACGGCGTTGCCGCGGCCGCCCGCAACACAGTCATGGGGCCCGCCTGGGACCAACCACACCAGGAGGCTGCCCCACATGTTCTCGCGCATAATCCTGATGTGGGATCGCCGCTCCGGGTGGTAACCGGTGTGGGATAGCGGCGGCCTTGCACCAGGGAGGTTTGGTAGCCCTTCCGTCCGGCGGGTCGGCTCCAACCTAACCGCACGGTTCCAGACGAAGCTAGCCCCTGCGCTTTGTCACTTATTACTGCTGCACCAAATGTCGCCCTGTCTTCACGCTTCTTCTTCAAATTTATAATGGCAGTGCAACAGAAATAAGTAAACGTTCCACAGCGGCCCCAGGAAACCCCACAGCTTCACTTTTCGAGGTGGAGTTCACCAACATCCGTGGACTCCATGCGAACCTCGATGCCGTCCACCATACCTTGAGACGGCTCGGCCCGCTGTGACGTTCCTCACGGAGACACAAATACGCCGCCCTGACAACACGCCTTACCTGTGTTGCCCCGGTTATGTATATATGTATCGAGGAACAATACCGGGGTGCCGCAGGGGTCCGTGCTGTCACCAACTCTTTTCCTTCTGCAAATCAATGATATGCTATTCCTCGGGAACATTCATTGTTATGCAGATGACAGCACATTGCAGGCGTGTGCATTTACAGCGAAGAAATCCCCTTTCCTTCCCCTACCCTCTCTTCAGAATGCATTATTACCAATGAAGGGCAACCTTGAGATCCTTGACATAGACGTTCGTCAAGAGCTCAATAATAAAAACTACATCGAAAGATGTATAGAGCTAGCTTCGTGGAAACTAGGAATACTGAATAAGGTAAAGCGATTCTTTACACTGCATCAGAGGTGTCTGCTGTACAAGACGCAGATTGGACCTTGCGTCGAATACTGCTCTCACTTCTGGGACGGCTCCGCGAAGTATTTGCTGGACGCTAGATTGTCCGGAGGGAAGCTTTGAGCCGCTAGCTCAGCGCCGAACAATAGCTTCCTTGGCCGCATTCTACCGTATTTACCACGGCGAGCATTCTGAAGAGCTCTTCAATCTGATCCCATCTTCCTTCCGATCCCGAACAACGAGTGCCGGGCAGAGATGCCACTCCCATACAGTAGGTACATGTTCGCGAGAACCGAACGTTTTAAACGTTCGTTTCTGTGCCGAACGATACTGGCCTGGAACGCCCTGCCTGTGCACGTGTTTCCTCCCACATATAATCCTGGGTTCAGTAGGTCGTCAAGTTGAGGGCCACTCTCTATAGTATAGTGTGCTGTGAGTGACCCACAATCACTTGACGTCGTCACGACTTACTACCAGGCGGGTGGCGTCAAATTGGCGAACCCAATACAAAAAAATAAAATAAAAAACTATCTCTATAAAATTATTACTCAGTTTGACTCTACTCGGGAGCCCCCCTTGGGGGACTGGAGGGCAAATCTCAAAAACTCGGAATTTTCCCTAGGTCCCCGAACCCCCTTTACATTTCTGCAAAAAAACATAGGTACCTTCCCCTCCACCATCAAGGAGAACAATAAAATTGTGTCAGTGAGTGAGTATGTAATCCAGCTTTATAAAATATAACAGCTTTTTTTAACAAAAACAATGATAAATACATTCTACATAACCACTTGTTGTATTTAAAAAGAATTGATTGATTAGGCAATCATCACAAAATAATAACTAATATTACCAAAGTATCAAAATCTCACGCCACGCTATATTCGTCTGTAGACGGCGTCGAATTTTGGCGCGCAGAGCGACACGTCCTCTCCCTGTAAGCGCTTGGCGCGGACTGCTTACTTGAGGCATGCGTCGAGTATTATAAAGCGAAATTTAGCTGTTTTTAAAAGATTATTTACAGCCTATTTTTTATTATTTAGCTTTCTTTTTTTTTGGAAATGGATTGATTTTGAACCAAGGTTTATTTATGTTGTTTTAATTTTATGAACGAGAGTTTTATGTAGCCGAAATAAGAACCAATTCATTGCCCATTTTCTCTAAAATTTGACTAACTTAAATATTTGTTTACTCAATTTTTTTTATGAAAGTGATAAAAAGTAATCCATACATTTGATAGATGACTTTTACAAGAATACACTGTATTTTTGTAATACTTTTTAGACGTCAAAACGATTAGTGAATTTGTGATATTCTAGACCTCTTCCAGCAAAAGATACGAAAAACTACCTATTGTTTTAGGTCGATTAATCAAAATTTAATGACAAAAATAAGAAAGTAGCTCACTTATTAGATCATTATTGAAATGATATTTCATGTTGTACATTAAAACTTATAAAAATACAGTATTTTCAGTGTAAAAACACGTCTGTAAAATCAGCGAAAACGGTAAAATTTAATAGGAGGACTCTTAAGGAATGTATTGTGTATTAAGCAATGGTGTTTAGAAAATAACTTTTGTATTTCATAATTTTAATAAACTTAATAAATGTTTTATTACTATACTGTGTTTGTTTTTCATACTATTTCCTACACAAGATGAAATTGAAATGAAAAAATGATTGTTGTTAAACATAATACCATTTATTAAATGTCTTAAGAAATTTACATTGATCTTAAACCTAACACATCAACACTTTCATTCTTAAAAATTTAAGCTTATTTGATATGATACTTGAAATTATATTTACAGCATAATAGTAACAGTATAATTAGATACAAAATGTCGAAGCGTCAGCAGTACATCTCTAAGTATTATGGTGATGTATAAACTTACTTAAAACTAAAACACATTAGTTAAAATGATAAGCTATCACCATGAATTTTCTTAGATATTTTCTTAATAATACCTTCAGCCATATCCATGATTTCATCAACTGTATCATGAACTACGTGTTGTGCACTAAGTATCACACTGTCACTGTCTTCACCTAACTGTAACGGAGGTATGTCTTTGTCGCTGGTGATGTCCAAGATCTTTATCTGAATTAGCTTGACTCCTTTTGGTTGGGTGCTGATCACAAAAGATTTGAGAGCTGTCTTTTTAGATTTCTTACAAACAGTTGGTTTTCTTCTTTTTGGTTTAACTTGTGTAGGTTTAGAATTAGGTAAAATGTATGAGAAGTCAAAGGGGTCTTGAGCGTATTGAACAATACCATCACCATATGCGTCTGCCATTATTTATAATGTATTATGGTTGTCGTCTCGTCCTCCTCTGCCGCGATCTTCTAACGTTTTAGATATCTGGCTCAGTAATTTCTCTGTTTTATAATATATTTCATCCCGGTGATCGTAAACAATATATTGGGTTTTCACTCTTGTGTTTATTTCCACTTCGTTATCTGATGTATCTTCAGCTTCTAATACATCTATTTTAATTACGTATTTTGGAATCCTCCTATTCCTTGTAGCAAAGTAGCTGGTTTGAGCTTCAGAGATGCACTGCTGTTGCTTCGACATTATTAGTTAAAAGACTGATTCGTGTGAACGTAAAGAGAACAAGTATGAACAAACTAAAAATATGAGACGCTAGTGATGCATGTACTGTACTACGTATTAATTCAAGTTCTCACCTGTTGATTTAGTTTATTTCACAATAAGTTGTAACGAGATCCTCACTACAAGTGTGCAAGTGTCATCGCTCACTATTGACATGTTCAAACCTGAAGCCTTAAGAATGATGTAAGAAATTCTAAGTAGGCATCTATGTTGAAGCCAATGCATGCTTGCACTTCCACAGACGACACTGACGCGTTACCAACCATATAAAAACTATTAGACATTAGTGGGTATATAGGATAAGGTAAATTAAACTATAATTCAATTTAAAGTATACATTTATTTCTTAATTTAATATACAATTTTAATTAAGTACCTACTTACATAGATATTAGTTTATTAAAATACATTTTCTCATATTTAAATGGATACTAAGATATACTACGATAGAAAACGTTGAGTGGAAATTTTATCTTTTTACTCTTTTATCAGACCAAACCAGATATATAGTAGGTACATTATTTTCTGTTGTACATGTAAATATCTTGTTTTATGCAAATTAAAACATACTTAATTATATTAAAACTAAATGTTTATTTCATTACGAATTAATACGAAAATAATAACATATGTTAAAAATTAAAAATACTTGTATGTCCCCACGCTCGAGTTGAAATTTTATCTTTAGATATAACTCTTTTGTCATCATCACCAGATAATGCAATTTTGTTTACAGTACACGTAAACAACTCATGTTTTATTGATTTGAATAAAACATTAGTTTTACAAACAATACTACCTTCATGGAGGGTATTTTTGTAATCATCAACATTAAAATCACGAACAATATTTTTTTTAATACCCTTCGCTTTTTTTATGGTACTATGTTCGGTTTTTATACAATATAACTTCGAGCGAAGTTCTACAAATTCACTTATGATTCTACCACCCATTTCATCCTTAAACAGACCAGGTACTTTTTTATTTTGTATTGGTAACATATATTGATTAGTTTTACAGAAATTACTAGTATCAAAGTAAAACAAAAAATGATTTTTTATATCATCATAAAAATCATGAGTTCGTATATGATATACAAAACTATCTGTATCCGTATAACACATCTGTACACGATTTTTATAAAAAGGTTGTATTACAGAGTAATGAAAGTCATACATGTGACTTTTCGACAATTCAAGCACAGTAAAACCAATGTATATTGGTTTGTTTAAAGTTATTTGATCAGGATTTAACTGCACTGCAACTAGATTCTCAGTAAAAACCGTTGCACTATGGAAGTTTGATCGAGCGATAAGCATTTGTGCACATTTTCTTTTATTAGTCACATTGTTGCTATCATACCACTGATTAACTAAATGAACATTAATCCTCTTTTTATTATTTTCTAAGGTTTTACCAAAGACACTATTGTTCAAGAGTTTAAAAAAGTCTTGTTCAAATATTGATGAACTTTTTTGTCTCAGTTCAGTGTTTAAATCAATGTATTGTTTTAAATAAGGACTTTGATGAAAACTACTTACGCGATAATTTTTTTTTTAAATCAATCCATGTTTCAAACAAGTTTGTAAGTGTACATAATGTATAACATATTTAAATTTATCATACAAATTAGGGACTAGCTTATACGTTTTCCCTCCAGGTGGAATACATTTTTCGGGACAAAATGGTATATCATTGTGTAAATTATGTAAATGCTTAGGATATACTAAATCCACTTCTAGTATGTAACCATAATCTGCAGTAGTGGGTATAGTTGTTACATCTAATTTATTAATTTCTTGTTCATCAAGAAACTTGAAATCAGACAATGGTAAATACTGACACATACTATATCCATATAAATTATTACAATCGATATAAGCGATGTAGGAATCAGGCTTTGTAGATTGGTAATCCGGTAGATAAGTATTATTCGCTTTAGCATGTCTGTGAGAACAGAGACAAACTCCTCCCCTAATACCACTCTGTAGCATACGCACCATTGACAAGTCATCAATAAGTTCTAATTGAACACCGGTTTTTAATAACATTGCATCGAATGATAAACTAGGTGCAGTTAAATAAAATGCCGGATCTAACTGATAGTATCGCTTGCACATTATCCTAAAATTTTCAAAAATGTCTGTGAGAAGAAGTACGTCGGTTTTTAGATATAGATCTGTATAACTACCTAAATCAGTGATTTTAAATGTTGACCATACTAAACATGCATGCTTATAATCAACTTCAGAAATATTTTCATCGCTTAACGAATTAAAAAAGCATTTTTTTGGAGGTAATTTTTTTTCATCATACCGTTCCCACGAGTTCATATATTCATACGGATAAATTCCTTTACGAATTAGTAAACGAAATTGGTCCTGAATAGGAAAATTATTTTGTAAGTGTTTAAACATTTCCGGTTTTAAAGTGTTAGACAGTTTATTTAAGCTTGTGCACAAAAACTTATAGGAATCAACAAAACGAAGTTGATAAAATTTATTATTTGACACGGGTACAAGTTTAGTAAATGATATATAGTTTTCTTTTGTTTTAGGTATTATTTTTATAGCACCAGGAACATCTCCCAAAGCTTTTATAAATTAGTGACAATCATAGCCGGCTAAGTTGTGGAAAAAAATAGGAATAAACGAAGGACGCTTATACTGTAAATTACAGAAAAGGTGTGCGGCTCCTCGATAACGACCTGTAAGATGACAATGGTCACGAACTTTGTCTGTAAAAACGAAATTTTGGCAAATGTAACAACGTTGAGCATTGTTAAAATCATATTTGTCTTCAGCGGTGAATATCATCGGGACAGTCAGATTAATTATATTATATATTTTTTGTACGTCTTTCATTATTGAATCTACAAACCGCTTATCACAGTTGGGTCCCCGATAAGATACGTATCTATTGTAGCTAGGGTCATCTCGACAAACAATATAATACCCAAAGGCAACTGGTATATGATGGTTCAAAGTGTTCGTTTTTCCGCTTGAACCGATGGTTTCAGTCCTGGTCTGTAACATCGATTCAAAATCTGCATAAATACAAAGAGGCATGTTTTGTTTACGTTCATAGTTTTTAAATTGAATTACCGAGCCCTTATTCGGGAGAACAGTTACGACGCCTCCACACAAATGGTCATTAACTTCCTGAGAAGTATTAAATGATATTAAACATATGTCACAAAAGTATAACTTACTATGATGGGAAGTAACTTGGCTTCTAAAAAGTCTAGAAGTATCTTTTATCAAACAATAATGAGAAGAGCTGTTATTTTCAAGAAACAGTAAATGAATAATTTTTCCTTTGTATTTTTTATCAATTTCAGATTTATACAAAGGTCCTACGATAGTTGTAAAGTTTTTTAATCCATATATTATAAATTTTATGTTAGGGTTATTCTTTTCAAAAACGCTAATATCATGAAAGGATACTGGAAAAGACATATTTCTTATATCAAATAGTTCACGAAAATTAGGATAAGATGAAATTCTCTCAGGGTGTTTCTTAGCCGAATATAAAGCCGCTGTTACACACCATAAAAAGCAAAATTGATCCTTATTAACAATATTTAAGCACGCCTTTTTAGCTTGGATTGATTTAGGCAAACTGATATAACTGGAACCGCGAAATGGTTAGTATTTATTAATATTTACCTCAATGTATAGATTGTTTATAAATGTCCATCCACTGTCACGATCTTCAAATTCTTCAATACTTGTTTTTAAATAGCTAAGTGTTTCAAAATATAAGTTATCAAAATCGAAGTGTGAATACAATATTTTGTTTTTGGTTCCAAAAGATTTGACTTCTTGTGAATTATCTTTGAATTTTAGAAACATAGCAAATAGTTCAAAATTTACCTTAACACATGTATGTCTCATAAGACATTAATTTAAAAGAGATTTTAACTTATTACGAATACTGAATAAGAAGGAATCCAGTGAAGATAATTGAATCTGGTCAAAGGGGACAATTTTATATGTTGTAACACGATTACGAAATGCTGAGCTGACGATTTCTATACCTTGACTATGTTTAATTGTATGTCTACTTTTTCTATGTGAATTGCTCCGTAAATGTCCTACCCATGATCTACTGTGTACAGATGTGTTACACGTAGTACAGAACGGCATTTTTATCGCTTAAGATATTGGGTACTAATTATCTATATAACGATGATATATAATTAAAGTCAAATAATATAATATACTACTTGTTGCCCGCAGCTCCGACCGCGCGAAAAACTTATCAAAGTTTGTGTTTCCTGATTCCTACAATCTGGGCTTTTTCAAATCCTGAGTGAATTGGTATCTTCTATGCAAGCGTGCTCCATCTTAGATCACATATGCACTTACCATCAGGTGAGATTATGGTTAATGTAAACCTATCAACTATAAAAAATAAAATAAAGACATACATACACACCAGACTAGTTCAATAGTTAGTAATCTGGCTGCGACGTTGGAGTTTCGATTCCTAATGATTTATTTAATATTTAGATCTAATTTATCTAGATATGCTTAAGTGTATCCAGAAATAACTCCTTATTTATTTATATATTTATTTTATCACCATCTTGTTACTGTAATGAGTCGGTTCAGAGTCCTCAAACTCTACAAAAGCTTGACCCAAGTACGCTTGAAGTGCTTGCCACGACGGTGATGATTCATCACACTGTAGCTTTATGGTTATCAGCGCTGTCTTATACCGAACATCAACAGCGTGAGAAGTATAGTCAGTTGCTTTGTACAGTTTGCGGTCAACGAAATACGCACCACTTCGTTTTATTGCCCGACGCGATGTTCCTGTTGACACTCTGCTTGCAAAGCTTGATGTTAGGCTTCCAGTGCCGGCGTCCTTTTTCGGTGCGCTGACGCCGGCTTCTTCAGTTTGTAAGATTTTAAACAAACCCAACGAAGCTGGTTTCTTCGTTCTATAAAAATGTAAGAATGGAACTATAAAATATACTTGTGTCATTAACATAGAAACACATACACATTCCATATAGCTCTTAAACTAGATTGTACTTTACGTTTTATTGACATACAGTTGAAGATAAATTTACCCCAACTAACACTGTTTTAACATATAAACTGATAAAGAAAAAGTATAAAAATAGATTACAAGCTATTCTCAAACCTATTCTTCTAATTTATATCAAAAAAGAAAAAACTGTATATAAAAGACTTGGGACGAAACGGTTTCAGTGGTTAATACAATAAATAAATATAAATATGGTTCGAACATATTATACACATCTAGATCAAACACAAAATTAAACATTATGTCCATCATATAAAGAGTTATCTAGGGTGGGAATCGAACCCACGACATTTGACGTACTTATCAGAGTCACTAACTACTACACTAAACCAACAGGTTGATAAATATGATAAACATTCCTAATAAACTGATGCTATGAAAATCACATTTACAAAAGTATAAAACACTTGTTTAGTAAATAAATAAAAATTGTGCAATACCTATGTGCTGTAGGTGTTCGCTTGTATTGAGCGGGTATCGAACCTCCAGCAAGCTCCTCCGAATGCGACTCGTCGTCTTTACGGCTGCGTTTGTTGGTGGTTGCAACACTGCCTTTAGGTTTTCTCTTCTTCACCTCTACAGGGGTAACTTCAGATGTACTTTCAAACTCTGAATCAGACCTGTTAAATTAAAATGAAGACCAATACGTTATTCAAAGTCATACTTAACCCAGATATGATTTTTCCTAAATTAATCACAACTAAAAAGAAAAAAGATCAAATTATAATATTTGATCATACCTAGTTACACCAGTCGACATGAATTATCCAAGCCACTCACATAACAATATAACTACATTTTATAATTATTAATGTGTTAAAAGTTACACCAGCGGGTGGGAGTTAACCAAGCAACTGAGCTGGATAACAATTAATCACATTAATTTATTAATTAATTAATTATTAATATAACAATTAATCACAGTATTATTAATTTAATAGAACTTACTCACATTTTTTTCTTTTCACTGGAAGATACTGCTGGAGCGAATGTAATTTTATTTGATCAATTGTGGGGTTTTATACATAAAAAATATAAATTCAGCAATATTCAGTTCACATCAAAATTAAAACTTAACTTCATACTTTCACGGGTGCTTATTTTAATTTATGTTACTTACGTCTAATTAAATCAAAGTGTTGTAATTCTGTTATAATAATTGTAATACAAAACCACGTCTTTACCAACGCCGCCAAAGGTATAAACCGATATACATAATAAATTTACCTATAATTTCTGTATGTTCGTTGATCGTTCATTCGTACCTACTTATATATTATCAACTAACAGTTATACATACTGAGTTGCCTTCACTGATATGATGAGTAATGATCAGTAGACATAAGCATCCTAAACACGATTTAGATACTTTCATTGGATGAAAAATTCGAATTTTTAGACAATAGGTATTTGGTTGTCTAATACACTTCTACCTACTCCTGGGATAAACAGGTGATTGTATGTAATTAATTCTATTTAACAGACATATCCAGAAAACCACGTAGTTTATTGCGGTATTTAATGTTAACACTTTGTAATATAATTTCCGACATAAACAGAGAAGATTCAATTGCATATTCATTAGGTTTGTGTGTGTGTGCTTGCGTCAGCGGTCAAACGGATACCTTACCGTTTGTTACTGTGTAGTCAGCAATTCAATATAAGAACGACGACGTCATATAGTTATTTACCCGACTAAAAAAGGAGGTGGGTACCTAATTTATTTGTATGTGGTTTTATGTGTTTTTTCTCATAATCTTAACATAACTTTTTTTCTATATAGGTACCTAATACGATTTTATTGATTATCTTTATTTGAAAGGTAGAATCTATAGTACAGGTGGTTTATATAAATTTGATTAAGGTTTAACGATAAAGAGAAATCTATCCTAGAGAAATCGAAGGAAATTATTAAAATATTAAATGACATTCAAAGTGATTTCGCAATAATTTTACAAATATAACAATTTGAAGTCCTTTGAATATTGGAATTGTTTAGAATTGAAATTGTTTGAATTGAGCTTCCAATAAAAGTGTTAAAAATAAGTTATACACGCTTACGCTTAATGAATTATTTTTATGCTTTATTATTTATTCCTTTAAAAATATTCATTTTATTTTTATTTATATTTTGTTCGCCAAATTGACGCCGCCCGCCTGGTGGTAAGTCGTGACGACGTCTAGCGATTGTGGGCCACTCTCACAGCACACATTACTATTGAGAGTGGCCCTCAACTTGACGACCTACTGATGTGCCTCTTCACGCTCCGCTTAAAGAACCCAGGATTATATGTGGGAGGAAACACGTGCACAGGCAGGGCGTTCCAGGCCACTATCGTTCGGCAGAGAAACGAACGTTTAAAACGTTCGGTTCTCGCGAACATGCTATCCACTGTGTGGGGGTGGCATCTCTGCCCGGCACGAGTCGTTCGGGATCGGAAGGAAGAGGGTGGGATCAGATTGAAGAGCTCTTCAGAACACTCGCCGTGGTAAATACGGTAGAATGCGGCCAAGGAAGCTATTGTTCGGCGCTGAGCTAGCGGCTCAAGGCTTCCCGTTACCTCCGGACAACCAATAATACGGATAGCCCGTCGCTGCATAGCGTCGAGAGCGTCCAGCAGATACTTCGCGGAGCCGTCCCAGAGGTGAGAGCAGTATTCGACGCAGGGTCTAATCTGCGTCTTGTACAGCAGACACCTCTGGTCCGGTGTAAAGAATCTCTTTACCTTATTCAGTATTCCTAGTTTCCGCGAAGCTAACCCTATACATCTTTCGATGTAGTTTTTATTATTGAGCTCTCGACGAACGTCTATGCCAAGGATATCAAGGTTGTCCTTCATTGGTAATAATGCATTCTGAAGAGAGGGTAGGGGAAGGAAAGGGGATTTCTTCGCAGTAAATGCACACGCCTGTGTTTTGCGGGCATTGAACTCGACCAGGTTCTCGGTACCCCATTGAGAGATACTGTCGAGGTTACGGTCGAGATCAGCCACGAGTCGTCGTCTCTCCTCCTCAATCTCAGATCGCCCCGCCGTCGGAGTACCGAGTAACCGAGTAACTCCCGTGCAGTGTGCTGTCATCTGCATAGCAATGAATGTTCCCGAGGGATAGCATATCATTGATATGCAGAAGAAAGAGAGTTGGTGATAGTACGGACCCCTGCGGTACCCCGGCATTCACTTGCAAGAAGCGAGAAGCCTGACCATCGCAGAGGACCCGCACTCGGCGCTCGTTTAAAAAGCTGGCAATCGAGCTGCACAGTTGAGGAGGTAGACCATATGCCGGAAGCTTGGAAAGGAGCGAAGCATGCCAGACCCTATCGAAGGCTTTGGCGATGTCCAGGCTAATAGCCAAGGACTCGCCGTGCCTTTCCATAGCCCCACCCCAGACATGCGTTACGAATGCCAGAAGATCACCCGTTGATCGCTTTGGCCTGAAGCCGTATTGTCGATCATTGATTAGCGAGTGATCCTCTAGGAATTGCATGAGCTGCTTATTTATAAGGAGCTCAAGCACCTTGCAAATGACTGAGGTGACAGCTATGGGTCGATAGTTGCCTGGATCGGACCGATCCCCTTTCTTGGGGATCGGTTGTACGTTCGCCTCCTTCCAGACCTCCGGCACGAGCCCTGAAGAGTATGACAGGCGGTACAGACGCGTTAATACTGGAGACAACTCAGCTGCACATTTTCGTAGCACCACCGCCGGAATGCCGTCAGGGCCACTGGCTTTCCGCGTGTCGAGTGACCGCAGCACTGCCCGTACATCACATTGCCTGATAACAATATCAGGCATTGTGTGGCCATAGTTGGCGATGGCGGGGGGCTGCAGGCCACGGTCGTCGACCCGGGAATTAGCCGCAAAGAGGTCTGCGAGCATATCCGCTTTCTCTTGGGCTTTGTGAGCCAGTGTTCCATCTGGGTAACGCAGCGGTGGCAGCGAGGGCTCACAAAAGTTAGATTGCACGGCTTTGGCCAGTTGCCAGAATCCACGGCTGCCCGTGGGATGGGAAGTGAGCTCCTGACCAAGCCGCGCGACGCGCTGGGCATCCGCTCTCTTAAAGGCCCTCTTACTCGACTTTGTGGCCCGGTTGTACGCTGCTTTGAGGTGGCCCACGTTTGGGTCGCGCACAGCCCGGGCCCTGATCCAGGCGCGATATGCCGACTGTTTTTGTCGAACAGCTTTGGCACAATCTCGCCCGAACCAGGGACGGGCTCTGCGGATACTGGCGACATCAGAGAAAGGGATGTAATAATCCATCCCTAAACTGATCTCGCCAGCAATAGCAGAAGCACTATCCGAAGGAGCCTTTCCTACAAAGCAGCGCTGGCTCCAGGGGACGGACGCAAAATAATCGCGTAGACCGTCCCAATCCGCTGACGAGTAGTGCCATAGTCGTCGTGACGTTTGCACAGGACGTGCAGGAGGTGACACCTTCATGCCAGCGTGAACAACACAGTGGTCGGAACTACCCAGTGGGGCTCCTACCGAAACACTGTACTGGGCTGGGCGACTCGTCAGCAGTAGATCCAGCAGAGCGGGCGCGTGATCTAACCTGTCTGGTATCCGGGTGATCCCGCATACCATCTGGGTCAGACCGTGGGAGAGAGCGAACGCATGGGCGGCTCTACCCGCATGATCAGTCTTGAGGGACCCCAGCCATTCAATGTGATGGCCATTGAAGTCCCCCAGAAACACTAGGTCAGCGTTCGGGAACCGCACCTGCGCTTCATCAGCCGTCTCGCTGAGGTACTGGAAGAGCTTTGTTGTCTCAGAATCCCCTGTGTGGGATCGGTAGACGCACACGTAGATCTGGCTCATAGAGCCATGGTCTACGTGCAGCCAAAGGACGGAATTGGAGGGGTTCTCTAGGCAGCGCAACCGGCGGCAGCAAACATCCGCCCTGACGAACACGCACACCCCGGCTTTGTCTCGAAATTGTTCCTCGATGACATAGCCGGGGTAACACAGGTAAGACGTGTCGTCAGGGCGGCGTATTTGTGTCTCCGTGAGGAACATCACAGCGGGCCGTGCCGTCTCAAGGTGGTGGTGGACGGTATCGAGGTTCGCATGGAGTCCATGGACGTTAGTGAACTCCACCTCGAAATGTGAAGTTGTGGGGTTTCCTAGGGCCGCTGTGTAACGTTTATTTCTTTTTTGTTGCACTGCCATTGTAGATTTTGAAGAAGAAGCGTGAAGACAGGGCGACATTTGGTGCAGCAGTAAGTGACAAAGCGCAGGGGCTAGCTTTGTCTAGAACCGTGTGGTTAGGTCGGAGCCGACTCGCCGGACGGAAGGGCTCCCAAACCCCCCTGATGCAAGGCCGCCGCTACCCCACACCGGTTACCACCCGGAGCGGCGATCCCACATCAGGATTATGCGCAACATGTGGGGCAGCCTCCTGGGGTGGTTGGCCCCAGGCGGGCCCCATGACTGTGTTGCGGGCGGCCGCGGCAACGCCGTTGCTAAGGGTCTCCCTGGCCGGCGAATCGACCCACACCACCCACACTAGACTCCGTTTCGCCCCCACTGGTCCCATGCCTGCTGCACCATACATCGCCCCGGGCCCGGCGGTGCAGCTGCTGAACCCCTAACGCAACCCAGCCTGGGCTGGGTTACTTGGGGGGCTTTAGCACAGCTGCACGGTGGTACCCCCCCGGACCAACACTGTTGTACCACCTGGTACCCACGTAGGGGCCGAAGCCACTCCATAGGTACCGTAAATTAACGAGCCTCGTCCGTTTATCAGCAGGTGCGCCACTAGCAGGTGAGGTCGCTGGGGCCCTATAGATGTTGGTAGAGCCCCTTTGCACCCTAAAAGCAATACTTTAGCAATACTTATTTTGTTCATACACCTCTTTCTATCACAGTCGGCTAACAACGTTACAAAGCTAAGGTAATGTCAGCAGTTTGTTCTGGTGTGTGTTACTTGTGTATAATAGACATGTATCATCGTTCCCATACTCGAAGAACGTCTCACATTTTATTCCCACGACATGCTGCACGTGCATTTTGTGGACACACAGTATACCTACTAAGTACTCTATCTATCCTTGGATTTTAAAATAAGACAGAAAATAAGAAGCAATGTCATGTAAGTAACTAATAATTATGATAAATAATTTTCTAGTCTATTACACACCTATTTCACACCTATGTCTGAAATTTTATAAAAAAAAGATTTATATTGTGCATAAAAACACTTTATTTAAGTTTTACGTGAATATCCAGTGATACTTTAGTTATTTTATGTATTAGTAACATAAGTTCTAACATAAAGTTTTAACGTATAAATTATCTATCTTAAAAATGTGATCTTAACGTGTTCATTTTAACAAACATGCATCGGGTTAGTTTGCTGTACGAAAGCAATCATCTAGCAAGTGAAATTGGTTAACAATTCATAGGATGATATTTACGTACCTCCCTCGGGCACAGCCCTCGGTCACTACGGTGGGACAGAATGCCCAATATCTCCCTACTATTCAACATCTTGAAGTGTGTTGAGTGTGGCGATCGATACGACACACATAACGCGGTTATAAAGCAGGACCGCCTTCAAACTGCTTTCTGACTGCTCATGTTTCTGGTGTGACTTCAACCGCGACGCAACTGACCTGCCCTGCTGAGGAGCTGCGCCTGTCCTGCTTTTGATTTGCCCAGGCCTTAAGTGGTTGCACTGGCGCGGTTCATAGGTACATATCTTAACAATAAGGCACTTTTATATTTTATCTTGTTTCTGCTAGTTTTTTTTTATTAATGTTTTGTTTTTGTATAGGTACTCTGTATTTCTCTGTATCTGTGTGGAAATTAAAAAAATTTTCTTTCTTCTTTCTTTCTATATTGCGCATAATATTAGAGATTTATTTTGGTTAAGTATAGTCTGTGCTTTTCTTTGATATATCTGTACAGATAAATCAAATTTAAGTTTCTGTTTTTAATTCCAAATTAACAACTTTTCACTAAAATGTATAATGCTACCTACAAAAAAATATTAGGACAATTCACACAACGACATCTAGTCACAAACTATACAGATCTTGCGATATGAGTACCTACTAGATAAACTGATACAAATAATCATATACATATTTTTTTTGTAAATACATACATATTATACATAGGAAACATCCAGACTTCGGCACAAATGTATGTGTCATCACACAAAGTTTGTCCCGACTGGGAATCGAACCAGAGACTCCGGCGTCGAAAGTGGATGCACTACCGACCACGCCACCGAAGCAGTCAAAAAGTATAAAACGAAGTAAAAAAATAACTTTTTTTATGTCAAACGGCTAAACCGATATTAACGGAACTTTCACCGGCAAATAGCTGATATTATAGGAGTAACTTTGGCTAATTTTTATCCCGTGAATATTTCCATGTTTACGACGAGTTTAGTTGAATGAATCTCAGGCAATGGTTAGAATTGGTTTCGTTGGCACCACGGGGTAATTTTCCAGAGGCGCCCTAGGAGATGAAAAAATATTTCAATTAAATAATTTTCAATTTCATTTTCAGGAAGGCTATTGATAGACTAGCCTTATAGAATAGCCTTCCTAAATACCATGATGCTATACGACTAATAAGACCGGAGCAGCAATAAGAATTGTTGAAACCGGTGAAGTTTATCTCTTTTAAAGGAAAGCAAAGGATACTGCTGTATGATTGATTGTGTTGATAGGTTTATCAACTTTTTAATCCCCTTATCTAATAATGATACCTTTAAGGTCTACACCATTAGTAATCAATCAATCAAAGAATCAATTTTGTTTATTCAGTTTAGGCACATAAAGAACACATATGGATGTGTGTTTCACAATTTCTTAAACAAAAAAGAGTTGAGTTACAATAAAATAAAACGTAATTAGCACAAACAATAACTATTTGGACAATTATACCTTAAAATATTCAGTATTTTAAGGTTTAACTGTCCTGTATTTTAAAATTGAGACTCCGACTAAACCTGACTAAATCGCCAGCAGTAACGCGTCAAATCATAAAAAACCTCGTTAGCGCTTCATAAAAATATGTCCGTAAAAAAATTTACTGAAGAAATTAAAACAACTGAAGACTATTTTGTATGGAAAAATATACGTAACTAATGATAAGGCGGTATGATCAAAAGAATTGCCTGCCCTAAAAAAGGGCGAATGAAAATCAAAAATTAAAAAAAGGCGGGAAGTACAATACTTGATACGTGATCAATCTCTATTGTTATAATTGTTTTGTTTGACTTTTATTTGCTTTCCTCGCATTCAAAATGAAAAGTAGTGTGTAACTCGGGTGAAAACACCCATTTCTGCTTTCATCCCTTGGTTAATAATCTACTATTCTTCATCAAACATCAAATCGCTTCTCAACTCACTCTAAATCATGTTAACGACATGCCAAAGAAATTTAATCATAGAATATTGGAGCCATAAATGTGAATGTTCAAATTCTTATGAACCTTGTAGCTTGAACTCCGACACCATTAGCGACCTGGTCACGTTCCAGCACTATCCTTTTTTGTCCAAAGTGGACCGGAATGTGAATTACAGAGGGATCATTAAATGAAACTGAGGACGATATGTTTTTGAACGATAGTTAAAAGGATAGGGAGTTCCAACATATAAGTTTTAGGGTTCCGTAAGTCTCGGAACCCTTATAGTTTCGTCACGTCTGTCCGCCCTCGGATTTAGATAGATGAAATTTTGCACGAATACTGTGAATTTACTATTCCAACAAAGTGCTTAAATGAAATGAATAATGATTTTTTTTGTGGGGTACCTCACTTACAAGTGAAGTAGGAAGTTTTTTTTGCTCGCGTCAACGCCATCCAAAAAAATAATCGGTCATACTCGTATCAATACTGTCAATACAAAGTCAGTGAAGGGATTTCAGAGTACACTATTGAAAAGATCAACCCTCCTTTTTAATATTTAGGGAAGAATTATTTTAGTAACTTTTTTAGTAAAATAGTAAATATGTGTATGGAATATACTCGAATTTAGTAAAACTGATTGAGGCTTGAATTACAAATTCTTATGATCGGTAATAATATTAGTTCTTAAATTATCCAACACACTTTAGAATATAAATCTCCTTAAGCTAGATTTCAACCAGCTTCAGTTCTTTTACAACGGAATCCTTTGACCAACCTAAGCTACAAATACCTTAGGCAAAAAAAATCTAAATGAAATTAAATATTATGTTAGGATGACATACTTACTGATGTAAACTACTAAGACTCCAGTTTTTATCCTTTTTAAGTTTTTTATTTATTTATTTATTTATTAAACAATACAGATTACAGGGCCAATACAAAATTGAAATTATTAGGTTTTGAGTCTGAATTGAAATCCAAAACTTTGTGTAAACAGAGAAACCAAGAAAAGTTAACCCTAAGCTATATAATAAATAAGTTTTTTAATCGTTTCCTATTTAACCTATCTAACCGCTTAACAATCTCCCGAGCTTAAGTTAACAGAGTTGGGAGTGGAATAGAGGACATCTTTGAGTGTTTTAATAAATGTTGTAATTTTAGGAGCAAATATATCGAGATCTACTTTGTTCTTTGCCAGATCGTTATACTGACAAGCCATCCTGACCAGGGGATTATAATATGAAATATTGTTTTTATGAACCTGTAAAGCAAAAAGGTTTGTCTAATTAGACCTACGTGCAATGTGTCTGGTGCTAAATACGAGTACAATTTGAGAGAGCAAGCAAGAGGTATCCAGTATTGAGTGAATTATTTTATAAAGATATACTGCATCAAAATACTCCCGACGGGTTTCCAACTTTTGAATATTATATCTTGTGAGTCTACTTTCGTAATTAAGACTTGTGCGACCTAACTGTTGACGATAGCATAAAATACGCAAGCATTTTTTTTGTTTTACGATAGTAGGTATTCTTCCATAAACTAAAAGTCTTTAAAATTTTAATCAGATTTTGCTAGCTTCTGAAAAGTCAGCCAACTTCTCATTTAGATTAATGTAGAGGTTCGTCCCTTTCGACCCTCTCTAACATGAGCTGTCATATTTTTTGCGAACACAGTATCATTATTTCACATAAAATAAACGTTTAGTTTCTTAAAAAAATAAAGCTTCGATGCCTCACTATCCTTCTAAAAAAGACGGTATACTGGGTACCTACCTACTAAATAAATAAGGAATAGGTATCGAGTCCGCAACCGTTCTTCAAACACCGATTGGTAATTGGGATGTTCGTCGACATGACGATTATCGCACGGTCCAATATCCACATAATGTATTTTGCCGTATTTGGAAACTGATCGGCTATTGCTCAATTATAGACAATATGACAAGTTTAATAGTTTGTCTATCTCTCACAAAAAAAATATCGGTTCACTATACTGAATGAAAAGCAGTAGATGCAAATCACTGTTTGCCGATAAAAAAAATGTCTACTTTGCGAACAGCAACTCAAAATTTTAATCAAAAACTTTTCCATCAACCTATTGATCAACCAGTCGCAAAGCCTTGCCCAGACAAAGTCATTGCCAAGTGATGGATAAATTTTGCTCATTCTGTTTGCTTCGCTCAATTATGACACTGAAGTTGGTTGCTCATTGAACCAGTTTCTACTGAATATGGAGATTCAATTGGAATATTGGAGATTGGGTCGAATCTACTGAAATATAACTTTAATGTGTTGTTGCTTATTTATTTATTTTCCTTTAACTTCGTACCGCTTTTGAAACCTTTCCTGAACCTTTGCAAATATTTCAAAATCAGCCTATTCGGTCAAGCCATTCCAGAGTTTTAGTGAGAAAAGAAGAAGATAAAAAAAGAAAATTCAAAATTTTGAAAAAATCCTACGACTCGTTAAAAATAATTAAAAATGGATAAAATAATTTAAAAAAAGAATCCGTCGGGGGTTGCCATGCAATGAACTAGTTTTGCAGTTTTATAGTACCTATCGTGAATAACATGTTGTGAATGTAACATGTTATTTTCGCCACACTCTCAGAATACAGACATTAGTGTTGACGGATCGTTTGTCAGCACTGTCAATTGTCAGTGAGCTGTCAATTTCCTAGTCCTCTATGAGATTTGGTGAGAGCGTGGCTAAAATACTAGCTTGTCATATCAATTATTTGTTATTAAAGAAAGGTGATACTCTTTGGTGAATAATTTGTTGATCTGTTGTTAGTTTCCGCTGAGTGACAAGTTGTTTCCTTATAGAATCGAGTGTAGAACTGGTTTTTCGTGAACAGAAGCTTCGAGATAGCCAGGACGAATTAATAAAAAGGCGAGGCGCAAGATTGCCGGCCTCTTTTCACTGCTCTGTTCTTTACCGATAATATCTCTTCAATATCTCTCGATCACTACATCTGTCTTATACTTAACCTACAAATCTCTAGTCTGGAAGAAGTTATTTTACTTGGAAACAGTATCAAATTAAATCGAAGCAATCGTCGATACAGTTTAAAGGCAACCGAAGGGCGTCTTTATATGGTTACTGGTGTCTGAAGTCTTGGTGCAGAGATTCTGAGTTTGTCGACGTATCTGGAGCAGTACAATACAAAATCCGATAAGTCTACGTATACGATGTCACCTTGGGCCCACAAGACCACAGCACGAGGGTCACCCTAACATCTTCAGCTGACCGCGTGGACAAAGTGTTAAAGTTAAGTACTTGTTCAACAACTAATCCCCTGTTCTTCATTAATAATTATGTCTCCTCTATTTCCAAGAACCATCGGATTCATCAAAACTCAAGAACAAAAAGAAATCTCTGTACATTTCATTTATAATTTAAGAGTTCAGATCTTTTGTGTGAACTGAACAACTAGATTCAATACCTATTCTCTAAATAATTTAGGTAGTGTAATAGAGGCTACCTACCTATCCTTTATGTAAATTTTATAACTACATTCAATACCCATTGTTCAATTGTTTTAAGATTATAAATATATTCTCTATGAACCCTCTTACTGTTGTGCCTTATTGAATTCTCCTATCATCACACACACTGTTCATATATGAACTGGCGCCCTGGGATAGCTCTAAGTAGTCTCATAAGCTTCCGCTGATCCCGCTGGTGGGTAAGGTTGACTTACACTGTTATACATAGTGCCTTAGCGACTGGCACGTAAGATTTTGTTGTCTTTCATTAACATTTCATCGCAAGGCAACGGGTTTGAAATTAGTTTTCAAAATTACAATATAGCTGCTACTTTTTCTTAAATTAATTCGGCCATTTTAGACATAACCCATTATAAATGTGCCCGGTGACGGCAATAGGCTTGCCCCCTATTACGTGGACCTAAAAATACTGACAAATTGTGGTTGTGTAATACACCTCTGCCGACCCCTTCGGGGATATAGGCGTGGTATGTGGTGAATAATATACCCTTAATGCGTGCCCCTACAATAGGGACCTTTAGAAGTTGATGATAGTAATATATATTTAAAATAGTGATGACTTTTTTAAATTATTTTATCCTTTTTTAGTTACTTTTTAATCGATTGTGGTCGTAGTTTTTTCAAAATTAAAATTTTAAATTTTCAAATTTTTAGAGAGCTTAGATGTTATATACTGCAGCGCCCTGCATCAAAACTGTACTAGTAGTTTTGGTTTTGCACAAACAAATGTTTACTGCAGCGCCCCCTGGTGAGTTGTCACGATAACACTTATTTAAGAACATGCCCGAATCAAACCCGAATGATGGCAACATGATTGTATTTGCACAAATACGAAAACAAACAAATATGCTCTCACCCCAAACGCGTTCTTGAGAAATCGAGGACTAGCGGTCCCAACTCCACCAGGATCTCATGGAGCGACTTGTGCAACCAAAGTGGGGAACCACAACCATCGCGGCGGTAAGACCGATCATGGAGGAGTGGCTGTAGAGGCGGCACAGTGACCTCACGTATCGTGCGACACAGATCATCACCGGGCACGGAAACTTCGGTGATTATCTGTTTCACATGCATCGTGAGGTCACACCCGCGTATCAACACTGCGAGGCTTCCAGCGAAGACACGGTATTCCACACGTTGGTGGAATGCTCAGCATGGGTGAGTCAGCGCCGTGACCTCATTTTGGGCCTGGGCGTAGATGCCCTCTCGCTGGAGACCATGCTACGAGCCATGGTCTCTAGCGGGAGCTAGTGGAACGCGGCCGGTTCTTTCTGCGAGCAGGTTATGCTCGTGAAGGAGGCGGCCGGTGGGGTGAGGGAGCGTACCCTCCCCACTGAGTTCCAAAGTGTGCGGCGAGGGTGACGCAGACGTAACTACGTCCAGGACCATTGACCTCCATGATCGGGGCCTGAGGACGATGGATTAGCAACCCACCGTCCTTACAGAAGCAGGCTAGAAGGGCTGCGCGCTGTGGGGCTTTGACTCAGGATAAAACCCGACCCCAAAGATGCGGGGTAACACCCGACCACCACGCAGCGGCCACACAGGTGGCCAAGGTCCGCCGGGTTCCACTGGGAATTCCTTCAGTGTCTACCGGAGGCGCTCGACAATGGATGTAGGTTCAGCCGTGGCCCGGGGCCGCGGACCAAAAAAAAACCGAAACGCTTATACCGTCTCTGTTTCATAGTGGGTTAAAAGAAGAAAAAATAGAAGATTTATTATGAACTAACGGACACCCGCGACTTCGCCCGCTTGACAAATATCTATTGGTGAACACCGCATCAAAATCCGTTGCGTAGTTTTAAAGATCTAAGCATACCTACATATGGACGGACAGACAGCGGGAGCGACTTAGTTTTATACTATGTTGAGACACTGGGGTCATGGGGTCCGAGTGCTCACCGCCTTTATCTGACATTGCTAAACGCTTAATCGATGCTTCTCAGGACCTAGCTTGACCTCGATGCTTCCAAGGCTGGCTATTTTCTGGCCCAAATAATGAGTATCGCCATCCAACGTGTCAACACAGCCAGCATTCTCGTAATCTTCACAGTCGGCTTTGACGCGGAGGATTTTTAAACAATATTTTGTAATGTAAATATTTTTAGTATAGAATTATGTATATTGTGTAAATCCTTAAAATTTGTTGACACACATTTTTTCCATCTCTTATCTGTTCTACTCCTATACATGTAGGTAACCTAAAATGTATATATTGAATCCCATTAGTATTCTGCAACTCGTATACCCTCGTTATGCACTCGTTGAGTTTTCTGCAAATACAGAAATGCAGAAACTGGATCACGTCGATAGAATTGTAACACTTATAAAAGTTGTTTGAAATTTTATATTGTGGACTGTTTTAAGGTTTCGATATCAAACTTTGTGTTTTATATAGCTTAGTTTATTTGTTTTCAGGTACGCAACGCAACAGGATAGCAACTATGGCCTGGTCTACCATGACCATGTGCAACCTGATCGGAATGTCAAGTATTGGTACTTATACAGACAGTAAAATATGGAAGTAAACTGCCAAAATTCTCGTGATAGTGTCATGCGACAGCACGAATCCATATTAACGCGTTTGAGATGAAGGGTCATCTCAAACGGGTTCATTCACTCAGTAGGTACCTATTATTACTTTTTCACTCGAGATTGATCAAATAGCGATGCTGTGTTTCGCACGGTATGCGAGCCCCACTTCCCATTTATCTTCTCTCCATATTTCGTCTTTACTCTACCACTTCACCCTCACAACAGCGAGTTGAGGACGGAATGCAAAGAAGGGTGAGACTGACAAAAATATCCGAAGTACCCGAATACGGTAATAGGCTTGCCCTTTAGAGGGCCGTATCCGTAGAACCAACAAAGTAAGTGGTGAAATGTAAGCCAAAAAATAACTACCATTGTCTACCTCTTCGGTGATAAATGTGTGATTTTGTGTATGTAGACTACCAGTAACGTACGCTGTACAAAAAACTATCCTCAAAATGCCTAAACGGATGAGATTAGATAAAATAGTGTATGGAACTGCACATAACTAAGTAGGTTTAGAACACTTCTTGTAGGATATTATAAAGAAATTCTTTAAAACCTACTCGTTCTAATACCCTCTTTATTAAAACAGTTTCATAAACTACTATTACTAGATCCTAACTATCCATTATGAACTATCTCAGCTATTTTGATTGATAACAAAATTAATTCGTCTAAGCTCCTTTTTGAAGGGTCAGCAAACTAAACAAGGCAAAGTAGAAATCATTTAGTTAATCCTGACATAATTCAATTAATTATGCTACATTTTGAGCGGATCTTTATCTTAAATTAACTTGCCTAATCCTTCCGAAACAATTCATATTAATAGCGTAGTTGGGTGTCTTATGATTTCCAAGGTGTATTTTTATGCCTAATGATTTGGTTGGAAAGCTTGTTTGGTAGTAGTTATAGGTCTAAATAAAGTTGAAGAAGTGAAAGAAGTGTGCCTATAGAGCGCAGCAACTGGAAATCCGATCGTGGATTTAAATGTATGTACATTCCCGAGCGCTTCTGGTCAACACTAAAAGAATTTCCATGGCGCCCGGCGGACCAACTTGTGTGGCCTTTGCATGGTGGTCGGGTTTTACCCCGTATCTTTGGTGTCGGGTTTTATCCCGCGTCGGTGAGTTTACCACCAGCACGCAGCCGTTTGTTCTCACTTGTTCGATTTATCAGTTCGATCGTCGAACTAGTGAGATATTTTTTTTGAATTTCTTCGACTGTCGAATTACTGAGACTTTTTTTCTCATTTGTTCGACCGTCGATCTTACTTTAATCCAGAAACCAAAAAACAAAATAAAATTTAAAATACGCTGTTTTCACAAAAAACTGTTTATATTTGTTTACATAATAATACACAATTACATAACATCCCTTCTAGCCTGCTTTTGTAAGGACAGTGGGTTGCTAGACCGTCGTTCTCAGGCCCCGATCATGGAGGTTCGAACCTGCTATTTAACCTAGAATTCTTTTCTTATAAGCTTTTGTGTCCACAGAAAGGATATTATGAAAAGCTAATTTCTATTTATTTTAAATATATACAAGGAACAGGAAAATTTAATTGAAAAAAATCCTAAACAAACTACAAACTATACTATCTAAAACTAAAATAAAAAAGCTAATTAGTTTTACCTGTTTTCGTTATTCACTCGCCCTTTTACCGTGAGTTCCGGGTAAAGTTACTAGTGACACATGAGGTTTTAGTGTAATCTCTACCTACCCTTATGGGAAAACGAACGTGTGATTGCGTGTATTTTCCTTAAAGGTACATTGACCAGGAAAACCACTTCATTTCACTGCTACATGAGGTGCTTTCATTTTGATTTTTACCACCACACCCGCAAAATCATGTTTTTATTCTCGAAGCAAGCCGTTAATACACCCATGTCAGTCACTTTATTGGTCCTACTTAATACAGGGCGAATATTATAATATTTCTAACTGTCCCGGCGAACTTAGTACCATTATATTTTTTTCTAATGTTCCGCTAAACTTTTTATTCCTCCGTAAGCACCTTCTGATAGTAACCATCACAACAAAAAAAAAAATTAACGAAATCGGTTCAGCTGTTCAACACATTTAGCGATTCATTTTTATATAATAGATTCCCGCCGGGCGCCACTGGAAATACTTTCTGGTACAGCACGTGGGAGCGGCCGTGGACTTGGGCCTCGGAATTAAAAAAAAGGGCGTATATTCTTGTTTCCGTACAATTCGGATATAGATGCTAGAGCCTTGTCAGTTTGTCAGCAGGCGCACCGCACCGCGTACAGATGAGGAAGGCTTGGGCCCTGGATATGTTGCTAAGGCCTCTTAGCATCCTAGTCGGTGTATAAATAAATAAATATGTTAGGACACACAACGCCATCTAGTTTCAAACTAAGCAGAGCTTGTGATATGAGTACTAGATAAACTGATATAAATACTTATATACTTTTTTTTTGTAAATACATACATGTTATACATAGAAAACATCCAGACTTCGGTTCAAACGTATGTGTCATCACACAAAGTTTGTCCCGACCGGGAATCGAACCCGAGACTCCGGCGTCGAAAGCGGATGCACTACCGACCACGCCACCGAAGCAGTCTACTAACTTTTGAACTAAGTGAAGGTACTAATATTAAAAAGAAGTTGATTTGTTTAATAGCGTTTATATTAGGAACACAGTGTTGACACAGACACACACACACAATCACGCCTATATCCCCGCAGGGGTAGGCAGAGGTGCATTACACACTCACAATTTGCCAATATTTTTAGTCCCACGTAATAAGAGGCAACCCTATTGCCGTCACCGTTATGTCCAAAATTACCCAATGAATTTAATAAAAAGTAGCAGGTTTATAGTAATTTTGAAAAATATTTGGAACCTGTTGCCTTGCGATAAAATGTCTATTAAAGGCAACAGTAGATATAAGAAATAGTATTATTGACCCACAATATTACCTACATACGTGTCAACAATTTTTGTGTTAGCAACTTTACTATAATTATTGCCAGTAACATTTTTTAAATTATTAATTAAAGAATAACAATAGATAGTCTAAAAATCTATTATGCTATAATACTTGACGAAGCGTACAAAAAGAACGGTTACGAGTTTTCATTCACAAAGATACAATTCTTTCCCCCTAACAGAAAATTCGTCAAATCATTAGTACTCTATTTTGTACGTTACATGTCATCTTTTCACCTATTTATTTTTACTCGTGCCACTCGAAATACCTCAACTGTATGATAAAATTCTATAGATGACCGCGCTTGAATTTGATACTCGATTGCTTTGAGGGCCCTACCACCCTTACCCAAAACCCCATAATGTCGCCGAAAATAGTCATTGCGTGTAAATGTTCATGAGAAGGACCCAAGTTAATAGAGACGTTATATTTTTATCGGACTCATATATTTATTGAACTCATATTTTTATCGCATTTGAATAAAAACTGTAACTTTAAGAACAGAAGTAGATATATCACACCTGCTTTACGTGATATTGAATTATTAAATGCTTGAACCTTATATTTTTATATAGGTATTTCTACCTGGTTATTGAACCATCAGCACCGAAAATCTGACCAATGGACACTCCAGATGTGGTACCTACGCTCGTTCTTAGTAATAGTATATCCGGTTACCAAAATTACTAAAATACATGTACAAATACAGATAATAAATAAATAAATAAATATTGTTGGACATGCTCACACAACGTCATCTGTCCAAGCTAAGTAGATCTAGACAACTGGTAAACATACTTATATTATTATATTTCTAAATACATAGGTACATATCATACATAGAAAACACCCAAACTCCGAAACAAACATTTGTGGACCACACAAATATTGGATTCGACCCGGGAATCGAACCCGAGACTCCGGAGTCGAAAGCACTACCGACCACGCCACTGAAGCAGGTAAATCAAGATGTAGTACAAACCTACATATCACACCGATAGCTTTGCGAGGGTAGTTAGAGGACCTCTGTCTATCCTCGCGAGGCTGAAAATATTTACAAGCCCACAAATTAGCCTTTATAGTAGATATTGTTAGAAAATTATTATTGTGTTAAGCAAACCTAAATCCTAGTGTAAGCAAACCTATCCTTTGTGGGTCGGTAAAGCACCTCTGCCTACCCCTTCGGGAATATAGGCGTGATATGTGTGTGCAAACCTAAATCCTAACAGAATCTTTCGAATAGAATTCGGAGCCGAATGTTGGGGAATATTGTCCTATTCTGACTGCGCCCCGAGGCAGTCAGAATATGACAATATTCCCCAACATTCATCATAGTGGTATGACTATGCAACTGCCGTCACTGAGGCCCCAGGTTTGATTCCACGTCGAATCAAATATTTTAGTGATCCAGAAATATTTGTTTCGGAGGTTTGGTGTTTTCTATGTATAATGTTTTTGTATTTAGAAATATATAAGTATTTTTATCAGTAGTCTAGATCCCATAGCACAAGCTTATATTAGCTTAATTTAGGCTAGATGACGTTGTGTAAGAATGCCCAAGAAAATATGTATTCTTCTTTCCAGGCTAGCCAGCGCTCTGAGTGTGATCGCCGTGGTCGATGGCGATCTACGGCTTCTGACTAGCCTCCCTAGGTCATTCTAGGCGTGCTCAATGGGGTTGAGATCAGGACTCGTTGATAACAACCTCCACAATATATTCGAGCCGTGTGTGACTAGGCATTGTCATCCATCAGCATCGATCTATCACCGATACTTGCTAAATATATGGGTGAAATGTCAATATTGATCTGTGTGGCAGTACCTACAGTGTGGAGTGGGATAAAAAGCAAAACCTCGTGAGCGGGACCTTCAGATAGAGTTTTGGATATACAATACAATACAAATACTCTTTATTGTACACAAAAAAGAAAACATACAATTAGGAGACTTAACTTAAAGATAGTACAAAAGGCGGCCTTATCGCTAAAAGCGATCTCTTCCAGACAACCTTTGGATGGATAGCGAGTTAAAGAAATTTAAATGGTAGTGTACAATACGTGAAAGAGAGAAGAAAAATAAAGCTTAGTAAATAATAAAATAAAGATAAGAAAGAGTAGGATAACAATATAAATGAAATAATAAACTTACCTAAATATTAAAATACACAAAATACATAGACATTCTAAATATTGGTTAGAGAAAGGTAGTAATCAGTTAACATATTTTTGAAAGATATTTACTATATAATATATAAAGATACTATGATATTTGGATACTTTGTTAAATAATTAATTAACTTATAAGTTAATTAAGCTGTTAAGAGGTTTGTTCTGAGAACATTAATTTTATTCTTACAAATCTTGTAAGCTTAAATGACAATAAGGGTATTAACTTGAAGGTTCTCTAAGGAGGTTCAAAATTAATTGGTTTTGTCACAATGGAATCATTAATATTATATCACAAAGGCGATTCTCTCAGTTCAATAAATCGGACCTTTTAGTAGGTACACGGTCAAATAAATTGGTCCATTGCTCGATAAGATTAAATTCTTTGATTGTTCATTTTAGTATAGACTTACAAGTTGTAGATTTTTGTAGCAAAATGCTATAATTGATAAACTAAAAAAAATACCCATAATATAGATTTTTAACTATAAGCAGGAGCTTGTAGTGAAATATCTGGTTAAGTGCAGTCGGATTATTTTTTATTTAACTACCTACTTATTTATTTTTACTTACAGCTTTTTAGTTTTAACTAAGTAGGTACCATTTGACACTCGGGAGATAAATAAGTTTTATTTGAGACACATTCATCGAAATCCATCCAGCCGTTTGGCATGTAGAGTGGAACAAAGAAACATAAGTACGTACAAACATACCTACGTTTACTGTTTTTCTATTATTGAAAGCTACTTAATAATATACTCAGTAACTCCGGAGATTTAATGTGATACAGACAGACAAACACGAAAAAATATTTTTTATTTACTGCTTTTTTTTGTTTTACTAAATATACCTACATGCACAAGGGTTGGTTAGGTTTCTACTATTTTATATTATCACAAATATAAATTCGAATTTCGAACACATGCCTTCAAAATTGTATAATTACCTGAAACCTAATTATGAAACTTTGAAATTGAAGGGGCACAGGACCGTATAACTCCAGTGGTCTAAAATTCATGGGTTGCTCAACTTTCTTCATTATAATCATTTAAGTTTGCATTATACAGCTTGACTCTATAGCATTTTGAATCGCCCAACCTCTATATTAGAATATGACTAGTGTATTTAAAAAAAAAAAAAAATTACATAATTTCCCTGGAAGTACTTTAAATGAAATCAAACAAAATACAAGCCTATTCTGTTCATAATATACCTAACTTAATTTATTGAGTTCCAACTAACTCGAATCTCGTTAGGAGTCAGGGGAGAAATAAATAACAAGGTGAAAATATAAGGGCTTTTGTTCACGTAATTTATGAATCAAACACTTTTGACGGTTGATGTATGTTTATGTTTTGTATGGGTATAATTTTTAGAGTTCCCTACCCAAATGGCAAAACAGGGTTCAGTTGAATGTAATATCGAAATCAATGTAAACAATAAACTAGGTATAAGGAATGTTGCGGTGATCAACTCATTTAGAACGTTACTTTTAAATAAAATAACTACTTTTTCGTGAACGCATAGGTGATTCCTAACGAATAATAAAATACCTACTGATATCAGTACCTATACCCCCAACATCACCACACGACGACCGTTGGCCCTTTGTAATAGATATAGGTACCTGTACCAGGCCTATGTCACTCGCCTAACAATCGCAAAAAATACGTGACGTCAGCTACAACTTGAAGTTTTAAGTCAGTAAGGGTTGTCTCTTGTTTGTGACACGGCATGGACCATAGAGTTAATATTGAGGCTTTAACGTCATAATTATTGGTCAAATTATGCTGGTATATATTTTGCTTTACTGGACAACCCTAACGGTCAAATTACGTAAACAAAAGAAGTTCTCTATGTAAGTACTATTCCCTATTCTGTGAATCACCCTATTACAGGCTTATTAAGGTTTAATTTCTGGAATGACAAAATTAAAAAATAGATTTAAAACACTGTTACATAAATTTTACTAAAATGTCTTGGGGGAACTCAATTGTGAGCGCAATCATTGATGGTCGGGTTCCATTGATCGTGGTTTTAATGTTACTTCAAGAAGAAAAAAAATATTAATATTTTAATCAAAAATAACCAATTAATATTTTCACCATTATAATTATTATCATTGAAAATAAAAAATGCCAGATTAGCATTTAAATAGGGCACTTTGTAAAAAGCAGACAGAACTCAATATTATTATTACAGATCAAAAAAAAGTTCTTCAATACACGTCTCTGTCACGAATAAATTTTAGTACCTACACTTTAACTGATCTCCTGATTCAGTACATGAATGAAAAATACACACATACACACACATATCGCGCCTATATCCCGAAGGGGTAGGCAGAGGTGCATTACATACCCACAATTTGCCAGTATTTTCCCACGTAACAGGGGGTAAGCCTATTGCCCTCACCGGGCACGGATATAATGGGTTTTGTCCAAAATGGCCGAAAAAATTTAATAAAAAGTAGCAGCTATTGTAATTAAAAAAAAAAAAATAATCCCGTTGCCTTGCGATGAAATTTTTATTAAAGGCAACAAAATCTTACGTGCGAGCCGCTATGGCACACCCAATTAAAGTTTTGGGCGTCTCGGACTATGAAAAATACAACGACAAAATTTATTGAAAATGGTACATTATATCGAAAATGGTCTCAATCTTAGCTTACAATGGGGCCTCACCTTTTGGAATCTTGGCCTAGTTCTACTATTTCACGTTTCTCCGAGCTTTACTGCCAGTTGGGACAATATTGTGTTCCCTTAGAATTTGAGAAATAATACAGTTTCGGCGGGCAACACTTTCATCAGATGGATTTCGAAGGAAAACAAAAAAGTTTCTTATATCTGTGACCAGAGGTACCATTTTAGGGTTCCGTAGTTCAAGTTTTCGGAACTCTTATAAATATAACATGCGAAAATACAACATAATATATTGATGTAGTTTCGTCCTGTCCGTCCGTCCGTCTATCTTCGGCTTTCCTCCTAAACGGTGAATGCTAGAAACATGAAACTTTTCATGAATATGTGTGTTTACTATTTTGATAAAGTGCTAAAAAAAGAGGTTTTAAAGAACGCCCCTTTGCCGGGCCGCCGCCGCACCGTTCGCTTAGCAGTTTCTGCCTATCCTCCAGGGGCCCAGCTAAGGCGAAGGAGAAACACCGTGGATAGGTTTTAGTGGGTAGTCCGGCCCGTTTTTCACCCTAGGGCCGGGAGTCCCACACGAAGCCGTCTCGCTCCCCCCCGCAGCGAGACGGTGAAGTGCGTAAATGCATCACCGACCACGTTAAAAAAAAAACCTCGAAAAACTGTGACAAAAGTATATTTGAAGTAAATATTATATTATTACCGGAGAGCGTGCATGAAGATAGTTATGAAAGTGGAAGAAGCGAAAGAAGTATGCCAGGACCGTAGCAAGTGGAATACCATAGTCTCTGCCTACCCCAATGGGAAAGAGGCAGTCTCTGCCTACCCCAATGGGAAAGAGGCGTGACCATATATATGTATGTATGTATTATATTAATACAATGGTAAATATGATGTTTAATTTTTTAAATAATAGCATAATTTCGCTTAAAAGAAGACATTACAAACGTCGACATATGTTTCACCTCTTCACAAGGCATTCTCAAGACTGTCTCACAGAGAACAGCTCGCTGTTCTCTTTAAGACAGAGATTATTTAAAAAATTAAACATCATATTTACCATTGTTTTATCATGGACTTTCGCCAGGTAACGCTTGACTCCATTCAGCAAATATTATATTGTAAGTGAGTTGATCAATTTCAGGGCATTCTAATACAATTAATTTCCAAATTGGCTCCAAAATTACATCAAAATAAGAATGCCAATATTAAAATCAACCTTATAAAGCTTCTGAAATTTACAAACAACCCTTCCTTCAAAGCGAGTAGATTTTGCATCAAATTAAAATTAGTCCACTTTCATTTACAAATGTTTGGTTTTAATTTATTATTTCGATTTGTTTGTTTATTGTAGAAAACTCTGTAAATGAAAGTGCAGCATTATGAATGATTACTAATTCACAATATAATCACTTCTCTCCTCCACCATATTTCTAACAACTTATGTCCAAGCAAAAGATTGCCTGTAACAGATTCCTGTTAAGTGATTAGGTTGCCATTTGTACATTTACTCGTATATACTATGCTTTCTCATGCATCTGCAGCCTAATAGTACGTGGGCCGTAGAACATTGAAAAATATTGATTAACAGCAAGCTCATTTTTCGTAAGTAGCTTTATTTTACCGAGTCCTACCCCAATATCTCCAAAAGAAATCTCAAATCAGGTAGCTAACAGAGTTATCCAGTTAAAATATTCGGAACAAAATTGTAAGGTTGCATTAATTCGTATAGAGCTGCAAAGTGGTGCAGGTATTAAGTACATCATTGTAAATCAAATATCAAAAGTTCCCATCGTTCCGAATTGTGCTAAAAAGTTATTCAAGGTTAAAGTTGAAAATTTTCGCTTTTTTGGATTTTTTCGTAAACAGTGAATTATATCATAAAATATAATGGTACAAAATTGTAGATAACAAAATAACCTATACACATGCCCTAACAATTTTTTTCCTAGGAATAACCATTGCTGAGAGATTGCGGTTATTAACGTCCAACAAGCTATAGTCCACACGCAATGCTGGTCCGCTCCTATTAATTTTGTCGTGATGTTATATAGCCTATGCTACTCGCTAAAAATTTAGCTTTATATTACCGAAAGAAATTTTGAAATCAGTGCAGTAGTTTCTGAGGTGTCACGTTGTCCCGTACAAACTTTGTCCCCCCTTTTACACCCCTTTTGGAGTTAAACTTTGGAAAATCCTTTCTTATCGGAAGTACACGCCATATAAAAAACACGTCTTCTAAGTTTTAGGTTTCTACGATCAGCGGTTTTCGGATTCGACGGACGACGGATTCGACGTTCAGCCTAAACCGCTGATCGTCGTTTTAAAATCTTTCGGTAATATAAAGTTTCATTTTTAGCGAGTAACATAGGCCATATAACATCAGGACAGATTTAATAGGAGCGGATCAGCATTGGGTGTAGACAATAGCTTGTTGGACGTTAATGACCGCAATCTCTCAGAAATGATAATTCCTAGGAAAAAAATTGTAGGGTCATTTGTGTGGGTTATTTTATTATCTACAATTTTATGCAAAACTATTTTTTTATATAAGTCACTGTTTACCAGAAGAATCCAAAAAAAGGAAAATTTGAAATTTTAACCTTGAATAACTTTTTTAGCACAAGTCGGATCGATGGGAACTTTTGATATTTGATTTATATACTTAATACCTGCACCACTTTGCAGCTCTACGCGAATTAATGCAACCTTACAATTTTGTTCCGAATATTTTAAATGGATAATTCTGTTAGCTACCTGATTTGAGATTTCTTTTTGAGATATTGGAGTAGGACTCGGTAAAATAAAGCTACTTACGAAAAATGAGTTTGCTGTTAATCAATATTTTTCATTTTATTTATTATAAGTCTCGTTTACGTTTATACCTTTTTGGTGACCACAAGTAAACGCGTTCTGTAGAAAGGAAAAGGAATTTCCTGCGGGTGTTGGATATTTAAATTAATTCTTGACAGCTGCTCGGAATTGCAAAATGAGATTCCAGTAAACTCAGTATGACACCAAAAAATATATTCATTATAAATTACATACGAGTAAAACATTATGTTATCAAACACGTACCAGTAGATTTCAACCCTGCCCTATTAAATAACCGTACGTTAAAAAATTTGAATTATTGTTTAAAAATCGATTGTGCCGTTTGGGTGGGAGTGATTTTGCCAGTAATTTTGTTGGACCCACGAAATAAGGGGTAAGCTTAGTGCTATTGCCGGGCACTGTATACCGACTACAGAAAATATAACCATTCCAGCCAGAAGCTAATATCCAACAACCAGGATCGATGTTAAAAACGGTAAAACCGTCACCAGGCTGTATCTCATGAACCGTGATAGTTAGAAAGTAGATTTTTTTACAAATGATGTATTTCTGTTGCCGCTGTATTTTTTTTTTTTTTTTTTTTTTTTTTTTTTCTTTTGACATTCTCACACAACGTCATCTAGCCCAAATTAAGCTAATATAAGCTTGTGCTATGGGATGTAGACGACTGATAAACATACTAATATATTTATAAATAGATACATATTATACATAGAAAACACCCAAACTCCGAAACAAACATTTGTGGATCACACAAATATTTGATTCGACCCGGGGATCGAACCCGAGACTCCGGAGTCGAAAGCCGACGCACTACCGACCACGCCACCGAAGCAGTCAAATATAATTCTTTTATAATCTATGGTCAGCTGACATTCACCCGGCGTCCGCAACACCTGTGTGGCGCCACTTGTCATTCAACGTTCGCCATCTTTGAGACGTTCAAACTATTTTTCTCCACAAAATAATCAATATTAAATAATTTAACAATCCAAAAACTGTTCAAAGTGAAGTGTGTTTGTGTAATAACAGCATCAGACCACCGGCGCCAGTTTTCAACAGGATTTCAAGGAGCTAGGGTGAGTCAATCTTACTGACCTAATTTGCATATCAAATCAATTCAATTAACTGGGTTATCGACATACAGCCGCTATAACAGCAAATACTAAAAAAACAGAATATAATAAATACGAGTAATTAAGTGGAGTCCCATACAACAAACGTGTTTTTTTTGCCATTTTGGTACGGAACCCTATGTGCGCGATTCCGACTCGCACTGGACCGGTCTTTTTTCTGCTGCCGGCTAAACGGAAGCTGTAACGTTTCAAGCTTCAATACATTAGATACAGTTTAAAGAAACTATTACAATAGGCGGGTTCGGTATACTCCTTTCTAAAAGCTCTTTTGTAGTATCTTTCTTTTGACTTGTTAGTGAGTGTATTAATAACATAAATATCTTGAAAGCTACAGATTCTTTTTAGGGTTCCGTACCTAAAGGGTAAAACGGGGAACCCAATTTTTTTTTTCAGTTCCGTGGCTATGGCCGCGGCCGCTTTCACGTCCGTTGCCGGACGTCCCTAATACGCACGCAGAAGGTATTTCCAGTGGCGCCCTGTGGACGGGAACCCTATTATTAAATATAGTTGATGGTTTCGATTGTCGGCACTTGGTGAAACTTATAGTAATACGGTTTTTTTTTGACGAAAAAAGCCTGGCTATGGCAAAATTCATGTCTTTTTCCCAGTGAAGTAGGCAGAGATCACGGATTTCAACTGGCTACAATCTTTGAATACTATTTTCATTTCCTCATTTCCATAGAGTGTTCTTCTTACGCCTCCTCAGACAATTCGGTTCAACGTTTGACACTATGATTAAATAGCCGGGTGCCATTGAAATACCTTCTAGTGTCTCCAGAGACGCCCGCAGCAATGCACATGGGAGGGGCCGCGGTCTCGCGGAATTAAAATAAAAAAAAATAAAACCATGATGATGAAATAACATACCTTAGAAGGTATATTATTTATATAAGGTCAAGGTTCCCAGAATTCTGGGAGCAATTACCATGTAAATAGCATTAATATGCTAATTCCTTTACATGGAAAGTATCCAGCTTTTTGATACCGAATTTATTTTTTTCTGTACAATTTTATATAATTATTTTTGTATTATTTACATAAAAGTTCCGTTACTATAAAGCATTAAAAGAGCTTTTGTAAAGAAAGATGGATGGTTAAGGGAAAATTGGATTCTTTGTCTTTTTTTTGTTATTGTTTCTCTAAATTACTAATTTTTTTACTTTATATGTAAGATCATGTTTTTGTTATTTCAACTTTTATTATTGCTTCCCTATTATATTCATACATTGAATTTCTCGATATCTTTATCACTGTCATGATAAATAAATTCATACCTTGGAAGTCCTGTGAAATACATATTTTACGGTAAATTTTGTTTGGATTCGTGGATATTTGTATTGTCTATTATGTACCTACCTATTTAAAAGAAAATAAGTAAGTATTACCAATTAAATGGTTCTCATAATTTCTCTAAAAATTTTCGATTCGAATTCATCTATAATTAGTTCGCATGTAAGTTCTTAATTGTACTACAAAATCATTAGAAATCGTCCGATAAATTCAAGTAAAACGAATCTTCGTATTTATGCCAGACATTTAGACAATAACCATTTTAGTTCGTAGTGGCATTTTAATTGTCTGTTGTGCTTATTATTTTAGCGACTAAAAGTTGCATCAGAAGAACCTTTCTAAACGTGACTAAGACAAAAGTGCACTTCAGAAGGCACATCATTAGCTGAGGCTAGAATAACTTCACTAATTGGGGAACCTCTCAGTGGAAATGCAACCAACTTTTAATGTCTGCCTCACGTAGTTTGATTTTAAAGTTTAACAACAGTAGTCCGGTAAATTTAGACCAAAAAAGGAGAGTGAAGGTGCATAAAGTCCCAACAAGCTGAAAATCAGTAAAATTGTTCAGAACATAATTATAAATAAAATTTAAAAGTTCCCCATCATTCCCGTGTGGAAAAATGTTTATTCAAGGTCAAAGGTCCAAAAAATTACTTTTTCGCAATTTTCAGCAAAACGGTAAGTTTTATCATAAAAGTACTCTATCCAAAAATTGTAGATCTTAAAATTATCTATAAAAATGTATCACTACATTTTTTCCTACGAGCCACCGTTTCTGAGATATCTATTGTATATAAAACCAGTATGGTGTCTTGGCGGATGCCAAGATTTGGCCTATAACTTTGGACCCCTTAGGGCTAGGTCAAATTTTCTACTTTTTGGCTTGCCTCCAGATCGAGGGCTATCCATAGAGGGGTCAACCATCATTGTAGCGTAAGCAGTTCTCAAAAGCTAAGAGGGACATTCTCCATATCTATTTGGCCTATAACTTTGGACCCCTTAGGGCTAGGTCAAATTTTCTATTTTTGGCTTGCCTCCAGATCGAGGGCTATCCATAGAGGGGTCAATCATCATTGTAGCATAAGCAGTTCTCGAGAGCTAAGGGGGGGACAAAAATTACGTTTCCCATTTGTATATATAGATATCTCAGAAACGGTAGCTCGTAGGAAAAAATTTAAAAAAAAAGACATTTTTATAGATAATTTTAAGATCTACAATTTTTAAATATTGGATGGAACCAGGCGTTACTTGGCGAAAATCCATGACAAAACAATGGTAAGTAAAATATTTAAAAAAAATGTTTTAAACTTATTTTAAATTTTTTAATAGCACTATTTTTCGCTGGATTAAAAAGACAACAAAACGTCGACAATTGTTTCGCCTCTAAACGAAGCATTATCAAGACTGTCTCAGAGAGAACAGCAAAATTTGTGGTTAGAACATATTTGCTTATAAGTAAACGTGTGCAAATTTCATTATCGCGATGTAGGATTTTTTCACAATAACTAACGTGGGTAGAAACCTCAGATCATGCTAACTAAGTACCCAAAAATAGGTATTCACCAATACAAGACTTTATCTTATTAATTTTTTATAAATTGTGTAGAAATGCCAAATGACACATACAAACCAACAACCAACTAATGTGTCTGTCTGTTTACAACCAGATTAAGTAAGGGAGACGTGTGAAAATCTATTTGTTCATTGAGTAAGGTGTCCGCATCTCTTCTAACTATTTCTAGCCTTTCCCAAACACTCAGCTTGAACCCTTTCTCACATAAACGTAAAACTTTAAAGGTGTTACTATTGTTCAAGGGGTGACCAGTGTCAAGGAGGTGCTTCGCGAAGAGGGACTTCTCGGGACAACCGTTGCGGAACGCCGCCATATGCTCCTTGTATCTGATCTCAAAGGACCTGCCCATCTGCCCCACATACTTCATATCACATCCATCACAACTCAGCAAATAAACACCCGATCTGCGTGAAACCGACACCGAGTCCTTGCCATTACACAGCTCCCTCAAGGTGTTCTGTGTTCTAAAAGCCACGAATATCCTATTCTCCCTCATGATCTTAGCTATACTCAGCGAAACGGGACCCACGAACGGCAAACAGGCAGTGTACTTCTTAGGTGGATCTTGAGTTGGATACAATAAATGAAAACTAGCATTTCTGCGTTTTTCATTTAGTAATGAGTGGACCATACCTACGTTGTAGCCATTACTGTGTGCTATAAAACAAATGATAGACAATTCCTCATTAAATGCCTGTGGGCTCCACGGTACCGTCAGTAACCTGCTCAGTAAGCTGTGGAAAGCTGCCATTTTATGTTGCCATGGGTGATTAGATGAGTAAGGGATAACAGTGTCTGTAAATGTAGGTTTCCTATAGATACGAAACTCATGAATACCATTCCTCCTAGTGATTGGAAGGTCTAAGAAATTGAGAGTGGAATCCGACTCCACTTCCAGTGAAAAATCAATTCTAGGGTGTACTGAATTCAACTTGGAGACGAGGATACTGAGCTGGCGCTTTGTTCCCGTCCAGCAGATGATAATGTCATCCACGTATCTAAAGTAGTACAAGACATGGTTAGTCTCGAACGCATCTATAAATATTTCAGCTATTAGTGGGCTCAGTGGCGACCCCATCGATAAACCATTTTTTTGCAGAAAAAAATTGTTGTTAAACTGAAAATAATTCTGTGACATGCACAATCTTGTTAGGTTATAAATTTCTTCTATTTTATTAAAATTGATCCTTTTGATTGTTAATTTGTGTTTTAAAATATCTAATACTTCATTGTAAGGTACGTTCGTGAATAAACTTTTCACGTCCAAAGACACAAGTTGAGCATTGGACGGTAACTTTATATTTTTGATTTTGTTTATGAGGTCAGTACTATTTTTTATAGAAAATTTTGGGTTAAAATCTATTGCTTCTTTAATGATTGTGTTCAAAAACTTCGACAAATTGTATGCTGGAGCCCCCCAATATGCGACAACAGGTCTAATCGGGCAACCTTCCTTATGTATTTTTGGAAGGCCGTAAAACAACGGACAACGAGGATCCATGTTTATCAAAGTCTTATGCAACGAAGAATTCTCAGGGAATAAGTAAGTCGTGGATTTTATAGCAAGCTTCAGTTCAGTCTGGAACTTAGCTGTGGGATTAAAGGTTATGTGTTGAAAATCACCAGATAAAATGATGTCATTGACCCTTGCTATGTAGTCCACCCTAGGGATCAAAACCACGGTGTTACCCTTATCAGCTTTGCTTAAAACCACATCCCCATCACTAAGTTTGTTGCGAATCGACTTTTGTACAGCCAATTCGGAGTTAAAAGTACCAGACAAACTAACAGAATCGATTTATGTGCTACCAATGCCTTTAACATTATGTCACCCTTATTTCTAATGATTGCCACCTCCGCATCCACTGTCAAAGGTTCTAAAGATTTTTTATTGTTAATTGATTTAGGTATGGAGTATTTTAAGCCTTTATTTAAAAGGGACACCTCACTGTTGTTGAGATGAATATTAGAAAGGTTCTTGATTCTGGGGTAAAATGTATGATTACAAACCACCTGCTCCCTTCGGTCAAGAAGTTCACCTCTACCCACCCTTAGATTAAATAATTTTTTTTTTTTTTTTGATTGGATTAAAAATTTTTTTATTTTGCACACGTTTACTTATAAGCAAATATGTTCTAACCACAAATTTTGCTGTTCTCTCTGAGACAGTCTTGATAATGCTTCGTTTAGAGGCGAAACAATTGTCGACGTTTTGTTGTCTTTTTAATCCTGCGAAAAATAGTGCTATTAAAAAATTTAAAATAAGTTTAAAACATTTTTTTTTAAATATTTTACTTACCATTGCTTTCTACAATTTTTGTTTAGATTACTTTTATGATAAAACTTACCGTTTTGCTGAAAATTGCGAAATAGTAATTTTTTGGACCTTTGACCTCGAATAATTTTTTTTCCACACACGGTAATGATGGGGAAATTTAAAATTTTATTTATAATTATGTTCTGAACAATCTTACTGATTTTCAGCTTGCTGGAACTTTATGCACCTTCGAATGTCTAAATTGACCGGACTACAGTGTTAAAGCGTTTACTGTTGGGGAAGAAATGTCAACTCTTCTGTTTAGTGTAGCTAATTATTATTTGTTGGTTTTAAAACCTAGGAATCTACACAGTGTATGTGTTAATTGGTTGATTGGCTATGAATGTAGTTACTGTATGATGATTGAAAAAGCGTGGCCTGGAGTTTTTAATGTCAGGTTTAGTTTCTCTTTGGCTCCACCCGTTGCTATGCGAATCTGGATTTAAATGTAAATTCTTATGTGCTGTTAATAAGTGTTATTTTATAACTAATGTTTTTGAGTTTGGTTTGAGTTGATAAAGATCAGGCATGAATATACTAAAGTTGACGAAGCAAACATAATTAGGATCTAGCAGTCATTGGACATACGTGGAGTCTGCCTACTCCTGTAGGAAAGAGGTGTGATTTAATACAGGTATTTATTTATAGAAACTCTATCATCTATCACAGATAATATTCGCGTTCTCCTTATTACTTAGAATATAGACGTAAAATAATCATCCGAAAGACTATTCGAAAACCTCATAATATGATGTTTACGAGTAAAAATACCTCTATGCAAATAACACGCATTATTATAAAGGAAATGTTTTGCAGAGCGAAGTTTAATATCGGAGTTGACGCAAGCAGGAACCGTCGTTATTTGGAAATACCTTGAGGCAGGTTACCCTTATATTTTGACTGCTGTTTGCATAAAAATGTATTCGTCTGTAATCATTTTAATATTTATGTTATATTTCTGACGTTTTATTCTGATATTTCGTTCGTATGTTATTAAGCTGGTAAAGTTTTTCGTAGGATCTTCCCAAACGGGCCCAAGCTAAGCTCAGCTGCAAGTGAAGCACTTATAGATATACCGAACGCAGCTAACGTATCTTTGACTACTTCGGGAAAATAAGCGTAGATATATTACATTATACTATTAGATATATTATACGTAGGTCACACAATAAGTTATGCGTAACTTAAAAAAACAACATGTTAAAACCAAAATACTATGTTTATTGCTTTTCAAAATACTCTCCTTTACATTTTAAATTTTTTTTCATGCAATCGAACCATTTTTTAAAACAGGAGGACCACAGATCTGAAGGCATGTTTTCTACGTGCTGATCGAACGCTATCACTGCCTCTACGGAGTTGGTAAAAGTAAAACCTCTCATCAAATCTTTGATTTTGGGGAAAATACAGAAATCACAGGGTGCTAGGTCGGGGCTACGCGCAGGATGGGTGACGAGCTGTACTTTTTCGGAAGCTAAAAATGACTTTGTTTTGTTGGCCGTGTGTGAAGAAGCGTTGTCATGATGTAGGAGAACGCGGCTTTTGGGTCGTCCTTCGCGAACTTTTTCTAACACCCTGGGTAAACAAATGGTAGAATACCACTCGGCATTAACACTCTTTTGATCTTCAAGTGGAATTGTACAGATGGGACCCGTAGCTGAAAAAAAAGGCGATAATTTTTTTTACCAACGTTTCTCGCCTGCCTCACTTTTGATGGCTTGTTCTCATTTTCAAACACCCATTCACAAGATTGCTGTTTTTTTCCGGGTTCAAAACAATAAATCCACGTTTCGTCTCCTGTGACAATTTCATAAACAGCATTAGAATGTCAGTGGTCAGCATCTGTGAGCACCATTCCACGCGAGCCCGCTTCTGCTCCGCTGTCAGTTCATGAGGGATCCAACGACAACAAAGTTTCCGAACTTTCAGTTCTTCGTGTAAAATTTTCTAGATTTGACTCATACCAATCCCCAATACTCCTCGAATTGTCTCATAGGTAATCCGCGGGTTTTCTTTAATTAACCGCTTAACAGTAGCCACATTATTTTCGTTGACGGCAGTTGAAGGCCGCCCTTCACGAAATTCGTCATGTAAAGAAACTCGACCTCTCTCAAATTCAGCAAACCATCGCCTCACGATGCTTAAACAAGGTGCTTCTCTGCCAAAAGCATTTTGAAGACGAGCGGCACAGTCTTGCGGAGAGAGAGAACTTTTAAAATCATAAAAAATCATCGCTCTAAAATCTTTTCGACTTAATTCCATTTTCGTTGCATACGTAGAACTTTGATGTGTGATAAAAAACAATTGACAAATGATTTCCCGCCAATTGTTTTTTTTAATTACTAAGAAGGTTGCAACGTTTAAAAAAATATAACATTCGAAATTCAAATAGTTCCGATTAGCTAGAAGTGCAAAACTTTTAGTGTGCCCCATGTATTCTTTTATAATATTTAAATTTAAAAATATGACAGATATTAGGCTGTATTGCTTGTGGAATTTAAATAATAGACAGCCAACAGTTTAGAGGTATATAACTAGATCTCCGAAGTTTGGTCCCCTAGGTGACACAGGCATCGGTCAAAGCATCGGAAAGAGCTTTCGCGACTGATGCCTAACCTAAAGGGACCCAACGCTTCCTGCACGAGACTGTACCTGGGGATCGTGCGGAGTATGGCCCTATACGGGGCTCCCGTATGGGGGCGAGGTTGACGGCCAACAACTTAACGCTCCTTGATAGACCGTTGAGGACCTTGGCCGTCAAAACAATAAGGGGCTACCGCACGATCTCCTAGCCGGGACCCCTCCATGGGACCTGGAAGCGAGAGCCCTTGCGTCATTGTTCCAATGGCGCAAGGAGCCGCTGGAGCAGGAACACAGGCCTGCGTCTCGAGAAATCGATAACCAGCGGTCCCAACTCCGCCAGGATCTCATGGGGTCATGGAGGGTGCGACTTGAGCAACCCAAGTGGGGTACCACCATCACCGTGGTAGTGAGACCGATCATGGACAATAGTCCAATCGGTTGCAGAGGCAGCATGGTGACCTCACATATCGTGCGACGCAGATCTTTACCGGGCATGGATGCTTCGGTAGCTATCTGTTTCGCATCCGTCGTGAGGTCACACCCCGGTGTCAACACTGTGATGTTTCCGGCGACGACACCGCACTCCACACGTTGGTGGAGCGCTCAGCGTGGGCGAGTGAGCGCCGGGACGCCGTAGTGGGTCTGGGCGTGGATACCCTCTCGCTGGAGACCATGCTTCAAGCCATGGTCTCCAGCGGAAGTAGGTGGAATGCGGCCGTGTCCTTCTGCGAGCAAGTCATGCTCGCGAAGGAGGCCGAGTTCCGTAGTCAGCAGCGAGGGCGCCGCAGACTCATCTACGCCCAAGATCATCGACCTCCATGATAGGGGCCTGAGGACGGCGGGATCGCCACCCGTTGTCCTTACATAAGCAGGCTAGAAGGGTTGCGTGCTGCGGGGCCTTTGCCCCATAGCACGCAACCAGATTCACTCACTGACGCGGGATAAAACCCAACCCCAACGACGCGGGATTCTCATCCCGACCAAACCCCCGCAGAGACCACAGAGGTGGTCAAAGTCCGCCGGACGCCACTGGAAATACGTTCTGCCTGTAACCAGAGACGTTAGAGCGGCTGCGGACTTGGGCCTTGCGGACTTGGACTGTACTCTGACTGTCTCAGAGAGAACAGCCAGCTGTTCTCTCTGAGACAGTCTTGAGAATGCCTCGTTTCGAGGTGAAACATTTGTCGACGTTTTAATGTCTTATATTTTTGCGAGAATGATGCAATTATTTCGAAAGGTTTGAACATCTTACTTACCATTACTTTTACACACTAAATTTCAAGTCTCAAAGTCAATTTACTTTGCAGGGAAGTAAACACGTGGTTCGATCTGTCCATAAATAGGAAATTTATGAATAGTACAGGAGCCCTTCTCTTTGCTCTGAATTCTTTACTAGGGACACACTAATACATTATTTTTATTCCAAGGCTCAATCATCATCTTTGGAGCCAAACTCCTCCTCATAAACACATTGTGCACTTGTTAGCAGACAAATATTCAGGCAAAGGGAATAGACTCTCTCCATACTATTTAATTTTTTTACTATCCATTGATGGCACTTGGTGAACCTTGCTATACGTATTGATGATAAACTACTTTTCAATTAATGTTTTTAAGTAATATTGTGTAGACTCTCCTCATATTTCGTGGGACAAAATGGGGGGGATCAACACCCCTGGTTACCCGTCGGGGATAAAGGTGTGATATTGTATGTGTGTGTGTGTATGATTAAAGTTAAACACATCAAGAAATAACCAACAAAATTAAACTATTTCTCGGCTGGATTGACATACTTCATCTAAAACTCAATCGGTAGATGGCTGCAATTTCCGTGTGAAGCATAATTTCCATGACAAGCGTAGTCAGTCGGCTAGACATTTCATTCATTTTGCACCATTAAAGTGAGTGGGCATAGTTGACAATAGCTCAGAATAGGGAATGGTAGAATAGTTAAGTACGATGTTAAAATAAGGACATACTTTTAATAATGTATGTATCTAAATTATATTTTCTTGTGATTTGTGAAAATAATATGTAGGTACTTATAAAGGTAAGCTAATTCCCGTTAAAATAAGATTCACGTTATATTACAGTAGTACGCGAATGCAGAAGTAATAAATATCCGAATAAACCTTCTAAAGCCACAAAAGCCGGTGAATAAACATTTTCAATTGATTATTCAGTTATTCGTTTCTCGTTAACCGTAAGTAAAATGAACCGGATACTAACCCATCGAAGAAAAATATCCGGAGTAAGATTTGAACGGGATCCCGGAAGTGTGCAATAGATCTTCAATAAATGAAATACAATAACGACTTTGGGATGGTTGGATTTCGAAAAACATAATGTATTATACAGTGTATCTTAAGACCATGTCACATGTAGGGTATTACTATATTTTTTAAATCATCTATGTGAACCGGGAATCATACTTACCAAATGGTAAAAAAAAACAAAATATTTTATTTTACGCAACCGATAAAAAGGCTTTATGGGAAGCGTTATTTACTGTGTCGTAAAAAAAGTAGGTATATTTACTCAAATTCACGCGGTCAAAGCTTAAGTTCAACCCCTTAGCCACCATACTTCAACGCTACATATTAGTACAGCCAGTTAATTTTGGTTCCACTTAATATTGAAAGATCCTATTCCAGTGTAATGCGCACTGTGCTCTGGTGACCTAATTGAAGTTTTCTTATCTACCAGGCAACAGCCCTCTACGATCTAAAACAATAGAATAGAAACTCTAAAAACGGCATGTATATTGGTTTGTGGCAAGTATATAAACTAGTGGTCACCCATAATATAGTCAAACAATAGACCTCACGAACATTAAAACACATTTTATTTATGGCTCTTTCTACTTTCCCCCCAACCAAAAAAGGCTCACTAAGAAAAATAAAATGCTTTAAATCTAGGAACACTAATTGTCTTCAATCTCAATCGGATAAATGATGTACTAGCCCGAATCACACTATAATTCACAATATAATTTGTAACGAGTAAATGTGAAACTCAGTATACATAAAAGTATGAAAACTCACGTAACCTTGTTTTCATCAATGTCAACGCTGAGTTCATTAAGTGAGCATGTAGTGGAGCACAAAATCGATTAGCGCCTCGGGACTATTGTGACCTGCGAATCAATTCACCAATATTCGGTATTCCTGTATTAAGCTTGGCGTATGTGTACGTTGGGGTATGCGGCTTACGATATATCGTAAGCTAAATACTCAATAATAAAACAATAAACCGAGTACCAGTACCTACCATTAATAATTTATACACACAAAACACAAAACCTAGTTTATACCTCCAATGAAGAAGGTAGATCTGCGTTGGTTCTACGTATAAGTCTTTGCTTTTTTTTCACCAAAATCGGATGACAAGAAGAAAGTTGTCGTCATTGTGTGGATAAATCTTTCGTCTTTTTACTGTTTCGTCCATTACTCTATTGGTCAAGTCCCCGTCGGTCCAATTCCAGTTTAGTCCAATGCATCCAAAACTTAAAAAGCGTGTAAATGTTACAATTTATACAATCTATATTTACAATAATGTAGTGAAACTAGCTTGTCTAGTTATACTAATATTATATAGAGGAAAGATTAGCATTTATGTACTCGTATGTTTACATACATTTTATTATTAAGTAAGCCGTTTAAAAAAAATCACCCAATAAATGCTTCATGCACATTAGAAATATCTCACTAAATAGGTCTCTGAAATTATTATTATATTATCTATCTAACATTGCTTCCAATTAAACACACATCACATGTACACACACCTTCGTTAAGGCTTATTCAAACAGCGGTATTCGCTACCGTCTGCGGCAAAGAAATCCGAGTGGGTATGCGGTAATACTACTGTTCACACCAAAGCGGATTTCGTTATCCTTGTGGGTAGAATATCGCGTGAGTTTTGCTCACGAAAATATGAACCTTTCCGCAGTTAGTCATTTCTGTGTCGCCAAAGAATATACACGTCAGTAACGCTGTAATTGCTGCAGAGCATCTGATAGAGGGATGGCTATCGTTGAAGAGGAAGTTTTACTTTTATTAGCTTTAATTGACTCCCGCGGTTGTCTATTGTTTGCCCGAAGATTATATGCCATAATCATCATATTCCCGAATTTCATTTGCCCGAATGTTTTGTTTGCCCTAAAAGACATATTATGACATACCTACTTTTAATTGCCATAATAATTATTAGATGTAATATTTAAACGCTATAATAATTATTAGATATAATGTTTAAATGCCATAATAGTTATTAGACATAATATTTAAACGCAATAATAATCATTACACATGATATTTAAGCGCCATAAAAAATTGTTGGGCCGCCGTCGCATCTTTCGCTCGGGAGATGATGGCGGCAAAGAGAGAGGCCCTGCGGGAACGGGAGCGTGCAGGCCGCACGCTTCCGCCCCGCCAGGCACCAGTCAGGGGGCGACGGCGTATTGCATACGCCCAAGCCCCCGACTGATAGGGCCGTGGGCGGTGGGTCGGGGCGCCCACCACTCATGCGAAAGGCCCTGAGGAGTCCGACGCCCCTTATGTGTTTCGGGGGCGTCGCTTCTATGTTGTTTGGGGGGGGGGGGTCAGCCCCCCCGTGTTGAGCTCGAAAGAGCGCCCCTTTTCCGGGCCGCCGTTGCTTAACAGTTTCTGTCTATCCGGCGGCCCGGCTAAGGCGAAGGAGAAACACCGTGGATAGGTTTTAGTGGGTAGTCCAGCCCGTTTTACATCCTAGGGCCGGGAGCCCCACACGAAGCCGTTTCGCTCCCCCCCCCGCAGCGAGAGGGTGAAGTGGTGAAGTGCGTCAATGCATCACATAACACGTAAAAAAAAAAAAACTTCAATGTCGATGGCAAATGATGTTATGGCATGTGATAATTAGGGCTATGATTAACCGGCAATGGACGCAGTATGGCCACGTCAAGGCTTTAAAAAAAGGGTTATGATTATGACTACCTCGGTGGCACTATGTACAGACTGCCACGCTCGAGGTCTCGGGTTCGATTCCCGGGTCTGGTGGATAATGTATAAATCTCTTTAGAATTTTACCCAGGTAATTATCCCAGAGTCTGGAACTTGTGCTCGGTAAATGGCAATTGGCTCGCCCCCTATTACATGGGACCTAATATAGCTGGCGAGATGTGGGTGTGTTTGCACACCTCTGCCTACCCCTTCGGGGAAAAAGGCGTGATGCTATGTATGTATGTATGTATGATTATGACAAATGATTGTGGCACTTCGCCGGCCGCTGCCGTGGCACGCTCGCTTCGCTCGCTCGGCTCATGCGTTGTCTTTCATGTTCTAACCTAACCTAAACCTCACTGATGTTTTGACATGTGATAATTAGTGCATGTGATAATTAGTGCATATGATAATTAGTGCTTACAATGATTATGACAAATAATATTATGGTAAGTGACTTTATGGGAAACAAAGCTTCTATCATCATTCACCGAGCCTTTTCCCAACTCAGTTGGGGTCGGCTTTCCAGTCTAACTGCGATTCGGCTGAACTTCGATATTTTCCGTGAAGCGACAAAACTTCTAGCACGTGACTAATATAGCAAATAATAGTAGGGCAAATTAATATTATGTCATATAATATTATGTCTGTTGACTATTATGGCAAATGAAATTAGGGCAAATAAAATTCGGGCAAACGACGGTATACCGACGTTTCGCCCAACAAGCGAAAAAATACGTATGCGGTACTATGGCACCAACTATTCCGCTCTAACCGCGATATTCGCTACCGTTTGCGGTATTCCGCTCTAGCCGCGGAACTTCATACTAAATACCTGAGCGAAATCCGCGCGGCATGTACCTCTACCCATAGCGGCAGCGAATACCGCTCATGTTTGAATAGGCCTTTATGTAAGTACTTATATACCGTTCCCTATTCTGTGCCTTCGTTATTATGTTGTATTACCTACTATTAACATTAACTTCGGAATCAAAACCGTCTGTGTTTACCTGTTTCATAATCCCCTGGAGTGAAGACTGAAATTACTAGAGATCCCTCCGTCAATTATAATACATTTTACTGTTGATGCAGATATTTGAACTGACAAACTCATTTGAATTTAGAAACGAGACAAATGGCTCATCATTTATTAATGCAATATTAAATTATGTGTCTCGAAAATGTTTCGTGATAACTTTTAGAAAGTTTGTGTCATGTATGGACAAATTATGGAGGTGAAAGCATTCCCTTTGGGGAAACAGATGAGGTTATAATAATGATCAACAACGTAAAGGATGGAAATTATTCAGGATATTAGAATTGCCTGCAACTACCTTAATACTATCACTTGCATTAAAACAACAAACCACAAGCTAAAACAACTTATCTCAATCAGATGTTAAAACAGACGTACGAGTAAAAACTAAATCTTTTACTGGTTCCTAACAAAAAGAATCTAAGAGCAAAGCCGCGTAAACGTCGCCCTTACTTAATATAAAAATCTTTTGTAGGTTCAAAAACACTTACCTACTAAAGTTTTTCTTTCAATATGCCTAACAAAAATACATTGCATGCGGTTGACATTTTCTTCAAGTCACTAGAATATTTTTTTTTAATTAATGTAGTCACTAGAAATAGAAGCTGAGTTATGCTAAGCGATAAATAATAATAAAGATAATGAAATGTATTTTAAAATTTTATAAAATAAAACTTAATTAATAAAACTTTAAAAATTTTTATGCTCAACGCATAAATTCCGACACCTGGAAATTACCACAAATTTGGGACTTGGCTTTAATTTTAACGTTAAATTATCAAAGAGAATTCGAGCCTCCAATATTAATATTGTTTTATTAGCCGCAAAAATGTGGCAACACTGCGTTGTTACCAAACCGTGATAATATTTAGGTAAATGGTTACCTTCCCCCTTACCATATAGCGCTTGGAAGAGTTTGTCGATAACCAAATTCAATGATAAATGATAACGTAGGAATTTAATGAAAAAAATATGTAGGGTTGTAATTAGGTATTATGGTTCTGGTTCTGGTTTTAGTTACAGACGAAGCTTAGTGGTAAAATATTCCTTGTCGCTGCATGCATGTTAATGATATTTGGAAAAAATATATACAAAACTCATTGCTTTCTAATAGATAGGTTTCCATTTCCCCTCAATCAAAAAAGCTCACGATATAAAAAATTGTATTTATAGCCTTATACAAAAACAAGAGTTTAACTACAGAACTCGCCCATGAGTTGTGAAGGTCAGATAGCAGTTGCTTCACGGAAATAATCGAAGTTCAGCCGAATCGTAGTTAGAGTGGAAAGATACTGTGTTGTATTTTTTTTATTTTTTTTTATAGGGTTAAAGAGAGAGGTACTTAATTAAATGCGAAGCAGAAATTTTAATGTTCAACCTGTAAACGACTTTCACTAATGAAAAATTATTGCGCACGTTATATTGGGAAATTCTTTGCATTCTTTGGATGTTGTCGAATGGATGCTTTAAGTTTGAACGGTTTCGATGAAGAATGTTTGACGAAACTCCGCTGAGATATGTCAGTCTATGGAGTTCAAAGGATAATTATTTTGAAATACATAAATTTTGTATCAATTTTTTTTCGTTGTATTATTTTTATTACGAATTTTTTTCGTTCTCCATTTGTCTATTGACTTTGTTTTGCTACATTTCGTTTCTTCTCCGCTTCTTTTAATTGAAGCGTGATTTTATATAACCTATAAGCCTTGCCCGATAAAATGAACTATTTAAATAAATATATAAAATGCCCGATAAAATGAACTATTTAGATAAACTGACTATTTAAATAAAAAATCATTTTTCAATTCGACCAAGTAGTTCTTGGGATTTATTCGTTCAACCAAACAAATTGAATGGGAGCACCCGACGGATACTCTTTTAAATTATTTTATCTTTTTTCAATTACTGTTTAACACATGGTGGATTTTTTCAAATTTTTTTTTTTTTTTTTTTATTTTTAAAGAGCATAGATGTTATATACTGCAGCGCCCTCTAGTGGGTTAAACTGCATCAAAACCGTACTAGTAGTTTTGGTTTTGCACAAACAAATGTTTACTGCAGCGCCCCCTGGTGAGTTGTCACCGTAACACTTTTTTAAAAACTGCCTCAAAATCGAACTAGTAGTTTTGGAGAAAAATGACAACATTGATTATCACAAAAAATGTACGCTGCCGTGCCCCCTGGTGAGTTGTCATCGTAACATCTATCTAAGAACATGCACCAACCAAACCCGAACCCATAACTGAAAACTATATCTAAATCGGACTAGCAGTTTTGGAGAAACATGGCAACATGTATTTGCACAAACAAACACACAGACATCCACTCACCCCAAACGCATACACCATCTCTGTTCCGTCGTGGCTAAAAAGATTGTCAAAATAAAACCTGAGCTGAATCCTTACTTTTTAATCTTTAGACGTGTTGTAAGTCAGTGACTTCTGGCTACTTAATCACAAGAAAACCTCATAAAAATAAACGCAAAGTTATACAAATTCATGTTTTCTGAACCGTGTACGATAATATGCAGATTTACAAAGAGTAACGATGTAAAAATATAAGCGAGACAAGCCTGCTTATGACAATCATTTTTCTCACCGCTTTTCGTGAATAGGGAGATGAAAGATAGAGTATACACGTTTAACCTGATGAGCGTACACGTTATATAAGAGATGATCCGCATTTTGTAACATTTTCAGGTTTCGACTCATATGAGGAAAAAATATAGCCATTTTAGACTTGGCTGAAATCATGATCTTAGCTCCTCAGAGGATAAAGGGAAGTTAGTCTCAAGATGTGGAAAAACTTGTTCAAGGCGGTTGGTATCATAACATCATATCATCACTTACCGAACCTTTTCCCAACTCAGTTGGGGTCGGCTTTCCAGTCTAACTGCGATTCGGCTGTACTTCGATATTTTCCGTGAAGCGACTGCCATCTGACCTTCACAACCCATTAGCGATACCGAAGTTCTGTAGTTAGACTGGTCGGATTTTTGATTTAGGACTCCAATTACCGCTAACGACTGCCATAGATGTTCGTATGACAACCGGGATCGACGGCTTAACGTGTTCTGCGAGGCACAAAGGGGTTTTAATGTCTTAAGAAAAGGTCACCCATCCTAAGACCGGCCTGACGAGATCTTGCTTAACCTTTGCAATGTGTTAACATTGTCGGTTACCACTAGACCACGAGCACCTCTCAGTATCATAATATATTATAAAAGAAAGTCGCCTGTACCGCATGTACCTATGGTTAGATCTTTAATACTACGCAACTTATTTTAATGCAGTTTTCACCAATGGATAGAATGGTTCTCGAGGAAGATTTTGGTGTATATAATTAGTCAAGCGGGCGAAGCCACGAGCGTCCGCTAGTTTATTATATTTCCCACACTTTGCCAATTGGTTTTTGACCCAACATGATGGAGGAGAGCCTTGTCCATTGGTCAATGGTTGCATCACTTGCAGATGAGATTGGCTCGGGTCCCGAAGACCCGATTAAATTACAACGTTATTAACTCTTTAGATGCTCGCCCAACCGACGACATTTGTTATTTAGTAACGTTCAAATTAAATAAGTATCGGTTGCGTTTAGAATTTGTTAAGAAAACTCTTAACAAGAGGAGAGACTTGTCCGTTGGTCAGTAGTAGTTGCATCACTTACAGATGAGATTGGCTCGGGTTCCGAAGACCCGACTTAATTACAACGTTATTAAAGAGGATGCTGAACCTCAGACGACGACTTTTGGTATTTAGAAACGTTACAATTTTGGAATTTATTAACAGTTTCAAATACCAAAAGTGAAAGAAGATTGGAAGTTTTCATTTAAAGGGTCGTCATTAGCGCTTGACTAATTGACCGGATCAAAATGATAGTATCTATTTCTGACACTTTGTAGACGTCGCCGTCGTTCTGACTGACGATAAACTTTTCAAAGGAGTATTTTACTCTCTGAATTAGGTATGAGCCAGTAATTTTAAACAATGTTATACTTTGTACAAGCGTTGGATACTTGGTTACACTGTAAACAACCTCTTTTAAACATAAGTAAGGTAGATGCCCGCAGTTTCATTATAATTATATGAACATGAAATAACTACTATTTTTTCAGGTAAGTTCTTTGGAGGTCATTCGTTATTCTGAGTGAGACTCATTGTAGTAAGTGTAAGTACTAAGTAATATTATAAGGAGGTAAAGTTTATGAGAGGTTAGGCGTTTCTCATTTGTGGTGTTTTTTCTAGTAATAAATATTACTTACTCCGTTGCTATTTAATGGTGAAAGTACTAAAATATATCCAGTAATCTACGAGTATGAGTTTATTTATTGCATACATTCAAACATACTACATACACTCGTTTCTATGGCGAACGATAATGGCCTGGAACGCCCTGCCTGTGCACGTGTAAGCATTTTTTTTTAAATCTGCAGCCCGACGTCGCGGCCGCACCTACGTCCATTGCCGAGCGCCTCCGATAGAGACTGACTGATTTCTCGAGACGCAGGCCTGTGGTCCCGCTCCAGTACCTCCTTGTGCCATTGGAACAATGACGCAAGGGCTCTCGCTTCCAAGTCCCATGGAGGGGTCGCGGCTAGGAGACATGCAGCCTCTAGAGAGATCGTGCGGTACCCTCTTATTGTTCTGACGGCCAAGGTCCTCAACGATCTGTGTAAAACAGCAGTGTTGTTGGCCGTCAGTCTCGGCGCCCATACGGGAGCCCCGTATACGGCCATACTCCGCACGATCCCCAGGTACAGTCTCCTGCAGGAAGCGTCGGGTCCCTTTAAGTTGGGCATCAGTCGCGAAAGTGCGGCTGTCGCCCCCGTCCCTTTGGGGAACAAACTTCGGAAGTGTGGTCCGAAGTTCCACCGGCCATCGAGTACGAGCCCCAGATACTTAATTGTGGGCTCGATGCCGATGCTAACGCTCCCTACATTTATGCTGGATCCTGGAGGTGGCCCGCGCCGAGGTCCGTGAAAACACAGAGCCTCGGACTTATTCAGTGCCACGTTCAGTCCCAGCCGCCATATCCGACCCACGACTTCAGCAACCCCAGTCATGTCCTTGAGTGTTGCCTCCTGGTGCGTTGCTCCCCGCGCCGTGACGAGGGTATCGTCCGCGTAACTAGTTACGCTGACGCCCTCAGGCAACGCACCCCGCAGCAACCAGTCGTATCCGATGTTCCACAGAAGAGGTCCTAGGACCGACCCCTGAGGAACACCGCACCTCGCCAAGGTGGCCTGAGCCAGCTAGGGTAAGTTATGGCCCTCTCGGATAAATATGCCCCCGACAATGCGACGGAGGTAGAGAGATCAGTGCCTTTCTAACGCAGCTCCAGGGTATAGTGTTAAAGGTGTTGGCGATGTCAAGAGACACCGCCAACACCACCTCGCCCCGCGAGACTGCTTCCTCCATCAGGGTCTTCACGCGCATGATCGCTTTCACGGTGGACCGTCCCCGATGGAAATCGTACTGGTTGTCCGCCAGGTCTGGGCCCACACGCGTGAGATGCTCGACGAGGCGTTCCGCGATAATTCGCTCAAAGAGCTTACACACCTCGTCGAGTAGCACGATCGGCCGGTAACCGGACGGTGAGTCCACCGGTCGCCCCGCTTTCCGGATCAGGACCAGTTTCCCCGTCCTCCATGTTTGTTGGTTTTTGGAATAAAAGACAGGAGCTCGTTATAATACGTGTCGTGTATTTCAGTCGGCCATGTTACAAAGTGAAGGAAGAAGGAAGTGAACATAGACAAGACAATATTGATATAATCTAAGCATAGACTAAACTAGGCTATGGCTTACAAGCTAATATAATATTATGACATCTTCCCTTTAAGTAACTTATATTTTAGATTCTTATATAAAAATAACAAAACGCATTTTAGTGTTTTGACACGAGACAATTTGACGTTTTATAAGATTCTGACAGTTGACATAATTTGAAGTTGTCAATTTGACGATTGTTTCTAAATGTAAACAAACAATGGTTTACAACATTTTAGTTTACTAATTAATTACTTATAACTAAGTACATGACAATGAATACAAAACAATGCTTATAAGACTGTGTCTATAAGACGTTGTGGTTGCCTTATCTCTCTTCCTGAACTAGAATATTTCTTAATTGGTTGACTGCTAGTACGTTGAGGAGATTGGCTATGAGAAATTTTAGAGTAATCATTTGTATAACAAGGAGTATAACTGATATAAGTTTGATTGGAACTGACTGGTTGAGTGTGAAAATTATTAGTCTGTGTGTTATGTGAATGAAAAGAATATTGAGACTTTGGTCTAAGTGTTATGTATTGTCTATTGCGACGATATGTACCAAATTTACTTTTTATGATATACGACCTAGGTTCAGGACTAACTTGTTGTATAATACCTGGAAACCAAGACGATTGTGGATGTTTTTGAAACATAACATGACTATTTACCTCCAAGGGTTTAAGATCTTTGGAATTTTTGTTGTAATACTCTTTCATCTTATGTAAATTTTGATTATTGACTTGTTTAAGATGTCTATAGTTACACAATTTTGGTTTTAAAAGTTTTTCTACTATAGGTAGCTTTGTACGAAGTCTACGTGACATGGAAAGTTGTGCTGGTGAACATAAATTGTTTTTGGGAGTATTGCGATATTGCAGTAATGCTAAATATGGATCAGTATTATCAAGTAAACATTTTCTAAGCATATTTTTAATTATGCCTACTGTCCGTTCTACCATACCATTTGAACGGCTGTGATAGGGACTGGAAGTGACATGGTGAATATTCCAATCTTGTGTGAAATCATGAAAAGATTTGGAATTCATCGGTGGACCATTATCTGACATTAATGTATGGGGAATACCATGACGAGCAAATATTGATTTTAGCTTGATTATGACTTGGTCTGCACTGTAACCATTACTTAAAATTGCTATCTCAACATATTTTGAGAAATAATCGACTACAATTAAGTATGTATGCTTGTTGAACTCAAAGAAATCTATACCAACCTTATGCCAAGGAATGTATTTGTAATCATGTGGTAATAAACTTTCTTTAGTGTTACTCTTTCTTAAAGTGAGACAAATTTCACAATTACTGATGTAATTATCTATATCTTGACTAATATTAGGCCAGTAAATTGTATGTCTTGCCAAATTTCTACAACTATTCAAGCCTTGATGACCTTCATGTAATAGTTTTAAGAAATCTTTTCTTAAAGAAATAGGTATAATAACTCTATCTGACAAAAATAAAAGGTTATTAGCATAATGAATATCATCTTTAACAGGAAAGAAAGGTTTAATACAATCTTCTACTTTATGCTTTGAATTTGGAAATCCATTTTTACAGTAATTAATAAGAGTTTGAAGAGTTTGGTCAGACCTGGTAGCTTGTTCAATTTGTTGTAACTTGAAAGGACTAAGTGACAAATTAGCAGTGAGTAAATTAACATGAAGTTTAATATCTTCATCCAATTCTACTAATGCATTTTCTGGTAATGCAGCACGGGACAATGTGTCTGCGACATATGAAGAATTAATTAGAGACTTTAATTTATTGAATTCTTTCTCATGACTGTCATTCCATGACCATATTGTGTTTTTATTAAGTAACTGTCTTATGTTTGATGTTTCTTTTGATAAATCTTTTATGAATGAGCCAAGAAAATTAATCATGCCCAGGAATCTCTGGACATCTGTGACATTCTTAGGCTGTGGCATGTTGCAAATTGAATTTAGTTTAGATGGATCTACAGACACTCCATTTCTGTTGAATATAAAACCTAAATACTTGACTTCACTTTGACAAATGTTACATTTATTACTATTAAATGTTAGTCCTATATCTTTTGCACGACAAAGAACTTTTTCTAGGATTTGATCATGTTCTTGAATGGTTTTAGCATGTATAAGAAAGTCGTCCATCATTATTTTAATGCCTTGTATGTCACCAAACCGGGAAATCATTTCTTTATGAAAGATTTCTGGAGATGCATTGACACCAAACGGTAGCCTTAAAAAACGAAATCTGCCATAGGGGCTTATAAAAGTACATAGTTTGGATGATTCTTCATCTAAGACAAGATTCCAAAAGCCTGACTTAGCGTCTAAATTTGAAAAATAACATGAACCATTTAGTTCTGCTTTAATTTCATCAATATGTGGAAATGGGTAATGTGAACGTTTAATAGCTTTATTTAACTTACGTGGATCTAAACATAATCTAATGCTTTCATCCTTTTTAGAGACAATTACCATAGAGTTGACCCAATCAGTTGGTTCATCAACTCGAGCAATAATACCAGTGACTTCTAACTTATTAAGTTCTGCCTTGACTTTATCCTGTAATTTAAAAGGAATTTTTCTACTTGCGTCTACCGACGGCTTGACATTTTCGTTGAGAGTTAAATGACATTCATAGTTTTTAAGAGCTCCTATTCCATTAAAAACCATACTATATTTCTTTAGTATTGACAGACTGTTTGACTCTGTAGGGACTTTGTGACACATTGACTGTGATATGACTTGACTTTGACTGTTAGACTGACTTGACATTGACTGTAAATTGTTGTTCTGGCTATGCTGACTAAGTGTGTAGTTTGGACTGTGTTTAGATATGTTTTCATCAAAGGTTACTGACTGTATTCTTTTTATGACTTTTAACTGTTGACATGACTGTCTACCCAGAATATTTTTGCAATCTAGCGGTGTAATATGGAAACACACGTTGTATGATTTGTCATTATACTTACATGGTAATGTACAATAACCGATTGTAGGTATACTTTGACCTGTAAATGTTGTCAAGTTAAATGGTGTTTGTATAAGATTTATCTCTTGCAACGCTAGTTTTTCAAATGCTTTCTTAGACATCAAATTCACATCTGCACCTGAGTCAATAAGTAAGCAAACAGATTGACTACAGATACTTAGGGTTATTGACCATTGGTTACTACATTTTACAGAATTACATTGATAAACAGCACCTAAAAAAGCTTGATCATCATTAGAAAAATCTTCTTGCACATAATTAACATATTTTTGCTTGGACTTACACATCTTTGAATAATGATTAAGTTTTTGACAGAAATTACACTTTGCACCAAGAGCAGGACATTTAAAACGATGTGTTTGACCACACTTTGGACACATTGAGTTATTCATAGACTGATTGTTACCTTTATAACCATTGGGACTGCTATAACTCGATGAATGGGATGTATTGTATGACTGGTTAGGATTGTACCTTGACTGTTGACTGTGACTCTGACTTCTTGATTGACGATCCTGTGACTGCGGATTATACCTTGATTGTTGACTGTGACTATGATTTCTTGACTGATTTCTTGACTGACGATGTTGTGAATGACTTCTACTGGACTGTTGACTACTTCTGTTATGTATACTATCTATACTAGCTACAGATGAATTGGGATTTGTGCCTGATAATATTTGAACTTCTTTCCGGGACGATTCTAGTGACTTAGCAATATTTATAGTGGCATCTAAAGTGGTAGGCAATTCTTGCAAAATTTTCTCTTTAATGTAGTGATTCTGATCATTTAGATTCCAACTAAATATATCTTTTAGTAAATCGTCTTGCAATTCACCAAAATTACACTGATGGGCTATATTTTTGAGATCTGTTATATAACTGTCCAGCTGTTCATTTTGCAGTTGCTTTCTCTTAAAAAGTTTATACCTTATCATGGTTATATTGACTTTTGGGCTGAAATAACCTGTAAATCTGTCGATCAACACTTGTAGCTTGACTGTTTCGACATCTAGGTTGAAAGAATAAAATATGTGAAGGCAATCTGGTCCTATATAATGTAATAAAAGTGCAACTTGCCTATCTTCGCTTTCTTGATCATATTTAAATGCTTTGAGATATATTTTGAATTTGGTGATCCAATTTTTCCACGTGAGCGGCATGTTGGATGCATGAACGTCCATGTGCTTGAGGCGACCCGACGACGTTGAAGATTGGTCCATTTTTTTCTTTTGGTTGATCCAGTTCTTCCTAAGACACGCCAGTTTACCCCACACCTGATGTTTGTTGGTTTTTGGAATAAAAGACAGGAGCTCGTTATAATACGTGTCGTGTATTTCAGTCGGCCATGTTACAAAGTGAAGGAAGAAGGAAGTGAACATAGACAAGACAATATTGATATAATCTAAGCATAGACTAAACTAGGCTATGGCTTACAAGCTAATATAATATTATGACACTCCACACCTTGGGAAACTAGCCCCTTTCGAAGCATGCCCTGAAGAGCCCCCTCAGTCGAGGCCCAAGTTCCTCGAGGGCCAGGACCCATACACGGCCCGGAATGCCGTTGGGTCCAGGGGCGGTGGTTTTCCGGCGACTGAGCCGAAGTACCACCTCTCCTAACTCACCCTCTCTGACTTCGGGTATGTCGTCTTCGCTGCTGTTATCCGCGTTGGGCGTCTGAGACGAAGCCATGCGCGGAGGGATGTGCTCCTCCGCGTTCGTCGGAAACAGAGAGCCCAACACCACCTCCAGCCGATCCGGCTGGAGACTCTGGGTCAGTGGGAGCGCCCTCGGTCGGAGTTTACTTCTGACCTGTAGGTACGGGCGCCCCTATGGGTTCCGCTCCAGGGTCTCCAGCACGTGTAACCCTGGGTTCTTCAAGCGGGGCGTGAAGAGGAACATCACTGGGTCGTCAAGTTGAGGGCCATTCTCTATAGTATTGTGTACTCGTATTATGAGAGTCGCCCACAATTGGTAGGCGTCGTCACGACTTACCAACAGGCGGGCGGCGTTAATTAGGCGAACCCAATGTTAAAAGAAAAGAAAAAAAGTTATCTTTTTTATACCTATTATTAGTATAATAATAGTTACGGTTGCTTGGCCAGTTTCATGCTACGTGAATATTATATTTCAATAACACGATACAGATATGCGTAAAAACCAAATATTGTATTTTTTCTATTCCAATGTCATAATTTTCTGCTTCGATTGTTTCTAACACATATTATTTTCTTACTTATACGATGTAGAACTATTTTCTTGCCTCGTGAATAAATTACTTTTTCCATGACTAGCTGAAACCGCGGTTTGGCTCGGCTCGTGTCAGTTTGGACCATCGTAGATAATTGTGTATCGTGACAATAGTTTTTTTTCTGCCATTAGTAGGGAATGGGTTTGGGGCTTAGCGTATGTGCAATATACAAAGTATTTTACTGGTTTATCATTAAATACATTATAAATATTAAAATTACTGAGACACAGTACATATATTTTATAGAATGTATGTGTCATAATTTAATAGGCAGTGCAGTTCAATGTAACAGAGCGGCTCGGTACTCGCAGTAAGTGTGTTGCTTGAGTGCGTTTCAGTGATGAGTTTTGTAAAATTAGATTTCAACATCATTTAAATTATTTTTTTGCTTATCTCAGAAAGAATTTGTTGTATTGAATAGTAGACATGATAGAATTCTTTGTGAGTAATATTGTAGATCGATGATGAGTTACAAACAAACGAGTATTATGATAAAAAGTATCATATTTTAACAAAAACTTTTAAAATTCAACTAAGCAGTTAAACCACGATATATAAAGTAATATTCATCGGACATGTGACAGCTCCGTTTAAAGAATAAAAAAAGAACTTAATAGTTTAAAAACTTAGAAAACTTGAGTCTGATATATTGTTTAAATTTTTAGTTCTTTGCTATAAGTCTGTGGTGAGAGATAAAGTTATATCAAGATTTATTGCCAAGTAACTATTTCCCGGAGTGCGCTTTCTAGTATTTAGTTTCTTGTTGAGACTGTGATGGACTTGTAGATCATGGACTGGATGGGTTTTCTTCAATTAACCGCTTAACAGTAGCCACATTATTTTCGTTGACGGCAGTTGAAGGCCGCCCTTCACGAAATTCGTCATGTAAAGAAACTCGACCTCTCTCAAATTCAGCAAACCATCGCCTCACGGTGCTCAAACAAGGTGCTTCTCTCCCAAAAGCATTTTGAAGACAAGCGGCACAGTCTTGCGGAGAGAGAGAACTTTTAAAATCATAAAAAATCATCGCTTTAAAATCTTTTCGACTTATTCCATTTTCGTTGCATACGTAGAACTTTGATGTGTGATAAAAAACAATTGACAAATGATTTCCAGCCAATTGTTTTTTTTTTATTACTAAGAAGGTTGCAACGTTTAAAAAAATATAACATTCGAAATTCAAATAGTTCCGATTAGCTAGAAGTGCAAAACTTTAAGTGTGCCCTATGTATAAAGAAAAGTAAAAGGTAGTCTGTCACTACTGTCAAGAATTTTCTCTTCCGCTAAAAATTGTGACACGCGTTAACCTATGTCGAACCCGAAGTCTCTAAAATAAAGCGTGTATGTATTTAAAGTTTCTGATTATCATATCCATTGCGCAATATATGCTGCAAAGCAAGCAGAAACTACCTCTCCTAACACATCTGATCTAGAGTTTAATTCGTCGCTAAGTAAGTTTAGTCAGGATTTGTGTTATGCTTATTATAAAGGACTCGGTTTTGATTTTAGAACGATTGCAGTATTTACACCCTAATCAGACACGAAATATGAATAGTTTTTTACCACTTCAGAAATATTATATACTGTACCTACTGCCTATAATTCTGGTATCAAAGGCACACTGAATGTCAATGATAATAGGTGATACTCGAAAGATAAAATAATGAATTTCGTGTTTCTTGAATAATTCTTTTGAATTAAATTAGAATACAATGTACCTACATCTGATCGGTCACTGTTAATTATTCAAAGTCCTAATTATCCAAATTACACAATTCGCACGTCACAATATCGCACGCGTTTTAAAGTTTAAAAAAATCGTATATCAGAACTACTGGTTGTAATGTCTAAAATGATACGTTAGCGTACATAATCTGTCTTTAGTCTGAGTATATTTCGTTTGTGTACGAATAGAAGTTTTAGTTTTATTAGTACTTTTATGGAACTGGATAAATAACATATAAGCAGGCTGATTATAGGGTACATAAGCAGTTCTAATATATAGCTCAGATGTGTAACAAAATTAAACAAGCAAGAGACACTTCTACAATAAAACTTTAAACTACGATGTCCGGTACTGATTCATCCAATTTTCGGTTATGTGATTTCTTAATTAAGGTTAGTGACAGAGTATTCCCTTTGTTAGGGAAAGGTCACAGCGTGTTGATTCCGGCAGATGACATTCGTTTTATGATGTATAATTTCTATCTAAATATTAAATTCCATCAGCGAAAACTGATCTTACTGGGTGTAAGATCAGATAAGTTCTGTTATGTTCTCATCATCATCATCTCAGCCCATATGACGCCCACTGCCGGCCATAGGCCTACCCCAAAGATAGGGGGAATTCAGCCTACATATACAATGCTGGCCAGACGGGTTGGTATAAAATTTTTGTCGGGTTTTCCTTTTCTAATGTTCTACAGCAGCGCATAATTTCTTCAGATATTTGATAACTTTAGACTCATTTAAGAACCTATTTTAACGTTTTCAACTCAGCGAGCCGCTGTTTTTTTTTTTTTTTTTTTATATATATTTAGGTCGACAAATTGACGCCACCCACCTGATGGCAAGCTGTAGCGACGTCTGGCGATTGTGGGCAACTCTCACAGTATACAGGAATACTATAGAGAGTGACCCTCAACTTGACGACCCAGTAATGTGCCTCTTCACGCTTCGCTTAAAGAACCCAGGGTTATATGTTGGAGGAAACACGTGCGTGGGCAGGGCGTTCCAAGCCACCATCGTTCGGCAGAGAAACGAACGTTTAAAACGCTCAGTTCTCGCGAAGACGGTTTCCACGGTACGAGAGTGACATCTCTGCCCGGCACGCGTTGTTCGGGATCGGAAGGGAGATTTAAGAGCTCTTCAGAACACTCACCGTGGTAAATACGGTAGAACGCGGCCAAGGAAGCAATTGTTCGGCGCTGGGCTAGCGGCTCAAGGCTTCCCGTTACCTCCGGACAATCTATAATGAAAACAGCGCGTCGCTGCATAGCGTCGAGTGCGTCCAGCAAATACTTCGCGGAGCCGTCCCAGAGGTGAGAGCAGTATTCGACGCAGGGTCTAATCTGCGTTTTGTACAGCAGACACCTCTGGTGCGGTGTAAAGAATCGCTTTACCTTGTTCAGTATTCCTAGTTTCCGCGAAGCTAGCCCAATACATCTCTCAATGTATTTAGTGTTATTGAGCTCTCGACGTACGTCTATGCCAAGGATGTCTAGATTATCCTTCATTGGTAATGTTGCATTCTGAAGAGTGGGTAGGGGAAGGAAAGGGGAATTTTTCGCTGTAAATGCACACGCCTGTGTTTTGCGGGCATTGAACTCGACCAAGTTCTCGGCACCCCATTGGGAGATACTGTCGAGGTTACGGTCGAGATCAGCCACGAGTCGTCGTCTCTCCTCCTCAATCTAAGATCGCCCCGCCGTCGGGCGAACCGAGTAACTCCCGTGCAGTGTGCTGTCATCTGCATAGCAATGAATGTTCCCGAGGGATAGCATATCATTGATATGCAGAAGAAAGAGAGTTGGTGATAGTACGGACCCCTGCGGTACCCCGGCATTCACTTGCAAGAAGCGAGAAGCCTGGCCATCGCAGAGGACCCGCACTCGGCGCTCGTTTAAAAAGCTGGCAATCCAGCTGCACAGTTGAGGAGGTAGACCATATGCCGGAAGCTTGGAAAGGAGCGAAGCATGCCAGACCCTATCGAAAGCTTTGGCGATGTCCAGGCTAATAGCCAAGGACTCGCCGTACTTTTCCATAGCCCCACCCCATACATGCGTGATGAATGCCAGGAGGTCACCCGTTGATCGTTTTGGCCTGAAGCCATATTGCCGATCATTGATTAGCGAGTGATCCTCCAGGTATCGCATGAGCTGCTTATTGATAAGGAGCTCAAGCACCTTGCAAATTACTGAGGTGACAGCTATGGGTCGATAGTTGCCTGGATCGGAGCGATCCCCTTTCTTGGGGATCGGTTGTACGTTCGCCTCTTTCCAGACCTCCGGCACGAGCTCTGTAGAGTATGACAGGCGGTACAGACGCGTTAGTACTGGAGACAACTCAGCAGCACATTTTCGTAACACCACCGCCGAAATGCCGTCAGGGCCACTGGCTTTTCGCGTGTCGAGCGACCGCAGCACTGCCCGTACATCACATTGCCTGATAACAATATCAGGCATAGTGTGGCCACAGTTGGCGATGGCGGGGGGCTGCAGGCCACGGTCATCGACGCGGGAATTAGCCACAAAGAGGTCTGCGAGCATGTCCGCTTTCTCTTGGGCTTTGTGAGCCAGTGATCCATCAGGAAAACGCAGTGGTGGCAGCGAGGGTTGGCAAAAATTTGACTGTACGGCTTTGGCCAGTTGCCAGTATCCACGGCTGCCCGTGGGGTGGGATGTGAGCTCCTGACCAAGCCGCGCGACGCGCTGGGCATCCGCTCTCTTGAAGGCCCTCTTGCTGAACCTAGTGGCCCTATTGTACGCTGCTTTGAGGCGGTTCACATTCGGGTCACGTGCCGCCCGAGCCCTGACCCAGGCGCGATACGCCGACTGTTTTTTCTGGACAGCCTCGGCACATTCACGCCCGAACCAGGGGCGAGCTTTGCGGATGCTGGCGACATCAGTGGAAGGGATATAATATTCTATCCCTAGACTGATCTCGCCAGCAACAGTAGCAGCGCTATCCGAAGGCGCCTTCCCTACAAAGCAGCGTTGGCTCCACGGGACGGACGCAAAGTAATCGCGGAGACCGTCCCAGTCTGCCGACGAGTAGTGCCATAGTCGTCGAGTCATTTGCTCAGCACGAGCAGGCGGTGGCACTTGGAAGCTGGCGTGCACCACACAGTGGTCGGAAGTGCCCAGTGGGGCGCGTACCGACACACTGTACTCAGCTGGGCGACTCGTCAGCAGTAGATCCAGCAAGGCGGGCGTGTGGTCTGAACTGTCAGGTATCCGGGTGATCCCCTGCATCATCTGGTTCAGCCCGTGGGAGAGAGCGAATGCATGGGCGGATCGTTCCGCATGATCGGTCCTAAGGGACCCCAGCCACTCAACGTGATGACCGTTAAAGTCCCCCAGGAAAACCAGGTCAGCGTTCGGGAACTGCACCTGCGCATCGTCAGCCATTTCGCTGAGGTATTCGAAAAGCCTTGTTGTCCCAGTGTCCCCTGTGTGGGAGCGGTAGACGCACACGTAGATCTGGCTCATAGAGCCATGATCCACGTGCAGCCAAAGGACGGAGTAGGAGGGGTTCTCTAGACAGCACAACCGGCGGCAGCAGACATCCGCCCTAACGAACACGCACACTCCGGCTTTGTCGCGGAATTGTTCCTCAATGACATAACCCGGGTAACTGAGGTAAGACGTGTCGTCAGGGCGGCGTATCTGTGTCTCCGTAAGGAACATCACAGAAGGCCGTGCCGTCTCTAGGTGATGGTGGACGGTATCGAGGTTCGCATGGAGTCCGCGGATATTCGCGAACTCCACCTCAAAAGGAATCGACTTTGTGGGGTTTCTAGAGGCCGCTGTGTACCGTTTATAACTTTGTTGCACTGTCATGATGAGCCGCTACCCCACACCGGTTACCACCCGGAGCGGCGACCCCACATCAGGATTATGCGCAACATGTGGGGCAGCCTCCTGGGGTGGTTGGTCCCAGGCGGGCCCCATGACTATGTTGCGGGCGGCCGCGGCAACGCCGTTGCTAAGGGTCTCCCTGGCCGGCGAATCGACCCAAACCACCTACACTAGACCCCGCTTCGCCCCCACTGGACCCCTGCCTGCCGCACCATACATCGCCCTGGGCCCGGCAGTGCAGCTGCTGAACCCCTAACGCCCCCTACCCCCCAAGTAACCCAGCCTGGGCTGGGTTACTTGGGGGGCTTTAGCACAGCTGCACGGTGGTACCCCCCCGGACCAACACTGTTGTACCACCTGGTATCCACGTAGAGGCCGAAGCCACCACATGGGTACCGTAATATACGCACCTCGTCCGTTAATCAGCAGGTGCGCCACTAGCAGGTGAGGTCGCTGGGGCCCGATAGATGCAAGAAGGGCCCCTTTGCACCCATGCAAGAAGGGCCCCTTTGCACCCCTGTGTATGCACACTGCGACGACTTGACGACTATTTAACTTTGCCTACACTGTTTATAAACCATATGTGGAAGCTTGAAGTTGGCATTTGTTGGCATAATTAATTATCATAACTAATGTGTAATATAGCCGTAAGCTCCCCAAATAAAATAAAAAATTTCAAACAATTTTCAACGTCATCTCATCCAAACTGTAAATTAAAATAGGTCACAGTCTGAATTACTATCTGAATTACCTGCCCATTGCAATAATGACTGGCTCGTTACGGAGCAGACTATTAAAAGTTTAATGGTAAATTTACTTCGAAAGAAATTTGCAAAGGTTTTAAAAACACCTGCGGCAATAGCTGTTGGAGTAACTTTCGAAGGCTATTTGTTTCATACGACAGTTTACTTGTGAGAATGAATGTCAATCTAAGATTTATTGTATTACTTCAATATTTTAGTTTTTGTTGTGATAACAACCTTTTTTATCATACCTTTTATACCGTTTCGACCTGAACCACCACCTCACTGTTCGTTGTCAACAGTTGTGAAAGGCGACTAAAGGCGTCAAATGCGAAATACCCATGACATTTAAACATAATTTTATTGTTTAACTTTAGATAAAAGAGTGAAAGACTTAGATAGTTTATACTTTCGATTGTCGGTACTTGGTGGAATCTACTTAGTAATACATGATGAAGAAACACACTCTAGACTGTTTCAATACTATTATAATTATTTTTAACTACCGGTGTCGGTAATAATAAATATTATAGAGTATAGTGGAATAGTGTAAAATAGTGTGTTTATTCACCATGTATGGAAATATTTAAATTATGTGTACAAAAATGAACTACGTTTGGTATAATATGAGATTGAGTATCAATTTGCTTAACAGTAGACTCCATTCAATAAATAACTAATGATAAACTCAAGCAAAAAATACCTACATGGATACAAACATTAAAATTTCCTTTTTTAAACATGTAATCTATGTTGATAATTACTGAGGAGATAATTTAAATGAGACGGCCTCAAAGGGTCTCATTAAAATTTCATTGAGGAATGACCGCACTGTATTAATCACATGCTACAGAAAGCACATAGCTAATATCCCCAAGTATGTTACATCGCTTCGGTGAAATACGTGAGGTGACAGGACTAAGGTTTCGGAGGTTATAATTGTGTAGGGACTTTGAATAATTAACTGTGGCCGACCAGATGTAGGTACATTGTATTCTAATCTAATTCAAGAGAATTATTCAAGAAACAAGAAATTTGTTATTTATCTTCCTCAAGTACCTATGATCATTGACATTCAGTGTGGCATTGATACCAGAATTATAGGCAGTAAGTAGGTAGGTAAGTAGGTACCGCTTTAAAAATATTATATACATAAGTACCTAGTTATGTATATAATATTTTTAAAGCGGTAAAAAACTATTCCTATTTCGTATCCTTTTCCTAACAAGGGGAATGATCTGCCCCACTAAGCTATCGTAGCTTACTGGCAGAGCGGTACTGATGCATCCAATTTTCGGTTATATGATTTCTTAATTAAGGTTAGTGGCAGAGTATTCCCCTTGTTAGGTAAAGGTCGCAGGTTAGATTCCGGCCGATGACATTCGTTTTGCGATTTCTAATTCTCTATCTAAATATTTAAAAATCGTAGAAGCACACACATATCACGCCTATATCCCCGAAGGGGTAGGCAGAGGTGCATTACACACCCACAATTTGCCAGTAAATTTAGACCCAAGTAATAGGGGGCAAGCCTATTGCCATTACCGGGCACACATATAATGGGTTACTTCCAAAATGGCCGAATATAGACCTGATATGTGTGTGTGTTATTGCATTATAGTAACTAGTGACGAGTAATCCAAACTGCTGGCTAATATGGGTATGTAATTTCCCTCTGCATATCCCATCGGAGATATAAGCGTAATTTTTTTTTTCATGGCATTAAAACTAGTAATAATAGAACCATAAAACTAAATGATCACATAAAACTTACAGCACGAACTATGAGTACTACGGACGCGGACGCCCTATTAACGCCCAAGTCACGTCCTTGCACTAGCCTTTTTGCGTCTAAAGTGAACCCGTCCGTAAGCTATGGAATGTATTACATAGAGTGGCATGTCGATGATAAATTGGGTATTTGTTGTTATCTATGACCACACCGTAAAAGGTTATATTTAATACATACGTGTCTATATACAAACATCATCAGGCCCATATCCCTGAGGGGGTAGGCAGAGGTGTATTACACACCCACAATTTGCCAATTTGTAATTTTGTTGGCTCTGTAATTGGGGGGTAAGTCCATACCACTCTGTAAATTAATTAACCAAAAATCCAACAGCAAGGACAGATAGGTAATGTTACATACCTCTAAAAGAATCTTTGAAGACTAAGCATATAGATACGCCTGAGTACTCGAAATGTCGGCAGAGAAATGTTTAACGGCAATTCGGCAGTAATGTTGCAGCTTTCAGGTGTGTTAGGTGGCGAACTATCACATTTGTCAGATCTAAGAACTTGTACGTTCGGGTTGACACGACATATCCATTGACGATACGCCTTTTGCAGTAGCTCGTTGTCTTCCAAAGAGCAATGGAAAGGGCTATGCTCGGAGTGTCACTTCGCGATCGAATTCGTAACGGCGTGAGATCCGAAGGAGGACCAGGGTCACCGACATAGGCCAAAGTGTCGCCGAGCTCAAGTGGCAGTGGGCAGGACACATCACTCGTAGAACCGATGTATGTGTGATATAGATGAAGGGCTTATGACCAGCAGTGAGCGTGATGATTATGTGTGTGTGTGTGTGTGTTGTAACGGATCTCTTCTCACACGAGTAGATCCGTATGATAAATTTATGTCTGCAACGCTAATTCTTCTTGAAGAAGACCTTCAAATTGGAAACACAAAATAAAGAATACAAAGATTCGATTGTTTTAATTCCCCTTTAAAAAATATAATTCTTAATTGAATAAATTCATCTTGATACGATAAAAATTATTTATAACTGCCATCTACTGGCAATTAGCAATTACATTTAAAAATCAATGTCGGTAAACACTATATTCACTACCCAATTAGTACTTAGTTCATCCTATTATCACTAGATGGCGCGCTATTTATAAATTTTAAATAAATCAATTTATTAATTTTTAATAATTTACTTATTTTCAGCATGTCTAGTTATTAAAAGTAAGTATAAGTAAGGCACAGTACCTTAGGGGTGGTTTAGTTCATTAGTTATCACTTTACAGCCAATGTAGAAGTAGAATTCATGAATCTGGAAATGCATATATTAGTTAGGAAAGAAGTTAAGATTTATGTTGGATTTCAAATTATTGATAGATTGGCAATAATTGATGTTAGAATATTGATTGTGCCAGTACCTAGGACTACTATTCAAAATATAACATTAAAATTCCAATTAATAATAAAGTTATGGTCAAAAATATGAAAGTATTGAATAGAAAAGACAGTCAATTTAGTCAAACTTAGACCCTAGGTATAATTTTGAATACAAGTTATGATTGATGTATGTATCTATTAAATAAGTAAATACATACAATGTATTATGTAAATTCTATTAGAATACCAAGTACAAACTAAGTTATGTAGTAGAAACATTGGATCCCAAACATTCAAAATTTAGGATAAGTGAGCTATAAAAATATCTTGAAATTTCACATTTAACCAAAATAATATGCTAAAAATGAGATAAATTCTACTCCCATAAGTTCATGAGGTATCACTGTTAGTTATAAACATGAGTTTGCTTATGAATTGAGAAATTCACATTATACTTAAAAATATTGGTCCAGTAACTTAGTGAAAATTCAATCTGTTAAAACTATGCTAATGCCTGTAATTATTATGAAGTACTAACATAATTATCTGAGGAATGTAGACTACATATAAACTAGAATATAGCAGGGAAGTAGGAAATATTAGGAGTTTAGTGGTAGAAAATAAATATTAATTTACCAAAATTTTAACAATTCATTACAATTGTTTCTTCAAATTTGAGGTGTGCCATGATGAAGATTAGCAAGTTTCTATAAGTAGAAGCTATGTAGATATCAGAATAATAGGTAGAAGCCAGATAAACATTAATTTAGATAGAAAATTTAGATTACCAAAATTAATAACTTCAATACAGATTAAAATGTTAGAGTATTGTATTGTTAGGATACATCATAGAGCCTTATATTCTTAGAAGTGTTTAAAATACATATCAGTAAGGTTTATATCAAGTTATTATTGTTAGAAATAATATACATGTATGAATTAAAATTCTTGGCACTAAATTTAGATAAATAGTATATTAGTTGATATAACGTTGGACTTTTCTCAATTCTTTAGATATCATACTAAGATATTCATACTAAGATATTCCAAAAACACTTATTCATAGTTATTAAATTTATTAGAGAATGGTTTTGAGGTATTCTGAGCCACTTAGTTATATTTATTAATTTTATTTAGAATTTAGGTACATTTGAATGGTTTCTGGATGTTTAAATTACATAATTAAGATTTAAAGTTAGTGAATGGTTATTGGAATTGTTGGAAGTTGGAAAGAGTGTAGATCGGTGTTGCTAGATTATAGAATGGGTTTTACGGGAAAAGAACGAATGATACGGATATGGGATGTGGTTTAGAAAAAGGTTATAAAAACGGGTGTGCGGGATTCTCGTCCTCTTTGATCTCCTGGTTTTCAATAGTAACGTAACTCTGCTCTTTTCTTTATTTGATTTTCAACAGTAACGTAACTCTGCTCTTTTCCTTTCGCATTTTCGACGGTATAACAAGCTCTTTTCTTTTCGCAATTTCGTTAGTATCGGAACTCTGCTCGTCCCCTGAGTGGTCGGTATCATCTAGTGCGCGTTTCGACCGTCGACATGTGAGTATCTTAGGTACCTGCACAATACACCTACCCCTACAATTATTTATTATATATATGTATTTATTTTATTATACGCCTTTGTCTAGAATCCTGGCCAGAATCTATTCAGAGGGATACACACACATTTACTCAAGCATTTATCGCTTCCAAGACTTCTGGGGATAGAAATGAATAGATATTTATATCTATTGCATTTGGGAAAGAGATTGAGTTTTTTTTTTTTTTTTTTTATCTTTGGTTCGCCAAATTGACGCCGCCCGCCTGGTGGTAAGTCGTGACGACGTCTAGCGATTGTGGGCCACTCTCACAGCACACATTACTATTGAGAGTGGCCCTCAACTTGACGACCTACTGATGTGCCTCTTCACGCTCCGCTTAAAGAACCCAGGATTATATGTGGGAGGAAACACGTGCACAGGCAGGGCGTTCCAGGCCACTATCGTTCGGCAGAGAAACGAACGTTTAAAACGTTCGGTTCTCGCGAACATGCTATCCACTGTGTGGGGGTGACATCTCTGCCCGGCACGAGTCGTTCGGGATCGGAAGGAAGAGGGTGGGATCAGATTGAAGAGCTCTTCAGAACACTCGCCGTGGTAAATACGGTAGAATGCGGCCAAGGAAGCTATTGTTTGGCGCTGAGCTAGCGGCTCAAGGCTTCCCGTTACCTCCGGACAACCTATAATACGGATAGCCCGTCGCTGCATAGCGTCGAGAGCGTCCAGCAGATACTTCGCGGAGCCGTCCCAGAGGTGAGAGCAGTATTCGACGCAGGGTCTAATCTGCGTCTTGTACAGCAGACACCTCCGGTCCGGTGTAAAGAATCTCTTTACCTTATTCAGTATTCCTAGTTTCCGCGAAGCTAGCCCTATACATCTTTCGATGTAGTTTTTATTATTGAGCTCTCGACGAACGTCTATGCCAAGGATATCAAGGTTGTCCTTCATTGGTAATAATGCATTCTGAAGAGAGGGTAGGGGAAGGAAAGGGGATTTCTTCGCAGTAAATGCACACGCCTGTGTTTTGCGGGCATTGAACTCGACCAGGTTCTCGGTACCCCATTGAGAGATATTGTCGAGGTTACGGTCGAGATCAGCCACGAGTCGTCGCCTCTCCTCCTCAATCTCAGATCGCCCCGCCGTCGGACGAACCGAGTAACTCCCGTGCAGTGTGCTGTCATCTGCATAGCAATGAATGTTCCCGAGGGATAGTATATCATTGATATGCAGAAGAAAGAGAGTTGGTGATAGTACGGACCCCTGCGGTACCCCGGCATTCACTTGCAAGAAGCGAGAAGCCTGGCCATCGCAGAGGACCCGCACTCGGCGCTCGTTTAAAAAGCTGGCAATCCAGCTGCACAGTTGAGGAGGTAGACCATATGCCGGAAGCTTGGAAAGGAGCGAAGCATGCCAGACCCTATCGAAGGCTTTGGCGATGTCCAGGCTAATAGCCAAGGACTCGCCGTGCCTTTCCATAGCCCCACCCCAGACATGCGTTACGAATGCCAGAAGATCACCCGTTGATCGCTTTGGCCTGAAGCCGTATTGTCGATCATTGATTAACGAGTGATCCTCTAGGAATTGCATGAGCTGCTTATTTATAAGGAGCTCAAGCACCTTGCAAATGACTGAGGTGACAGCTATGGGTCGATAGTTGCCTGGATCGGACCGATCCCCTTTCTTGGGGATCGGTTGTACGTTCGCCTCCTTCCAGACCTCCGGCACGAGCCCTGAAGAGTATGACAGGCGGTACAGACGCGTTAATACTGGAGACAACTCAGCTGCACATTTTCGTAGCACCACCGCCGGAATGCCGTCAGGGCCACTGGCTTTCCGCGTGTCGAGTGACCGCAGCACTGCCCGTACATCACATTGCCTGATAACAATATCAGGCATTGTGTGGCCACAGTTGGCGATGGCGGGGGGCTGCAGGCCACGGTCGTCGACCCAGGAATTAGCCGCAAAGAGGTCTGCGAGCATATCCGCTTTCTCTTGGGCTTTGTGAGCCAGTGTTCCATCTGGGTAACGCAGCGGTGGCAGCGAGGGCTGACAAAAGTTAGATTGCACGGCTTTGGCCAGTTGCCAGAATCCACGGCTGCCCGTGGGATGGGAAGTGAGCTCCTGACCAAGCCGCGCGACGCGCTGGGCATCCGCTCTCTTAAAGGCCCTCTTACTCGACTTTGTGGCCCGGTTGTACGCTGCTTTGAGGTGGCCCACGTTTGGGTCGCGCACAGCCCGGGCCCTGATCCAGGCGCGATATGCCGACTGTTTTTGTCGAACAGCTTTGGCACAATCTCGCCCGAACCAGGGACGGGCTCTGCGGATACTGGCGACATCAGTGAAAGGGATGTAATAATCCATCCCTAAACTGATCTCGCCAGCAATAGCAGAAGCACTATCCGAAGGAGCCTTTCCTACAAAGCAGCGCTGGCTCCAGGGGACGGACGCATAATAATCGCGTAGACCGTCCCAATCCGCTGACGAGTAGTGCCATAGTCGTCGTGACGTTTGTACAGGACGTGCAGGAGGTGACACCTTCATGCCAGCGTGAACAACACAGTGGTCGGAACTACCCAGTGGGGCTCCTACCGAAACACTGTACTGGGCTGGGCGACTCGTCAGCAGTAGATCCAGCAGAGCGGGCGCGTGATCTGACCTGTCTGGTATCCGGGTGATCCCGCATACCATCTGGGTCAGACCGTGGGAGAGAGCGAACGCATGGGCGGCTCTACCCGCATGATCAGTCTTGAGGGACCCCAGCCATTCAATGTGATGGCCATTGAAGTCCCCCAGAAATACTAGGTCAGCGTTCGGGAACCGCACCTGCGCTTCATCAGCCGTCTCGCTGAGGTACTGGAAGAGCTTTGTTGTCTCAGAATCCCCTGTGTGGGATCGGTAGACGCACACGTAGATCTGGCTCATAGAGCCATGGTCTACGTGCAGCCAAAGGACGGAATTGGAGGGGTTCTCTAGGCAGCGCAACCGGCGGCAGCAAACATCCGCCCTAACGAACACGCACACCCCGGCTCTGTCTCGAAATTGTTCCTCGATGACATAGCCGGGGTAACACAGGTAAGACGTGTCGTCAGGGCGGCGTATTTGTGTCTCCGTGAGGAACATCACAGCGGGCCGTGCCGTCTCAAGGTGGTGGTGGACGGTATCGAGGTTCGCATGGAGTCCACGGACGTTAGTGAACTCCACCTCGAAATGTGAAGTTGTGGGGTTTCCTAGGGCCGCTGTGTAACGTTTATTTCTTTTTTGTTGCACTGCCATTGTAGATTTTGAAGAAGAAGCGTGAAGACAAGGCGACATCTGGTGCAGCAGTAAGTGACAAAGCGCAGGGGCTAGCTTTGTCTAGAACCGTGTGGTTAGGTCGGAGCCGACTCGCCGGACGGAAGGGCTCCCAAACCCCCCTGATGCAAGGCCGCCGCTACCCCACACCGGTTACCACCCGGAGCGGCGATCCCACATCAGGATTATGCGCAACATGTGGGGCAGCCTCCTGGGGTGGTTGGCCCCAGGCGGGCCCCATGACTGTGTTGCGGGCGGCCGCGGCAACGCCGTTGCTAAGGGTCTCCCTGGCCGGCGAATCGACCCACACCACCCACACTAGACTCCGTTTCGCCCCCACTGGTCCCATGCCTGCTGCACCATACATCGCCCCGGGCCCGGCGGTGCAGCTGCTGAACCCCTAACGCAACCCAGCCTGGGCTGGGTTACTTGGGGGGCTTTAGCACAGCTGCACGGTGGTACCCCCCCGGACCAACACTGTTGTACCACCTGGTACCCACGTAGGGGCCGAAGCCACTCCATAGGTACCGTAAATTAACGAGCCTCGTCCGTTTATCAGCAGGTGCGCCACTAGCAGGTGAGGTCGCTGGGGCCCTATAGATGTTGGTAGAGCCCCTTTGCACCCAAAGAGAGTCTGGTCTCTTGGCGATAATTGTACGTCATTACATACTAGTCCGCGCTATGAGACTAGCACTAATTTAAGGGATTCAAGATGCAGCTGCAGAGCAACAAGGAGTCGAGGAAGACGCCATTTTGAGGTCAGATCTTTCCATTCTATTAAAATCTTTGTGAATTGTTTTATCCAAATACCCTCCATGTACTTGTCATGAAGTTTTGAATGTCATGAAGTTTTACCCACATATTTTGATAATTTAGAAATTGGTCACATCGTATGGACAACGAACTGACAGATGATTTCTAGGGCTTTTTAGCGCGTAATCTGATGAATATGTGTAAAACTTATAGTAAAATTTGTCTAAGGGCTTGGAATGCGTACATGAACTATAAAGTAAGGATAAATTCATGATTCAGTGTAACGGTCGTAAGACAAGCGTCCAATTTGTTCAGATTGTGGATGTGTAGGTGCGATAAATCCAGTGTAGTTTATAGACATCCAGCGTTATTTAAATGTTCTATATTGTCCTGGTAGTGCGTACAACATTCTAGGTACCTACCTACATTCTAGTTCAATGATTATGACAGCATAATCAAATCTCCAGTGTCCATTCTAATTAGGTCTGGTAGTGCCTATAGTAATGACTAAATAATCACTACTTAGCCAATTTTAATGATAATCCTGATGAGATCGTCTTGAATCGAAGTAGGAAGCGTGGCAGGAACTACCCGTAGATAATGGTCATATTATCATACTTACTACATACTATCTACCTACCTACCTACCTACCTTCCTTCCTACCTACCTAACTAATTAATATTGTGAACCTGAAAAGTTGTGTCCGAAATTGAATATTATTACAATACTGATTCTAATATCTTTATTGTAAATTACCTACATACATATTATATTTCATACCGTTGCTTGACCACCCTGAACTAACCAGCGAATATCCTGTGGGGTATGAACAGAGTCATAAACCATTAGGAGGATTAATCTGAGTTACATACACACTTTAGTGTACCACATTTCGCCAAATCATTCATGTAATGATTGGTAAGCCTCGTCCGTTGTCAGATTTGCCTAGGTGAGGTTGACTGTATCAAATTATATTTGCATACATTAGTGTGCCTACATTTCGTCATATCATTCATGTAATGATTGGTAAGCCTCGTCCGTTGTCAGATTTGCCTAGGTGAGGTTGACTATAACAAATTATATTAGTATACATTAGTGTGCCTACATTTCGCCATATCATTCAAGTAATGATTGGTAAACCTAGTCCATTGTCCGAGCTACGCCTTCAGTGAAGTTGTATATATCAACTATATTTGTATACTTGAGTATACCTACATCTCCCATATCATTCATGCAATGATTGGTAAACCTAGTCCATTGTCGGAGCTACGCCTTGGATGGCATAAACTAAATTAATTTATATTAGTAACCTTTACTGTGTGATGCCCGGTTATATATTGGTGAATCATGGTAATAGGTGAGGTCACTTGGTTCATAAGCCTGTGGGAATTCCTTCTTGAATTCATCTCGCATACCTTTATTATTGAAACCGCTAATGGCATGATAGTATCAGAATAACCCCCTATGTGTTTTATTATAGGAATTTCCAATTTTGTAAGATTTTGGATACCGGATGGTTTGAGATGGAGGCATTTTAATCTTGGGTTAAATTGTTTCCTGGTATGCTGAACAAGCTTCAGTCGATACACATTAAGATGTAGCTGTATTTGCTCATCTCAGAAACCGATTAAATCTTGGTCTACTAAGCGTTTGGCGCTTGCGTATTTTCAAGGTTATAACATACCTGGGTATCCTCCTGTCTACTCTGAGTCATGTCTCGCCAGAGGAGATTGGAATTTATAAGAGAAGCCTAAGTAGTTCTAACAGCCTGGTTCGTTTAGAACTCCGATATCCAAGTCAGACTAGCTTGATATTACTTGGCACAACAATGGAATATTGAGTGAACTCCTACCCAACTTACCCACTCCTTTTAGTACTTATTCTGATCTATCCGTAGAATGTAAATAACAATTACATAATACATTTCAAGAAGGCTATTCTACATAGGTGAAGGTAATTATTCAATAAACACTCTACAATAAATATGGTTGTTTTATTATACCTACTTTTCCCATTGTGGTCAAGCAAATGTATAAACTATAATCATAAAAACCCATACTTACTTATCCCTTCATCCTATATTAATCCTACTCGGGTTACCAGAAGCTAATTCTTAAATAATTGTATCTATCTGCTAAAATAGTTCAGAATGGAATTATGTTACATTAATGATAACTATCTTGATGTATGTCTGAGTGTTTGTGGTACAGACATTCATATGATTACAACTTCAACCACTTTGCTGGCATGGTTGCAACTTGGCTTACCGATGGTCCGGACTCTCTTGGCCTAAGGGCAAGACGAGGTAGACTGTATCGTGTATTGCTGATTGTATTTTATGGGCAGCCCTTGTGAATTTAAGCACTGCTGCGGACTCACTGGATTTCCTTGACTGGACCAGATTGAGATAGAGTTGATGTATCATTGGATCAAGGTTTCTACGGTAGATGTATCCTCGGATCTTCTACAATTCGTCATTTTATAAATCATGAGACTGTTTGTATGAACATGATCTCAGATATACCAATAAGCTTTGGAGGTTCTTGCCAAGCATAACTCCTAGCTGAACTATTATGGCTATCACTGGGTATTTACCTCTTGATAATATCAATATTGTGGATCTGGAACTCGTTCTAATCCCTTCGTGATCAGCTGTTCAAGCTGCTTCATCACCCAAAAAAATACCTTCACGAGGAAATATGGTGTATGGCTTGATTTCCAGTCGTCTTCCGCGTGGTTGGGGCGGTAGTCTGTATGTTACATCCCTAGGTTCTATAATAATCACTATAAATTCACTATCTTATTATAAATAAATAGGTACGCACTTGTTGATAAAACTTTAATAATTTATTACAGTAATCTAGAATATTATTATCAATATTAATGTCACTTTTAGGTTATGTACACAATTGACACTAAAATACCTTTCATCTATTACTGATAGGACAATCTAAGTTACTAGAACAACTTGTCTAGGTTTAGGAAATTAGAAGCACTAGTTAGGTCTAACAAATAGTTTAGAATCACTATAAGATATTAACTTCACTTATTTAGGTTTGAAATTAGAAGCACTAGTTAGGTCTAACAAATAATTTAGAATCACTATAAGATATTAACTTCACTTATTTAGGTTTGAAATTAGAAGCACTATTTAGGTCTTATATTATAGTTCTGAGCGCATAATCACAAAAAAAGAATCCGGTTTGCTATGTCACAACGTAGAGTCCTACCACTAATCACTAGACGATCGATCACTTTGGCCAATCTTCAGTAAAAGTTTCATATTAGAAGTACATTATAGGTATTCTAAATGGAACTATATAGTTGATATACTATCATCTTATCAGATAGAATAGTATAATCACCTTAGACGATTATAATGCGGCTTTCCATGTATTTCAGATTCTCCGTCCTTCGTTCAAAAATTTATAATCCATGTTCAATTTATCCTAGATATAATTCCTTTTTCTAGGCTTTCCTCCTTCTTAGTCTTTCTTTCTTCTGTATTTATTTATATAAAGTCCTTTCCTTTTTTTCTTCCCCATTAGATATATACTTAGTTAGTTAGTTAGTTATATAGCTATGATTTAGTAGGGGGGTTTTTACAGTGTGTTTGTGAGAGATATTATGTATTGATAGGGGCCCTTACTACCCTGTAACTTAATATATAATTTTTGCAACTTCATAATAAGAAACACAAACATAAAATGTTATTTCATAAAATAATTAATAATAATTAATAATTAATTCATGCTAATAGCAATGTACTTGTACACTGTGATTGCTACAGGAAATTTAAATTCATTTCAGGGACACAATTAGATGAAGACTGAAATTCAAATTAAATGAAAATTATGTTGCTGTATTTTATTAATTAATTAAACAAGCTGATGCCCACGGCGATGCTCTCGCGGAACAGTCTTCTAGTTCGCAAACACTACGGAACCACATTCCCGGAATGAAAAGTAGTTCAAGTTCCTCCTTATAACATAAGCCATCTGTTAGCGAAAGACATTTCAAAGATAAGCCAGAACAAACAAATGCCGGGCGCCACTGAAAATACTTCCTGCGTGTGAACCAGAGATGCCTGGCAATGGACGTTAGAGTGGCCGGGGCCTTGGGCAGCGAAACGAAAAAAAAAAAAAACAGACAGATTCTCCTGCTAACCTCTGTATAACTAATGGACAGTTTTTAACGAGTATTTTAATCTAGACAGTTTTCTGTCCCGTAGATGTGTTCGTGCTCATACGCAGGCGAAGCAGTAAGGATCAGTTAGTACTTTATTTCATACTATTTTTTTTAAGGTCATACAGAATTCCCACCAAGATCTTGAAGCCTCCAAGTTTAGTGGAATAGGACTACTTAACTACGATGATCAATACTATTTGACTGCTTCCATGGCATAGTTGGTAGTGCACCCGCTTTCGACTACGGAGTCTAGAGTTCGATTCCCGGTCGCGATAAACTGTGTGCTGACATATTCGTTTTTTTTGCAATTTACAAAAACACGGTATATAGGTATTTATATCAGTTTATCTAGTACTCATATCACAAGCTCTGCTTAGTTTGATACTAGATGGCGTTGTGTGAATTGTCCTAACAATCGACATACAAATAGTTTAAGCAAACTCACTTTGAAATACAGAACTATGATATCAATTGAAATATTTAATTTTCCTTTTGTTCATTTATAAATTGATTAAGTAGAGTAAAATGGTTTATCTGAATGTAATCTTCCTGGTGTTGACACCTTTTTGTGGCCGGACTTTGTAATATAATCCCCACAATGCACCTTTGTATGAACCAAGGACGTGGGTTATTATGGTCGCTTTTTTCATTACTTTCTACATAACAAGCATTTTTGTAATTAATAATAACATACTACAAAGAAAACTACCAAAGTTCATGTCATAAATATGGCTGTAAAACATTATTCTAAAACGTAAAAACAGAGTCTGAAACCATATTTTTTAATCGACTGCTTTTAGAGTTTTCGAAACGAAAATCTCTTTATAAAACAGTAATGTCCGTCCGTCCGTCCAACAACTTTCAACTCGAGAACGGTAAGACCTAGAGACTCAGTGTAAACGCTAATCGACTTAGCATGGTCAAAGAACTTGACCTTTGACCTCTGATCTAAAGGTCAAGGTTAAAACGAGGTCAAATCGAGAACAGTAATAGTTAGAGACTCAAGACCAGCTGCAATCAACTCGGCATGGTCAAATACCTCTAAAATGAACTTGACCTTTGACCTCTGATCTCAAGGTCAAGGTCAAAACGACGTCAAATCGAGAACGGTAATAGTTAGAGACTCAAGACCAGACCCAAGACCAATCAACTCAGCTTGATCAAAGACCTCTAAAATTATGTTGAACTTCATGTCATGTGACAATTTTTAGATTTTATGAAAATACTTTCGAAAACTCTAAAATATATGGCAAATTTTTGCCATATTTTTAACTTGTTTCATAACGGTTTATTAAATTAGGTATAAAGTTAGGACAAATTTTGTTGAAATTAAATACAAAGTTGAGCGATACACACAAGGCAATATGCCATTATTGTCTTCAACAACTTACTATTTTTCAACCAAATTCCTAAAAGGACGAAATTCTCAATTCGACTGTATGTTTTTTTTTTTATGTTTATTTAATTGGAAGCTACTACTTCCCAAATGGTTCCATTTCAATTTGGTCCCGTTCCGAAAACTATTTGGTCCCATTGACGTATATTTTTATTCCGTTTTGTGTCAATGTAGGATGTGTTTTTTTTCCTAACATAATGTCGTTTCAAATAAAGTTTTTCGTTATTAAAAAACTATAATTATTACCACCTCTATAATTAGTTTACCCTTTCTACTTTCACACAAGAACCCGTCATTTAATAAATAAATATTTTTGGACATACTCACACATCGTCATCTAGCCCAAAGCTATAAACGTGTGCTATGGGATCTAGACAACTGATAAACATACTTATATATCAAATATTATAAATCCATGACAAAGTAATGGTAAGTAAGATGTTAAAAACTTTCAAAACAGCCACGTGTTCTCTCTGAGACAGTCTTGATAATGCCTGGGGCGGGGCCCCAAGTGATTAGTGACTACGTCCTCGCCGTCCGCCCTGGACCCCAACTTGACCACGGTAACGCAGTGGCAAGTTGGGTGACCGAACGTACTAGTCTGTACTTGCGATTGGCCAAATTCTTTGAGATTTTGTGTTCCTGATATGGATAACCCCGAAGAGACCTCCGGTCCCGACACTGCCCTTTCCCGGGCAGTGTCAACCGACGACATGATGCACGAAATATTGATTCCGATGCCTATCGATTTGGGGGCTCGCGCCGCGCTGCCTAGTTGCAGCGCGATGTCGACGCCCCAAGGAACTGATGCTGCTGGGACTGACGATGGGTCAGCTCCCAGCAGTGTGAAGAAGAAGGGCCGCTCTTCTGCGACGAAGAAGAGGACCCTCGAGGAGAAGGGGGGGCCGCCGCGCGACCGTAGCACCAGCTGCTCCGGGTGGGGGTCCCTCCTCTCCAGCGATTCGGAGGAGGAGGTGCCGGTCAAGACGGTGCGTACGCGTCTCGACGCGTACAGAAGGCGGCCGCCAACTCCTCCTCCGTCCTCGGTCCAACTGTCCCAGCGAAGTCGCCGGGAAATCGGTGGGCCGGCCGCGCGGGAGTTGATGAGCGTTTTTGCCCGCATGAACGCGGCCATGCGGGGCAACAGGAACGTGGCGGGGAGGAAGAAGATTGTGGCTTCACTGGTGGATGAAGCCCAATCTTCCCTCAACAAGCTCCTCGCGCGGAGCGTCACCAAGGAGGAGGCGAGGCTCCGGAAGCAGGTGACGAGCCTGGAGGCGGAGCTCGCTGCTTCCAGAAAGCAGATGGATGACCTGTGGCGGGAGGTCGCTGACTTGACCAAGGTGGTCAAGGCGCCTCCCGGTCCCATGCTGCCGCCTCCTCCTCCGACGGCTGGACCAGCACCGAAGGCAGCGCCACCCACGGCGCCCACCACGGCGTCCACCAAGGCGCCCAACACGGCGTCCACCAAGGCGCCCACCACGGTGCCCACCACGGCGGCCACCAAGGCGCCCACCACTGCACCCACCACGGCGCCCACCACGGCGCCCAACACGGCACCCGGATCGCCGCCACAGCCTGTGCCGACAATGGTACAGGTCCTGACGGCGATCGAGAGGCGCCTCGCGGTCCTGGAGGACCGGGCGTACCGCCCTCCGCTAGCGCGGCCCGCGTTTTCGTACGCGGCGGCTGTTGGCGGTTCTCCCGCTCCGGGACCAAGCGGCACACCCGCTGTCCGCCGCCCCGATCCGCCCCAGTCCGTTTCAGCGTACCGTTTGCCGGCCGAGACCGCGGCCTAGGCGCGGAAGGCCAAGTGGCGCGGCAAGAAGAGCGGCACCCCTGCCGCCTTCTCTTCCTCTAACATCGCTCCCGCTGCTTCTTCACATCCCTCCAGACGGGAAGGATGGGAAGTAGTGGGGGCCAACAAGAGGAAGACGAAGGCCGCCAAGAAAGCGGCCAAGAATGCGGCCAAAGCCACCGCGGCGAAGGCCCCGCCCTCCTCGCTCCACCGCCGTCGTCCTGACGGTGACGACGGTAGGTGTGGAGAAGGGGGTGGGGTACGCCGACGTACTGAGGACCGTGAAGTCCTCAGTCAACCTCTCGGCCCTCGATATACAGGGGGGTCTCCGGTGCAAGACGACACGCACCGGGGCTCGCCTCCTTGAGGTATCCGGCGCCTCCAGCGGCCCTAAAGCTGACGCCCTAGCAGCGCAGCTTAGGGACGCGCTGGACACAGAAGCCGTCCGCGTCACCAGACCCACCAAATGCGCTGCATTGCGCGTCTCCGGTCTGGATGACGCGGCCACGACGGAGGAGCTCATTTCCGCCGTCGTGGAGGCGGGCGGCTGTCCCCGTGACCAAGTGAAGGCTGGAGAGATCTCCTTCAGCCTCACTGGCCATGGCACGACAGTCGTCCAGTGCCCCGTCGCGGCGGCACTTAAAGTGGCGGACGGACGAAGCCTCCTCGTAGGGGGCTTCCTAAAGGCGCAGGTGCACCTCCTTCGTGCCCGGGAAACTAGATGTTTCCGGTGCATGGTGGTGGGGCACGTCGGAGTGCAGTGCACAGCGGAAGTCACCGTGGGCGATCGGTGCTTCCGCTGCAGCCGGCCCGGTCACAAGGCAAGTGCCTGTGATGCTCCGCAGTCTTGCCCTCCGCCTCGCATCTAAAGCAGCGAGGCGGAGGGCAAGACTGCGGACCACCGGGTCGGCAGCACAGCCTGCGCCGCCTCGAGGCCAAAGCCTCGTCCGTCCGTTGAGAGCGGCGGGGGTGCCGCTACTGCACGGCCAGATGTTTCTCGGCGGGATGCTGATATGGACGTCCATTAATGTCTGACGCCCATATCCGCATCCTGCAAGTGAATTTGAACCGCTGCCGCGCTGCTCAGGATCTTCTGGACCAGAGCATCCGGCAGTGGTCCATAAACTTGGCCGTGGTCGCCGAGCCGTACTACGTCCACCCGGGAATCCCGGTGGACGAGGACGGCTCGGCCTGTTTTATCTTCGGGGGGTCCGCCGCAGACAACTCGCGCCTTGCTATCATTGCAAGGGGCCGCGGGTGTGTTGCGGCGGAATATGATGGGTTGGCAGTCGTGGCCACCTACATCTCGCCGACACTGGACGAGACTCAGTTTGAGCTATGGCTCACTGAGCTCGACGTCGTCTTCGCTGCGTGCCGTCCTCGCCCTGTCCTGCTCCTGGGAGACTTCAACGCCTGGAGTGAGGCGTGGGGCTCCCGGGAAACCAGGGACAAGGGGAGGCTTCTTGAGGACTGGACCAGAACACGTGGTCTGGAGGTTCTCAACCGGGGGAATGTCGCCACCTTCTGGCGGCGGGGGACCAGCTCGGTCGTGGACGTATCGTTCGCGACCTCTGCCCTCGCCGCCCGTATTACTGGCTGGCACGTGGAGGAGGGTGAGGAGACGCACTCGGACCATCGGTACATCCAATTCGATGTCGTCCCCCCACCTGACCTCCCACAGCCGGTAGAAAATCCCCCGGATCCGCGTTGGGCACTTCACCATCTGGATCGGGAGGCTCTCCTGGAGGCATCCATCGTGCAGGCCTGGATTCCGGCACCGGACCGGCCTGCCGATGTGGATGCCGAGGCGGAGTGGTTCAGGAGAGCCATGTCGCAAATCTGTGATGCGGCGATGCCTAGGGTTACACCCAGACCGGCAAGGAAGCAGGTGTACTGGTGGTCGCCGGAGATTGCACAGCTGCGCGCAGCATGCATCTCCGCCCGCCACCAGTACACCAGGTTTCGCCGGAGGCATCGCCGCCCAGACGACGCGGCAACCCGAGAGGCGGAGCTTTATCAGGCTTACAGGGAGGCTAAAGGTAATCTCCAGGAGACAATAAAGCGGGCCAAGACGGCGGCCCGCGAGGAGCTCCTGGAGACCCTGCAGCAGAACCCATGGGGGCGCCCGTACCTACAGGTCAGGGAGAAACTCCGACTTAGGGCGCCCCCACTGACCCAGAGTCTCCAGCCGCAGCAGCTGGAGCGGGTCATGGGCTCCCTGTTTCCGACGAGCGCGGAGGAGCACGTCCCTCCGCGCATGGCTCCGTCTCTGCCAGACACGGATAGCATCAGTGAAGACGACGTACCCGAAGTCAGGGTGGGGGAGCTAGGTGCGGCAGTACTCCGGCTTAAACGCCGGAAAATCACTGCCCCCGGACCCGACGGCATTCCTGGCCGTGCATGGGTCCTGGCCCTCGAAGAACTCGGGCCTCGAGCCTCGACTGATGGGGCTCTTTAGCGCATGCCTCGAAATGGGCCAGTTTCCCAAGGTGTGGAGGACGGGGAAACTGGTCCTGATTCGTAAGGCGGGGCGGCTGGTGGACTCACCGTCCGGATACCGGCCGATCGTGTTGCTCGACGAGGTGTGTAAGCTCTTTGAGCGAATTATCGCGGAACGCCTCGTCGAGCATCTCTCGACGGTGGGGCCAGACCTGGCGGACAACCAGTACGGTTTCCGTCGGGGACTCTCCACCGTGAGCGCGATCATGCGCGTCAGGAGCCTGACGGAGGAAGCAGTCTCACAGGGCAAGGTGGTGGTGGCGGTGTCTCTTGACATCGCCAACGCGTTCAACACCTTGCCATGGAGCTGCGTTAGGGAGGCGCTCGTGTATCACGAAACGCCTCTCTACCTCCGTCGTATTGTCGGGGCCTATCTCTCGGAGAGGGCCATAGCTTTCCCCAGCTGGCTCGGGCCAGCTCGGCGAGATGTGTCGTGCGGTGTTCCGCAGGGGTCGGTCCTGGGGCCGCTTCTGTGGAACATCGGCTACGACTGGGTGCTGCGGGGTGCGTTGCCTGAGGGCGTCGGCGTAACGTGCTACGCCGACGATACCCTCGTCACGGCGCGGGGTGCAACGTACCAGGAGGCAGCACTCAAGGTCACGACGGGTGTTGCTCAAGTCGTAGGTCGGATACGGCGGCTGGGACTGGAGGTGGCCTTGCACAAGTCCGAGGTTCTGTGTTTTCACAGACCTCGGAACGGTCCACCTGAAGGTTCCAGCATAAATCTGGGAGGCGTTAGCATCGGCATCAAGCCCTCGATGAAGTATCTAGGGATCGTACTTGATAGCCGATGGAACTTCGGACCACATTTCCGAAGTTTGGTCCCCAAGGTGACACAGGCATCGGTCGCGCTTTCGCGACTGATACCCAACCTAAAGGGACCCAACGCTTCCTGCAGGAGACTGTACCTGGGGATCGTGCGGAGTATGGCCCTATACGGGGCTCCCGTATGGGCGGCGCGGTTGACGGCCAACAACTCAACGCTCCTTAACAGACCGTTGAGGACCTTGGCCGTCAAAACAATAAGGGGCTACCGCACGATCTCCGGAGAGGCTGCATGTCTCCTAGCCGGGACCCCTCCATGGGACCTGGAAGCGAGAGCCCTTGCGTCATTGTTCCAATGGCGCAAGGAGGCGCTGGAGCGGGACCACAGGCCTGTGTCTCGAGAAATCGATGACCGGCGGTCCCAACTCCGCCAGGATCTCATGGAGTCATGGAGGGTGCGACTTGAGCAACCCAAGTGGGGTGCCACCATCATCGCGGCGGTGAGACCGATCATGGACGATTGGCTGCAGAGGCAGCATGGTGACCTCACGTATCGTGCGACGCAGATCGTTACCGGGCATGGATGCTTCGGTAGCTATCTGTTTCGCATCCATCGTGAGGTCACACCCCGGTGTCAACACTGCGAGGTTTCCGACGACGACACCGCACTCCACACGTTGGTGGAGTGCTCAGCGTGGGCGAGTCAGCGCCGGGACCTCGTAGTGGGTCTGGGCGTGGATACCCTCTCGCTGGAGACCATGCTTCAAGCCATGGTCTCCAGCGGGAGTAGGTGGAACGCGGCCGTGTCCTTCTGCGAGCAAGTCGTGCTCGCGAAGGAGGCGGCCGAGAGAGAGAGGGAGCGTGCCCTCCCCGCCGAGTTCCGTAGTCAGCGGCGAGGCCGCCGCAGACTCATCTACGCCCAAGACCATCGACCTCCATGATCGGGGCCTGAGGACGGCGGGATCGCCACCCGTCGTCCTTACAGAAGCAGGCTAGAAGGGTTGCGTGCTGCGGAGCTTTTTTGCCCCATAGCACGCAACCAGATTCACTCACTGACGCGGGATAAAACCCTACCCCAACGACGCGGGATTCTCATCCCGACCCAACCCCCGCAGAGACCACAGAGGTGGTCAAAGTCCGCCGGGCGCCACTGGAAATACGTTCTGCTTGTAACCAGAGACGCCCGGCAACGGACGTTAGAGCGGCCGCGGCCTTGGTCGCGGAACTAAAAAAAAGAAAAAAAAAAAAAAAAAAGTCTTGATAATGCCTCGTTTAGAGGCGAAACAATTGTCGACGTTTGTTTTTAATTTTGCGAAAAATTAATGCTATTATATTTTGAAAGTTTTTAACATCATACTTATATATTTCTAAATACATACATAATAAATATAGAAAACATCCAAACTCTGAAACAAACAATTGTGGAACACACGACCCGGGAATCGAACCCGAGACTCCGGAGTTGAATGCAATACCGACCACGCCACCGAATCAGTTAAGTCGAAGTAAGTTAATTTGGATAACTAACCTAATATTTATCCCAAGTCTCTTAATATCCGTAGCGACATAACAGAAAATGTAGTGAGTAAGATAGAAAAAGGGATGCTTAAATGGTTCGGGCACGTAGAAAGGATGGATGAAAGAAGATTGACGAAACAGATAAGTACATAAGGCGGGCGTGATAGGACAGGCAGGCAGGGGTCGACCTAGGCGAACGTACTTCCACCAAATAGGTGATGTTTTGACCAAAGGCCAGGTCAAGAATACCCAGAACCGGAGAGCGTGCATGAAGATAGTTATGAAAGTGGAAGAAGCGAAAGAAGTATGCCAGGATCGTAGCAAGTGGAATTCCATAGTCTCTACCTCTGGGAATTCTCGCAGTGTCTACCAGAGGCGCTCGGCAATGGACATGGGGGCGGTCGCAAATCGGCCCGCGGATTTAAACAAATAAAAGAATTCTCTCTACCTACTCCCATGGGAAAGAGGCATGACCATGTATGTATCATCAACATTTTCCAGAGGTTCTTACGTGATGGGACACGAATCGAAAAAACAAATAAATGAATAATAATATTTTAAACTCCAAACGAGTAAAAATCTCCGAAGATAAAGACAGAGGAGCTCATTACGCCTAAATTTCGCCAGTCACGGTTGGTATGTTGTATAGGAGACGAGTCCAATGCTGTTTTAGATACTACCAGTTATCCCAGCGAACTTTGTATCGCCTCAAATAAAAAAAAAAAACCTTCCCTAAACTTCTACGAATATTTTAATATTTCATGCAAATGTATGATATTATTAATTATAATTGAAAAATGCGACTGACGGACAGACAGACAAATTGTCGTATTAAATACATAGATGAGTGTTTTTGCCAGGGTCTCAAACGTGTACCTATCAATCATTAAACCACGTGCAGTATCATTAAGTAGGTCTTGCAGATGTTGATAGAACCCCTTAGTTGAACCCCTATGTTTATATTAAAATTTACATAATTATGCTCGAAAAATATTTACACTACCTACAAAATATTGTTTAAAAAATCCTCCGCATCATTGCCGACTGGGAAGGTTCCCAGAATGCTGGCTTTGTTGCCACGTTGGATGGCCAGAAAATAACCTTTTTATCTATGTTCCACTTTAAAGTCGACTGAAAACTTCTCTTTTGACATTTATATTATTTATAAGATTCTACATAAACGAAACATACTTTGACACGGTCGACCGGTTGTAAAGTGCAGAAATGCATGATATATACAGTGGAATGGAGTTGAACTGTGACACGGAGATGATCCAGTTACATAAAATTTAAGGTGAATTTTGTAAATGCATTTGTAACTCACAGTCCAAGAATAATTCGAAGTCCTCCGGTTTGTGAAGCTTCATTCTTTCATATTTTGAACTTCATGTCAAAATTAATCGTTTTTAGGGTTTCACTGTTCGTCCGTCTGTCACCCGGCTGTATCTTATAAACCGGATGATACAATGTTTTGTTTGTTTTAAGGTTCTTTTATTTTGTAAATTATTTGTAGATTTTTGTTTTTGTTTTAGAGTACGTAATTACTTTACTTAATATTATATTATAATGGTAGAAGAATAGGATTCTGTACGATTTCCCAATAGCATTAAATTGGCAAATGCTGTAATAATGTTATAGTTGATTAACTTAAATAAATAAATAAATAAAAATCACTCTTTGTAACACACATTCTGTAACTCGGTGTTAGTGTTACAAAAGTGAATTGTGTGAGTGATTGGGTATGAGTCAACACCTCTGATGATGCCATAAGACGAAACCGGTCAGGGTTTACCAAAAATATATATTTAAAATATTTGTGGAGTAGTGTACACATTATAAACTTAAGACAAACGTGTATTTTACTCGATTATTGAGATATTTACATACCTCTTTATTACCCGACGTTTCGACCCTGTTACAAGAGCTGTGGTCACGGGTGGACCCGTAAAATACCCGTTTGTCTTAAGTTTATAAAGTGAGTTTTTTTCAAAAATGTATCTCGTTAGAAGTTATATTATAAAGGGGACTAATGCATTTATTTACAATAAGAATTACAATATACAAAATAAACATAATTATAGACTAAAAATATTTACATTACAAAATATCGTTTAAAAAATCCTCCGCGTCATTGCCGACTGGGAAGGTTCCCAGAATGCTGGCTGTGTTGCCACGTTGGATGGCGATACTTATTCTTTGGGCCAAATAGCCAGCCTTCTGGTCCTGAGAAGCATCGATTAGGCGTTTAGCAATGTCTCTATAAAGGCGGCGAGCACTCGGACCCCATGACCCCAGTGTCTCAACCCCAAACGGCTCAAATATGTAATCACCTGCTAGGTTAGCATATTTACGCCGTTTAAGGCCTTCAGCCGATGCAGCAGCACCGCCGGCACATCCGGATGTGCTTGGAAGGTATTGTGCAGGTAGGTTGTGCAGGTATTGGTGCTGTGAAGGTGCTAAGGTGTCAACGCATGTAGCGTCCCACACCAAAGGCCTTCCCATCTTCCACGGTAGCAACGACATACCGTCCGGTTTCTTTCCATCGCTTCGTGCTAAACCATTTGGTTCACGTACGGCCGGAAGACCTGCGGTGGAAAGAGCCCTACGAATTATGTCGTTTAGAATAGCGTGCCGAGGTATACGACCTGCGCTTCTGCTACAAGAAAGGCCATGGTGTCCCAGATTATCGACGGCTACTCCACAGGTGCAATGATGCGGGGATACACAAGGTGAACCAAGCCGAAGGCAAGTGGCAATGCGGAAGGTTGTGTCGTCCAACATTGTACCGATGTTGGGCGATGGGAGCGCCTGGATCCATAACCCTGACTCCCATTCTCCAACAGCTAGTAGGCGTGCACGCTCTGAAATATTGACAGAAGTGTCAATTAGTGTATTAATTCTCAATTTACAGAGCGGTGACTCCCACAGTCGCTGTGAGCCTAGGCGTGAGGGCAGGTCAGTGTCGGGGCAAGACATCCTCCAAAACTTTTATGTTGGGGGCCAAACAGTTGTTTTTTGAGATTGTTGTTAATTTATCTGTGTTTTCAGATATAAAGATCTCACATTTATTCGGGTTCAGTTCTAAGCCAATTGACTGAAACTCGTTCTTTATTAGGGCTAAATCTTGTGTAAAACTGTCTCTACTTTTCCACCTTAATTCCCGTCGTCTAAATACCAAATGTTGAATTTTGATTTTATTTTTTGAATTGTTGGGTTAACGGCCAAACTGAAGATGACCGGTCCCAACGGATCACCTTGCTGACATCCAACGGCTGAATTCAAAAAGTGGTCTTTATAAATTAATTTTGTTGGCTGACTATAGCATTACCAAAGAAAATTAAATATTTTGGGGGTTTCTAATTTGGCCTGTGGCAGCAAGGTGTCCCTGTTTACAGAGTTGAAGGCGTCTTTCAGGTCAACTTTCAAGATGACTTCTCCATCTTCGCTACTGTCAAGGTATGTTGCAAGCGCATGGATTGCGGCCTCATAACCTCCTTTTGAACCAAAACCTAATTGAAAGGGCTGAAATTTGGTAGTAAGCTCCGTACTATAAAAACAACAACAAATTTTGGCTGCCAAACGCCGCAAAGTGCTACCTACGGCAATGGGACGAATGCCACCATCCTTCTTGTTAAGGGCACATAAATTGGCCCCATACAAAATATCTGTGATGCTATTGTCCACATTGCCTGAGAGCATGAGGTTGACTAGAGCTGTTAGCTCCCTCAGAAGTGCATCACCAGCTTCCCCAGCGCTCGGACACAACAGATCCTTAAGGTGCTGTGGTGTCAGACCGTCAAGTCCACCAGCTGATCCAAAACGAAAGGACTCTACAGCTGTGCGCACATCCTTGGCAGTAGTCTCAAGACTTTCTGTATCGTTGTTCGGAGGATCAGGGAAAGAGAGGTCAGCTGCGGATGGTGGGTGCTTACTCTGCAAGCCCGTCAAAGTTTCTACAGAATAAGGAGCCAGCACGTCGCTACTAAAAAGTAGTCTTGCCGCCCCACTGATGTCGCCTTCCCTTACTTTATTCTCTACAAGTTTTAATTTCTTGGCCTGAGAATAATCAGGGGCCGAAATGTGGATTGAATTTGAATTTAAAATGTTAAAATTGTTTGTACAATTTTCTTTGATTTGGACCGTCAAAGATGTCAACGGCCTTTTCTTTACGTGTAGGATTCTATAAGAGAAGGTTAATATTTGTTCCCAAGCGCTAAAGGTATTTTCCCGGACTACTTGACCAATGCAGGAGGCTAAACATTGAGCCACAGAGGGTCTCGCACCTCGGGGGATTATTTTTAAAACCGGAATAGAAATTATTATAAAGTGTCTCGTTATGCACAGACCAATTCAAAACACTAATTTACCAACAGTACTGACCATTCACCAGTACGGCACAAGCTTTGATCAGTCATACGAAAGCCCAAATTCAAATGTGCGGTCAACTTTATAAACAGCTTGAACATTTTTAGAGTCACTTCACCGTGATCGTTCCAGCTGGGTGGTCATGAAACTGCATACGAATATTAATTAAGAAGAAATAGAAATTGGAACATATTTATAATTGACTGGAACATTGATAGAAATATTCTATACACTGCTTTCTTTACAATCAAATAAAATAATAACATTGAAATACACCACCATTTGCACCAAATGTATAAATATGCATTTTTTTTAATAATTAATCCTATAAATGACTTAGATTTTTAATTTCACTGGTTCATTCATTTACTTCACGGCGGAACTTCGATATTTTCCGTGCCGCTGCACGGAAAATATCTGCCATCTGAGCTCATGGGCGATATCGAAGTTCCGCAGTTATACCGGTCTGATTTTTAATTTAGGGCGCCAACTACCCCTAACGACTGCCATAGATGTTGGTATGAAAACCGGGACCGACGCACGGCTTAACGTGCTCTCCGAACCACGGAGTGGTCTCAGTGTCTTAAGCAATGGTCTCCCATCCTAAGACCAGCCTGACTAGATCCTACTTAACCTTTGCAATGCGTTAACATTGTCGGTTACCACTAGACCACGAGCCCCTTTAATTTCACTGGTTGTTAACCATAGTTATAGAACTTGCCAATGTTACAAGTATCAACGCCATCTTTCAATTTGAACGCGTACTTTTCGCTGTTTCAGTAGTACGTATCTAAACTTATAGATGGCACTTTATACACTTACCTTGATAATTTTTATTGAAAATACTAATAATTTTTTCTAGTTATTCTTTGGATCCCTTTTAATACATAGGTTCATTACTTTATTATTATTTATTATTTAGAGACAATACTTTTGTATTAAGAACTGCAAACGTACTACTGTTACTGTTTTGGTTGTTTTGTTGACTAGCTAGTACAACAGACAGTTACTAGATGGCGCGATACTAAAATATAGATACTACCCAATTATTGGCACTTTAGTAGCGAGCTCGTGTCAAGCCGAAATTAAATTACCATAAAAATTACCATATAAATTACCATTAATCTTAATTTAAAAAGCTAAAGACCGGTCAATTTAGACCGAAAAATGAGAGTGAAGGTGCATAAAGTCCCAACAAACTTAAAATCAGTAAAATTGTTCAAAACATAATTATAAATAAAATTTAAAAGTTCCCCATCATTCCCGTGTGTGTATGGACAAAAATTTATTCGACGTCAAAGGTAAAGAATGAGTTTTTCGCAATTTTCTGCAAAACGGTAAGTTTTATCATAAAAGAAACCTAGACAAAAATTGTAGATCTTAAAATTATCTATAAAAATGCATCAAAACCACCGTTTCTGAGATACTATAACGATTCAAAAAGTTGTAAAAGTTGTTATCGTCAGTAGACAAAACTTGTGACATAATCAAGGTAAATAATTAAATCTTTGTTTTTACAACTGTTTGTATGTGATTGAATAGTATTAAATAAATATTTTGGACTTAAATTAAAGACAACAAAACTCTACAGAATTCCTATTGGTATAGGAATTCCCAATATTGGCATAAACAGGTCCAATTATTGGCACATAATCAAAGTAGGAATTCGTTAGCTGGTCACGAAACCTGAGTTACGAATATGGATGGAACCAATTATTAGCCTATTCTCATAAAAAAGAATTACCTACCAATCCCTACCCATTCCTATAAGATATAGGTAAATTGAAACACAACACACACTGTTTTACACAATCTGCTTTTATTTAGGTAGGAACTATGTTTTGGTTTCAATTTCAGGATTTTCTTAATTGCCCGGTAACGGCAATAGGCTTGTCCCCCAACGAGATTACTGGCAAAGTGTGGGTTTTTAATGCACCTCTGCCTACCCCTTCGAGAATAAAGGCGTAATGTATGACTGTCTGTCTTTTTATTTGGTGTTTCACTGTATACGACGTACCAAAATGTAAGAAAACATATTATTAGCACTCCACATTCTAGTGCCAATAATAGAATTTTGATAAATTTATTACCTATTTCATATTTTGGCATATGAAATAAATATAATTTGGTTAATATTATTAAATAAATAATCTTTGAATTTACTGTCTGAAGGTGTAATTAAGCTGATAAAATCATTTTAAGAGTGTATATATGCAGAATACCTGCAACTATATTATAAATTAAGCACTCGCCTTAAGTAAAACTAAAGAAACGACACCAAATCACCAACACCAATTGTCAGCCGTTGTTTCTAAATCACCATAATGGTTACATGCGTGGCCAAAGTCCGCCGGGCGCCACTGGAAATGCCTTAGTGTCACCAGAGACGCCCGCAGCAACGGACATGGGAGTGGCCGCGGTCTCGCGGAGTTGAAAAAAAAACCCATAATGGTTATGAGAACCGTTTTGTCAATCTGCAATAGAAAAATAATGGTATTTTACTACGGAACTTGAATAAGTTAGCGTTTCCTTGCTTTTTCGAACCGAACTCTGAAGTGCCAATATTAGGAGGAGACAATATTAGGAAAAGATCAAATACGAGTATTATAAATACTCGTATAATTTTGTACTATGAATCATTACTAAATAGAAGTACTTTTTTTTTTTTTTTTTTTTTTTTTTTTTAATTCCGCGGCCCAAGGCCGCGGCCGCTCTAACGTCCGTTGCCGGGCGTCCCTGGTTACTAGCAGAGGGTATGTCCAGTGGCGCCCGGCGGACTTTGACCACCCCTGTGGTCTCTGCGGGTGTTTGATCGGGACGAGAATCCCGCGTCATTGGGGTCGGGTTTTATCCCGCGTCAGTGAGTGAATCTGGTTGCGTGCTATGGGGCAAGGGCCCCGCAGCACGCAACCCTTCTAGCCTGCTTCTGTAAGGACGGTGGGTGGCGATCCCGCCGTCCTCAGGCCCCGATCATGGAGGACGATAGTCTTGGGCGTAGTCGCGTAGTCTGGGGCGGCCTGGCCGCCGACTACGGAACTCGGCGGGGAGGGTACGCTCCCTCTCCCTCCCGGCCGCCTCCTTCGCAAGCATGACTTGCTCGCAGAAGGACACGGCCGCGTTCCACCTACTCCCGCTGGATACCATGGCTTGAAGCATGGTCCCCAGCGAGAGGGTATCCACGCCCAGACCCACTACGAGGTCCCGGCGCTGACTCGCCCAAAATAGAAGTACTATAGTTTTTGTAGTGTTTTATTGGAAGAGTAAATTAATATTCACAATCTATCTATATATTGAAATGGGGAATGTAATGTTTGTCCCCCCTTAGCTCTTGAGAACTGCTTATGCTCCAATGATGGTTGACCCCTTTATGGATATCCCTCGATCTGGAGGCAAGCCAAAAAATCGAAAATTTGACCTAGCCCTAAGGGTTCAAAAGTTATAGGCCAAAACCTAAGGCGTGGTGCGGCGCGAAGCACCGCGCAAGACACCGAACTAGTGTCTAAATAATTTGTGAATAGCTTACAGGGGCTTTAGTTATCTATTGCGCATGCTTGAAAATGCTCCGCCCACTAAACACGCTTTCTTTTTCTAACCCTCTTCGTTGACCCTTTTGCTGCGCTGTTTGCCTGGTACTAAGTAGACATTTTCCGCTCTAATCGGGATTTCCAGACATCTATGCGAATTAGATTTCGGCTTATCCCTGCTCCCTTCTCTCTATTCCATAAATTTTCTCGATACTTTCATAGTTTCATGATAGCCTAGTAACTTTTTCAGTGTAGAGACTCCCACTACACGGGTTCGTGCTGCAGTTACGGTGCTACGCAGGTTAACATTGATCAAGCCATGGTCTATATTAGCACTATGCTAGGATTGATTAAAAAGTAAAATTTTCACTTTACTTTCATACTTTCATGGCTAAGATTTTCCGTGTAGAGACTCCCACTACACAGGTTCTACTAAATAATTTGTATGAAGTCGTTAGTTATCTATTGCGCATGCGTGAAAATGCTCCGCCCACTAAGCACGCTTTCTTTTTCTAACCCTCTTCGTTGACCCTTTTACTACGCTGTTCGCCTGGTATCAAGTAGACATTTTTCGCTCTATTCGGGATTTCCCATGGACCTACAGACATCTATACGAATTAGATTTAGCTTTCTATCCCTCTCTTTGTTCCTGTCCCTCTCTGTATTCCTCACGGTTACTTAAATTTTCACTACACTTTCATACTATCATGGTAGCCTAGTAACTTTTCCCGTGTAGAGACTCCCACTACACGGGTTCGCTCTACGGCTACAGTGCTACGACGCAGGCTACGAGTATTGTAACCCTATGCTAGGATTTATTAAAAAGTTATTTTTTCACTATTCTCTCATAGTTTCATGGCAGCCTTGTAACTTTTGTCCTGTAGAGCCTCCCTACAAGGGTTCGCGCTGAAGCTACGATGCTACGCCGATTAAATTTTTACTATATTCTCATGCTTCTATGGTAGCCTAGTAACTTGTTCCGTTTAGAGCCTCCCACTACGTGTTCACGGTGCAGCTACTACGGTACTAGGCAGGCAGACATTGCAATACAAGTATTGCAGCGCTGTGATTTATTTCAAAGTTAAATTGTAAGAGTATAGACATCCAATGGACGCCTACGACTTAGTTTACATAGTTTGTTTCTCACCAAAAAATCATCTTTTAAGCTTTATAAGTCTAGTAATAGATATTCTATGTATTATCTCCGTAGGCGTAGACATAGGCATTTATTACGCCCACGATGTCCCCTTCACTGTATTGCCCCACGCTATATGAACCACCCTATTGCCGTTTCCGAGCTGTTTGGGTATATTTAACAAGTCTTCGTCCGCCAGTTAGTAGGTGCACCACATGTAAGTAAGAATCGTTTTGGCCCAAGATGTTGATTAACCTTCACGAACCGTATTAAATCCGTCACCCCATACGAGCAGTAAATTTTCGGACCATTTTGTGCTGAAACGTATTGTGAGGTATCTTCTCCGTGTTCATAGTGTCCTAGTACATTTTCAGGCCGCGCTGAAGCCTTCTTACGTCACGTTTATCGTTAGAGGTGCACAGTGCATACCAATATGACTAGATAAGCGGCAATTCTATATTATTAATACGTGAAGCAAAAACTTTTGGTACAAAATTATGAAAATTGTGCAGACGGAGGAGTAGATCGCACAATAGTTTATATAGAGGAGTGAATTGAGCTAATATTTTTTTTATAATGCAGAAAAGGTTATAAATATTAAATCAGTAAACACAACTTTATTTACACTACTATGGGACAGGTCGCGAGGGATAAGCGGAGTTTTGCATTTGTGTCAGTGACCACGAAAAGTAGAGTAAAATCTCTTATTGTAGCTGTGTGTACAACATATGTGTGTGTAAAAGAGGTCACATATACTTTCACATACACTGCACTCACACTAATGCAAAGGTTATCTCTCGCGAACTGTATTTGACATACACGCATAATATAAGTGCTATTGTGTGTATTGTTATTGTCATCTACTTCAAACACGGCGACAGCGTATACGACAACCGCGTTGGTCTATGACTTCAAGACTCTTGGTTATAATTAATATTATTTGTCAATAGTTTTTTAAGATTTTTTATGACTATAGATTATTATGTCACCTTCATAGTAGGTATGTAAAATGGGATAGAATCTCGATCACTCAAGCTTCAAAATAATACGCTTCATTTTACTTACCAAAACCATAAAAAAGATATCGTACCAAAAGATTTCGCCGAAACGTATTGTGAGGTATCTTCTAGGTGTTCATAGTGTCCTAGTACATTTTCAGGCAGTGCTGAAGCCTTTACACTTCGCGTTTACCGTTTAAACAATATGTCGAAATACAAACAGTCCGGTATCTATTAGGAGCTGTTAAAACAATAATGATTTGCTTCTTTTAATAATTATTTTTATTCTTTGTATAAAATACACCAATTTTTCTATAAGTGTTGGCTTTAGGTTCATACAGTGTATCCCAAGAAGGTACTTCTATTCCATGTGGCATGATCGTGGGATACCCAGTATATTAAAACCCCATTATAAGAAAATTGCGCTGACGGAAAAATATGAAATTCGCACACCTGAAGTTTATATCGAGAAAAATTGCATGGAACTAATATTTTCTTAAAATTATGCATAAAAAGTACATTTAATCAATAATGACAACATTACTTACACTACCATGTATTTGACATACACACTTACCTACGCACATCACTATTGTGTTTATTTTTAAAGTTAGTGGTTGTCAATAATATAATTTGTCTATATATGAATACTAGCTGTCCCGGCGAACTTCGTAACGCATTTTTTTTTCATAAGAACCTTCTCCTGATAGTAACAAACTCAACAAAAAAAACAATTAGCGAAATCGGTCCAGCCGTTCACGCGTGATGTCGTGACCAAGGGAAATAGGGATTCATTTTTATATTATAGATATTATATGACACCTAATAATTTGAGAAAGGGGGCGCTTAATTCTCACACAGATTGTTCACGAACAACCTGTGTGAATGAAATGTCACCTAACCTTACTGAAACTTACAGCGAGGTATCTTCGTGTTCATAGTGTCCTAGTACTTTTTTCAGGCAGCGCTGAAGCCTTCACATTTATCGTCTGCGGTGCGGTGCACATGCATGAGCGGCAAATAACAACAATAAAATAAATAAATAGTATGTAAATTTTGCGGTGGCACTACAATAATTATGTTACTATTCATTTAATAAAAATTACTTAGGTATATTTCATTGTTTAAAGAAATTGAATACATATTGTTAATGTAAATTAAAACTCAAAATTATTACATAAATATTTTGCTACTTATGTATTTGCTAGCCGATTATTTAAATGATACAGAATCATGACATAAAAAAATCTTTTTTTTTTTTATTATTGAGCAGTTTATTTTTAGTTACTATTGTATTACCTAGGATAGGTAGTAGGTATTTGTTCTTCAACAATTTTCATTGAAAAAGAGTGTCGAAGAAGAAATATATTCTTACTCATGGGTTCTACCTTTAATTATCGAACCTGGCAGATGTAGAGTTCTATGACAACACCACGAATTGTCTTTGTGATAAATTTCGTAGTTCATATTTTACTACCTCAACTTTACTACCAAAACTGGTAAATAGTGATGTCTAAAATGTGAATAAACTAGTGGTAGCCCGCGACTTCGTCCGCGTGGTAATTTGTTTTTTTTCCCGTTCCCGTCGCGCCGCGTCATATTTTGAACAATTCACAGAATATCTTTATAAATTGTAGCCTATGTGTTATTCTGATGTATAAGCTATATTATTGTAAAGTTTCATTAAAATCCATTCAGTAGTTTTTACGTGAAAGAGTAACAAACATCCATCCATCCATACCACATACATACTTACATACTTACATACTCACAAACTTTCGCGTTTATAATATTAGTAGGAAGTAGGATAAATAAATATGTTAGGACAATTCACACAACGGCATCTAGTCTCAAACACCATGGCCTTTCTTCTAGCAGAAGCGCAGGTCGTATACCTCGGCACGCTATTCTAAACGACATAATTCGTAGGGCTCTTTCCACCGCAGGTCTTCCGGCCGTACGTGAACCAAATGGTTTAGCACGAAGCGATGGAAAGAGACCGGACGGTATGTCGTTGCTACCGTGGAAGATGGGAAGGCCTTTGGTGTGGGACGCTTTATGCGTTGACACCTTAGCACCTTCACAGCACCAATACCTGCACAACCTACCTGCACAATACCTACCTGCACAATACCTTCCAAGCACATCCGGATGTGCCGGCGCTGCTGCTGCATCAGCTGAAGGCCTTAAACGGCGTAAATATGCTAACCTAGCAAGTGATTACATATCTGAGCCGTTTGGGGTTGAGACACTGGGGTCATGGGGTCCGAGTGCTCGCCGCCTTTATAGAGACATTGCTAAACGCCTAATCGATGCTTCTCAGGACCAGAAGGCTGGCTATTTTCTGGCCCAAAGATCTATCGCCATCCAACGTGGCAACACAACCAGCATTCTGGGAACCTTCCCAGTCGGCAATGACGCGGAGGATTTTTTAAACGATATTTTGTAATGTAAATATTTTTAGTCTATAATTATGTTTATTTTGTATAATATTGTAATTCTTATTGTAAATAAAGACCCTGTCTCAAACTAAGCAGAGCTTGTGATATGAGTAGGTACCAGAAAAACTGATATAAATACTTAAATAAATTTTTTTTTGTAAATACATACATTGTACATAGGAAACACGCAGACTTTGGCACAAATGTACGTGTCATCACACAAAGTTTGTCTCGACCGGGAATCGATCCTAGTTATGTATGATATCCTGGTACTTAAAATTCCAAATATTGTATTACTATCGTCTTTATTGCATTCAATAGCGTTTGTGGGCGTTGTATTAAGGGCGCCACCTATATTTGTGGAGACTAAACCAATTCCCTCACTTTTCACGGGTTAGAAAATTTCCATTGCGCTCTCATTGTTCCTGATAGCCTAGTAACTTTTCCCGTGCAGCTGAAGCCTTCCGCTACGAGTTGGCGCTGCGATTGACTACACGGGCTACGAAATTGTGACGTAGTTTGGGTCTACGACCAGCGGCGACAGCGTATACGACGACCGCGTTGGTCTATGTCGACGACAGATATAAACGCCCCCTAAACGCACCTACGCTGAAATCAGTAAAATTGGACTAAGCTGTATAATTATATTATTTTGATAGGATTAGGTGGTAATATGTAGTAATGTAAACATATAATATGTTCAGAAATGTATTTGTTATTTAATTTTATTCATAATTGTACATTATTTTTATTTATTTATTTATTACATTGTGGATCACTGGTACATAGGTAAGATGTTGGCGGTAAAAGAAATGGTCAGCAGTGTCCTGTCATTAAGTTAATGCATACAATATATCATAATACGAGATTGAAAAGTAATCAGCCTAACCAAGAAAATAAATACATAATAAATGAAATATATTTTTATTTTTCAAAGTAAGCACCATCAAGTTCAATGCACTTTTGCCATATTCCCTTCCAAGCATTTAGCCCGTTGAAAAAAAAGATTCTTCCTTAAAGTCAAAATATGCGTCTACTGCTGCTTTGACCTCGTCACTATTTGTCAAAAATCTTTGACCTCCTAAGTGCTTTTTTAGGTTAGGGAACAGAAAAAAGTCTGACGTAGTCAGATCAGGTGAATAAGGTGGATGCGGTTACAGTTCCAAGCCACAGTTGTGAATTTCTGCCATTGATTGGACAGACATGTGAACACGAGCGTTATCTTGATGAAACAGGACTTTTCTTTTGATCATTCCTCCTTTATTTCCTTTCGTAAACGATGTAGTAAGGTGCAGTAATAATCAGAGTTTATAGTCTGACCCCTTTCAAGATAATCAACCATAATCACACTCTTCAAGTCCCAGAATACTGAAGCCATCACCTTACTTGCCGACAAATCGACTTAGCCTTTTTGGGGGGTGGCGAACCAGGTCTTTTCCACTGTTTTGATTGTTGTTTTGTTTGCGGTGTACAGTAATGAACCCATGTTTCGTCCATAGTAACAAAACGATTCAAAAAATCACATTCATCAGCTTCAAATAACTCCAAACAGTCGCGTGCAATAGTCAATCGCATCCTTTTTTGCTCAACTGAAAGCAGTCGCGGAACCCACCTCGCAGATACCTTGTGGAAACCCAACACGTTGACTATTATTTTTTAAGTACGTTCATAAGAGATGCCTATAATCTCGGCTATCTCTCTAATTTTCAATCTGCGGTCTCCCATAATTAAGTCGAGTATTTTTTTAACATTTTCGTCAGTAGTGGACGTCGAAGGCTTCCAAAGCGGGGTTCGTCTTTCACACTCTCTCTACCACACTTGAATTCTGCTATCCATTTTTTGACGGATGAGTATGAAAGAACGCAATCCCCTAATGTACTGACCATATCATCATGGATGGCTTTTGATGACAGCCCCTTCTTATGGAGGTACTTAATGACGGCACGCTGCTCGATTTGCTCCATTTGCGGAAATGATGTCAGATTGCTTTGTTAATAAATTTATAAAATTAAAACTAATTATCGCACACTTTTCAAACTTCACACAATTAAGAGGTCTGAACTGAACTAAATAATGTGGGTAGATTTGATTTTTAGAACTAAATGGATCAGTGTTAGGTCGACTACTTTTCAATCCACCCTCGTAGCGTGAATTTTATAACTGTTTAACATATTCCACATTACAATATTCTCAATATCTAAAAATTTAATGAAGAATTACAAAATGTCAATAAAATTGTAAGATGTCAAACCAGAATACTAAAATGTAAAATAAAAAATTATAAATGTCAATTAAAATGTCACGTTTCAATTCTATATCCACATAAATAATCTCATGCTTACTAATTAAATATAGATCAAAAATGAATTAAAATTAATTAAATTAAAAAAAAAATTATGTAGGTACTTACTTTACGTTTTTAGTACTTAGGTATTATTATTTCAGTCAGTTAACTGGGGAAACTGTTAAATGGGCAGCGGAATTTAAAAAAAAAAAAAAAAAAAGTCAGTTAACTGAAAAAATTATATACTTATGCACCTATGTACTGAAATGTCAACGATTCGACATCATATAGTATGTAAGTAATTATATACTACGAGTATTCCCTATTCTGTGATCATATTCGTCAACTATTTGAAATTGAAATGCATATAAAGTTATTAATACGGCTCTTAACCTATTTTGCGATTACAGTTGAAAGCTACTGAAAAAGTACCGACACGTTTTAGCGGTTAGCGAGCATTAACCTCCTAACAATTCATAGTACCCTAGTACATTTTCAGGCAGCGCTGAAGCCTTTCCAAACTTCACGTTAACACTCACTCAGTGGAAATTCAACAATATACGTGAATAATTCTAACATCCTCACTCAGTATGATATCCTGGTACTTAAAAGTCCAAACATGGTTCGGTCTGTCATAATATTATATTAGCTTGTAAGCCATAGCCTAGTTTAGTCTATGCTTAGATTATATCAATATTGTCTTGTCTATGTTCACTTCCTTCTTCCTTCACTTTGTAACATGGCCGACTGAAATACACGACACGTATTATTACAAGCTCCTGTCTTTTATTCCAAAAACCAACAAACACGGTCCATAGAGAAATTAGGCCTATGGTTCGGACGGAGGCCATCCCGTCACATTCACGAAATGCCCAAATTTTGTTGGAAGTGTTTTGAGGTAGAATTGGCTTGATTGAAGATTTCTTTATTTTTTTTTTAATTCATTACATAAACGATGTCATGCCTTTTTCTCAGTGAGGTAGGCAGAATTAGCGGATACTAATTATCTTTGCATACCTCTTTCGCTTACGAGATTCATAATATTTTCATCTATTACACAAACACACTAAACACTTTACGTCTTTATCCCCGACCAGCCATTTTTAGGGTTCCGTACCCAAAGGGTAAAACGGGAAACCTATTACTGAGACTTCGCTGTCTTATGAACCGTGATAGTTAAAAAGTTGAAATTTTCACAGATGATGTATTTATGTTGCCTCTATAACAACAAATACCAAAAAGCTGAATATAATAAAGATTTAAGGTGGCTCCCATACAACAAAAGTGAACATTACATATTTTTAACCATTATTTTTTAGTCCATTTTTGTTATTAGTCCAAACCCTTAAACACCTTTTATAGGGATCCGAGTTTCAAGTTTCTTAACCCTTAAGTATAGTTTCGTCATGTCTGTCCGTATGTCTGTCCTCGGTTTCCTCCAAAACGGTAAGTGCTAGAAACATGAAATTTTGCATGGATATGTGTATTTACTACGTCGACAAAGTGCACAAAGAAAATTATGAAAAAAAATTTTTTTGGGTACCTCCTCCCCTACACGTATCCAGTTTTTTTTTTCTTGCTTCTAACCCGGAGTGTTGGGTTCGAAGGAAGAAAAAAAACAAAACAATGGGCTCGTGGTCTAGTGGTAACCGACAATGTTAACACATTGCAAAGGTTAAGCATTTCTTAAGACACCGAGACCCCTCCGTGCCTCGGAGAGCACGTTAAGCCGTCATACAAACATCTATGGCAGTCGTTAGGGGTAGTTGGAGCCTTAAATCAAAAATCCGACTGGTCTAACTACAGAACTTCCATATCACCCATGGGTTGTGGAGGTCAGATGGCAGTCGCTTCACGGAAGTTCAACCGAATCGCGGTTAGACTGGAAAGCTGACCCCAATTGAGTTGGGAAAAGGCTCGGTGAATGAATGATGAACCCAGAGTGTTGGGTATCATTAGATTAGTCTTATAAAACATTGAATTAAGTATTCATTTGCGAGATATTCAACGTTATAGTACTGTTATTCATTAATATTTTGCTATTAACGACATCTATTGCTATTGAATTTTGCTATTAAAAGCATGATATTTTACACATAATTTTTAAAAGTTTCAAATCATTCTAAATGACGTATATTTGTAACAAATGGCTCAGATGTTAGTAATACCTGATACTTTAATAATATCGGAGACTAAAATATTATTTTTTATTGAGTTTTACTTTTTGTCCTGTTTGTTAACAGCTGAAAGTTCACACATTCTTCTAAATTTATAGGTATAAATTTAGTCAACCGTCATAATGCGTATTCATTCACTTTGGAATCCTTTTATGTGGATAGAAGAATTTAAAGATGGGTATTTTATAGTTGCGGCTTTTATAGGTTCAAGATTATATGGGACCTTTAGCATTGAATATTGAGGTTGGAAAGATATTTGAGGGATGCCTCGATATCTATCATATGATGATAAAAGTTTTTTGAATCAAAACACACAGCATTATCGAATTGTCTACATTTAAGAACGAGGAATTTACTATAAATCATTTAACTTAAAATACCTAGATAGACTTTCACCCACTTCTAAATGTACAGGTACGCTTAAATAAATTATCATATTGTTATTATGATAAAAGATTTTAAAAGTAAACAGAAAAGTATTATCGAATTGTCTACAGTTAAGACATTGGTATTTCACCCACTTTCACCTATAAGCACGCTTAAATTAATTCTAGAAGTCAACATATGGCTTTCTACTTGCTGCAATCCTGCCTATACATATTGTATTTCTTACTATCTGTCTCGGCAAACTTCCTACCGCTCCTTTTAATACTTTTAACCTTATAAGTTACGATAATTTCACAACCAAAATTAGAGAAAAAGTTTTAGCGAGGTAGAGAAAGAGCGATTCATTTTTATTTATAAGAAGAAGGTAGATAAAATAAGGAGCAGATCATTGTACCTAAATCTAAACCTTATTGTTCCCCTTCGCTTAGGTTGTATTGCATCAGCCGTGTTAACTAGTGACAACGGTTGATGCAAATATTATCACGATTCTGTTAAGATAAATTGTGACATGAGTGAAACGCTTAAAATTCTCAGAGACGCGTCATTCATGCATGCTCGTCGGTAAAGAGTACCTACTCTGGCCTTTCTCACGACACGTCTCCAATTTGATCGTCGGCAATGTAGAACCCAAACTACAAGACGTGCTGATCAACAGACAAGGCTTCTAAACATATAGGTTCTTTATTTTCGAGTTATAACTATGGTCCCTACAGTTACGTTAATTTTTTCATATATGAGTAGCTAAAGTGACGCAGTCCGCTTAATGGAAAGCCAAATCCACCATCGAGTTGGAGGTCGAATGATGTCTTTAAGATCCACTGCTCTGGTTGTACCTATGTGGGAGTTACCACGTGCGCTGGCAGTACGTTACTTGCCACTATCGTTTGGCAGAGGAAATAAGCATGAGTTAAAAATAACTCTTTAGAAAAACAATATCTAACTTACATTGCAGATAAAATCATAGTTTCATGATATACCCAACATCAAATGAAACGTAATATTGCGTATTGTCTGCGATATGTCCCTGACATTGCGTACGCAAACTCTCATAAGAATGATAATGAAAATACAACGCTCGGTCTTGAATGCAAATGTTTTGTAATATTGCCTTTATTTGCAATCTAATCCAGAAAGTGGGGTTGCCTGGATTTCAACTTTGGTTTGACCGAAATGTATGCCCATGGGATTGGAATGAAAGGGACTTTCACCGTGATCAGACTATTGTCAAATGTGGTAATGGATTTCCGATGCTTTTGCCTAACCTATTGAAATATTTCCTTTTTAAAATAGGTTAAAAATTTCAGGTAATTACAATGTAAAATATTAGTTGGTACTTACAGTCAGCTACAAAAGTTGATGAACACATTCAATTTTCCAAAACATCTCAACACTAAAATATGCCATAAGTAAGTGTCGTGACAAGAGGAGAAAATAATCGTGTCATTTGTAGTTTACAATAAACAGTTAACACCACTTTTTCATAAGTCGCTGAACATGAATAGCGACCAAATTAGGTTAACAAAATTAAAACATTACGATTTCATTGTGTTGGTTGTAGATCCAATTTTTTCACATTGAATACTCAGCAACTTATAAAACAGTGCTTAAATTAGTTTGCACTGTCAAAGGGAATGATTGATGATGTATTATCAGGATATAGCCCCCAGACCTACTCATATAACCTAGATGTGTAGGGGAACATAGAAACAAATAGAACATTTTGGGAAGCGGGATGGAAATTGGGATTTTTTTTTATGGGAGGAGATGGAGTTTTATTACTTGCGGAGGGTTGAAGGGGGGTCCGAAAGTGAAGTCAAAATTTACCTGGGATACTTAGTTTCCGAGATATTGGGTCCTGGGAATCTTGGGTATTTTTGTGGGATGGGAATTCCCAAGATTGTTTTTTGCAGGCGAATAGAATACGTCTCGACTGGGGTGCAGGGGAACAAAAGTTTGCTCAGAAATGAGCTGGGAAGCTCCGTTACCGGGATATAGGGGCTTCAAGATTTGTGGAAAGTGGGATGATCATTGGGAAGAAAATTTTTGCGGGAAGATGGGGTTCAAATATTTACTTAGGGTACTATGTGGCCGGAAAAATGAGGGCAAACTTGACCTGGGATGCTTAGTTTACGAGATTTGGGGTACTGGGAATCTCGCGATGAGAATTCCCGGGATTTTTTTGGTAGGCGAATCGAACTTGTGATGGGAGGTGTTGCAGGGGGAACAAAAATTTGCCCAGAATTTAGGTGGGAAGCTGTTCCCGGGATATAGGGGCTGGGAAGTTGGTAATGTCGGGAGTAACTAAATCCAATTTAACCTAATGATGATTATACTCTTCAGTCATTCGGTTGCTTGTGAGTTAAGCAGACTACCGATTTTTTGACCAATTGCAGTTGCAACGTAGTAGTATAGCAGTAGCATGGCGTTTTACGTTCATTACGCGACTTAGGCTCCTGTAATAGTTTCCATCGCTTGCATTGCTGATTATACCACCGATACTCTGACGTGGAATGTCAAATAATTTGTCACTTGCTAGTTGTAGTATTTGTTGTTAATTATTTATTTACAGTGGTGTAGGGTAGATTTATTTATGTGTCATCTTGGACAGTTTTGAACGTCATTGTTTCTAGTGTATTACATCTCAGGCCCTGACAAATATTTTACTCGAGTTATTTGTATAATTATTTGTTTATCTATATTATTGAACCAGTCCAAGTGATAGATAACACAATAATGCCGTATAACATCCATATTACAGTACATGAACGCCACAGGATTGTTTTACTTGAAGAGCAAGGTCATACAATCACATAAATAGCTACGGAATTAGGTGTATCGTTAAGTTGTAGTTTTTATACACATATTTTTTGGTATATAATTCTTCTGGACGTAATGTGATTGAACTTCTCCTTAGCGGCTAGACCAATTTTGAGTATTTTTTTTTGTTTGTATTTAAGTGGGTCCTGGATGGTTTACTTATAAATATTAAATAAAGTTTCTATATTTCATTGTTTCAGAGAGGCACTATTTATTTACCTATGGCTCAAAAGATGGGCTGAAACCGGAGTCGTTAAAGAACAAAAATCGCAATAATGGTTTCACTCACACGAGTGTAATACTCGTAGCAATTAATAATAATGTGTCTACAAATACGGTGAGACGTCGACTTCACGAAGTAGGTGTCCATCACCGCATACCAGCTAGAAAAGCCATTCTAACACAACGCCATAAACAACAAAGATTACAATTTGCTGAAAATTATCTTAATTTTAATTTCAGCAAGGTTATATTTTCGGATGAAAAGACTTTTCACTTGACAGAAAACGGGCGTATTTCCTTGTGGAGGATAAATAATACCAGATATGAAACAGCCAATATTATAAATAATCATCTAAGTGGTAGAATTTCAGTGGGATTATGGGGATGGATGTGTTCGAGTGGCCCCGGAGAACTTATTGAAATAGGGGGACAATTAAATAGTGTTGGCTATAAAGACATTTTGAATGATGTTTTACTGCCGACGGCTCAAGTCATGTTCCCAGATGAGAGGCCTCTACAATTCATTCATGACAACTGCCCAATACATAAAGCGCGTATTTGTAGGGCGTGGTTTGAAGAAAATGCACAACAAATCGTGGCGATTCCTTTTCCACCAAAGAGCCCAGATCTCAATCCAATTGAAAATCTGTGGGCTCTTATGGTGCAGGCTTGGGACCATGAAATGCCATGAACGCGGGACCATGTGCTTAACCACGCAATGGACACCTGGGAGAGCTTCAGGGGGCAAAATACTTGCGAAAATATGATATATTCAATGTGGGAACGTCTGAAATGGAGGGCACACTCGTTTTTGAAAATAATATTAAAAAAAATAAAATTATTGTAGTAGTAAAAATATAATTAAACGTAATATAATATATTTTGACAAGACTACTTATAAAAAAAATCTTTTTTCATCTTTAAAAAAAAATGTATTAATAATAATAAATCTATATTGAAATTATTCTTGTTTTTTCCTTTCATATATGAATACATACATATATACCTATAGTCCTATTTATGTAATGTAATACACTAGACACAGTGGTTCCATAAGTTCCTAGACAGTTTAAGTGACAAAATTGAATTTACAACCGACAAAACTAAAACATTATTTGTTAACCTAATTTGGTCGCTATTCATGTTCAGCGACTTATGAAAAATTGGTATTAACTGTTTATTGTAAACTACTAATGACACGATTATTTTCTCCTCTTGTCACGACACTTACTTATGGCATATTTTAGTGTTGAGATGTTTTGGAAAATTGAATGTGTTCATCAACTTTTGTAGCTGACTGTACGTATGGTTTGATTAATCTGGATACCTTCACGAAAATGCTGTAAGTATAAGAACATAATATATATGTTTTCGGGATAAGGGCAGTTTTCTTTTAAAAAATATCGCGAGACCCTTGTACTTTACTTAGTCTTTTGAATACTTTTACTCTAAACCTACCCTAAATTGGATAAATTACCAGTTCATTCAAATTACAATAACATATTTAATAAAGTATCTAGTTTTCTCACGGAATAAAAAAACAGAATTTACGGTTCCGTACCCAAAGGGAAAAACGGGAACCCTTTTACTGAGACTTCGCTGTCCGTCCGTCCGTCCTTCTGTATTGCGCTGTATGTCATGAACTGTGATAGAAAGTTGAAATTTTCACAGATGATGTATTTTTGTTGCCTCTATAACAATTATAAAAAAATAGAATATAATAAATATATAGGGGGCTCCCATACAACAAACGTGATTTTACTTTTTGGTACGGAACACTTTGTACGCGAGTTCGTCTCGCACTTGGCCAATTTTTTTCTATTCCATGAGTTTTCCAGAGCCTCGTCCAAAGTCTTGCTGGAATCACTATACATCCACCTCTTTCGTGATAACTAATCCAAATCCAACCCTCGGATACAGAATCACCAATGTATTTTCCAAATTCCAATTGCTTTGCAAATAATACCACACAATAGCCCACCTGGCACTGTTAACCACAGATAGTATGGCTACGTATGACGTAGGCTATTAACAGAGAAACTATGCAGTAAAATAATTTGTTAGCAATATGTTTGCAGATAACTGCTGAGTTAAATAACATAGTCCGAAACACCCAGGACTTTAATTGGCTGTGCCGTAGCGGCTGGCACGTAAGATTTTGTTGCCTTTCATCAACATTTCGTCGCAAGGCAACGGGTTTCAAATTTATTTTTCAATATAGCTGCTTATTTTTTTAAATTAATTCGGCCATTTTGAACATGATCCACTTTCTACAGTACCCGGTGACGGCAATAGACTTGCCCCCTATTACGTGAGACTAAAAACACTGGCAAATTGTGGATGTGTAATGCACCTCTGCCTACCCCTTCGCGTTATATATATATATATATGTGTGTCTGTGTGTGTGTATGTATATGTGTGTGTGTGTGTGTGTTTGTATGTGTGTGTGTGTCCGCCTCCCGCTCAGTCTATTCCTTCAGGGATAAAGACGTAATTATGAGTTGCATGTTGCTGTTCTGTGTAAAACAAAGATAAGATCCCACCACGTCTTTACCGATAGACTACCAAGATCTATTATTATGATCATATTCTACATAGATATTAAATCATCATCTGTATAATTGAAACTCTGTACTTCGCATTATAATTTGTGTGCACAAAATCGTATTATTATTTTCTATTTCTCTATAACGTCAGCGATAGACAATAGCTGCAGTACAAAGATAAAATACACGTCAAAAATAGACACAACAACAAACTTCAAATTACCGAAATGGGATCAAATAATTGTCGGAAGTCCTGGGTCAAATGGTTGTCGTCTCGGACTATATATATTTTTCATCCAGCTGACGCTCACTGTTAGGCATTTACTCGTACTTGCCTCAAAGATTACTATAACGTTCCATCCAAAAAATATATACCTACTGTGCTTATTATAGCACATATTAGGTATGCATACATACTGTATGTTATTGCAAAAAAAATACTGAAAAAAAAATCTGTTACAACCTTTGAGAAAGTTCAAAGGATTATGTTAAAGCGTCAATAACTTTCCTCTTAGCGCCCAACTTTGCTCAAGCTTCGATTTCCCACTAAAAGCAGGTGCATGATTCTGAATAATTATGTTTAAATCTCGGAAACTTCCGTTTTAGCTCCCAAATTTTAGTTCACGAACTACTGCTTTTTAACGTTTAAATATTTTAAAACAGATTCCTTATGAAGTTGTACTTAATGAACTTGGAATTAGTTATTCATGATTCGTTTCGACCTCTGATTGCTGTTGACCTTATTTCGAAATACGCACTCTGATTTTAAATACAAATTAGTAGTCAAAATTTAAAGTAACTACTGCATGCTTACAACTCGAACAACTTACATACGAGTAATATTTCTATAGATTTGGTTGTACCTTTCTATGAACTATGAAGATATTGCTTTGCAATTTTCAATTTTCACATCAAGATAATACCTGGAGCGGCCGTTATGTTTACTCCATGAAATGAAAAAAAATATGGACTGTATATATGGTTTACTTGTCGTAATTTCTGAAGTACAAAGATACGAAGCTATATTGGTGCCGGTGCTCAAGCGCGTCGCGCAGCTAACTAAGGACCCTCTCGTTCACCGCGTACGTAAACATCAAAGTAGAGTAAAAACTACTTTTCGTGGTCACTTACACAATTGCAAAGCCCCGCTTATTTCTCTCGAACTGTACCCTATACTATTTTAGTTTGCCTGACGTCGTTGACGTTTCAACCCAGTTACATCGGGCCGTTGTTACAGTCAGGTTGTGACACGGCGGGTGTATAGGTTACCTACTATAGGTACAAAATGTATTCATTAGTTAGATCACACCACATATTTGTATCATACAAAACTAAACCCGAAGTTGAGTTAATCAAGAACTTAATTTTATTCATCAGACTTTAATCGTATAGCTAATTGTATAAATACTTTTTTCTACGCTTACTCGTTCAAAATGTTTTTTTATGAAAGAACTTGAAGATACTTTCATAAAATAAACCTTTCTTATTGCTCACTCGATCTGTCACGATCAGATCGCTCGGTTGAATGCGTGAAGGAAATTTTAGATATCAATAAGATGCTAAACTGACACTCAGGTTTCTTACTCACTAAGGTTTCTTATATAATTGTTTGAAGTATTTTGTTAAGGATAATGTCGCGCATTTGTCCCCAAAGGAAAAGACCGAGTCAAATGAGTGTGGGTGATATAAAAAAGGTTAATAGAACACTTACATAAAGTTTTTCTTTCTATTCTTGTTTATTAAACGGGTATTCTTACGATTTTCAGTGATCGGTAAGACTCAGCTCTAGAGAACATAGGCTATGTTTAATCAAGAGAACAGCCTTTCTCTTTGAGACAGTCTTGATAATGCCTCGTGAGTAGGTGAAACATATGTCGACGTTGTAATGTCTTCTATTTATCGAAATCATTGCAATTAAATATAAATTAAACATCATATTCACCATTGTTTTATCATGGACTTTCGCCAGGTAACGCCTAACTCCATTCAGTAATTAATATATTTTATAAGCAGTGCAGTATGCCAACTTTTTCTTATATATTTTTACAATATGGCAATAGGCATCCATCGTGCAGGCCTGGATTCCAGCGCCGGACCGGCCTGCCGATGTGGATGCCGAGGCGGAGTGGTTCAGGAGAGCCATGTCGCAAATCTGTGATGCGGCGATGCCTAGGGTTACACCCAGACCGGCCAGGAAGCAGGTGTACTGGTGGTCGCCGGAGATTGCAGAGCTGCGCGCAGCATGCATCTCCGCCCGCCGCCGGTACACCAGGTTTCGCCGGAGGCGTCGCCGCCCAGACGACGCGGCAGCCCGAGAGGCGGAGCTTTTTCAGGCATACAGGGAGGCTAAAGGTAATCTCCAGGAGACGATAAAGCGGACCAAGACGGCGGCCCGCGAGGAGCTCCTGGAGACCCTGCAGCAGAACCCATGGGGGCGCCCGTACCTACAGGTCAGGGAGAAACTCCGACCTAGGGCGCCCCCACTGACCCAGAGTCTCCAGCCGCAGCAGCTGGAGCGGGTCATGGGCTCCCTGTTTCCGACGAGCGCGGAGGAGCACGTCCCTCCGCGCATGGCTCCGTCTCTGCCCGACGCGGATAGCACCAGCGAAGACGACGTACCCGAAGTCAGGGTGGGGGAGCTAGGTGCGGCAGTACTCCGGCTTAAACGCCGGAAAATCACTGCCCCCGGACCCGACGGCATTCCTGGCCGTGTATGGGTCCTGGCCCTCGAAGAACTCGGGCCTCGACTGATGGGGCTCTTTAGCGCATGCCTCGAAAGGGGCCAGTTTCCCAAGGTGTGGAGGACGGGGAAACTGGTCCTGATCCGTAAGGCGGGGCGGCCGGTGGACTCACCGTCCGGATACCGGCCGATCGCGGAACGCCTCGTCGAGCATCTCACGAGTGTGGGGCCAGACCTGGCGGATAACCAGTTTGGTTTCCGTCGGGGACGCTCCACCGTGAGCGCGATCATGCGCGTGAAGAGCCTGACGGAGGAAGCAGTCTCGCAGGGCAAGGTGGTGGTGGCGGTGTCTCTTGACATCGCCAACACGTTCAACACCTTGCCATGGAGCTGCGTTAGGGAGGCGCTCGTGTATCACGAAACGCCTCTCTACCTCCGTCGTATTGTCGGGGCCTATCTCTCGGAGAGGGCCATAGCTTTCCCCAGCTGGCTGGGGCCAGCTCTGCGAGATGTGTCGTGCGGTGTTCCGCAGGGGTCGGTCCTGGGGCCGCTTCTGTGGAACATCGGCTACGACTGGGTGCTGCGGGGTGCGTTGCCTAGGGGTGTCGGCGTAACGTGCTACGCCGACGATACCCTCGTCACGGCGCGGGGTGCAACGTACCAGGAGGCAGCACTCAAGGTCACGACGGGTGTTGCTCGAGTCGTGGGTCGGATACGGCAGCTGGGACTGGAGGTGGCCTTGCACAAGTCCGAGGTTCTGTGTTTTCACAGACCTCGGAACGGTCCACCAGAAGGTTCCAGCATAAATGTGGGAGGCGTTAGCATCGGCATCAAGCCCTCGATGAAGTACCTAGGGATCGTACTTGATAGCCGATGGAACTTTGGACCACATTTCCGAAGTTTGGTCCCCAAGGTGACGCAGGCATCGGTCGCGCTTTCGCGACTGATGCCCAACCTAAAGGGACCCAACGCCTCCTGCAGGAGACTGTACCTGGGGATCGTGCGGAGTATGGCCCTATACGGGGCTCCCGTATGGGCGGATAGGTTGGCGGTCAAGGGGAACGTGACTCTGTTAAACAGACCACTTAGAACCTTGGCCGTCAGAACCGTACGGGGGTACCGCACGATCTCCGGAGAGGCTGCATGTCTCCTAGCCGGGACCCCTCCATGGGACCTGGAAGCGAGAGCCCTTGCGTCATTGTTCCAATGGCGCAAGGAGGCGCTGGAGCGGGACCACAGGCCTGCGTCTCGAGAAATCGAGGACCAGCGGTCCCAACTCCGCCAGGATCTCATGGAGTCATGGGTGCCATCTTCATCGCGGCGGTGAGACCGATCATGGACGATTGGCTGCAGAGGCAGCATGGTGACCTCACGTACCGTGCGACGCAGATCGTTGCCGGGCATGGATGCTTCGGTAGCTGTCTGTTTCGCATGCATCGTGAGGTCACACCCCGGTGTCAACACTGCGAGGTTTCCGACGGCGACACCGCACTCCACACGTTGGTGGAATGCTCAGCGTGGGCGAGTCAGCGCCGGGACCTCGTAGTGGGTCTGGGCGTGGATACCCTCTCGCTGGGGACCATGCTTCAAGCCATGGTATCCAGCGGGAGTAGGTGGAACGCGGCCGTGTCCTTCTGCGAGCAAGTCATGCTCGCGAAGGAGGCGGCCGGGAGGGAGAGGGAGCGTACCCTCCCCGCCGAGTTCCGTAGTCGGCGGCCAGGCCGCCCCAGACTACGCGACTACGCCCAAGACTATCGTCCTCCATGATCGGGGCCTGAGGACGGCGGGATCGCCACCCACCGTCCTTACAGAAGCAGGCTAGAAGGGTTGCGTGCTGCGGGGCCTTTGCCCCATAGCACGCAACCAGATTCACTCACTGACGCGGGATAAAACCCGACCCCAATGACGCGGGATTCTCGTCCCGACCAAACACCCGCAGAGACCACAGGGGTGGTCAAAGTCCGCCGGGCGCCACTGGACATACCCTCTGCTAGTAACCAGGGACGCCCGGCAACGGACATTAGAGCGGCCGCGGCCTTGGGCCGCGGAATTAAAAAAAAGAAAAAAAAAAGCTATTCCACACTGACGGGGCTTACCTGTAAATAAAGCACTATCTAAGGCTTGCATAATACTTACCAATATTATATAGAGGAAACATTTGATTGTTTGTTTATTTAAAGAGAATAGGCTCCGTCTGATTGAATTTTTGAAAAATCTCTCACTTAAATGTAGCTGTACATTATCCGTGAGTTACATAGACTACTTATTATCCCGGTAATGTGTTCCCACGGACCGAAAACCGAGAACGAGTAAATTATATAACACATGCGGAGTCACGGCGATCAGTTGATATTATATAAATGTGAAACTGGTCAAGTTATTATAACAGTGAATAAAGTGGATATGAGGAAAGGGATTTTAGTTTCTACATTATAATAATTATTGTTCCATTGAGTTCCAATTGAAAATTTCTCCCAATTTCTTGATTCTTTTACCAAAAAAATTCAGACGATGTTTAGTGAGACTCACTAACAAAACCCGTTTTTTTAATTGGGACCGGGTGTAGTGACTTTATGGTGGTAATAACACTACCCATGAAGTTGATTATCGGAGTTTTACTCTGAGTAGTGATCGGTAATAGTACCGATTTAACGGCGTAGTTAACACACGGCTGCAAATTGTAAGTTCTCTATTACAAATAGTTATAGTAAGACTATTATATTAATACACCGTGCAAGTACCACCGTTAACAAAAAAAATATTTTGGACTGTTTCGATACCTACCAGGACCGACTGGAAGTATTGAAAAATTAACACATTTATTTAAAAAAGTCTTAAAATTGATGTAGTCTCTAGAGTCACTAAGAGTTATCTTTTGCAATTCTGTTAGATTCGCTAAAACTCGAGAACGGCTAATCCGATTTTGCAATTTTTTTGAAATATATGTCCAGGGAAGGTTTAAACGGTAAGAAAATATGGGAAATTGCAACTTTTTTTATTGATTCTGAGGCGGTACGAAGTTTGCCGGGTCAGCTAGTTAAATATAATAATATATTTAAGAATATTATTGCTTCTATATTTACATGTACTGCCAGATTCACAAAGAAATCCGAAAGAAAGAACCTGGCAATAAAACTAACTTCTTTTTACACACATACATACATATGATCACGCCTCTTTCCCATAGGGGTAGACAGAGACATGGAATTCCACTTGCTACGATCCTGGCATACTTCTTTCGCTTCTTCCACTTTCATAATTATCTTCATGCACGCTCTCCGGTTCTGGGTACTCTTGACCTGGCTTTTGGTCAAAACATCTCTGATTTGGTCGAAGTACGTTCGCCTAGGTCGACCCTTCCCTACATGTCCATTTAGGCCCGCCTTATGTGTCTGTTTCGTCAATCTTCTTTCATCCATCCTTTCTACGTGCCCGAACCATCTAAGCATCCCTTTTTCTATCTTACTCACTACATCGTCTGATACACCGCAAAGTTCTCGTATTACGCTGTTCCTCACTTTCTTAGCCAATGTCACCCCACTCATACTTCTCAAACTTCTCATTTCCACTGCATTTATTTTACTTTCATGCTTCTTTTGCCAAACTCAACATTCACTTCCATACATAAGTGTAGGGACCAGCACTCCTCTATGAACAGCCAGCCTAGCCCTCCGAGAAATGTTCTGACTGTTCATAAAGTTATGCAGAAGATTCACTTGATTTCCTGCCATAACTCTTCTTTCAATGTCGTCGTCACATCTTCCATCCCTTGTAAACTTGGACCCTAAATACACAAACTCTTTCACTTGCTACACTCTTTCTCCTTCAATAACAATCGCACAGTTCGACATACTTTCGTCTCGTTCAAATACCATTACTTTCGTCTTACTTGCGTTCACTTTCATTTCCTTCCTTTTCAAAGACTCATTCATAATATCAACCATTACCTGCAACTCCTCCACCGATGATGCAAGTATTACCTGGTCATCAGTATATAAGAGGCACTTCACAATGGTCAATTCATCCATTCTTAAACCACGAGCGCTCGCTTTCAGATCTTTCAGACAGTTATCCATGTATAGGTTAAACAGCATTGGTGACGCTACACAGCCCTGCCTGACGCCTCGTTCGATACCGAACCAGTCCGTGTAAGTCCCGTTTATGCGGACGCAAGCACTGGAACCCTCATAAAGTGATTGCAGCGCTCGTATCAGATTGCCGCTTACTCCATACATGGACAGCGCTGACCACTCTATCATAGGCCTTCTCTAAGTCTACAAAAGCGCAGTAGACCTTTTGTCTTTTTGCCAGAAACTTTTCGGCAATGCTGCGCAAAGAGAAGACCGGATCCATGCATCCTCTTCCTTTCCTAAATCCAGCTTGCACATCCCACATTTTGTCGTCAGTGTCATTCGTCAATCTAGTAATCAAAATCCTTGCATATAACTTGCTGTAGACGCTGAGCAGACTTATCCCGCGGTAGTTTTTGCAGTCTCGCTGTGACCCTTTCCCTTTGTACAGCGGCACAATGACGGCTTTGCACCAGTCTCCTGGTACACTACCGCTTCTCCAACAAAGGTTAAAAAGGCGGTACAGCTGACTTGATACTACGCCTTGTCCTGCTTTCAGTAACTCGGTCGAGATCCTGTCATATCCTGCTGCCTTTCCAGCTTTCATGCCATTCAGTGCATCCATCAATCTCTTTCACACTTATTTCATTCTACTCTTCATTCCCACTTTTATTCTTGTCCTCTATACGAGTTTCCGCTTGCGCATCCTCTTTCTCAAACAGACTCACAACTCACTGACAGACAACTTTACTCACTTATTAGTGCGTTCTATTCGTGTCTAATAATATAAAATGTAAAGAACGTAAATATATTGTTGCTTTTTCTATAGAGCGCACTGTGGAATTGTCCTGTGTTGAGCTTGAGCAACTCATTGTCCTATGTATCTATAGCCTACCGGATTGTGATTACGATTCATTTGAGATAGTAATGCAAAATGTATTGAAACAACTGTGTCTTAGTAAAAAGCATGTTGTGGTGTGTGGTGATTTTAATGTTGATGTACTTGTGCAGTCACCTAAATGCATTAAATTTATCAATTTATTCAGTTCCTTTGGCTTACAACACTTATTTTCAGAGCCAACTAGAATCATATCTCATTCTGCAACATGTCTAGATAATATATTTAGCAACTGTGAACTCCTGACAAACGAGGTATTAAGTAACTTCAAATCTGACCATCTGGGGCAGAAGGTATTTCCCATCAATATCACGGCTAAAGGAAATAAAATTTCATGTAGGCCAATGAGTACATATCGCCTAGAACGATATGATGAAAGCGTTTCTGCAAAAGTTGCTAGTATTGACTTTAACCAGGTTGATCCAAATAACTTATATGAGTCCTTGTTTAATACAATTAAATCTGAGTTCGACAATATATTTAAATCAAGAACTTTTTATAAAAATGAAAACCTCCAGTTCTGTGACTGGGCAACCACTGGCATCTACAAAAGTAGAGCTAAGTTGTATGAACTAGGTCGCCGCAGTCGCGAAACGTACCGTTACGCTGCAGCATATATTTGAGCGAAGCAAGTTTAAATTCAAAATTCTGGCACCGTAATAACCTGGGTAATTCTGTAAGCTTTTGATGAGTGCAAGAAAATCTGAAATCGGCCGAGTATTCGCCGAGAAACAATTTAACATAAATCGTTTGAAAAATAATTTGAGTCACCCGTTGAGAGCTCCGCTCGCATTCGGCTCGCTTCGCTCAATTATATGGTGTGAAGCAATATAATTTTAATCCTGATTTTATTCAGTATGTTAAAGATTATTCCAAAACTTTCAGAAAAGCGTGTGTTGCTGCCAAGTCATTATATTTGAGTAATAAGATTAAACAGTCCAACAATAAAGTCAAAACGACTTGGAATATAATTAATGCTGAAATCGGTCGCCTAAAGCCCCGTGAAAATGACTTTGAATCAATTATTGATAATAAAGTAATTAACAAAGAACCAGATGAAGCACAAACCTTTAATAATTTTTTTATAGACATACCCGCGAATATAACTAGCTCCCTGAATTCCTGCCCAGTTAAAGCTCAACGTATGCTGGAAAGCGGCGTGAATCAGTGTCATGTCTCATTTAGCTTTGAATATGTAAACCCCAAAAAAATATTATGAAAGTAGTCAAGTCACTTAACTCAAAAAAGACAGCTGACTTGTGGGGTATTTCTGTAAAATTGCTTCAGTCCATTATTGTGAATATATATCTCCACATCTAGCTGCAATATTTAATAAATGTGTCAATAGTGGAGTGTTTCCTGATCTCATGAAATACAGTAAAGTGATACCTTTCTTTAAAACTGGATCAAAAAGCGACCCTGTTAATTTTAGACCAATTTCAATACTACCTGCCATTAGTAAAATTTTTGAAAAAATTATATTGCAGCAATTACAATCACATTTTAATTCAAATATGCTACTACATAATGAGCAGTATGGATTCACAAGAGGTCGTTCTACTATTCACGCAGGGGTAACGCTTCTGAAGCATATTTTCAATGCCTGGGAGAGTAAGCAAGATACCATTGGTATATTTTGCGATCTCTCCAAAGCTTTTGATTGAGTTGAACATAATACCCTATTACGGAAACTCAATTATTATGGTATCAGAGATTTGGCACTGGACCTAGTTGCCTCATACCTCAGTGATAGAATACAACATGTTGATATCAATGGTAGTCGGTCTTTAGGGGCTTCTGTAGCTATGGGCGTGCCACAAGGATCAATTCTAGGTCCGTTTCTATTTTTAGTTTACATTAATGATCTACCGTTCTATGTACAGAACTTGTGCGACATTGTTCTATTCGCCGATGATACATCATTTATTTTTAAAGTTGATCACAAGCTGAGGAATTTTGACGAAGTAAATAGTTCACTTGCACTAGTCCTGGATTGGTTTACAACCAACAATTTACGTCTGAAGGCAAAAAAGACGAAGTGTGTTAGATTTAGTATGCCTAATGTTCAGAACTACGATAGATATATTATTTTGATATATATATTATTTTGAACGGTGATACCCTTAATCTTGTAGATTCTCACCGCCGCTCAGATTGGATTATCTGGCAATCAGAGAATATATATTAATGATCATCTTACCACTAGCAATAAAATGTTACTCTCAAAAGCAAAGAAGGCTGCCACTGAACAAAATTTTCGATACGTCTGGGTGAAGTACTCGAAGATACATGTGCGCAAAACAGACACAACCCCAATTATAGTAGTGAAGTCAGAGAACGACCTGAAAAAAATTGTTTAATTTTTGTTTCATCTTCTAAAAAAAGCATCCTTATTGTTATTTATAATTTATGCGTTGTAGTTAAACAAAACTTTCACCATATCGTACGACAGTTTGAGAGCCGCAGACCACACTGTGCATACTACGTATTCCAAAACTCGCTGTGTCTCCGTGCTAAGTATATCAGTAAGTTGCAATACTTGTTTATTTGTTTCAATTTGTTATGTCGGGGAAATAATGACCGTATTGTAATAAATTTAAAACTTATTTTAGCGTGCCTTATGTGTAATAAATGCCGGCAATCCTTATCTCTCTCTCTCTCGTTGCTCATTGATCTTACGAGTATTCAAGTTGAATCAGATGCACTGTGTTTTTTGAAGTTGCTTTTGAAATGTTCGCTGTGTTTTGCCATGTTCCGTCATAAGCAAATTTCTACCTACTTAACCAATTGTAACGTTTATCGTTATGTACCGTCTATAAAATTATTTCACAAATTTGTTTTTATATTGTTATTTAGCTATGATATTACCAGGCCTACAATTCGCTACCTTTAGTTTATATTACCAAAACGTACGTGGACTACGTACAAAGGTATCAAGGTTTTATCGTAGTATATGTCTTGGTTCGTATGATATTGTTGCGATTACGGAAACCTGGCTGACAGACGGCATTCATAGTAGTGAGTTATTCGATGGCCGTTATCTCGTTTGGAGGCGAGACCGTGACTATTCTCGCACTGAACAGGAGCGCGGTGGTGGTATTTTAATTGCAACCAAAAAGGAGTTTACTGCACTCGAGAGACCTGAGTGGCGTAGCTCTGCGGAAGATATGTGGCTTACAATCATATTAAAGAAATCAAAACCTCACGTGACTTATAATCTTCATGTTTGCGTTGTTTACCTGTGTGATGAAAATAAAGGTTACTCATATAACGCGCAACTGCACAACTTTATTAACAATGTTAGTCAACTAATTCTCGCCCACCCCCTAGATAAATTTTTAATTGTGGGTGATTTTATTTTGCCAACAAAGTGCAGTGGTCTCATGCCTATCCTGGGAGTACGGAGTTGGTTGCAGGAAATATTTCTTGTCCACATATAGTTGCTTGTTGGGACACTATCCAGACGTGTAACTTATCCCAATATAACTGGGTCCGAAACGTTATTGATAGATTATTAGATTTAGTATTTTCTAACGATTCGGTTACTGTAACTGAATGTGACACCGTCCCTCTGATAGTACCAATCGATGAGCAACACAAGCCTTTTATTATTCAAGTAAAATTCGTAGAAATTCACACGCTTTCGGAAAAAATTACAAACAAGTACCTCTTCTCGCGGGGCGATTATGAAGCCATAAATAACGAAATAAAGTGCATTAATTGGGAGGAAATATTATCCTTAGGGTCGTTAGATGACGCTGTCACAGTTTTCTATTGTAAGATGTATGAACTTAGAGACAAGTATATTCCGTTAAAGTCAGTAAAACAATGCTCCCACCCAGTATGGTATAACTCTGCATTAGTGAAAATACTTAAAGAAAAGTACAAATTTCACCGTAAGTACAAAACCTACGGAAATATATCAGACTACCATTCGTACTCGGTACTTCGCAGTAGGGCAATAGCTATGGAAAAGTCATGTTTTGATACTTACATGGAACACCTGGAGGCTTCTATTGTAAAAAATCCCAAGTCGTTCTGGGCCTATGTGAAGAGTAGGAGGAATACCGGAACGTTTCCAAATGTTATGCAATTCCAGGATATTACAGCGACCTCAGGTGAAGAAATTTGCGATCTGTTTGGAACTTATTTTTATTCAACTTTTCAGGAAACCGATCCTACCTGTGAGGACACTATCTCTCATAACACTAACAATTTTAACAGTGGTGCAAGTATCGGTACGGTGGACGTATGTCCTTCGCGGGTATTGCTACTCCTTAGAACCTTAGATCTCACAAAGTCTGGTGGCCCTGACTCAATACCACCAATATTCATAGTCAAATGTGCCGATAGTCTTGTTTTGCCTTTGTGTGTGCTGTATAGGAGATCTTTAGCGGAGGGAACGGTCCCCAAAATATGGAAATCCGCGTTTGTTACCCCTGTGCTGAAAAAAGGAAATAAATCAGAGGTTTCTAACTACCGCCCCATATCTAAAATATGCTTATTTTCCAAAGTGCTCGAACGTGTTGTGTATACGGACGTTTATGAAGCTGTTAAAAGTAATTTTGGTAATGAACAACATGGTTTTCTTAGGAACCGCTCCACAACTTCAAATTTAACTCTTTCGCATGAATATATATCGGATGGTATGGGGCAGGGCGGGCAGGTAGACGTGATATATACTGATTACTGTAAATGTTTTGATAGGATCGATCATCGGCTACTATTACAGAAATTATTGGCAGCAGGAATACACGGTGACTTGTACAGATGGTTTTCCTCATACGTAGAAAATCGGACACAGGCTGTGGTCCTCAGCGGTCACATATCTACTTGGAAGACTGTCCCGTCGGGTGTCCCTCAGGGGTCTATTCTAGGACCCCTGTTGTTCGTTCTGTTTATTGCTGACATTAAGAGTTGCTTCGAGTTTTCATACATTCTACTTTACGCGGATGATATGAAGATTCATAAAAAAGTGAAAAGCCTATCTGACACAATTAAATTACAGGCTGATCTTGATAGATTTGAAGCTTACTGCCGCCATAACAAACTCCAGCTTAACGTGACTAAATGCTTCCACATGACCTTTACTCGGAGTAAATCTATGATTGGCTCAGGGTACACTTTAGGACACCAACTAATCAGCCGGTGCAATAGTGTCAGGGATCTTGGTGTCATACAAGACGATAAATGAAGTTATGACCAACATATAGATTATATCGTCAGCAAAGCTTCAAAAGCTCTAGGCTTCATACAGCGAACTACAGCGTGTTTCAGTACAATAAAGCCTGTGAAGGTCTTGTATTGCTCTTTTGTACGTAGTCAATTGGAATACGGGTCACAGGTCTGGAACCCTCAATACGAGGTCTATAAGTCACGTATTGAGGGTATCCAGAAGAAGTTTCTTCGGTATTTGGACTACAGGACACGACAACATTCGAACGATTATAATCAGCGTTGCCAACGCTATCACTTCCTCCCTCTGGAACAAAGGCGACACGTAAGTGACATCTGTTTTCTTACTAACGTCGCTAATGGAACAATAGACTGTCCCGAGGCTCTGTCCAAAATTGGATTGCGGACAAACCAGCTTGGTCTTAGACTACGACCTTTGCTAAATACACCATTCGCAAACACTAATTACAGGCGTAATTCCTTTTTACTGCGGAGTGCACGCAGCTACAATGAACTACCTTCCGACTTGCAATTTGATCTGTTTTGCACTAAGGCAAGCACAGTGAGACGGCTCTTAGCGGAACCATTTTTCACGGATACGATGTGAGATGCGGTAGTACAGTTTTTTTTTTTTTTGTCTTGTTTTACTTTTTCTTTTTCTGTTATTCTTTCTATGAGGGTGTGGGATGCGGTGCTCAGATTTTTTTTTTTTTTATATTGTATTTAGTATTTAGTGATTTGTTTTTATATTGTATTTAGTAAGGTTATAACATGTTATTTCCTACCTATGGAGGCTTGTTGTAAGCAATATTTGTATATATTTTTCATCACAACAAAATTGTTATTAGTCTGTAAGCCTTCTTCAAAAGTAAATAAATAAATAAATAAAAATAAAATAGAATCAACCGTATTTTTGGATATTACTCTAGACAGTAAATTACAGTGGAACGCCCAAATATCGAGTCTTGCAGGAAAACTTAGCACTGCGGCTTTTGCTATTAGTACAGTCAGACAGCTCACGGATGTAGAAACTACCAGCCTGGTTTATTTTAGCTATTTTCACAGTGTCATGTCGTATGGAATTTTACTGTGGGGCAAGGCAGCTGATATAGAGATAATTTTTATACTCCAAAAGCGAGCTATACGTGCGATTTATAAACTGAATGCACGAGTTTCTCTTAGAGAAAGATTTAAAGAAATAGGCATTTTAACAGTTGCATCACAATATATATATATATATGCGAATATTATGTTCGTTAAACAGAATATACATTGATACAGTATGAACAGTGACATACATGCAATAAATACTAGAAATAAGCATAAATTGGTTGGGACGTATTATCGTTTACAGAAGGTTCATGACTCCTTTGCAGGATTTGGTGTGCGTTTTTATAACAAAATTCCTTTAAACATTATGAACCTTCCTTTGAATAAATTCAAAGTGGCTGTTTAGACACACCTCCTAAAAAAGGCATATTATACTATTAAGGATTATCTAAACGATACAGAGAAATGGTAATGAGTTGCTTGCTCATCACTCGAGCTACATAGGGACTACTTCTATTTGAAATATTGTTTTATTGCTGAAACTCACTTACATGTTATTATTGTTAAATTATTATTATGATATTGTTAGGTATGGGTACTTTGAGATTATGTGGCACCTTTAACTAGTATTTGACTTTTTTTGTGAATAACAGAGATCCATAATTTTTGAGTCCACACATGGTCACGTACTGCCCTTGCCCTCTTTTTATTGTTGTAACAGAATCATTATATTTACTGGCGAATAAAAAGAGTGGCCGTGAGTTTTTCTTGCCAGGTTCTTTCCTCACAGGCTCTACCTATTGCCTTGCGAATCTGGCGGTAAATGTAAATGTAGAATCATTTTCTTTTTTTGACGTTCATAGGTGTTACTTTGTGACCTACATGAATAAAGCTATTTTGATTGAGACTTTCAAAATATTCCTTCCATCTCTTTAAAACACTCTCTTCCCCACTCGGAGAACTTCCATCGTGGTTTCTGACTTTGTCCAGTTGCGAGGATCGGATAGTGCCCCTGGCTGTTCTTATAGAGTTCCAGAAAAGTTTAACATTTTCCTGGAAGTTGTCAGATAACCTCCTACCAAATTCATCCCTTTCACTCTCTTTCTCTTTAGCTATCACCTTTAGCTTTCTTTACTTCTTACGACTTCTTTTTAATGTACATCAAAAATGCAAAACCTTTTATTTTAGAATTTTTTCTTCATGTTATAATTAAATGCAGTCCACAATACGATTGTAATAAGCGAAAATTGTAAATTTATGGTACATGAGATTTTCATGTGATACGTGATACGACGATGTGTTTTATTACATATCGTAAAAGGCCCATAAAGAAACCATTATAGTGACCGCTAAAATTTCGTGTTCCGTAATAGGTATATCGGGGATCACGTTCCTATTTTTTGACACCATCATAACTATTTTTGTCATACGACTTCAATAATTATTGATCACCAAAAATCTGTGGTAAATGGAGGAGGTTCTCAATTCAACGTACGTTTTTTTAAGGTTTGTTACCTCATATCTTTGAAATAGGTGAACATATTTTTTTTTTAAATGAAAGCTACTACGTCCCGAGTGAAGTAAGGAGTCTTATTCTTCTTTGATTCGGTTCTGTTTTTATACAAAACTAGCTGATCGCCGCAGCTCCGCCCGCGTGATTAAGTTTATTCGTTCCCGGTTCCCGTGGAAACACATTACCGGGATAAAAAGTAGCCTATGTTACTCAGGGTGAATGTAGCTTTCCAATTGTGACAGAATTTTTGAAATCGCCACAGTGGTTATTGAGTTTATTCATTACAAACATACACACAAAAATACAATTCTTTCCTTTAATATGGCCTTCTTCCTAAACTGTGCAGCTGAATGGCCATTCAGCTGCACAGTTGGCTTTCGTTCAGACAGCTGGCCAGCTTTCTGAACGAAAGCCGAATGCGGGTCCTCTACGATGGCCAGGCTTCTCGCTTTTTGCAAGTGAATGGGTGCCGCAGGAGTCCATGCTGTCACCAACGCTCTTCCTTCTGCATATCAATGATATGCTATCCCTCGGGACCATTCATTGTTATGCAGATGACAGCACTTTGCACGGGAGCTACTGGGCTCATCCGGCGGCGTGGCGGTCGGAGATTGAGGAGGATAGACAACAACTCGTGGCTGATCTCGACAGGAACCTCGAATGTATCTCTCAATGGGGTACCGAGAACCTGGTCGAGTTCAATGCCCGCAAAACACAGACGTGTGCATTTACAGCGAAGAAATCCCCTTCCTTCCCCTACCCTGTCTTCAGAATGCATTATTACCAATGAAGGACAACCTTGACATCCTTGGCATAGACGTTCGTCGAGAGCTCAATAATAAAAACTACATCGAAAGATGTATAGGGATAGCTTCGCGGAAACTAGGAATACTGAATAAGGTAAAGCGATTCTTTATACCGCGCTAGAGGTGTCTGCTGTACAAGACGTAGATTAGACCCTGCGTCGAATACTGCTCTCACCTCTTGGACGGCTCTGCGAAGTATTTGCTGGACGCTCTCGACGCTATGCAGCGACGGGTTATCCTTATTATAGATTGTCCGGAGGTAACGGGAAGCCATGAGCCGCTAGCTCAGCGCCGAACAATAGCTCCCTTGGCCGCATTCTACCGTATTTACCACGGTGAGTGTTCTGAAGAGCTCTTCAATCTGATCCCACCCTCTTCCTTCCGATCCCGAACAACGCGTGCCGGGCAGAGATGCCACTCCCACACAGTGGATAGCATGTTCGCGAGAACCGAACGTTTTAAACGTTCGTTTCTCTGCTGAACGATAGTGGCCTGGAACGCCCTGCACAGTGCACGTGTTTCCTCCCACATATAATCCTGGGTTCTTTAAGCGGAGCGTGAAGAGGCACATCAGTAAGTCGTCAAGTTGAGGGCAACTCTCTATAGTATTGTGTGCTGTGAGAGTGGCCCACAATCGCTAGACGTCGTCACGACTTACCAACAGGCGGGCGGCATGAATTTGGCGAACCCAATATAAAAAAAAAACAAAAAAATTATGCATAGCCTTATTAACCTACGAGTTATTTATATCTTAATGATTTAAGAAACAAAGTAGATCCTTTGTTTTGCCAGTACTTAAAGCACAAGCTTTTAAAACTCAGTACCTAAGTAGCATAGTATTCCCTATTCTGTGGCACAGAATAGGGAATAGTACTAACCTTAGAGCATTAAACCTTTTTTTAATGCTCTAAGGTACTTACATACAGAACTTGCACTCCGACGTTAATTAAATAAATAATAAATAAATGTTTTTGGACATTCTCACACAACGTCATCTAGACCAAACTAAGCTATAAGCTTGTGCTATGGGATCTAGACAACTGATAAACATACTTATATATTTCTAAATACATACATAATATACATAGGAAACACCCAAACTCCGAAACAAACATTTGTGGATCACACAAATATTTGATTCGACCCGGGAATCGAACCCGAGACTCCGGAGTCGAAAGCCGATGCACTACCGACCACGCCACCGAAGCAGCTAATTAAAGCACATTCTTTTGTTTACAGAGAACATAATTCCAAAGTGCCAGCATAATTTGACCATTAATTATCACGTTAATGCCTCAATATCAACTCTATGGTCAATGCCGTATCACAAACAAGAGATAATCCTTACTGACTTACAACTTCAAGTTGTCGCTGACGTCACGTATTTTTTGTGATTGTTAGGCGAGTGACATATGCCTGTCTGTGGTACTGTGTACTTGAACACATTTCTAGAAAAGACAATATTATGACATTATTAAGTCGTTTCCGTAGAATAGTTTTATGGCAGTACGAGGTGCCAATAACAGAAATTATGTTTAACCTCGCAGTAGAACTATGAATAACTTTAACTGTTATTGTAACGCTGAGTGTGTACTAATTACTTCACACGACATAAAACTGCAAAAATAACAAAACATACGCGTGTTTCTCATAAGGCGTTAGCCCACTTTTCGGCAGTAACTTTGCGGGTACCATGTAATGGGTGGCGAACATTTGCCGGTAACAGGGCACATTTTATGTTTGCCAGAGACTTCTCTGATGATCTGCTGTTGCATCATTTACAAACGAGGTTGGCTTGGACCTTTATTTTCTTGATCAGACTATGCATAATACAAATTGTGAGTATACTGATAGTGCATCAGAGTAAAAAGTAAAATAAATAAAAGATTCTAACCGTGATGTTTTTCGTTGAAAAAGTCGGTTTGTTTAAAAGTTAGCTTGAGTATTATTGAGCGAAGCGAGCCGAAGGCGAGCGGAGCTCTCAACGGGTGACTCAAATTATTTTTCAAACGATTTATGTTAAATTGTTTATCGGCGAATACTCAGCCGATTTCGGATTTTCTTGCACTCATCAATAGCTTACAGAATTACCCAGGTTATTACGATGCCAGAATTTTGAATTTAAACTCGCTTCTGACTTTAAGTTTTTTTTTTAGTTTTTTTTTAGTTCTGACTGCGGCGGACTAGTTATTTAGGGTACCGTAGGACAAGTCTCGGTCTATCCGTCTTCAGGTTTCCTCCCAATGGGTTGGTGCTAGAAACATTAAACTTTGCATTAGTATGTGTATTTACTACCGCCAGGCGCCATTAAGAATACTTTCAGGAGCCCGGCAATGGGCTTTGAGCCGTGGACAAAAAAAAAGAGGAGTTACTACGCCCAAAAAATGCTAAAAGAAAACCATGCAAAATATTTTATTTGGGTAGTATAGCAGTACCTCCCTTAAACGTTACGTGGGGATGACTTTTTTTATTCTTGCGTCTACCCCATAGTGTGGGGTATTTTTATATAGGACTTTTAAAACATTGAGAGGTTGCTATGACAATTTTTTGAGTTAGGTATTCGTTTGCGAGATAACCAACTTTAAAGCGCAGTTTTTGTTAAAATTGGGTGTCAAACGACGGCGTAATATATGCATTATTCACGATAGATCGTACTCGTTTGGAAGTTTTAAATTTATTCTCGGTCAGGTGGGTCCATGCATGAATCAGTTTGTCCGAAAGTGCCTACTTGTTCTTGTTTGTAGGCATAGGCTACCCCTCTAAAAACAAAACGACTAGCTCGAAAAATTTGAAAAAAAAAATCATGAGAGTAGTCTATGTAATGAACTTTGAAGGAAAGCTATAACGGTAATCCGTTATAGAGTCATTTAATAATGACTCTATTATTTCAGGAGTTATACTTGATATTATGAGTGCTTGCGAAACCATACATCTATAGTTCTATACTCGTACCATACCACATATGCGTGGGCACGCACTTGACTGGATTTTGTATAACTAGCAGACGGTTATGACCTCGTTTGCGTTCCTGTTTTGCAACGTTTTTCATTTCTGCTCGGCTTCTTCCTCTATAATATTTGGACCATTTGGACTATTCATTATATAATGAAGACACGTTGTGTTTCTTTTTTATTCGAATTTGTAGTTCATTAGAATAGCGCGTAGAACGAGCGAAGCGTCTACATTTCAAGACTCGACAGTAAAATTTTGCTTTCGTCTATCTGTAGGTACGTTTGTTTTGGGTTAGCGGTAACATTTTTTATCCGATCTCCACGAAACTTGACACAAATATTCCTTAATTTATAACATATTTTTCGAATTTTTTTGTAAGATTTTTTGATTAGGGGGAAGAAGGCCAAAATAATGTTACTAAAGCTTGCAAGGTCTGTTGTTTGATCATTATGGGCAACCACTGATAATATACTTATACTTGCTCATTTGTAGTACAGAAGCGGTGTAAATTTTATCGCTCTGTTTTGTTCCCGACCTAATTTTCCTACATAGTAGATGTAAAAACCATCTATCTGAATTATAAATTATGATTCGCACACTGTAAAGGTTCGTAGTATCTCTCTCATTTAACAATGACATCATCCTACAAATAGATTTCAGGTTTCGTATCACTGGACATACTCGTAAAATGGACGCCAACAAGTTGTCTACGTAGCGGTTTATATTGAAAGCCCTTCTGAAACCTTTGTTTCATGTGGACGTAAAATTTCATGGCATTTGCTACGACGTTTTTACTTGCCTTGCGTGTAAAAATTTAATATGAAAATAATGAGTAAGGGATATTGTCACAATGCCTTTGTAGTTGTCGAAACATTTTAATCTCTAGAGAATAAAATACTTGAAATACAGCTATTTATTAAGGGAGTAATTTTACGCGTTATTCTAGATGTGTTTATCTGAATAGTCACGTCTAGCTTCAGAACTTCGATGTCGGTAATAGGTTGTGGAGTTCATGTGGCAGTCGCTTGACGGACAATATCGAATTATTTATAGCTGCTTTGCAGTTAGACTGGAAAGTTGACCTCAAACTGGTAAGAAAAATAATGATAATTTTAGATGTACAGAAATGTTTTTATATTTATTTACATTTGGAACTAGTTACATTTGGAACTAGTTGAAAATCAGTAGAACCAAAACTGTCCCTCCAGTCTCTCCAGTTCTAAACCCATAGTGCTAGACGGCGCACCAATACCAGTCTTCTCCAGTTTCCGGTACCTTGGCTCTCTTATCCTGGATGATGGGGAAAGCGATCGTACAGTGAAGCACAGAATTGACGCAGGTTGGATGGAATGGCGACAGGTCAAATGCACTATTTGCGATTCATATTTCCCCCATAACTTAAAGGGAAAATTTACAAGACTGTTGTCAGGCCCGCCGTCCTGTATGGACTGTTATGTTTGACCTTAGAAGCGATGACAGACAACTGCATGTAGCGGAGATGCAAATGTTAAGATGGATGTGTGGGTTAACAAGAATGGATAGAGTAAGGAACAAATATATTAGAGGAAGTTTGAAAGTTACGCCAGTGAACGAAAGATTGAGAAGCGAGCGGCTGTCATGGTATGGACATGTTAAGAGAAGAGAGGAAAACAATGTCCTAAGAAAGGTGCAAAGTATGACTGTAGAGGGTTTTAGAAGTAGTGGTAGGCCAAAGAAAAGATTGTAAGTGTGAAAGAGGATATGACAAGGAGAGGAGTGACTGAAGAGATGACATCTGACACGTGATGACGTCTGTCTGGGATGTGTGGAGGAGAAAGACGTGTTGCGTCGAAACCAAATAATTAGGATAAGGGCAGGTATATGATGAATATAATCGATGTTTCTACCGTGTGACCTATCAAACAGATAAAAAGCTTTCGCGTTTTGTACACATTATAAACAAACTCTTCCACTGTATACGTATAAGAGAAATACACAGTTTTATAATGGCTGTTTAAAACAGAGATTCACGCTGGCTACACGGTTTAAAACTAACAGTGGTCAATATAACGTCGTACGGGAATGACATAATTGGTTTAATACAACTGTCTACACGATTTTAAATGTCTGTTTTAAACAGCAGTTTTATACTATGTATTTCTCCCTTAAATTTGATTCTGTGGACGACAGGAGCGTATACGTTGCTTCGTTTCCTACTACGTTCGTCCACCAATAGAGGTGGATGTAACAACCATCTATTTGAAAGTATACTACAACTTTGCTTCTTTTTATAGAGAAACTGGTCTTTTACGCGATTATTGAGATATAGGTATACAAAACATGTCTCTTTTTTACCTAACGTTTTGACCCAGTTACAAGAGTCGTGGTCACCGGTTGTCAGTTAACCCGTGACCACGGCTCTAGGTATAATCGCGTAAAAGACCCGTTTTTGTCTTAAGTTTATAAACCAACAGAAAATTATTGCTACGTTTTATAAAGCCTTTAAATTTTAGTAGTAATTTACAAAATCGAAAACGACGTACTCACGTATCATCCGAAATTAGCTGTTACTCATTTTTATAGACACAATTCAAAGCTTCTGGTGTTTGCTCTCAACTTTTAATACTGTTGGCATGATTTTATGAACTGAATTGACAGTTCCGTCACTCTTTTACTGAGCTATTAAACATTTTCTCATTTCTATTTATTTAGCATCAATAATTACCAACATTTACGACATGGTAAATATATATTTTCCTAAGCAAATTAAATTTGTTCACATAGGAACCGTACGCATCGGCGTCGACGGAAGGCGTAATAGATTTCGAGGTGAGGCCAGTGGCGACTTGGTTAGGTGGTATGAGCGTTCCTTCTGGAAAGGAAACCGTCGCTAGTTCGAGTCCAGCAAATCTTGTTAAATCATTCATTTACATAAATGAAACTGCCAAAGGACAATGCAAATACTGGCCCCACCGTCCAATAACTATGTGAGATACATTCTTCGATATCTCTTTCTTAGCTGAATACAGTTATTATGGTGTAACTTATACATTATATACTTAACTTATACATATAACTTGTACATTATTCACAATAAACATTTTTGGTCTCATACAAACCAGGTCATTTTCGAATTCTGATTGAGAGAAATCAAATACCCATACAATATCCTGCCTGCTATTAACCACAGATGAAATGTTACAAGAATGCCGTTACATGAGTGACGTTCGAATACTCATAGTTGATATCACACTGAACAAATATAGATATATCGATTTTAATATGTAACATCGGTCCTTGCTGTCTACCCCTTCAGGGATACAGGTGTAATTGTATGTATGTTTACTTATATGCTGGCAAAATTTTGCATAGTTTTTAGTAGATTTAGGTACATTTGTAAATAAAATAGTTTTCAAAGATTTACGTTAATGTTCTCACATTTTATTACTTTAAGAGCGTCTATTAATAACAATGAAAACTGAAGCCGATTGGCTCCTATTATCCCACAAGTGACTAACGAAATTAGGCGTATATTTGAATAAACCATTCATAAAAATCAATCTGCTGAACTTCGACAAATTCATTTTGAAATAAACTTGTTTTAAATTGCTTGTTTTCAAATACACTTTGTATCTAGAAATTCTATTTATTAAACTAAACCAAGAACAACCAACTTACAGAGCGAAATTAATTTTAAGCTGAATATTTGCCGTAACAAGTGAATTGAGCACAGAATCAGTTTCAAAGCAAATCTTTTATCAAAAACTTTCTACCTCAATTTCAATTACGAACTTGCTCTATATTTGATATAGTAGTTTTGCTCATATTAAAGAAAATCCATTCTATTAAAATAATTGCGGAGTTATTTTGAATTCTCATCATTCAAAATTATTTGTATTTTATTTCTGTGTGCTGGTTTTGTAGACTACACTGTTTGCCTTTACATCCTGTTTACAACTGAGGAAATAATTCTCTTATTTTGTCGTTAACTTTCTTCCGTATGTCACACATCAAATTAAAATTAGGTGCTCAAAATGAAAATAAGAGTATAAAATGATCAGTAAGCAGGACTCAATTTATGTTGGAAAACGATAAAGGTACTATACTTGATTAAATTTCTGAGAAACATAATGTGCTGGGTACTTTAGCTACGATATAATCGTACTTGCCAAGCACACCACACCACTATGAATGTTTAGTTGTGAACTTGGTTCACCTGGTTCAGCCTTCTTTTAACTAAACCAATAGTAAAACACTAGAGCTCAAGCTATAAGACGGTAAGTAGCCATGTAGCCACGTACCTATTGTATTATATAGTCCTTGTTAATATAGACAATGCTTAATAGTGACATACATACATACATATGGTCACGCCTCTTTCCCATAGGGGTAGGCAGAGACTATGGAATTCCACTTACGCTACGGTCCTGGCATACTTCTTTCGCTTCTTCCACTTTCATAACTAACTTTTAATAGTGACAATGCGGGCTTAACACAAAGGTACTGATTAGATCGGAACTTTCAGACTATTGTCACTGTAGGAACTATCTAGAACTATTCTAATATCAGCTTTCATATTAAATTCTACCCTTAACTTTGTTCGTTGAATGCGTCATAGTTTAGAAATTCAATAATAATTAATAACGCTTGTTGTGTCCAGTCTCCGAAAGGTCAGCAGTAGGTTGGGGTATATTTTACGCCCACTTTTCGCCAGTAGTCACTGACCTCCATGATCGGGGCCTGAGGACGGTGGGATCGCCACCCGTCGTCCTTACAGAAGCAGGCTAGAAGGGTTGCGTGCTGCGGGGCCTTTGCCCCATAGCACGCAACTAGATTCACTCACTGACGCGGGATAAAACCCTACCCCAACGACGCGGGATTCTCATCCCGACCCAACCCCCGCAGAGACCACAGAGGTGGTCAAAGTCCGCCGGGCGCCACTGGAAATACGTTCTGCTTGTAACCAGAGACGCCCGGCAACGGACGTTGGAGCGGCCGCGGCCTTGGTCGCGGAACTAAAAAAAAAAAAAAAAGTAGTCACTGAGGCCACGTAATAGATGCGAACCTATTGCAACTTCAAGAATTCTTTATGGAACTACCTTACCAGACAGGTTTCCCACTTAGGTACATGACTGTGTGATGTGATGTTGACTTAGTTTTTTGATATTGGTAAGATTTTTTTACGTATAAAATAGAACAAAAAAGTCAAAAATGAATTTATATGAAAAATATAAGGGCTACCAAGAGGATCACCTTTTTGATAAATCACACGTCGAATCTAGATCGATATCGCAATTGATCGATTGGAAAATAAACCTAGATGGCGTATCCGTCGACTATTACTTAGTTAACAATAAATACCCCAACATCATTAGAATATGCTATAATTTATCAAGGACTATGGTCTGGTTAAGATTTCAATTTGTAACGACCAATAACGCAATTAATGGTATAAGTTGTTATTGCCTTCTGCATAATTGATTGGTTTCATATAGACAACTATAATAGACACGCATACAGAATAATATGTTTATCCCGAATGCGGTAGATAGATGCGTGTAGGTACTTATGGTTCGTCGAGAATCGTTTCACCGCGAGACACTTCGTCGACAAGACAATTGAATATTTTTATAATTCATTGAAAAAACTTTTGTCCTAAACTTTTTTGGTAGAGAGAATCGTTGATCTTTTCATAACTGACCGAACAAACTTTTGATCAAAAGAACCATTGATCTTTTTATAACTGATCCAACGAACGATTGGTCGAAATAACATTTGATTAGGGTAAGGATGCACCTCGAGGAGGACAACAAAGCACCCCTGTTATGTTATGATCAGAAATAGGATCCATAGACCCTAAGGTCCTAGCGTCTCTACCCCAAACGGCTCAAATATGTAGCCTTCTGCTAAATTGCAGTATTTACGCCGTTTGAGGCGTTCTGCTGATGTAGCAGCTGCACCGACACACCCCACTGAACTAGGAAGGTGAGAAGGAACCAGAGTATCAACGCACGTTGCGCCCCACACTCAAGGCCTGCCCATCTTCCTGGCAGTAACGACATTCAATCAGTTCTCGTTCTATCGCCACGTGCCAGTCCATTTAGTTGAAACAGCTACCGCTGGGATACCGGCGGTGGAAAAAGCCGGACGGATTATGTCATTAAGGTGAACTTGTCGAGAAATACGACCTGCGCTTCTACCGCATGAAAGACCGTAATGTCCAAGGTTTGCAAATACTTCTCCACAGTGGCAACGATGCGGAGGAACACATGAAATCCAAACGGTGACTGGTGGCACGGCGGATAGTGGTATGGTCCAACATAGTAGGTACCTATATTGGGTGAAGGAAGTGCTTTGATCCACAATTCTGACTCCAATTCTTGGGGGAGTTGGAGTCAGAATTGTGGATCAAGCCAGCAAACGCGCTCGCTCTGAAACATTTAATCTTGTATTTATATTTAGTTCCAATTTTATTCGATTACGACTTTATCAAAACACTTTTTTGATGAACGTAAATGCGAAAATGTTATTACAACTTTTCTCGTTAAAACAAATTTGAATTTCGGATTTAATTGCCAATGTGATTTAAAGTTCAAAATAATTTAGATAAATTTTATTATCGATAAAACAAGCATCTACCATAAACAAAAACAGTATCGTATTTTTGAGGATCAGGTAAATAGTAATTTGGCCTAGACATAAAATTTTCCCTATAAGTGATAATAGGCCTATTATGTTGGACCAATCCTGTAACTGGATTTATTTATTTGTATAGGTCATTAAATGGCTCTTACAAACGTCAGTAAGTACTTAAAATAAAAAATATTATTGCTTCTATATTTACATGTACTGCCAGATTCGAAAAGCAATAAGTAAAACCGAGAGAAAGAACCTGGCAATAAAACTCACGGTTGAAGTTATAAATCAAGCTCGTGCTTATGACAATATGACCTAAGAAACTGTGGTGCATCACTATTTACGAGTTTAGTACTATTCCCCGGGCACCACTATAAATACCTTCTGGTGCATACCAGAGACGCCCAGCAATGGATGTAACAGCGGCCGCGCTTGGGCAAACTTAAAAAAAAACAAAAGTACTATTCCCTATTCTGTGCTATACGCTACAAAGGAAAACAAAGTTCCTAGAAAAATTAAATGTAGGTGTAATAAACACCTCTGTCTACCCCCTCGGTGATAAATATTTGTGTTGTGAGCAATTTTCTGACTTTGTGTTATTGAATATGCATAAGCAAAAATCTTTTTGGTAAATCTTTTCTTAGGACAGTAAATATCCTTTGAAACACTTTTATTCATTCCTGTTTAGCAACCCAACACAAAAGAGCACTTAAGTAGCGTTTAGGACGGACAAAGAAAAAATAATTTGCTGCAACCTATTAATGTAATCTATTTGTCATTCTTAACATTAATTAAAGATTACAACTAAGATTGAAGGACAACTGCTAGTAGCTATATCTATTCATAAAACTTGTTACACGTGACTCTACTTTACCATTGTAATAGATTTTGGAAGAGGACAAAATTAGAAGAGCCAAAATATGGCTTTATAAACGCACAAGTCAACCTCTGGGCACTCCAATGAGTAGCAAAAATTATGCATTATTTACATCTTTTAATATTTAAAGGCTCCTTAAATCTGGCTGTTCACTCCATCAAGACTTCTTTGATTAAAATCGTTTTTATAGGTTATGCACTATAGGTACCTATTTTGGCATTAATAAATTCACGTCGAGGCTCATATTATAAAAATATTTTTTTTTTGTTGCAGGTAGGTATCTACTTCACGACAACCAGTATATGTCGACCTCAATAGTCGTCTAAAAACAGTAAGTGATACATACATAGCCCGTCACGCTTGTAAAAGTATATATTTTGCTGCTAAGATCCTGGCGTACTTTAGTATAAGCAATATGGTCGCCAGGCGCCACTGGAAATACCTGCTTGTAACCAGAGACGCCCGGCAACGGACGTTAGAGCGGCCGCGGCCCTTGGACCGCAAGATTAAAAAAAAAAGCAATATGGTTTTTTTATAAACCATCTTGGTCGTTTACATTTATATTGGAATTATTATAAATTTCTTCTCTTTCTGTTTTGTGCGCTTGCTACAGTGTCAACTCAAACCAAAGTTACATGGCAAATATCCCGATAACACAAATAGTATGGTTTATTTTAAGCTTTAAAACAGTAATTGTTATTATACGAGTATTTTCATCTACCCATAACATTGTATTCAATTTATCAAAACACTGACGAAACAAAATAACAGTCCAATTTTCATTAGCGAAAACCATTCCGGATAAAAAAAAGTTAATGCTAATATGCCTGGGTATCCGGATAGCGATTAAATTACCACAAAAGGCGAGGAGAAACGAATGGGTGCTATAAAGCTATAGGTATTATGAAATGATGCCGCCACTCAAATCTTGGCCATTAGGTAGAACGAGTCGGGAATTTTATTAGCTTTCTAGTAAATTTATACTATGAACTGAAAGCATTCCGATTTGAAGTTTTTTTACAAAAAAATTTTTCGCCTAAATTGAAGTCAACATCAACAAATTAAAAATTTGATTTATCAATGATAGACTTTCAACATTATTAATATATCTACATGCACAAAGCTTACGAATATGAGCAGTACAATGGGCGGCCCTATTGCATCAAGCAATTTCTACCAGACAACCTTTGGATGGATAGAATTTGAAGGACGAAAAGGTAGTATAGGCGTAGGTAAATAAACTTATAAATACATACATATATGGGATCAAAATAAATTAAATATATTAATAATTAATAAACCCACAGCATTATTTCTGCTAGGAGTTTTTCAATAAGCATTTTTCCATAAGTGTCATTAGTTAGATATACTTAAATTTTCAGTGAGTCTGCTCCAGATTATTCCTGGTCCTAAGGTTATCCTGGGCATTTTTGTACCGAGAACGATGTGGAACGAGTAAGTTGATATGAGTTTTGTTTGATTATTACTTGTGTTTAAAAAATATTGATTCTTCATTTTGTTTTGATTAAAAAATGTTTCTTCGTATGTTATGCAACTGTAATTAGATATGTTTATATTGGATTCTCTCCAAAAGCAGGGCTTTCGAATGTAGTCAGTGTGGCGGCCAACTTAGATTCTAAGAAATGATATATAGAACATTACAAATAACATACTTATAAAAAACCAATTTAGGTACCTATATTTATAATAAACAGAACTTATTCATTTCCATTTATATTATAAATATATAAAAGTAACTGTCTCGGTGAATTTGGTGGCGCCTTAAATTGAGCCCTAGTACAAATATTTCAAGACCAAAATCAGCCAAATCAGTCGCGCCGTTCCCGAGTTTTAGCCATACAAACAAAAAAAAACACAAAACTTGATACAATTACAAAAGTCGCTATTAGTGAGAATAGGAAACAGATTACTTTCTTACGAGTATTCACTAGTAAACTACAGACAATATTATCCGTAGATACTTCTAACGTTCACGCTTTCAAGTGGCAAAAGTTTTCAAAATGAAACGATTAGAAATCAAGGAAAACCAAATAAATAGACCTGAACGTTTTGGGTTTGTACGGGCGCAATGCAGTTACAGAACTAACTGGCAAGGGAGTCGGCGTGTGGTGAGTTTGTCAGACGTTCCGATAACGCTTCAGAGTAAGCACGAGTCGGGAATACCGTGCTCTAGTTACGTAAACGCGACACGGTTGTTGCCGGTGTCTTAGTGAAGTCCTGTGAAAGTTTAACTGTATTTACTGTACAGTGAATGGAAAATGTGAAGGTTTGTGTTGGTTATAAAAACGAAATATTGTTATATATTAAAATTAAATTTGTAAGTTTTTAATTTTTGTATTTTTATAAGATGCTACATGGTTATAAATGTTATTTTTAGGTTGGTCTAAAGTTTAAACTGAAATGTGACGTCGTATGTTAAAAAGCTTTCATATCGAAATTATGCTATTCAATCTTGGTCGTTTTGCATTGCTAAGTACTTTTATTGATATGCAAACCAAATTCGAATGGTAATGAATTGGTTTTGCATGTTAGTGGAATGCTAAGGTAATTGAAATCCAATTCGAACTTAATTTAGTTATAAGATTTCTGTGTGTAGTGAAAAACTTTAAGGCTTAAGCTACATTACTTTTCGCACCGTAAATCTTGTTTTATTACTGTTGATATAAACAAGCACAAGAAACGTAGATATTTAATTCATTTTATACCTAATTATAAATAAATCAAAAATTTGTAGTTTTATGATACCGCGTCAAAAGTTAATAATTATACTTTTTCCAAACCCCATATACCTACTATGAAACTACAGAAATTATAAAATACATATTTATAAAATGGAAAAAAAAACTATAATCCATAACTCTGAAGAAATAAAAAACAAATAATGTCTGACTGACAAAACTAGAACCCAAACTCAAACGTCACTTAATTATTCATATACTCAAATGTAACGTTTGTGAAAGATTTGAGTTTAAGGGCTGCTCAAGCAATTAAACAGCTCCTAAATATTTGGGTGATGTTTCAGTAATCGGTCGTTAATGACATTGATTAAGTTCCGTTTAGATATCAGAGAATTGTTTGAATTCCTAATTAATCCCCCCCACACACACACACACACACACACATATATATTATATGTAGGTAGAGTGTATGCCCCTGCGTGGATATAGTCAGAGGTGACAACACAATTAAAGACAACAAAACCTTACGTGCCAGCCGCTATCGCTTTTCGAATTAATCTCGTCAAAAAATAATTTGAATAGTCGAATACAGAATAAGACACTGTTTTTTTTAATAAGTTAGGATAATTCTCACAACGCCACCCATGTCTCAAACTAAGCAGAGCTTGTGATACTAGATAAAGTACTAGATAGTGATATCAATACTTATATACCTACATTTTTTTGTAAATACATACACATTATACATAGGAAACGTATCTGTCTTTACACAAAGTTTGTTGTTGCCCGTTTCGGGAATCGAACCCGAGACTCCTGCGTCGAAACCGGGTGCACCACCGACCATGCCACCTAAACACTCTCAGCGGGACATTTTAAGAAGTTGACATTGATCATCTCCATCAATCGAAATTACTAGAACTAAGTACTTATATAATAAAAATAGCGTGTGCTTTATGAAAGAGTAAATAAAGAGCTTGTCACGTAGTGCGACTTTTAGTTAAATGACTTTAAAGATAAGATTGTGGGGACCTGCCTTTGATAGAAACGCGATCGGATTGATAGTATGAGAATTGTTCACCAACACGAATGGTAGATACCTAACGTCTTTCGACCGTTTTGAACATTTTATGTTCTTACGTAGTATCGTAAGGTCAGGATGTGTTGGAGAGATATACTGATATCTTCATTATTGAACAGGCATTTGATTGGTTCAGTTGATTGACTGATGGCGCGAACAGTTACGTTTACGCAGATGTTTTCGGAGATCGTAACATTGTTTGATTTTCGTTTTATTTTGAGATTGAATGTTTTCGTTCAATAATCTGTTAATTGTGGGTTCTGACGTACCTACCTACTCTTCAGTTAAATGCCAACTACGATTAGCATTTTGTGAAAACACCCTAACACACAATATTATATAGGTAACAAACAAATAAAATAATGAAAAATTGGGACTACAGACTCTTATTGAGTCACCTTTAGATAGTTAAAATAGAATAATAATGTTTAGTTTATTTTATTTATCTACTATGGAAGCATTTCTCGATACATTGTAATTAAACATCGTTGGCATCGGTTTTAGTTTTCGTTGCATGAGCTCTTTTTCACCAACCATTAATCAAATTTTGCGTCCTAAACTGCAAGTAATAGTTTTCCATTTTCACACTGCAACAAAATTTCAGTGTTGATACATTTAAATTTGTAGTGAGCAATTTGTTTTGCAGCAATTTCATTTTCTTATTTATTTCAGTTCACAGTTTTCGACTACTTAATAGGTCTTTGTTGACAAATATTTAAGCAACAGAATCATTTATATTAAAGCTCTTTCACAAGGCAAAATATCTCGGTATAATGTTACATAATATTATATCGCTTGGTGAACAACGCGTATGTATTTTCTTCCTTCTGTTGTACCGAGTTGAGTTAAACGAGGCGTGAAAGGTACTTCTTGGCACTGACGAGCTGAAAATATTGGCTGCTCAGAATTGTAATAAGAAAATAGGTTTAAAACTATTTCAACGCTTGACATTGTCGCGTTTTGGTTGATTATCTAGCTAACAGGCAGGCTATAGGGATTACAGTCTTAAAATATCAAAAACATAAGAAAAAAATGGTGAATTAGTGTTAAAAGTTAGACCATACTAGTGGTCTCACCCTATGGTCAAATATGGACCCCCCCCCCCCCCCCCCCCCCAGCCCCCCAATAAAAATACTCACGCTAAAAATATTGTTTCTAGTAAAGAAATCCCAAGTGCCAAGTTTCGCCGTCCGCCCTGGACCCCAACTTGACCACGGTAACGCAGTGGCAAGTTGGGTGACCGAACGTCCTAGTCCGAACTTGGTGCCAATAAAATTGTGATCATAGAGATGAATATGAGTGAACCCGACGATACCCCCGGTCCCGATACTGCCCTTTCCCGGGCAATATCAACCGACGACTTCCATCACGGACTCCGATGCCATTTGATTTGGGGGCTCGCGCCGCGCCACCTAATTGCAGCGCGATGTCGACGCCCCAAGGAATTTATGCTGCTGGGACTGACGATGGGTCAGCTCCCAGTAGTGTGAAGAAGAAGGGCCGCTCTTCTGCGACGAAGAAGAGGACCCTCGAGGAGAAGGGGGGGCCGCCGCACGACCGTAGCACCAGCTGCTCCGGGTGGGGGTCCCTCCTCTCCAGCGATTCGGAGGAGGAGGTGCCGGTCAAGACGGTGCGTACGCGTCTCGACGCGTACAGAAGGCGGCCGCCAACTCCTCCTCCGTCCTCGGTCCAACTGTCCCAGCGAAGTCGCCGGGAAATCGGTGGGCCGCCCGTGCGGGAGCTTATGAGCGTTTTTGCCCGCATGAACGCGGCCATGCCGGGCAACAGGAACGTGGCGGGGAGGAAGAAGATTGTGGCTTCACTGATGGATGAAGCCCAATCTTCCCTCAACAAGCTCCTCGCGCGGAGCGTCACCAAGGAGGAGGCGAGGCTCCGGAAGCAGGTGACGAGCCTGGAGGCGGAGCTCGCTGCTTCCAGGAAGCAGATGGATGACCTGTGGCGGGAGGTCGCTGACTTGACCAAGGTGGTCAAGGCGCCTTCCGGTCCTATGCTGCCGCCTCCTCCTCCGACGGCTGGACCCGCGCCGAAGATGGCGCCACCGACGGCGCCACCGACGGCGCCCACCACGGCGCTCACCAAGGCGCCCAACACGGCGCCAACCACGGCGTCCACCAAGACGCCCACCACGGTGCTTACCATGGTGCCCACCACGACGCCCGGATCGCCGCCACAGCCTGTGCCGACTATGGTACAGGTCCTGACGGCGATCGAGAGGCGCCACGCGGTCCTGGAGGACCGGGCGTACCGCCCTTCGCTAGCACGTCCCGCGTTCTCATACGCGGCGGCTGTTGGCGGTTCTCTCCCGCTCCAGGACCAAGCGGCACACCCGCTGTCCGCCGCCCCGCTCCGCCCCAGTCCGCTCCCGACCGAGACCGCGGCCCAGGCGCGGAAGGCGAAGGGGCGCGGCAAGAAGAGCGGCACCCCTGCCGCCTCCTCTTCCTCTAACGCTCCCGCTGCTTCTTTACATCCCTCCGGACGGGAGTGATGGGAGGTAGTGGGGGCCAAGAAGAGGAAGACGAAGGCCGCCAAGAAAGCGGCCAAGAAAGTGGCCAAAGCCGCCGCGGCGAAGGCGCCGAAGAGGCCCCGCGCTCCTCGCTCCACAGCCGTCGTCCTTACGGTGACGACGGAGGGTGTGGAGAGGGGTGTGGGGTACGCTGATGTCCTGAGGACCGTGAAGTCCTCAGTCAACCTCTCAGCCCTCAATATCCAAGGGGGTCTCCAGTGCAAGACGACACGCACTGGGGCTCGCCTCCTCGAGGTCGCCGGCGCCTCCAGCGGCCCTAAAGCTGACGCCCTAGCAGCGCAGCTTAGGGACGCGCTGGACGCAGAAGCCGTCCGCGTCAACAGACCCACCAAATGCGCTGCATTGCGCATCACGGGTCTGGATGACGCGGCCACGACGGAGGAAGTAATCTCCGCCGTCGTGGAGGCGGGCGGCTGCCCCCGTGACCAGGTGAAGGCTGGAGACATCTCCTTCGGCTCCACTGGTCATGGGATGACAGTCGTCCAGTGCCCCGTCGCGGCGGCACTGAAAGTGACGGACGGACGAAGCCTCCTCGTAGGGGGCTTCCTAAAGGCGCACCTCCTTCGTGCCCGGGAAACCAGACGTTTCCGGTGCATGGTGGTGGGGCACGTCGGAGTGCAGTGCACACCGGAAGTCACCGTGGGCGATCGGTGCTTCCGCTGCAGCCGGCCCGGTCACAAGGCAAGTGCCTGTAATGCCCCGCCTCGCTGCTTTAGATGCGAGGCGGAGGGCAAAACTGCGGACCACCGGGTCGGCAGCACAACCTGCGCCGCCTCGAGGCCAAAGCCTCGTCCGTCCGCTGAGAGCGGTGGGGGTGCCGCTACTGCACGGCCAGATGTTTCTCGACGGGATGCTGATATGGACGTCCATTAATGTCTGACGCCCATATCCGTATCCTGTAAGTGAATTTGAACCGCTGCCGCGCTGCTCAGGATCTTCTGTACCAGAGCATCCGGCAGTGGTCCATAAACTTGGCCGTGGTCGCCGAGCCGTACTACGTCCACCCGGGAAGCCCGGTGGACGAGGACGGCTCGGCCTGTTTTATCTTCGGGGAGTCCGCCGCAGACAACTCGCACCTTGCTATCATTGCAAGGGGCCGCGGGTGTGTTGCGGCGGAATATGATGGGTTGGCAGTCGTGGCCACCTACATCTCGCCGACACTGGACGAGACTCAGTTTGAGATATGGCTCACTGAGCTCGACGTCGTCTTCGCTGCGTGCCGTCCTCGCCCTGTCCTGCTCCTGGGAGACTTCAACGCCTGGAGTGAGGCGTGGGGCTCCCGGGAAACCAGGGACAAGGGGAGGCTTCTTGAGGACTGGACCAGAACACGTGGTCTGGAGGTCCTCAACCGGGGGAAGTTTCCCAAGGTGTGGAGGACGAGGAAACTGGTCCTGATTCGTAAGGTGGGGCGGTCGGTGGACTCACCGTCCGGATACCGGCCGATCGTGTTGCTCGACGAGGTGTGTAAGCTCTTTGAGCGAATTATCGCGGAACGCCTCGTCGAGCATCTCTCGACGGTGGGGCCAGACCTGGCGGACAACCAGTACGGTTTCCGTCGGGGACGCTCCACCGTGAGCGCGATCATGCGCGTCAAGAGCCTGACGGAGGAAGCAGTCTCGCAGGGCAAGGTGGTGGTGGTGGTGTCTCTTGACATCGCCAACGCGTTCAACACCTTGCCATGGAGCTGCGTTAGGGAGGCGCTCGTGTATCACGTAACGCCTCTCTACCTCCGTCGTATTGTCGGGGCCTATCTCTCGGAGAGGGCCATAGCTTTCCCCAGCTGGCTCGGGCCAGCTCGGCGAGATGTGTCGTGCGGTGTTCCGCAGGGGTCGGTCCTGGGGCCGCTTCTGTGGAACATCGGCTACGACTGGGTGCTGCGGAGTACGTTGCCTGAGGGCGTCGGCGTAACGTGCTACGCCGACGATACCCTCGTCACGGCGCGGGGTGCAACGTACCAGGAGGCAGCACTCAAGGTCACGACGGGCGTTGCTCAAGTCGTGGGTCGGATACGGCGGCTGGGACTGGAGGTGGCCTTGCACAAGTCCGAGGTTCTGTGTTTTCACAGACCTCGGAACGGTCCACCTAAAGGTTCCAGCATAAATGTGGGAGGCGTTAGCATCGGCATCAAGCCCTCGATGAAGTATCTAGGGATCGTACTTGATAGCCGATGGAACTTCGGACCACATTTCCGAAGTTTGGTCCCCAAGGTGACACAGGCATCGGTCGCGCTTTCGCGACTGATACCCAACGCTTCCTGCAGGAGACTGTACCTGGGGATCGTGCGGAGTATGGCCCTATACGGGGCTCCCGTATGGGCAGCGCGGTTGACGGCCAACAACTCAACGCTCCTTAACAGACCGTTGAGGACCTTGGCCGTCAAAACAATAAGGGGCTACCGCACGATCTCCGGAGAGGCTGCATGTCTCCTAGCCGGGACCCCTCCATGGGATCTTGAAGCGAGAGCCCTTGCGTCATTGTTCCAATGGCGCAAGGAGGCGCTGGAGCGGGACCACAGGCCTGCGTCTCGAGAAATCGATGACCGGCGGTCCCAACTCAGGATCTCATGGAGTCATGGAGGGTGCGACTTGAGCAACCCAAGTGGGGTGCCACCATCATCGCGGCGGTGAGACCGACCATGGACGATTGGCTGCAGAGGCAGCATGGTGACCTCACGTATCGTGCGACGCAGATCGTACCGGGCATGGATGCTTCGGTAGCTCTCTGTTTCGCATCCGTCGTGAGGTCACACCCCGGTGTCAACACTGCGAGGTTTCCGACGACGACACCGCACTCCACACGTTGGTGGAGTGCTCAGCGTGGGCGAATCAGCGCCGGGACCTCGTAGTGAGTCTGGGCGTGGATACCCTCTCGCTGGAGACCATGCTTCAAGCCATGGTCTCCAGCGGGAGTAGGTGGAACGCGGCCGTGTCCTTCTGCGAGCAAGTCATGCTCGCGAAGGAGGCGGCCGAGTTCCGTAGTCAGCGGCGAGGGCGCGGCAGACTCATCTACGCCCAAGACCATCGACCTCCATGATCGGGGCCTGAGGACGGCGGGATCGCCACCCGTCGTCCTTACAGAAGCAGGCTAGAAGGGTTGCGTGCTGCGGGGCCTTTGCCCCATAGCACGCAACCAGATTCACTCACTGACGCGGGATAAAACCCGACCCCAACGACGCGGGATTCTCATCCCGACCCAACCCCCGCAGAGACCACAGGGGTGTTCAAAGTCCGCCGGCCGCCACTGGAAATACGTTCTGCTTGTAACCAGAGACGCCCGGCAACGGACGTTAGAGCGGCCGCGGAACACTAAAAAAAAAAAAAATTGCCAAGTTTCGTAGTTTAGTGGAGATTGGATAATAAATGGGCCCGCTAGCCCGAAAAAACATTAAAACATTATTCGAGCTTATTTACCCCATTTTCCTCATTCAAAAAGGTCACATTTTTTTCTAAATCGAAAAATTGTTTTTTAAATCAAGGAACACTTGTGCCAAGTTTCGTAAAGATCGGATAAAAACGGTGGCTGCTAGCCCGCTACCCACATACAGACAGACAGACGGACGAAAGCAAAATTGTCCAATCCCGAAATGTAGACTCTTCGCTCGCTCAGTCCAAAACAGTTCAGAAAACTTAATAAAACATATAAATAAATGTGTTATAGGTACATAATTACATTTACATTAACTTAAACTCAGCAGATTTTTGAACTATTCAACGTTGATGCCACGTAATAGCACATATTATATAGTAGAGTAGGAGAGTCTATTGCTGCTAACTGGTAATTTTTATTGCTGCCAGTTTTGAGTGTAGCAGGAAATAATATAGACCAATGGTGGTAGGCAATTTTTGCAATATTCACAAAAACACGTTATAGTTATAGTTAAAGAGAGGTTTCACTCTTGCAATACATCGATCACAAGTAACTGACAGTGTCTGATAGATTGATCAGTTCCGTTTCATTTCGTTTTTGTGTTCATAAATTGGTTTTTGTCTCTCATTTAACATTTTCATCATGCAAATCATTCTCGGAGATTTTATTCTCTTTAGTAAAAGCATTTCAATACATTTAACAGTTTAAAGAATTCGCATGTAATTGTCTGGTGAAATGAATTTTTTAGTAAAAAAATTCCGAGTATTACATTTACGAGTAAAATACACAAATATAGACATGTTTCTATCTCCAAAGGGTTTAGACAGAGGCTAGAGAGGTTGATGAAAATATGCATCGTAAAAAACTGATCAGGATGTGTGGTGTGGTTTACACAAAAAGAAAGAGAAAAATAATAAAAAAGCACTGTAGTTGACTGGTTGAAGACTGACATGAATTTGCACATGACAACGAAAGTATTTTTGTAAATTCTAACCCTAATTGTGTACAAGGGCAAAAAAACTGTTGTTATGCAAATGGAGCCTACGAGCAACGTTTGAACATAAACTTTTATGTAGGTAGCTAAGCTAAGAAAGGATTTTCTGATGGGTAACACCGCAACGTGCGCAAAAACGTCGGTATCTTCAAGTGAATTCTAAGACTCAAGGAACTCAAGTGGCTCCCAATCCGTCTTCGGAGAGACACTCGGATATTATGTCTCCTTTATAATATCCTACATCATCCGGCTTATCCTTCCTACCTGCGGGAGCGGTTCACCTACATGAACACTCCCGGTACTCCTTGTGGTTCTCACCTCATGTACCGCCTAAACTTTCCCTCCCACAAAACCGATTTCTACTCCTATTCCTTTACCGTTCATGCGGTCAGGCGGTGGAACTCACTACCCCCTGATATACAAAGCTGTAAAACTCTTCCTCTCTTTAAAAGTAAAGTCAAAACACATTATCGGTCCTCTTTGCCCTAGCTATATATGGTAGTATATGTAAGTATTGTATATATAGCTCAGTATATATTTATCTATGTATATATTATAGCACCCATAGTTTATGTAGGTTTGTTTATTTACTTGCACTGCACACACTTAGCCTTTTCACTCTTACTTCTCCTTTCAGGCCTGCTGGAAGAGATTCCTTTAGGAATAAGTAGTGCCCTTGTACTATGCCCACTTTATTCTTTTGTACTATTTTATTATTATATTTCGTTTATTCAATAACATTCTTATTTTATACATTTTTAAATAGATTTATAAAAAACACAAATACATTTAAAAATATAAAAAATAGTGTCCCACCAGTAGCGGAGTAGGACCCAAACTACCGGCGGTGGAGGCTACAGACTGAGAAAGCTCCTAACAATACGGCACGTGTCGAGGATAACAGCCTTCTGAATCTGACTCTTGATCCAACAATCTAACGAGAGTCTCTTGAGGTGTTGATCGAAACTCTTAGCTATTAGTCCGTTTGCCGAAACGACCATCGGGACAATGATCGTCGAGTCTACGTTCCACATGGCAGTTATCTCGAAGGACAGATCAAGGTACTTACTAAGTTTGTCCTTCTCTGCCTTAACAAGATTCTCGTCATGCGGGACGGCGACATCGACGAGCACTGCCCGACGCTGGGTCCGATCAACCAACACGATATCGGGCCTATTGGCAACAATAGTCCTGTCCGTGATGATTGATCGGTCCCAGTAGAGCAATGCACGACCATTCTCAAGAACTGGCACTGGTGTGTACTTATAGTACGGTACTTCAGACTCAATAAGGTCATATTGAAGAGCAAGTTGCTGGTGGATGATCCTGGCTACTTGATTGTGCCTATGCAAGTACTCGGTGTTAGCAAGATACGAACAACCGGAAATAATATGGCGAAGTGATTCACCAGGACGGTGGCATGCTCGACAAATGTCGACCGTACCGTCCTTCATGATGTATTTCCGATAGTTGTTCGTCTTGATAACCTCATCTGCAATTGCACAGGCAAAACCTTCAGTTTCCCCAAAGAGGTCCCCAAAACGCAGCCAGTTCACCGATGCGAGCAGGTCTACATCGAGTCCTGTTAAGACTCGGTAGAACCGCCCGTGTAGCTCCTTGCTCTTCCATACGTCCTTACGGTCTTCAGTACTTAATACCTTTGGTTTACGCCAGTTCTCGTTAGCCAAGGAAAGAGGGGTAAGGCCCTTGTCAACTTTCACAACATCGCAATGAATGTCACATCCATTCTGTAGGAAGTAATCCCTGAGACTGCACACTTCACGGTTGTGGAGGTTCTTGGCATTCAAAAAGCCTCGACCCCCCCACTTCCGTGGAATGTACAGTCTCATGACAGACGATCGTGGGTGTAACATTCGATGCAATGTCAGTTGTTGACGGACTCGCCTATCCAGGGCGTCTAGTTCCGTTTGAGTCCACCTAAGTATGCCAAAGGAGTACAACAATAAAGGTATCACCCAACCGTTGAAAGCCCGCATTTTGTTACCACCGGACAAAGAACTGTTAAGAACTTTTGTCAGGCGGCCAAAAAAACGTTCTTTCACCGATTTCTTAATATCCTCTACCGCTATACCCAATGACTCTGACATACCTAGGTATTTGTATGTTTCGGTCTCGGTGAGAGATCTGAGAGTTATTATCTCAGAAAGTTGTAGATTCGGTGAATTTACAACCTTCCCCCGCTGTACATGCATAACCGCACACTTATCAACACCGAACTCCATCTTAATGGCATTACTAAAAACTTCCGTAGTTTTTAATAATGTCACTAAATCTTGGTGCTTCGGTGTGAATAGTTTGAGGTCATCCATATACATCAGGTGAGAAATAACCTCACCCCCTCTACGAAACCGATAGCCTAGCCCTGAATCCTTCAGCAATGTGCTAAGTGGATTCAGTGCTAAACAAAACCACAATGGACTCAAACTGTCGCCCTGGAATATACCACGCTCAATCCTTATCAAGTCATGCGAATCAGAGGCGTACCCACCACTACCTGGTTTACGAAGGACTGTGGTCCACTGCCCCATACACGAGACTAAGAAGGATTTAAGAGTCGGATTAATTTTATACAACTCTAAAATCCTCCTCAGCCATGAATGAGGCACCGAATCATAGGCCTTCTTGTAGTCAATCCAGGCAGTAGAGAGGGCGCCCCTACTCCGCTTGACCTGTTGGCTAATGGCCATGTCAATAAGGAGTAGCTCCTTAGTACCACGTGACCCAGCCCTACATCCATTCTGAGCGTTATCTAAAATATTGTTAGACATTATGTGTGAATTTAATTTACTTCTCAGAATGGATGTAAGGAGCTTGTAGATGGTAGGTAAGCAAGTGATAGGTCTATAGTTTTTTAGGTTCCGTGGTACTACCTGATTTATGGAGCAGGAAGGTGATGCCAGTGGACATAAAAGCGGGTAAGGAACCAGACTCGAGGGCTTCTTGATACTGTGTTGCCAAGCGTTCATGCGAGCTCTGAACCCACTTTATCCAAAAGTTGTGCAATCCATCCGGCCCAGGACTTTTCCAGTTCGGGGCCTTACGAATTGCACAACTAACATCTTCGGAGTCTATGGTAATAGACTCCATGGGTTCGATGATACTGCATTCACGCTCGACGACACGGATCCAGTCGCCCTCCGAATGTTCGACGGGCACCGACCATATGTCACGCCAAAATTGATTCATGGTGTGAGCATCTGGCAGTTGTCCGTCGCTCAAACGTTGTCCAGTTCCCTCCCACTCTCGGTACACCTTCCTTTGGTCACTTTGGAAGATGCGATTCTGCCAGTATCTATTTACACGCTCTCTATAACGACGGATACGGCTTGCCCATGCATACACTTTCTGTTTCAGAAAGTCAATACGTTCCGTGACATTGGTTAAGTATTGCTGGGGACGAATACCGGTCCCAGCGAATGCCTGACTCACGAAACGCATGACCCGGGGACGACTATTTCCCCGGCTAAAACAGATAAGCTTCGCAATGAGAGTCCTAAATGTGCCGATACGTCGCTCGATTCTTGCCTGCCATACGGGCACACCACCCGATCGTGGTGCACTGTTAAATTCAGGGAATTTAACGCGTGCAACACGACAAGCGGTAATAGCTCCACAGTAAAGAATCGAGTGGGTATCGAGCAAATCATTGCTAGTCCGTAAGTACGGAGCTAGCAACGCATTCAGGGCTCCCATCAACGCCAGATTTCGTCTATGCATGGGTAAGCGTGGTAGCCGTGGTCTAGAATTAGGTGCAAACCTATATTGAGAGATCACATCTTCTAAAGTACTCCTTAATTGCTCGCTTACCTGGACAGATATATCACTCGTATCATCTCCCACGTCGAGCACGGTATCAACTAAAGTGGCACTAGTTGCAACCGTGTGTGTAGCAGGTGACGGTGCTCTCGTTGACGCTGGAGCTGGTCGAGTAGATAACACTTCCAGGCGTAGTCGATCAAGCACAGGTTGATCCAACAACTTGCATCGTTGGATAGCCCGCACTTGATCCGATAGTCGCTGGACGGCAACGGTCATTGTTGGTTCAAGAGCCTGAAACAAAGGAAGCATCCTTGAACGGTACGCAGTCAGGTTGGTTTCCCCTTCTGTAGCCTCATAATATGCCCGCATGACGTTTTCATTGATGGATGAAGTCCATCGCATGCGGTGCACAATACCACCGGTAGTGGGGACCCTACTCGAAGCTGGTAGGCTTCGGGGCCCCAAACTGCTCGGTGGCCGGCCTCTCCCTCGCCGGCGTACAGGTGTTGGCGACGTCGGCGGAGAGAAATACTCGTCACTTGAAGAGCTCGACGCCTCAGCGAGCACCTGTGTCAGCGATGTGCGGTCCGGTGCCTGCGAGGCGGAGTTTAGTGACGAGTCCGGGGGTGTTATTTGCGCATTTCTGCTTCTGGCTCTTGTTTGCATCTCACAATCACTTCAAATTGTTTGGCCATAATATTGAATGTGATGTTGATATTTTTGAATTCATTGAATGACATGTGTCAAATCTTCGTTGCATATTTTGTAGACTATGTTTATTGTTCTAAAGTTCTAAAATATTATAAAATCCTTTATGTATTGACTTTTTGCTGATATTATTATGAAATCTGAAGTAATTGTATAAATTTAGGTAATAATATATAAATAAAAATATTAAAATATTTTAAGAATGAAAATGATGTATGAGACGTTCAGAGTTGCCAGTTATTATTATTTATTATTATTATTATTGTATTATTTTATTCTATTTCTTGTTTATTTTTTTTTGTGTGTATGTACAAAAATTATAAATAAATAAATAAATAAGACTAGAAGTAAAAACCGGCTGAGTGCGTAACGGGCCACGCACAAGATAAAGTTCCGTAGCTACCCATAAAAGCTTATATAACTCCTGAACTAATGGAGTCACACCATCGTTATAGTTTTCCTTTAAAGTTCATTACATGGTCTACCATCATGAATTATTTCAGGTTCTTCACGCGAGCCGTTTAGATTTTAGATTTTGGAGGAGATATTTTTGCGAAAACAGGAAGTCCCCTGTTTTCGCAAAAATATGCTCATTAAAGCTAAATATGTCGCAAACGGATACTTAAATCAAAAATCATATTATAGATCTCTCAATGTCTTTAAAATACCTATCTAATGATACCCCACATGATGTAGTAGACGGACGGACATGACGAAACTATAAGGGTTCCGAGACTTTTACTACGCAACCCTAAAAACGGCAGTTTCGCTACTTCTGTTATGATGAAATATCCTATAAAATGGTAAAATTTTCCATAACCTGAATTCCAACAGCCAGAATCGATGTTACATAGGTATGTAGAAAGTTTGAAACTTCATAAGATTTAAAAAAAAAAAAATATATGTATATACTTTAAACTTAAAACCCATTCATTATTTAATATATTTACATCGGCTTTATTCAGATATATAAATTACTTGAATCTCCGGCAATGGTGATAGAACACTCATTTAGTACTTTTTTTCCGATCTACCTGCCCCTCGAGTGGAGTCTATATTAAACTAATTCTCTTTATCATGCCAGTTCTTCTCTCACGCCTCTCGCACTTTTATTCCGCATACTATTTCTTTCTTTCATTCTTTTTATGGATGGAACTCCCATTTTCGATCCCTATTCTCACTAACTAATCTTAAGTCTTTTAATATATTTGGTGGGTATTTAGTACTTTCAGATCCCCTTCGCTTCACCTATCTATTTTGTAATTAGGCTAATTAGTGGAATTTCCGCAAATAGATTTCGACAAAGCGTTGGAGTATAATATTGTTAAGTACCTACTGCTCTGTAACTGCGTTTACCTACTTAAGTACGTACTTAAGTACACAATGTTACTATGAAATAAAATGTAATCAGACACTGAAATGTAATTATATATGGTATTCATGGAGTATAAGTAATTATACATTATGAAAGGACTTGCTTGTACAGATATTCCACAATTTTTATAGGTAATAGGACCTGCCCGGTTTTGCTCTATGGTATCTTCAAAGATGTTTTACACTATTATACTCGTAGAATAGTGAGAATATCCGTAGAAGTCAGGCATTTCATAATGCATTACTTTATTATTATGTTCAACAAAGTGCCGATAATCGTCACCGAATGGGGTAAAACCCCGGGATTTTGCGGGATTTTCATTCCGACCAAACTCGAAGAGGCCCTAAAGAAGGCCAAGGTCCGCCGGGCGCCACTGGAAATATCTTGTGGCGTGTACCAGAGACGCCCGTAGCAATAGACATAGAAGAGGCCAAGGTCACGCGGACTTTAAAAACAAAAAAGAAGTGCCGACAATCGAAAGTATTAATTTTATATGTGGTTTGCATTATTATCTCGGAAGTGGAGACTATCATTTCTTGCTTTCTGACTCTGACCGTCCTCTCACCAGGCATATGCGATTTAGATAATTAATTTTGCATTAATGTCCTGCTTGTTTAGAATAGATGCAAGATTATTTATTTTAAATAGCGTCTTATTGTCTTATTGAGGCAAAGAGTTATACGGTATCAATGTTGATCGGTCTTGCGTCACTTCAAGCCAGCCTTTATAGTCAGGATGATTCTGTTCCTAATGTCTGTGCGTCATATTGCACTGAAGAACTGGGATAATTCTGACTACAAAATATAATATCATACATACATACATATGGTCACGCCTCTTTCCCATAGAGGTAGTCAGAGACTATGGAATTCCACTTGCTACGGTCCTGGCATACTTCTTTCGCTTCTTCCACTTTCATAACTATCTTCATGCACGCTCTCCGGTTCTGGGTGCTCTTGACCTGGCCTTTGGTCAAAACATCTCCGATTTGGTAGAAGTACGTTCGCCTAGGTCGACCCTTACCTGCCTGTCCATTCACGCCCGCCTTATGTATCTGTTTCGTCAATCTTCTTTCATCCATCCCTTCTACGTGCCCGAACCATCTAAGCATCCCTTTTTCTATCTTACTCACTACATCTTCTGATACACCGCAAAGTTCTCGTATCTCGCTGTTCCTCACTTTCTCAACCAATGTCACCCCAGTCATACTTCTCAAACTTCTCATTTCCACTGCATTTATTTTACTTTCATGCTTCTTCCGCCAAACCCAACATTCACTTCCATACATAAGTGTAGGGACCAGCACTCGTCTAGGAACAGCCAGCCTAGCCCTCCGAGAAATCTTCCGACTGTTCATAAAGTTATATAATATCATCAATTCTGCCAGCATTTCTGTCGTCGGTCCATAGCACCGAAGAATTAGTCAGGAAAATTTTGTCAAATACACTGATTGATTCCGAGGTGCGATGCAAGACCGATGCCATAAATGCTTGGAGGATGTCTTGCCCCGACACTGACCTGCCCTCACGCCTAGGCTCACAGCGACTGTGCGATTCACCGCTCTGTAAATTGAGAATTAATATACAACAGCGGTCGCTGTTCTCTCTGAGACAGTCTTGATAATGCTTCGTTTAGAGGCGAAACAATTGTCGACGTTTTGTTGTCTTCTTAATCCTGCGAAAAATAGTGCTATTAAGAAATTTAAAATAAGTTTAAAGTGTTTTTTTTTAAATATTTTACTTACCATTGCTTTGTCATGGATTTTCGCCGAGTAACGCCTGGTTCCATCCTATTGGATTGACAGAAGTATTCTTCTGTCAATATTTCAGAGCGTGCACGCCTACTAGCTGTTGGAGAATGGGAGTCAGGGTTATGGATCCAGGCGCTCCCATCGCCCAACATCGGTACAATGTTGGACGACACTACCTTCCGCATTGCCACTTGCCTTCGGCTGGGTACACCTTGTATATCCCCGCATCATTGCACCTGTGGAGTAGCCGTCGATAATCTGGGACACCATGGCCTTTCTTGTAGCAGAAGCGCAGGTCGTATACCTCGGCACGCTATTCTAAACGACATAATTCGTAAGGCTCTTTCCACCGCAGGTCTTCCGGCCGTACGTGAACCAAATGGTTTAGCACGAAGCGATGGAAAGAGACCGAACGGTATGTCGTTGCTACCGTGGAAGATGGGAAGGCATTTGGTGTGGGACGCTTCATGCGTTGACACCTTAGCACCTTCACACCTTCCAAGCACATCCGGATGTGCCGGCGCTGCTGCTGCATCGGCTGAAGGCTTTAAACGGCGTAAATATGCTAACCTAGCAGGTGATTACATATTTGAGCCGTTTGGGGTTGAGACACTGGGGTCATGGGGTCCGAGTGCTCGCCGCCTTTATAGAGACATTGCTAAACGCCTAATCGATGCTTCTCAGGACCAGAAGGCTGGCTATTTTCTGGCCCAAAGATCTATCTCCATCCAACGTGGCAACACAGCCAGCATTCTGGGAACCTTCCCAGTCGGCAATGACGCGGAGGATTTTTTAAACGATATTTTGTAATGTAAATATTTTTAGTCTATAATTATGTTTATTTTGTATACTGTAATTCTTATTGTAAATAAATGTTAGTATATAATTATAATATCATCAAAATATAATATCATTTAAATATATTTTAATTAAATATTACAATGTAAATTCTGCCTCTTATGGTACAGGGATTACCTAGTTTAAGAGGCAGGGTTAATATATACTCACTCTGTTTACTTTGGTTAGCTGTGCCGATTTTCTAGCTGTAAAATAAATACATTATAATTAAATTATATTCTCACGCTCCCAATTCCCACAAACATTCCAGGGATAAAACATAACCTTAATTAATTGGTGAAAGAGTTTACAAAATCGGTTCAGTAGTTACGGACCCTGTTCAATTCGAAAATCAAATATTAGTGTAGTATCAGAAGAATTAAATCCAATAAATGGGGTGGATATATACCAGCATCAGTATCCGTCCAGGACAAATGCTTTTACGACCTGAGCTGCTAAGACCACAGTCGAAGACCTTGATATTGCGATTCCAATTTAGCCAGTAGGATAAGTATTATTAGTATGTCGGCTATCCAGATCTGTTCGTCGAGTTTCAGCCAGGAAGAGATAGCTGCCTCTAAGCGGCTACTGTACAGCGTGCTCAATAAGAGCGACCAGATGGTGTCCCGCAGGCGTGACGGGACAACGAAAAGCATACAAGACATCATCACGCTGCTTAAGGCAACTGATCCCGACAACGTGCCTACGTTTGTGGCCCAGGACTTATCGAAGCTTCCTCCGGTCACATTCAACCACGTCGACGTTACCTGCCTTTTAAAGGACATAGTGTCCTTAAAGGCGAGCTTGGCGGACGTCCAGACGAGGTTGGCAACGACCGAGAATATCGTTGTGAGTTTGCGTAAAGAACTTATTACTTTGCGCGAATCTACAGCGGTATCTAGGTCGTCACCTAACGCCAACATAAACATGCGTCGTGAAGCTGACCTCAATGCGAGTTACGCGTCAGCAGTTTTGTCGCCGTCATCGAGTGTTGAGCGCACAATGCCCCGCACTGCACCCGCCCCCGGCCCCTACCTGTAAGGCCGCGCGAACCCCGCGCCCCGCTCCGCTGCCCGTACCTACAGCCCCCATGAAACGACAAAGTTTCGTCACCATCAGCGCAACGACCGCTCCACCGAAGCCATTACCACAGAAGGTACCGGATGTGGCTACTGATGGTTTCGTGACAGTGCAAAGGAAGCGCCGATCACGAACCAAAGTGAACCGTTGCGGCACCGATGCAGCGCAGTCCAGCCCAGCGCTGCTCGTGAAGGAGGCGGCCGGTAGGGTGAGGGAGCGTACCCTCCCCGCTGAGTTCCGAAGTGTGCGGCGAGGTCGCCGCAGACGTGACTACGCCCAGGACCATCGACCTCCATGATCGGGGCCTGAGGACGATGGATTAGCAACCCACCGTCCTTACAGAAGCAGGCTAGAAGGGCTGCGTGATGTGGGGCTGCACCCCACGCACGCCTTCACTCACCGACGCGGGATAAAACCCGACCCCAGAGATGCGGGGTAACACCCGACCACCACGCAGTGGCCACGCGGATGGCCAAGGTCCGCCGGGCGCCACCGGGAATTCTCTTAGTCTCTACCGGAGGCGCTCGGCAATGGACGTAGGTGCGGCCGCGCCCAAGGTCGCGGATTAAAAAAAAAAGCCCAGCGCTGCAGGCCGCAATACCGAGTACACCCGTGTATGTCTCCCGCCTACACTACACCACTAAGGCGGATGACATCGGACAGTACGTGCGCAAGAAGGCCAACTTCACGCCGAGAGTGCAGCTGTTGGAGGCGAGCCGTAACGTCAGTTTCCTGTCGTTCGTGGTGCGAGTGCCCAACACTAGACTGAGCCTCGTCATGGAGGAAACCTTCTGGCCACAGGGCGTGGTGTTCCGTCGCTTCCGCGGATCGCTACCACTGGTACGCAAAAAGACCGAAGTGCGATAGTGAAGTGTGTACTAACAATAGTCTTAAGATTCTATTACTAATATACATTTTGTAATATCTATATGTATTCTTAGTTTTAAGGTATTTATCTATGGGCCGTAGAATAAGTTTATACCAACTGTAACTTTTCTATTTGTTGCCTGAAATAAATAAATAAATAAAAAAAAAAATTATGATTGAAGTTTTTCTTGAAAAGATTAGGATATCCGGATAAATCTTTGATTATAACAACACAGCTTGTAAGGTTACACCAATCCAATTTACATTGTATTACAGTAATACGGATACAAAAATGATATGTCAATATTTCTCCTTTCATCTTTCAACATTTTTATATTAGGCAGTACAAAAGAATTTACTTTACTTATCTTATCTTACTTTTTTCTCCTTTTTTTAGTCTTGCACATGGAATACCTAGCTAAGATGAAGTCTCTTATTAACGCTCACCTTTCTCTTGACGTGGGAATAACAAATTTTAAAGCAAATAATTAAAGTACTTACCTACCTAAGTATACCTTTTAAAACTTTTGTCTGTGTTTTTTCTGTTTGTTCAAGTTGATCTTTGAAACGACTAAACCGAATTTAGTGGGATTTTTACTGGCAGATAGCTGAAATTATAAGGAGTAGCTTAGGGTACATTAATTTTAAATTATAAAATCATTTTATTTTTTGAAATCAAGCTTTCATCTACATAATAATAAGTTGCATTGTCATGCGACTTATATACGCGAACAAGGTTTTAGTTTAATCGGAACCTGAATGTGTTAAATTTAACTTGCAAGATTTAATTACACACGGACATCGGGACATGTGAAAGTAAATAAAATCTTGTAAAAATAGCACGGTAAAAACCGCGGGCATCCGCTAGTTGGGAATATAATCAGACCTCTGCCCTCTAACTATATGCATATGAGGCTTGGTTACGTAATTTTTTTGTGAGGTTAACTTAACCTCATAAAAAGTGGGAATCTCACATAAAAACGCCACACACAACGTAACTAAAGTACAATTTAAACCATACAAATGAAACTCATTTTGTTTTTATTGTTTTATGTCTACTAAATTTACTAAAGTCTCACTTAAAATTATTCTCATTACCATTACATAGACTAAAACTATAGGAGATTGTGCAGTAGACATGTTACGTTTGATAAAACTTATGCATACAAGAAAATTAACTCAAGAGACGTAGGATTTAAACGAATACTGGACGAACCCACTGTGTCTACATATTGTTACTTCCAAAAATTTAATTGGCTGAGCAAGTGAAGTGTATACATTTCAACTGGACAGTTTTGCTTTCGTCTGTCTGTCTGTCATCTTCGATTTTTTATTCAGTATCCACGAAACTTAGCGCAAGTGTTCTTTGATTTAAAATATTTTTTGACCATAAGGTTTTTTTTTGATTGGGGGAATGTTTGTAAGGTCTTCGAACAATTATGGACAATCACTAGTTAAAAAATGTAATAATTTATCAAGTATACCAATATTTTGAACAGTATCACCGTTTCAAACGGATACTCTGTGTTTAAAACTGTTTTGTTTAAATTTAGCCGTCATGTAAACAAACAACTGGTCAAACTGAACATTTCCACTTTATTTATGATTGAAAATAATGTGTAAATAAATGGAAAGATTTTGTTCAAATCCAGTGCCAATAAAAATACAAAACAAAATTACATTTTGTATGTGAGTAAAATTTAAATGGATTGTAATTAGAATTGTTCTTAAACATCAAGCCGTTTTAGGGCTGTTACTAAGGCTCCACTGTCCGTCCGTCCATCCGTCCGTCCGCCAGTCACCTATCACAAAATAATGTATTTCTGTTGCCGCTATAATAATAACAAATAGGTACTACAAACAGAATAAAATAAATATTTACGACGGGCTCCCATACAATACAGAATCCTTGGTGCGGAACCGGTTTTTTATTTTTTACGTCCACTGCGGGCGTCCCGGGCTCGTCCTTGATCCCAGGTTCTAAAGACAAATCTACATTGCGTAGACAGATAACTTTTATTCTAGAAGGCTGTAGGAAATTGGCCTTAGGGAGGAAATATAGCCTTCTCCTAATAGCCGTGCCCAGATGGAGTTGTAGTGGACTGTATTATGATGTATATAGGGGCAGATCCAGTGAAACAACAGCGTACAACTTTCACGTCTATATTGAACCACGTACACGAGAGAAGAGAGAACGGATACATATTTCTGCAGTGTTGCCACCACATACGTTCTTATGTACTAACACCGATATGGCTAAAGGTCAATTTGATCATACCGTTGGTAAATTACATGTTGGTTTCCCAACAAAGGCATAAATTACATTTTATCCTGGAAAATTACACTTTGCAAGAGAAGATAAATGAAAAAAGAAACAATAAACTTAACCATATAATAAAACTAATAACCTAAAAACTTACTGATTTATTTTTACTGACAGTGAAAATGACCAAGTTTGTCGTTGAATGTATTTTGGGTATAATCTGGGATTATGAGGGATAGCCTCAGTTACGACCAAGATCAAATCTGGGTTGCGGCAAAGGTCATCAAGTACTGAGTTGTATTTGGAAGAACGTGTTGTAGTTCTAGAAAAATATTTAAACGTATTTAATTGTTATTCGTTGGTTTAACAATGTCTTTATTATCTAACGTCATATTAAAGCTTCACCTATTTGTTCCTGGTGTCCGCTTCGCACGTACCCACAGAACACTAGAAAAGGTTAGAAATGAAATATTGAATGATTTGTACTACAACGCATGTAGCCGAATAGTTTTCAAAAACTGTTCGGAGCTTATTCAAAGCAAACAATGGAATCTTTCATCTTTATACAATTTATTGTACATTTATTGTAAGCCCATTCCACCCGCGTTAATGGGTTTGCTTGTGTCTATTTCCCGGACCCTATTTCCTATACTGTATTTGTAATTGTATGTCTATATTGTGTTGTACCTATGTCTTACGTTACTGTCAAATTTCAGCCAAATCTCCGTTACAGCAAATTAAATTGAGCAAAAAAGTTACACGTATATTAGTTAGGATACCTAGCAAATAAGAAATTTGCTAAAGAGAATTATGAAAGACAAAAAAAAAGTATTAAATTGCACAAAGGCAAGCTTAATTCAATTTGTGTTTTCTTACAGTTTCATGAATCTTATAACAAATATGATTAAAATATAAAGAGTGTTACAGTGGAATCTGATAATAGCTAAACTGTGCTCAAGAAAATGTCGTAAAATTTAGCTACATTAAAACATAATAATAATGACGACTATTTCTCCGAAAGGGTAGGTTGAGGTATATTAAACCCTAACATTTCGTGATATATGTCAGCTAGTAAGTACAACAGGCAATACCTGCCGTAAGGGTTGTTATAACTAAGGTGTGGGGATCAACCCCAATTCAATTCCAATTTGGTCCCATTTCAATTTGGTCCCATTCCGGCAATTATTTGGTCTCATTTCGGTCATTTGAAGTCGATTGTTGTGTCAATGTTTGAAGTGTATTTTATAAATACCCGTCTTAATACGACCCTGTAGCAATTTTAGTTGAAGCACAGTTGTAGTGGAGTTTAAGCCTTCGTGTTTTCGATCAAAAAGTTTCTGATGGCCTTATTAATGAAGTAAATACGGGGTTTTCCCTAACCAGGAATGTACTTGTAGTTGGAACTAGTTGCACAGTCCAATTATGCTTATTAGAATCTCACATAAAAGTGAAAGTTTTTTTTTTAAATTAATAAATATACAAAAATAAACAATTTATTAGTTAGAAATAAATAAGAGTCACAAATATACGTCCTGCATCGTGGTACAAAGGTGTTCATGATGCTGGCAGCATTACACCGTTGAATGGCAATGGACAATCTTTGCACCAGGAAAGACCCAGAGCGAGTGTCACCGGACCTCTCCCTAATTATTGGTTTTTTAATAAAGCTTTACGACACTTATATACATAATACAGAAGCTGTCTTTAAATCTCGATAATGTAGGAAATGATAACTAAAAAAATTTTAACAAAAAAACCGAGTTAAACCGTAAACTAAACAGTTGAGATATGTAAAGTTCTCTTCAATACCAATTAATCAAACCCAAACACATCATAACTGCTGTAAATCGTTGATGAGTTCCTTCGACTGGCTTTCGGTTCCCTTATCAGATCGACTCCAATCCTTAATTAAATGGTAGTTCTTTATAATACCTTTTTTTTTAATTCCGCAGTCCATGGCCGCGACCGCTCTCACGTCAGTTGCCGAGCGTCTCTGGTCCCTTTATAATGAAAAAAATAACAAACGCACTATGTAGTCGTTCTTACAATTTTAAAATCACAGTCCGGATATGAGGTAACAAACAAAAAAAAACATATATAGTTGAATTGAGACCTCCTCTTTTTTTGGAAGTCGGTTGAGAATGCGTGAAAAATATTGTACTAAGTAACTCACTAAACTAGCTTAGAAGGTACTTGCAAGTTTAATCAAATTCAGTCATTCAACGTTTTGCTATCTAAGCGTTTTAATTCTAATAAATTCTATACCTACACACTAGAATTTATTGGAATTCAAACACGTTTTTAATCTACCACTACAAAATGTCAAGAATTTATACCACGAAAATTATGATCTGGATGTGACGTCATTTGTCATGTTGGAAATGAGCTCTCAGCATCACATCAATGAAGCTGGGATATTATACTACGCGTCATTATTGGGCATGACATAACTCATTAGTACTACCACCAGGAGTCAATCAATCAAATACACTTTATTGTACACAACATAGAACATACAAAAAGGTGATATCATTTAAGAAGAGTACAAATGGCGGTCTTATCGCTTAAAGCGATCTCTTCCAGACAACCTTTGGATGGATAGCGAGTTTAAGAAATTAAAACGGTAGTGTACAACTATCACTCTAAGGAGAAATAAGAATAAAGCTTAGTAAACAGTGAAATAAAGATAAGTCTAAATAGAATCAGAAAATAAACTAATTTAGGTAATGATAATTAATAATGAAGGTAAAAAAAGATAATAAAATACATAGGTACATACATACAGACAGACTATATACATAATTCTTATAACTAAAAATACACAGACATACGATACATAACATACATACATAAACGTATTTATAGACTACATGTAAGTTGTAGATAGATAGTAATCTTTTAACTTAATTTTGAAAGATGATACGGATTGCGCACGTCTGATCTGAAGCGGCAAAGCATTCCACAGGCGAACCGCCTGCACCGCGAAGGATTTGTCCGCGAAATTAGAAGAGTGCGCTGGCACTTCCAGCGTCAAATTTGCCGACGACCTAAGAGACCTTGAATGTGTGTCATGAAGGAACCGGAACCGTTCTTTGAGATATTGGGGAGTACGAGGGTTAAATAGTATACTGTATAGTAATGTAAGAATATGAGTATTACGGCGAAGGCGAATTGGGAGCCACTTAAGCGATTTGCGGAAATCAGACACGTGATCATATTTGCGTAGGCCAAATATGAATCGCATACAGACATTTTGAAGGCGTTCAAGCTTATCAAGCTGCTCCTCCGTGGGATCAAGATAGCTGACGTCCGCATAGTCAAGGAGTGGGAGCAAGAGAGACTGCGCGAGCGTAACCTTAGTAGCCGTTGGAAGGAGATTTCGTAGTCTTCGCAACGCACCATTCGAAGCAAATATTTTACGTCCAACTTCTTGCACTTGCTGATCCCACGATAAAGTGCTATCCAGATAAATGCCCAAATTCTTAACACAGTTTGTAATTTCTAGAGGAGCTCCGTTAAAAATTATTTGCGGTAACTGTGTCAGATCAACACGTTCCATCATCCTAGGACTGCCGACAAGAACAACTTGAGTCTTCGATGGGTTCACTTGAAGCCCATGTCTAATGCTCCAATCGCAGATTCTCTCCAGATCCGTGTTGATTATGGAGAACGCTTCATACAATTCGTCTAGTGGCGCCTGTGAGTAAATTTGAAGATCATCTGCATAAAGGTGGTAGGATGAAACTAAATGTTTGGAGATCGAATTTATAAAAATTGTGAAGAGTAGAGGAGATAGAACGCCACCCTGCGGCACACCGACAGTAACATCACTCCAGGTGGAGAAATTATCCGGCCATACAGGTAACTGCGAAACCAGGCAATCACTGTTGGAGATATGTTAATTGAGCGTAAAATACCAAGTAGAATTTGGAAATCCACGGAATTAAAAGCATTACTAAAATCCAGTAGTGCCAGTAATGTGAGTTTCCCTTGGTCCATACCCATTCTTATGTCCTCAGTGACATTAACTAATGCTGTAACGGTACTGTGGCATGGACGGAAACCTGACTGGAAGGGGTTAAATAGGGAGTTTTGACAGAGGAAGGAATTGAGTTGAGTGTGGACTAGCCGCTCAAGGACTTTGGAGAAAAAGGGTAGGATAGAAATAGGGCGATAGTGAGAGTATATAGTAGGATTGCGAATTTTGGGAAGTGGGATCACTTGAGCTTCTTTCCAAAGAGCAGGAAAGGAGCCGCTGGAAATGGAGAAGTTAAGAATGTGAGTGATAATAGGTAGAATTTGGTTAAGTATAGGTATTATCATCTTCCGGCTGACACAGTCGCTACCGACAGCACTAGATGTTATGGACATTACGCTCTTCCTAACATCAAAAGCAGTGAATTGATCGAAAACAAAAGGTGCGTAATCAGGAGCTGGAAGTGTTGAAAGACAGTTCAATGTGTTAACCTTGGTGGTCCCTGTAAAATTTGACGAAGAAGTGAAATGCAAATTAAGTGCTTCAAGGTCGACAGTTTTGGGAGACAATTCTTCTTTTGACTTCCCAACTCCTAAGGTCCTGAGGAATTTCTATACTTTTGGCGGGTCGCCGTTTTCAATTGAGGCGTGGATGTGCTGGCGTTGTGCATTCCTACACACCTTATTGCAGTGATTTCGTATAGCCACATACTTGTTAAAATTTTCAGTAGTTGAAACTTGTATCTACACTTCGCAGTAGCCTTCTTAGCCATGATATCCCTGATGCTCTCAGTAATCCAAGGAGCTGGCGAGTGCTTAATTTTAATTGGGCGTATAGGTGCATGAGTGTCATAAAGGTGAATCAGTTTTGAGGTAAACATATCAACTTTAGCATCGACAGTGTCAGAAGTGAGCAATGGACCCCAATCAATACCATCAGCATCTCCACGCAGAGCATCGAGATCCATACCGCCAAAGTTACGCTGCAACAGTATTTTAGGCTTAGGAGGACGAAGTTTGTAGGACAGGAATATTAGGTCGTGGTGGGAAAAAGCATCAGCATTGCATTGTCCATGCCTAGCGACATGATGCAATGACGACACAAGGATGAGGTCTAGGAGAGAGGGAGTGCGACCGGGAACATGATGTGTGGTATTTAAAGGGAGTATGGAAAGGTTAAAGCGTTGGATCCAACGCTAACCTTACTAGCGCGATGTAGAAATTATGAATATGATATGAAGCAAAAATTCGATGTGTAAATTTAATAATTCAATTGCTTTGAATTTTCAAACCGCATTCAACTTCAGAACGTATTGAACTAGTTTTAAGTCGATTGCCCATGATATATCTTAGGAACAAAAAACTGCTTATATTCTACTGAACAGTAGGAAACTGGCAAACCAACGGTATACATATTTAATACTTCATTCATTGTACATAGAGCGGGCACTGAATTATTTATACTGTCCCAAATGATACAACTCTACGAGACCTTTCGTTTTCACAGGACGAAATTTTTGTTAATTCCCTTCCAAATGAAAACCCCACTAATTGGATATTGGAGAGATGAATAAAGTCCTACAAAACGGTGTTTTTAAAAGGCTGGGGCACAAAAGGCTATATGGTTCATTTATTTTTATTGTTTTAATGTCTTTGACGCTTTCAGATTCGTTTGGAAGGGACGCTATTTGTTTCTTTCTGATTAAATTGACTAAATTTATAATTGTAGTGTTTTAATCAATTTATTGATTGATATTCAGAGCGTAATTCTTAGTAAAAGATTCTGTGCAATAGATTGCTCGTTACCAATTTCCATAGAAATAAATTACCGGTAAAAACCAGACTTGCGCACTAAGGGTTCCGTACTTATTGATTTCATTTAGTTTTTTAGTATCTGTTGTTATAGCAGTCACAGAAATACATCATCTGCGAAAATTTCAAATTTCTACCTCACACGGTTCATGAGACATGCAGCCTGGAGACGGACGGACAGCGAAGTCTTAGTAATAGGATTCCCATTTTACCCTTTGGGTACGAAACCCTAAATAGAAGGAGATTATGAATTTGTCAGAACTTTTTCTAAACTGCAGACATCAACTTTTTACAATATAAAAGAAACCTATCGAATTCGCTTCTGGCAAAAGAAATTCCAAGTTTACTGTTCAATAACATTTTGTATATCATAGTAGGTACATATCTATTCCAGTAAACGCATGTCACGACCAACTTTATGGTGGGAGCTTGAAGACTTGTCAATAAACTTGATAAATAAAAAATATGTAACAAAAGATAGAAGGTTCTTGAAAATGGAAGGCCATTTATTTCTGAGATCATCCAATTTTAGTGGCTTGGATTTTATAACAAAAATACAAGATCTACTTTGCAAAAAAATTATACTTGTTATTTCTGACGGCAATTTTATAAATGTCAGTAGTATCTCACCACAGGTGGTGGCAGGCCAGATACTAGCGCGATGTAGAAATTATGAATATGATATGAAGCAAAAATTCGATGTGTAAATTTAATAATTCAATTGCTTTGAATTTTCAAACCGCATTCAACTTCAGAACGTATTGAACTAGTTTTAAGTCGATTGCCCATGATATATCTTAGGAATAAAAAACTGCTTATATTCTACTGAACAGTAGGAAACTGGCAAACCAACGGTATACATATTTAATACTTCATTCATTGTACATAGAGCGGGCACTGAATTATTTATACTGTCCCAAATGATACAACTCTACGAGACCTTTCGTTTTCACAGGACAAAATTTTTGTTAATTCCCTTCCAAATGAAAACCCCACTAATTGGATATTGGAGAGATGAATAAAGTCCTACAAAACGGTGTTTTTAAAAGGCTGGGGCACAAAAGGCTATATGGTTCATTTATTTTTATTGTTTTAATGTCTTTGACGCTTTCAGATTCGTTTGGAAGGGATGCTATTTGTTTCTTTCTGATTAAATTGACTAAATTTATAATTGTAGTGTTTTAATCAATTTATTGATTGATATTCAGAGCGTAATTCTTAGTAAAAGATTCTGTGCAATAGATTGCTCGTTACCAATTTCCATAGAAATAAATTACCGGTAAAAACCAGACTTGCGCACTAAGGGTTATATTAACTTATTGATTTCATTTAGTTTTTTAGTATCTGTTGTTATAGCAGTCACAGAAATACATCATCTGCGAAAATTTCAAATTTCTACCTCACACGGTTCATGAGACATGCAGCCTGGAGACGGACGGACAGCGAAGTCTTAGTAATAGGATTCCCATTTTACCCTTTGGGTACGAAACCCTAAATAGAAGGAGATTATGAATTTGTCAGAACTTTTTCTAAACTGCAGACATCAACTTTTTACAATATAAAAGAAACCTATCGAATTCGCTTCTGGCAAAAGAAATTCCAAGTTTACTGTTCAATAACATTTTGTATATCATAGTAGGTACATATCTATTCCAGTAAACGCATGTCACGACCAACTTTATGGTGGGAGCTTGAAGACTTGTCAATAAACTTGATAAATAAAAAATATGTAACAAAAGATAGAAGGTTCTTGAAAATGGAAGGCCATTTATTTCTGAGATCATCCAATTTTAGTGGCTTGGATTTTATAACAAAAATACAAGATCTACTTTGCAAAAAAATTATACTTGTTATTTCTGACGGCAATTTTATAAATGTCAGTAGTATCTCACCACAGGTGGTGGCAGGCCAGATACTAGCGCGATGTAGAAATTATGAATATGATATGAAGCAAAAATTCGATGTGTAAATTTAATAATTCAATTGCTTTGAATTTTCAAACCGCATTCAACTTCAGAACGTATTGAACTAGTTTTAAGTCGATTGCCCATGATATATCTTAGGAATAAAAAACTGCTTATATTCTACTGAACAGTAGGAAACTGGCAAACCAACGGTATACATATTTAATACTTCATTCATTGTACATAGAGCGGGCACTGAATTATTTATACTGTCCCAAATGATACAACTCTACGAGACCTTTCGTTTTCACAGGACAAAATTTTTGTTAATTCCCTTCCAAATGAAAACCCCACTAATTGGATATTGGAGAGATGAATAAAGTCCTACAAAACGGTGTTTTTAAAAGGCTGGGGCACAAAAGGCTATATGGTTCATTTATTTTTATTGTTTTAATGTCTTTGACGCTTTCAGATTCGTTTGGAAGGGATGCTATTTGTTTCTTTCTGATTAAATTGACTAAATTTATAATTGTAGTGTTTTAATCAATTTATTGATTGATATTCAGTGCGTAATTCTTAGTAAAAGATTCTGTGCAATAGATTGCTCGTTACAAATTTCCATAGAAATAAATTACCGGTAAAAACGAGACTTGCGCACTAAGGGTTCCGTACTTATTGATTTCATTTAGTTTTTTAGTATCTGTTGTTATAGCAGTCACAGAAATACATTATCTGTGAAAATTTCAAATTTCTACCTCACACGGTTCATGAGACATGCAGCCTGGAGACGGACGGACAGCGAAGTCTTAGTAATAGGATTCCCATTTTACCCTTTGGGTACGAAACCCTAAAAAGAAGGAGATTATGAATTTGTCAGAACTTTTTCTAAACTGCAGACATCAACTTTTTACAATATAAAAGAAACCTATCGAATTCGCTTCTGGCAAAAGAAATTCCAAGTTTACTGTTCAATAACATTTTGTATATCATAGTAGGTACATATCTATTCCAGTAAACGCATGTCACGATCAACTTTATGGTGGGAGCTTGAAGACTTGTCAATAAACTTGATAAATAAAAAATATGTAACAAAAGATAGAAGGTTCTTGAAAATGGAAGGCCATTTATTTCTGAGATCATCCAATTTTAGTGGCTTGGATTTTATAACAAAAATACAAGATCTACTTTGCAAAAAATTATACTTGTTATTTCTGACGGCAATTTTATAAATGTCAGTAGTATCTCACCACAGGTGGTGGCAGGCCAGATATAAAAATTGGCTAAAAGTTATCATGATAATCAGCTTTTTAAAAACGTATATGTAGTTAAATGATTATGTATTAAAAATGTTTTTTTTTACAAAATAAAAATATCGATAAGAAAATAAAAAAAAGTCCTCCGCGTCATTGCTGATTGGGAAGGTCCCCAGGATGCTGGCAACGTTGCCAAGTTGGATGGCGATACATATTTTAGGGCCAGGAAAAAAAAAGCCTGTCTCTGGTCCTGAGAAGTATCGATCAGACGTTTAGCGATGTCTCTATAAAGGCGGCAGCGCTTAAACCCCATTACCCTAGTGCCTCAACCTCAAACGGCTCAAATATTTAATCACCTGCTTGTTTAGCGTCTTAACGCCGTTTGAACAGCCTATACAGAAACAATTATATAAGTATACCTATCAAGTACAACAATATACTTGCGTCTATCTAGATGTGAGTGAGATGAACGCCTTGGTCTAACTAAACCCTTCTGAGATAAAGTTCTATCGTGTCGTTGCTTTGTGTGTTACTAAAGTGCGAAAGGAAGAAATACACTTTCATAAATTTTGTGGGTTGTGAATATATTGTAGGTACAAACTTCTGTTAATAGTACATTCTTATGTTTCTGTTTACATTTTCAGCAAGAGTGCATATTGTTAGTCGTATGTCAGTCTTACGTCAGTCACATAACTGAGTGGTGGATTTGTAGGGAATAATAATATCCAATTTGAATAATGTCTGACTTGTATGTGTTCCTTCATAATCAATGCCATGAACCGTATGATTATATCACTTCAACTACAGTATTTGAATACCACTAGAAATAAGATCATACTATTCCTAAAATATTGAGTTATTGTTTTTAAATTAAAACACTGTTAAGTTTGACCTTCTAGAGAGGTAGGGACCTAAATAACATTAACAGACTTACTGAAATTGATGTAAAAATTCCCCTGCGTCATTGCTGACTGGGAAGGTACCCAGAATGTTAGCGGCTTTGCCAAATTGAATGACGAATATGACGATGCAACATTTTCGTTTATATCACTTTATTTATATTGTTAGACCGTTGAAAAATAATTAGCTCTTTTAGTTTTTATTCATTCCATTCTTGTTTCATGTGTGGGTACTGACTCCTTTCCACTGAAGGTACAACGAACGATCAATGACCTATGTACCTAGTAAAATTTACGATCTATATAACTACTTAACTTTACATTTTAGTAATGCATTTTACACATTATTTTGTGCAAGTGCTCTGAAAAATAAAATAAGATATACAGGGTGTTACGAAAGCGTTATATCAACCCGAAGCCAGCATCATCAGCTGGTCGACCATAACCCGTTTCGAAATATGGCGACCGCCAAAGAAGAAAAAAAAAGTTCATCAAAAAATTTAAAAAGATATTTCAAATCAAAACAAACGTGTCCCAACGCTACGGCTTGACGTAGCTACAACTAGACAATGAGCGCGTGGTACGTATGTACAATGCCCTTGGCGGTTGTGCGGGCGTCGCGGCGGTGTGGGCGTCCTTATAGGATTATTTTTGTTTATGTAAATAAAATTTTGACCAACATATAGTTATGTTTCCCCAGATCCTCGTCCGTGGTTCGACAGGTGCACCACATGCAAGTGATAGTAAAATCTCTGTCCCCAATTTTAGAAAAATCTTACCTGTTTACAGGAAAGGTTAATTTCTTGTGTAACAGTGCTAAATGCGGCTTCGACTCGACTGCGTACACAGTATTTTTAGGTATCAAAACTCACAGTACAATTCCCGGGCAAATTGCCTTCTGATGCTCCATCACACACAACTTGACACAACTCACAAATTAACACACTAAACAATTATTTAGCTACCTCACTGCACAAAGCAAAGAATGCAACTGAACTGACCTGTGACCTTGCTAAATGATTTTAAATAAAATTCTAGGAAACTTAACGGCGACCGAGACGCCGACCGAGCGCTTCGTGACTTCGTGTGGCATCGCTTGATGCGAAACAGAGACAAAATGTTCCTACCAGGAGTGAGACGGAAGGCTTTTCACAGGCGCGCATCATTTGTACCTATTTTGATGTCGATGACCGAAGCAGCTGATTTTAGCTAGTGTTGTTTAAACAAGTGTGTATTTTATTCGGTAATAACGTTTTTTTCATGAACTTTTTTTTTCTTATCTGGCGGTCGCGACGTATCGAAACGGGTTCTGGTCGACCAGCTGATGGTGCTGACTTCGGGTTGATATTACCCTTACGTAACACCCGGTAGATAATAATTTCGCTAAGTTAGACGTAAAAGTCAGAATTTTTTATAGTCAAGTTAAGTTTGTTTTTATGCCTTGCCGTCTGAGTATAATATTACGGAATAAGCATTTATTAAAAAAACAGTCATCATCCACCGAGCCTCTTTCCCTACTCAGTTGGGGTTGGCTTTCTAGTCTTACTGCAATGCGGCTGAACTTCTATTTTTTCCTTGAAGCGACTGCTATCTGACCTTCACAAGCCATGGGCGATATCCCAGCTCTGTAGTTAGACCAGTCGGATTTTGTTTTAGAGCTCCAAATACCTGTAACGACTGCCACAGTTGTTCGTATGATAACCGGGACCAACAGCTTAACGTGCTCTCCGAGGCACGGAGGGGTCTCAAAATGTCTTAAGAAATGGTCACCCTATTCTCTCCTAAGACCCGCCTGGCTAGATGTTTCTTATCCTTTGCAATGCGTTAAATAAAGCTACGAGCCCCTCTAAACAATTAAAAGGAATCTAAAACAAAGATCTTTTGTTTTTTGTTTTTAAGTTCGCGCAACCGCGACCGCTCTTACTTCCATTGCCGCGCGTCTCTGGTACGCACTAGAAAAGATCTATGCACTAGAAAAGATAAAAGGGCATTGGCAACTTCCATACTAACAATGGTTTGACATAAAAAGTACATTAACGAAAAATACGAGTATGTTATAAAAACAAGATCTAATGCCAGCTTTTAGTAATTTATTTGGAACTGCATCGCTTGTAGGTGAAGTTGACCATCAATTTATTTAACCAAGAGAGGATTTTGAGCATCTATTTAAATCAAGTAATTAACTGAAGTGTTTTTGACTGAACTTTTTTTCTACTAGTAATAAATTAATTAGTACAATTCGCTTACGTCAGTTTTGACAACGACCCCTACCCAAAACATTAGTCAATTGAAAAGCCACAAAACACAAACGAACTCGATTTTTTATTTTACTTTGAACTATGTATGACTATTGGGAGGAGAATTGGTTCATTTTAAAAACCTGGTAAGTATATTATTGCTACAAGTATACTTAACTTCTGAAAGAATTTTTCAGAGCGAGTTGATATCGCTTCCAGAAGAAAGCTTTTAGAAGAATTACATAAGTTATACAAGCACTGAAAAAGGGGTCTCCCTTGTTTGACCGAAAGTAATTTGACAAATATTCAGTTCCCAAAAAAATTTTCGCATAATTTAATTTGCCAAATTATTACTTAGCAAAAAATCTATTCACAAAAAATTGTAACGCAAACCTAATGTTTGGGAAATAAAAGTTTAAACTATAACTTGTTTACCAACTAGTACTTTTGACATTTTTTATTTAGTCAAATATTTCAGTTGGAATAACAGTTTTTACGCCAAATCATCGTTTCTGGCACAGGTCACAGTTTTAACCTAACCTAACCTAACCTACCCATTTTGTTTAAAGAAGAAATTAACCTAATCTAAATAGTTGAGTTCCGGGTAACCTAATAAAACAAATTACAATTAATATTTTTTGTCTTAACAAATCATTTCACCAAACGTTTATTGTCTGAAAATTGTTTGCTGTAATAAATCATTTGATTAAAGACCAAATGCCATCATGACATTATACTTGGTATTATTTTGCCAAGTAAAAATTTGACCAAATAAAAATATGGATACTAAAATCATTCGAAATATTGCAATGGTATAAAAAAAGGTTGCTAAAATTTGTTTGGGTGATGAAATTTTGTCAAAATCTTTTCGGCAAAACGGCAGGCAGGATTCTCAATGTAGGTAATGTTATATTTCTTTAGAGATTGTAGACTGCCTCTCAAACTATGATTAGGTACTTTATGCCTTTTGACTGCCTCAAAGGATGGTTTGATTGCGTCGGATCAAATATCTGTACAGTATGTCATGATTTTGAAGACAAATATTATAAACTAGCTGTTGCCCGCAGCTCCGCCTGCGTGTTACTTTAGATCGACATAACTTTTTTATTTATGAACCGATTGAAAACCAAACCTTAAATGTTAAGTTGAATAAACCACAACGCATTACTGAAAACCGCAAATTCAAATCAAAATTTCAAATGGGTTAAGCCGTTTCTGAGATTAGCGTGTTCAAACATTAAGACAAATAGACAAATGTTCTAAAAACCATTGTTTTGGGTTTTATTGCGTTCATAAAGCCCCCCTACAACAGTTTCTCTATTATATCTTCTATTATATTCTCTATTATACCATACAAATTCATCTTAAGATACGAAAATGTGAAATATTAGTTATTATCTTCGTCGTGTGTAATAAATAGTCCATTGAATTGTATGGCGAGCGATATTGTATCTTAAGATAAAATATTATAGTATGTTAGCCGTGTGCAGCGCCCCTTAGTGAACTCCACTGCGGGTAACGTAACCTACGACAAACTTATTATTTGCGGTTGGTACAGTAATCGGGTCTAGGGATCGAACCGCAAAATTAAGTTTGTTTTTATTGTATATACTTTTCCGAGATAAAAAGTAAGCCAGTAGGTGCCCATGATATTAAAGAATAATAATACCAAGTTTCATCGTAATCGAACCGGTAGTTATTGCGTGATGCCTGAACAAACATACAGACAGACAGACAGGCAAAAATTTTTTTAATCACATTTTTGGGTTCGGTGTCGGTCTAGTAACACCCCCTGCCATTATTTTTTTGATATTTTCAATATACAGAATTTTCACTTCTACAGATTTATTATACGTAAGTATAGATTACAATAATCTATATACTTATAGACAAAAATATTTGATAGGAAACTATAATTTCTTTTATCAAACGCCGAGAGTGGACTTGAATTGAAACAAAAAATACTGGCAAAAAGTTGGTGTGCAATGCACCTCTGCCTACCCCTCCGGGGATAGAAGCATGACGTAGGTATGTCTGTCTGTCCATCAATATCTAGTTTTAAACCCACAATCTTCCTTATTCTAAACAATTCAATTTACATTTACCTACTAAAGTTAATACATAAAGTAAATACAGTTACATAAAGTATTTTTGTATAAATACGAATAGCTACTTTACTAACTAAGGCAGAAAACCTCACACAGTTTTGTAGAAGTTAACTTATCGATCGTCACTATCTTCAAAGGCGATGAAATTTGGCAGAGTTAACAAAGCAAGTTCTTTGGAATTGTGGACAGTGGCCAAACGGTTGCACTGATCATTTATATGTATGTAGGGTTATACTAGATAAAGCTACGCTGCTGTAAACAGTGCGGGGCTTCGTATTGAGCGAAGCGTTTTTTTTTTAATGTATTTAAATTGAATATTTGAGCTTCGTCACGACCTTAATTGAAATCAGCTATTAATTTAGGTGAAAAAATTTTAATTATCGGTCAAGAGGTTGCTGAGAAACGAACATCCGAACATTTTACATTTAACCTGCTCCATGGGAGCTCCGCTCAATTAATGTTAGGATGTCATCTGCTACTTACCGATTATGTATTTCTGTTGCCGCTATGACAACAATATTATAATTATTAACCTTTTTTGGCTGTATTAGATTTTTAAAGTACAGCTTTAAAAATCATAATATTGTTGTCATTATATTATTATTATATTGTGTTATTGTTGTCATAATATTAATAATTATAATATTGTTGTCAAAGCGGCAACAGAAATACATCATAATATGTAAAAACTTATATGAAATTCAGGAGATTCAGCCTGGGTGACAGACGGACGGACGGACAGCGGAGTCTTGTTAAGGCGAAACCGTTTTAATAACAAATTCAGTGGAATACGCGTATGAGTGATTTGGTTTAAAAAAAATATATTTGGACATTCTCACACAAAGTCTTCTAGCCCATATTAAGCTAATATAAGCTAGTGCTATGGGATCTAGACAATTGATAAACAAACTTATATATTTCTAATTATTTACATATTATACATAGAAAATACCCAAACTCCGAAATCGAATCTGGGACCTCAGGGACAGCAGTCGGATAGTCGTACCACTGCGCCACCGAGGCAGTTTCATAATGTAAGTATTACATAGTCTGTTTCTGGTTTGTAAATAAATGTATTTCAAACTACTCAACATGATAACTAAGAAGAAGTTTAAAGGTTATATCAACTGAAGCGACAGTCAGACACCAATATAAACCTAGTAAGATGTGATCTTCTGGCTTAAAGTGTTTAATTATCAAACAATGTATTGCTGAAGATAATACAATGTTCCATAAGTAAGCTTTTGAATTACATCGGTGGGCTCGGCTATTCGAAACTAATCCTGCTTAAAGTACGAGTATTACATACATTGGTTGAGACTTCGTGAGCAGAATTTCACCGATAAACGTTAAGCTAGATTACACAGAGAACTGGAATTAAGTACTAACTCGAACTTTGAACAAAAGTTGACACGTGACTAGAATGGAAACAACAAGAAATATTTTATACTAGCGCAAACTGAGCAAGTAATATTTTGTTTTTTTTTTTACTTGTTGTCAAATTTCTAATCTTATCGCACCACTTGAGACCACGACCTTTCCAACAGTGTGCCACACTTGACTGTGCGACTCTTAGTTTAGGAGAAGCGGCTTCACTGGCGTATTATATATTTTATATGTTGTCACACAATGTTTGTACAATAATATTAGCTTTTTGACATGGGTTAATAAGTAACCAAAATCAAATTTAATCAATCAAGTCGATGATGATTAACGATGTATTTTGTTAGTTGATGATAATCTTATGATATTTGTGACATCCAAAAATAATGTTGAAATTTTTTACAAATGTTCCAAAATTGCTATTTATAATAAAAATAGAAACGTAATATAATGTATAATAATATCCAACAAAACCGTAAAATTTAATCAAGTTACGTGTAATTTATAAAAAACATAAACCTAACTAAATAAATAAATGCAGCTAGCAAGTCAAATTTCTCCTCTCTCCAGACAAACATTGTGCTGTGCCCGACAGGGTCCATAATTGTAACTATAACTATTTTAAGATCATCACATTATGGAAGCAATAAATGTATTGAGTATTGAGATTAAAAATAGTATTCAATGCTATTTTAGTTCTAGGCCTCGGAGAGTACATTAAACCGTCGGAGCCTGTCGCCATACGAACATCGATGACAGTCGTTACAAATAAATTGGAGCGTTAAAAAAATTATACTGGTCTAACTTCAGAACTTCGATATCGCCTAATGGGTTGTGGAAGTTATGGCTGTCACTTCATGTAAGATATCGAAGTTCAACCGCATCGCAGTTAGACTGGAAGCCGGTCCCAACTGGATTGGGAAAAAGCTCAGTGGACGATGAGTTGAAGGCATCAACCGTATTGGACCTTCAAAGATGGCCACTAACGATAAGGAGAATAGATTTATTAGCTCACAGACCTCTCGTGTCATATAATATTTTTAGGTGATGCAACTTGAGCTTTATCCTAACGCAAAATTATTTATTAGCAATGCAAAACGTTTTGTCAAAGGAGCTTGAAAATACTAAATGTTTTATTCATACGATTTGAGAACTGACGAACATAATAAAGGGCAGTGTTACTACACAAATGCGAGGTTTATTTTTTGAATTATATTTAAAATGAGCACGGGGTCCCCTACATTTATTTTATTATTTTCCACGCGTGGAGTGCAGAGATCTTCAGTGATATGTAATATGACAGATGTTACATATGACTGTTAGAAATTAGGTTCGATTTACTGAGTGGTTATAGATTTTTTATAGTAACGGCAATAGGCTTGCCATTACGTAGAAGCAACAAAAATACTGACGAACTGTGGTGAAATTCCTTTTCCTGCATTTGACCTTGATGTCTGTCTTTTAATAATGATTTAGTATTTTGTTTTGCCAGGAAAATACTAAAATCACATCACTTTATACAATAGCTATGTTGGTCACACGTATTATAAAGTAAAATTATTGTCGTTTACAAGCACTTCGGGTATATTTGCCAGGAGCATTATCCACCTGTCAGTAATGTGGACTGCGTGCCTGTGAGGATGATTTAGCCCCCGAAGCTATGGATAAGGCCCTTTAGCAGCCATTTTATAAATTGAAGACAGATTAACCAATTTCCCGGAAGGCTAAGTTACTACACTGCCCTTGCAATTGAGAAACTGAAACCTACGTGTCCTTCTAAATTTGCTAATAGATTCTATTTCGAGGGTATGTTTAACAAGGAGTAGGTACCAACTGTATTAGTTAGTTATGTTAATACTCAGATGCCGCCGCTATTTGGATATATGATAGTTTGACAGCGACCTGGTATGTGGTGATAATTATATTCATATTAACATATCAAAGGGAGATGCCGTATTTACCTATCTAGGTATACTACCTATACGAGAATGGATTGAAAAGTAGTTGGCCTAACACTGATTCATTTAGTTCTAAAAATCAAATCTACCCACATTATTTAGTTCAGTTCAGACCTGTTAATTGTGTGAAGTTTGAAACGTGTGCGATAATTAGTTTTAATTTTATAAATTTATTAACAAAGCAATCTGACATCATTTCCGCAAATGGAGCAAATCGAGCAGCGTGCCGTCATTGAGTACCTCCATAAGAAGGGACTGTCATCAAAAGCCATCCATGATGATATGGTCAGTACATTAGGGGATTGCGCTCTTTCATATTCATCCAAAAATGGATAGCAGAATTCAAGCATGGTAGAGAGAGTGTGAAAGACGAACCCCGCTCTGGAAGGCCTTCGACGTCCACTACTGACGAAAATGTTAAAAAAATCGACTTAATATGATTTGTTGAATCGTTTTGTTACTATGGACAAAACATGGGTTCATTACTGTACACCGGAAACAAAACAACAATCAAAACAGTGGAAGGCCTGCTTCACCACCCCCCAAAAAGGCTAAGTCGATTTTGTCGGCAAGTAAGGTGATGGCTTCAGTATTCTGGGACTCGAATGGTGTGATTATGGTTGATTATCTTGAAAGGGGTCAGACTATAAACTCTGATTATTACTGCACCTTACTACGTCGTTTACGAAAGGAAATAAAAGAAAAACGTCCAGGAATGATCAGAAGAAAAGTCCTGTTTCATCAAGATAACGCTCGTGTTCACACGTCTGTCCAATCAATGGCAGAAATTCACAACTGTGGCTTTGAATTGTTACCGCATCCACCTTATTCACCTGATCTGGCACTGTCAGACTTTTTTCTGTTCCCTAACCTAAAAAAGCACTTGGGAGGCATTGTATACATATAAGTTTATGTTGGGAGGTCAAAGATTTTTGACAAATGACGAGGTCAAAGCAGCAGTAGACGCATATTTTGACTCTAAGGAAGAATTATTTTTTTTCAACGGGCTAAACGCTTGGAAGGGAAGATGACAAAAGTGCATTGAACTTGATGGTGATTACGTTGAAAAATAAAAATATATTTCATTTATTATGTATTTATTTTCTTGGTTAGGCCGATTACTTTTCAATCCACCCTCATACCTATTAATAATATAAATGAACTATGTAGATCTCGCCTATGTAGAACTGCTTCGGTGGAGCAGTGGTATGCGTATGCCGTTCCTGAGGTCCCGGGTCGTATCCATTGAGGTATAATGTACTACGTACTAGAGAAGCCATCGTGAACAAAATCTGTGCTCCGTTTTGTTAAAAGTTAAAACTAAACAGCGCTGTAGCGCTGCAGCAATAATTTAACCGTCTGATTAACTTTGACAAACTAATAAAAAATAAACACACAGCGTGCACGCAGCCACAACGCAGCGCTGCATTGCTTTTTGCGACAGTTTTCCCGAGCGTCTATTGGTTGTTCAAAGTTCTGTTAATAGCGTAAGCTTACATAGAATAAGTAATCTGCCGAACTCAGAACAGACATTAAGTATTATACCTAAATGATTAATGAAATTTTATTATTAGGTGTAGCATTATACAATGTTGACATCGTCGAGTGGCATTTATTTATACTAGTTATCACGGCGAACTTTGTATCGCCTCAAATATAAAAAAAAAGAATATTTTAATATTTCATGCAAATTTATGTATTATTAATTATAATTGAAAAATGCGACGGACGGACAGACAAATTATCGTATTAAATATATAGAGATAATTAAAAAAAATCAAATCAAATAAAATATTTATTTACTATATTTATAACACCTTTAAATCCAAATAATAATAAAAAATATTAACATTATTAAAAATATTATTAGTGATGCAACGAATAAATCTTAGTAAAAAAAATATACGTCGATAGTTTCATCTCTGCGCGCACAAAACGTTTTACTCTTTGACATTTTGCTAAAAATGGTCGTCGCCGCTCTGTAACGCGTCGTCACAAGTAACAATTTAAAATATAATTAAATAAAGCTACTAGTGAAAGGTCACTCCTTAATTTTTACTTATGTTTCTAGAGTTGTTAGAACAGTATCTCAAAGCACACGTAGGCATATTTAAAAGAAAAACTTCGCACTCAAAATACTCAAATGTGTCACGTTCCAGAAAGCGCTCGGGACAGACTGAGTGAGTTAGAGCGCGTGCACTCTAACTCGTGTTACAATCAATTTAGTTGAGGCGTCTTCTCTAGTATTTAGTACATTATACCTCAATGGTCGTATCAAACATTTGTGTGGTCAACAAACGTTTGTTTTCTATTTATATTCTATTTATGTATTCTATGTATTTTCTATTTATATTGAGTATGTATTTAGAAATATCTAAGTATGTTTAGAGAAGGAAATCTCGACACAAAACCCTTGACCAACCCGTCTAGCTAACTTGATATAATTATGTAGGCTAAATTCCCCCTCCCTTTGGGGGGAGTCTATGTTCTGCAGTGGGCGACATATGTGCTGAGATGATGATGATGTAAATCTATATGGCCCTACCTTATTACAAATAGTTCTAATGAACTAACTGTTTGAGTACCGCCACCAACTAAGTTCATTATGATTAATAGCCGTTGTAGTCAAAGGCGATTCTTCTACATTTGTATTAATTATTGTAAGTAATTGCTGTGTTATAAATAACTACTTTTACTGAATTGCGTTGACGATGTCGTCAGTAAAGCTATGTAGTGTTTTTGATAATGGAGTTTTTTTAACATGTGAGCTTTGCTTACGTGTGCGATAATGGACCCATAAAAGTGAATTCCAGTCTATTAAGACTTTATTTTTCAAAATGTATCCATTTGTTTGGTCTGTAGAGGGGAATAAAATTTCGCAAGGAACTCAAGTGGCTCCCAATCCGCCTTCATATGAATACTCGGTTATTATGTCTCCTCTTCAATGTCCTACACAATCCCTCATGTCTTTTCTACCTGTGGGAGCGGTTCACACTGATGCGTGCATCGAATGGATCGTGCCGGCCTCACCTCTCCTACCGCCTCAACTGTCCTTCCCACAAATCCGACTTCTTTTCCTACTCTTTTACCCTTCATGCCGTCAGACTGTGGAACGCTCTTCCAACCGACATAAGGAACTGCAGAACAGTGTCTAGCGTCAAGAAGAGAGTGAAGGAACACCATCTCTCTTCTTTACCTTAATTATTGTACGTCTATGTATGTTTATATAACTTTTTATGTATGTATTTGTGTATTTATGTAGTTATAGTTTATGTAAGTTTATTAACCTGCTCACACATCAGCACATGTTTGCAATCATGATCTCCTCTCTTATAGGCTCATTGGAAGAGATCTGTTTACTGTTCTTATTTACTGAGTGTGTACAAGAATAAATAAATAAATACCCTTCTTACATACATATTTTTAAAATGACTATGATGATGGGCTTACTATTAGTGCCTACGGCGCCGGCTAAACACCCTTTGAATAGTTTTCTATGATAAAGAAGAAAGATTGCGTCACTTGATCCAATTAATATGTTTGGAAATTTATTGCGGATGGTTAAATATGTTGAACATTTCATAAACCAGCCAAGTTATCAGTTAACTATGAAGTGAAACTAGTATCCTACCTACTATTAAGGGAGTTACATTTATTTGTTCATTTCAAGGGCCTACTTAGTTTACAGGTTATTAGCCACTGTGTACACTACCTGAACTTTACTCGTAGTTATGGGTTTGCAGTTAATTTGACTTGTCTTATGTGTACATAACCTTAGTTTACTGTTTGTAGTGTGGTTACTGACATGCTCCGGCTTAAATGACTAAATATACACTCAGAAACGGCTTAGTTGCTTTACAAAGCTTAATTAGAAATTTAATACTTGGATATTTGTTTTCAGGCAATGAGTTTGCTAAGTTTTTTAGAATAGAAAACATAAAGGCTACATAATATAGCGTTTTCCTTCCCTTAACAAATTATATACTAAAACCTTCCTCGTGAATCACTCTATCCATTTATAAAAACCGCATCTAAATCCATTGCTTAGTTTTAAAGATCAAAGCATAAATAGGGAAACAAAGTGACTTTGTTTTATATTATGTTATAATGATATTAGCACATCAACTTATCAAATTCAGCTAGAAACACACTGAAACAAAACTGACGTATTCTTAGATGTAAATTGAGAGCATAAAGATACCATCGTATTTCACAAACATTCAATCTTTCCTGGCAAAGGAAGCTTACATCCTGGAACAGGATTTCCTTAACTAAAGCCGATAATCTTCGACGTTCGTACATTTGTTTATGTTTACGACGTGTAAATGGGTCACATACTACACATAATACTGTGGACGAATGCACGCCACGGCAAACGGTTTATATCGCTGTGACACGCACTAAAATATTTAAAAGCGTTTTTTTATATTACTGACATACCCTGAATTTATTTTGTTATTACATAAATTTATGACGGTTTTTCTTATGAACTATTCCTATAAAAACCGTAAAAGCCTTTGTCCTATAAATGGTCTACCCTTGGTTTTTAGTAGAAACTTATCGGGTAATTTTAACAGTGTAAGCAACCCACGTAACGGAAGCTATCAAAAGGAATATAATATCTTTCCATTTTAGTAATATCTTTCGATCAGTCGTAGCGCAATATTATATACAACTTACCTAGAATATAGGTATCCTCAATATATAAACTAAATGAGTAGGTTTAATATCCACTATTTAAACCTACTCATAAATAAATTTAATAAATTCGGCCGCCGTGTGCCGAGTCATCGACATCTCCTGATGATGCCCCTGGTTGGGGGCGAAACACGTGTCGAGGATTTTTTTTGTTTATTATTTTTTGCACAATAACACAACTCTCATATTTATTCTATTTTCAAAATTATTTTCTCTATTCTTTCAGCCTAAGTGGGTTTCGAGGGCGGTCTTGTGCATGAATAAATACGAGAGTTGGGTAATTTGCATGTGGCGGAATATTGCAAAGTAGTTAGATTTATTTAATTTAACTATGAACTTCCGAAAAGTAACGCCTGATAGTATTAACTTTATTAAATATATAGCTATTTATTATAAGAGGTCCCATATACGTTTACGTTCACTGCACTCACACAAATACAAAGCTACGCCTCGCGACCTGTTCGGAAAATTAATCATCCTCGTTATACGACTCTAGCAAGTTCGTTATACTACTCATGCTTTGTTCCTACCTTATTAAGAGTGAGCTAGACTTGTCAAAGTATTAGACTGAAGTTGTAACTTAGTTATTATAAATCCAACTAGTCACATTCAAAGTTAGCAGGATCAAAGCGAAGTTGGATGGAGTTACTATCGAGACAGACAGACACATATCACGCCTATATCCCTAAGGGGTAGGCAGAGGCGCATTACACACCCACAATTTACCAGTATTTTTAGTCCCACGTAATAGGGGGCAAGCCTATTGCCGTCACCGAGCACACATATAAGTAATGGGTTACGTCCAAAATGGCCGAATAATTTTAATAAAAAGAAACAGCAATAATGTAATTTTGAAAAAAAAATTTAAACCCGTTGCCAATGAAATGTTAATGAAAGGCAACAAAATCTTACGTGCCAGCCGCTGTGTCACAGCCAATTCAAGTCCTGGGCGTTTCGGACTAGTCTTGAAGAGACATGATATTAATATCTACTATCCACACGTATTATCCATTTAAAAATTTAAGAGAAGGATAGAGAATTAATACCTAATGATCTATTTATAGTAAAACAGGCTAGTTACCTATTTCTGTACTCACTGTCTACAGCAGATAAAATTAATTACCTACGTAGTATCCAATATCAACGTTAAACTGAATGTGGACAAAGCCCGCAAGCGGGTTGTACACATGACATCGCCTGCTCGCTTTACATAGAGCTATATCTAATCTACAGTACCTAATTCATTCTTCTTTTACATAAAATAATTATGCAATATTATTTTCTATTTGTAATATATATAAATGTGAAAATGACTTTGTCTGCTTGTTACGCTTTCACGCCTCCTAAACACCTAAACCGATTTAAATGACTAACTTCTACGAACTTTAAATATTTAGATAGAAATTATTATTCGCAAAAATGAATGTCATTGACAGGACTCAAACCTGTGGTTTTCCTTTACAGCATTGCCTTTGTTACGGAAGCAAACTCATTCCTTTAAAAATGCAAAAATATATTCTATGAACTGGGAGCACATTGCAGTATTAAAACAACAAACCCCATCAATATTGTAACTTCTCCGTTCTCTAATCAACTTTATACGTAGGTGACACTATAAGTTTTGCGTAACTTAAAAAAGAAACAACATCTTAAAACCAAAATATTATGTTTATTGCTTTTCAAAATACACTCCTTTACATTTTAAACAATTTTTCATGCGATCGAACCATTTGTTAAAACAGGAGGACCACAGATCTGAAGGCATGTTTTCTACGTGCTGATTGAACGCTATCACTGCCTCTTCGGAGTTGGTAAAAGTGAAACCTCTCATCAAATCTTTGATTTTGAGGAAAATACAGAAATCTCAGGGTGCTAGGGCGGGGCTATGCGCAGGATGGGTAACGAGTTGTACTTTTTCGCAAGCTAAAAATGACTTTAAAACTTGGTGTAAAATTTTCTGGATTTGACTCATACCAATCCCCAATAGTCCTCGAATTGTGTCATAGGTAATCCGCGGGTTTTCTTCAATTAACCGCTTAACAGTAGCCACATTATTTTCGTTGACGGCAGTTGAAGGCCGCCCTTCACGAAATTCGTCATGTAAAGAAACTCGACCTCTCTCAAATTCAGCAAACCATCGCCTCACGGTGCTCAAACAAGGCTTCTCGCTTCTCTCCCAAATGCATTTTGAAGACGAGCGGCACAGTCTTGCGGAGAGAGAGAACTTTTAAAATCTTAAAAAATCATCGCTCTATAATCTTTTTGACTTAATTCCATTTTCGTTGCATACTTAGAACTTTGATGTGTGATAAAAAACAATTGACAAATGATTTCCCGCCAATTGTTTTTTTTTATTACTAGGAAGGTTGCAAAGTTTAAAAAAATATAACATTCGAAATTCAAATAGTTCCGATTAGCTAGAAGTGCAAAACTTTTAGTGTGCCCCATGTATAACTACATTGTATATAATAGGGTATGATGATACAAATAATTATCAAAGCCTATAAAGACTATTGAACAAAGGCTGTGCGAGCTATTGTACGTTGATGGCCCGTTTTAATGATCTCTCGACACTACGAGTGCGGTCACAAATAGGGAATTGTGTGAAAAGCAAAATGTATTGCTGTAATAGCTACTCTATAAAATCTTATAATAATATAATAAGAGTTAAACTCCGGCTTCAGCCATGTAACATACTCCACCCACCACTAAAAATTAGAAAGTTTTTTGAGAAATCCTCGTTTGGTTTATATTTTCTATTGTCAGCACTACATAGGTTAAACTTATGAATAGTAATATAATAATATTATGCTGAAATGCACTCTACTCTTATTCTCCTGTTTTATTAACTCTAAACCTTGATACTTTTCATTTTATAGCTTAAAGGTGTGAATAGAGTAATAGTATTGTGAACACCTTTGATATTGATGCAATAAGGCGAAACCCCTCACCTCAGGTTTATAAAGCGGTAGAATAAGAGAGCAAGTGAGTGAATTTTATAATTGCCACATTACTGCCTAATGGAGCATCTGTTCATAACGCTAATCGTTTACACTCAAGCTACACAAGTGAAAATGCCTGAAAGTTTAAAAATTAATAAGCATCAATTTGAAAAGAAAAAAAAGTGGCTTAAAAGAAGATTGATCCTGAAATTCAATTTAAAAACGAGCTTTGTAAAGCTCTCCACATGATTAAGCTGTACCTCCACCTCCAAGTTAGTCTGTGCAGTAACATTTCTAAGACCTCTGCAAAGCTCATTGTGAGTCCCCCATTGTGACTTTAAAATTCATTGTACCGAGTGGCCGACTTATTAAAAGTTTTATTGTACTCTTAAAACTCTATTTACTTCTATTATAGGTCTCAATGAGGTTATTAGTAAGTTTTTAGAGTTTGTTATAGCATTATTATTACTGCTATTTAGATACCTATATAATGTGGAATCAAAAGTTATCGTAACAGTACTGAACTTAACTTATTTTTAGAACATTGAACAAATATAAATGATAGCAATATTAGAAAAGTTAAGACATTTCTGTACAATAAAGTCTAGTCTTAAAATAAAGCCGAGCTATTCGCGACTGCTTCAGTGGCTTGGTCGGTAGTGCTTCAGCTTACGACTCCGGAGTCTCGCGTTCCATTTCCGGGTCGAATCCAATATGTGTGTCTGATCCACAAATGTTTGTTTCGGACTTTGGGTGTTTTTATGTATGTTATGTAATGTATGTACTCGTATTTAGAAATATATAAGTATGTTTATCAGTTGTCTAGATCCCATAGCACAATATTATAGCTTAGTTTGGGCTAGATGACGTTTTGTCAGCATATCCAACAATATTTAAAATATTAAGAAAGAAATTATAAATAGATCACAAAAACTAGGTTAGGGAAAGGCCGTGGGTTTGAGTCCCGCCGATGACATCAGTTTTTGTGATCTATTTATAATTTCTTTCTTAATATTTTAAGAATAGTTTAAGCAAACTCATTGCTTTGAAACACAAACAACGATATTTATTTATTTATTTATTATTATTAGTTATCCTACATACTATTACAATAAATACACATTTTTTTTGTTTCTTTTGGCAAGAGTTTTCTTACTGGTTTACAAATATAGAATTTATGTAACCCATTACTTACAATATAACTCGTTTTTCAACCGACTTTCAAAAAAAAGAAGGTTTTCAATTCGACTGTATGTTTTTTTTTATGTATGTTTCCTCATTATCTATGGACTGAGTGAACTATATTGTAATTTGGAAAAAAATTTGAAAAGGCAACGGTGCCTTGCGATGTTGATTAAAGGCAACAAAATCTTACGTGCCAGCCGCTATGGCACAGCTAATTAAAGTCCTGGGATTCTCGGACTATATTATTATTATTTTTTCAACACCACATCGAATAACCGAACCTCACTATTGTTACTTAGTGCACAAGTAGTTGGCACGCTGAACCTTTAGATCGTACTCAAAGTTTGGGAGGATTAACCAAATTTAGCTCTACTAAACCAAATTATAGTAAATTATACTTTTTTTTTAATTCCACGGGACCGCGGTCGCTCCCATGTCCATTGCTGCGGGCGTCTCCGGTGACACCAGAAGGCATTTCCAGTGGCGCCCGGCGGACTTTAACCACCCACCCGTGTGGCCTCTTCGGGGGTTTTTGTCAGAATGAAAATCCCGCTTTGTTGTGGCTACACCTAGTTCTAACCGGCTAAAACTAGGTGCAGCCGCACTTCGGGTATTAGCCGTAACATATATACATAATTATAGACTAAAAATATTTACATTACAAAAAATCGTTTAAAAAATCCTCCGCGTCATTGCCGACTGGGAAGGTTCCCAGAATGCTGGCTGTGTTGCCACGTTGGATGGCGATACTTATTGTTTGGGCCAGAAAATAGCCAGCCTTCTGGTCCTGATAAGCATCGATTAGGCGTTTAGCAATGTCTCTATAAAGGCGGCGAGCACTCGGACCCCATGACCCCAGTTTCTCAACCCCAAACGGCTCAAATATGTAATCACCTGCTAGGTTAACATATTTACGCCGTTTAAGGCCTTCAGCCGATGCAGCAGCAGCGCCGGCACATCCGGATGTGCTTGGAAGGTGTGAAGGTGCTAAGGTGTCAACGCATGTAGCGTTCCACATATTATACATAGAAAACACCCATACTCCGAAACAAACATTTGTGGATCACACAAATAATTTGATTCGATCCGGAATCGAACCTGAGACCTCAGGGACGGCAGTCGCATACTCATACCACTGCGCTACCGAAGCAGTATAGTAGTTTTGCAACATTGAGCCAGGCTGTTAATATATAATGATAATACATAATGATTCCTAATTTTCTATTGTATGTAGTACTGCCGTCCTAATCAAAAACAACGCACTTGCTTGGTGGTAACTTTCGAGTAAATGGCGCCTAAAGTTTTTTTTCTTTTTTTTGTTGTCCCTGTAAAAGTAACACGAACTTTGCATGTGCGATCCTATATTTATTTAATTTAAATATTTTAAAAACCAAAAATTGTTTAAGACTAGAAAACATGGACTGCAATAATATTAATTTACGAGGCATAAGCAACTCATGTGTGGCAAGTGCGTGGTTCATGTCTAGAAAATGCATTTGTGATGTTTATATCTAACAAAGACAATGGAATTACTTACATTTAAGTTCACCTTTATAACGTATATGTTGCAAATACGTTTATCATGACTAGCAAAGAATGTAATATATTATTAGGTATAAATATCATATGTGATTGTGTAATGTTTATGACTTGTTCACATCATTAAAAAATATTTTACGTTGCTAATTATAAACGTCACTAGTACCGAATGCGTTATATGATTAGTATTTTCATACATCTATATTCTGACTAAAATAGTCATGAAAAACGCATATTAGATTACGATGCTTATTACTAGTATATATAGAATATTAGGCTATAATTGTTCACCGCAATGTTTATTACGATGCTTATGACTAGTAATAGGTTTAGAATGGATCTAATACTTACGCTGTTTATAGGTAACAAAAAAACGAAAACTATAAAAGATATCAAAAAATGAGTGATTGATCCTGGTAGATCTCGTTTCCGTGATTCTGAATATACTAATAACTCAATTTCGTAAAAAATGTCGATTGCGTTGTTTTATCATTAGGACGGCAGAGTACAGGGTAACGGCAACGGCTGTCAAAACCTGGGTGTGTAATTAACTTCTGCCTACCTTCGCGGAAATTTAGACGTGATTAATTTATGTTTTTAGGGTTCCGTACCCAAAGGGTAAAACGGGAAACATTTTACTGAGACTTCGCTGTCCGTCCGTCCGTCCGTCTAGGGCTGTATCTCAAGAACCGTGATAGTTAGAAAGTTGAAATTTTCACAGATGATGTATTCCTGATGCCTCTATAACAACAAATACTAAAAAACAGAATACAATAGATATGCTCCTGTACAGCAAACTTGATTTTTTGCCGTTTTGGTACGGAACCTTTTCTGCGCTAGTCTGACTCGCACACGGCCGGTTTTATTTTTTATCTAAGTATTTACTATTATCTACGTCCGTTGCCACGCGCCTCAGGTGAGTACTCGGATTTTTTTTAGTGACACGCGAATTAATTTATGTTTGAGTAAATAAAGACTTTATCCTAGACTTAAATTAAACTACTTAGATACGGAGAAAATAAAAAGGACAACACAACTTTGTACAAGCCTAACAAGCTGCTTCAGAATCGTGACATGAGCCTCAATTGCTACGAGTCTTTTGTCCCTGGGGTGTTAAAAGTTCAGACAAACCGACTACAGTCAATCGTATAGGTACCTCACTAGTCCACTCGTTATAGGATTGAATAGAATTAGACGAACATTGGAAAGTTTCTGAAAGTTTTCGTCCTACAATTGGGATGGTAGTTAAATAAATATGTTAGGACAATTCACATAACGTGATCTTGTCTCAAACTAAGCAGAGCTTGTGATATGAGTACTAGATAAACTGATATAAAACACTGTCTTATATACATATTTTTTTTTTGTAAATAGCTTCAGCACAAATGTTTGCGTCATCACACAACGTTTGTCCCGAACGGGAATCGAAACCGAGACTCCGTTGTCGAAAACGGATGCACTACCGACCACGACACCGAAGCAGTCATTTGATAAAATAGCTCAAATTTATTTTTCACTGTTTTTTTTAAGAGTAATTTTTATATTTCTAGGGGAACGTTGTTTATTATAATTATTACGTGAAGAAAGTGGAGTGTAGTTAAAGTAGGTAATAATTTTGAGGAAATTGAATTTACAAACAAGGTCATCAAGGTCAGGTATAAATCTACAATTAATTATACTTGAAATTAGTACAGTTTTTATACTCATTGAGATAATTCCATGGGCACTAAACCATAATGATGACTAAGTAATTCAGACAATGCAAAGCGTTCAGCATAGAAATTCTATTCAAGTGCTAACAATAGGCATATCTGAATGCATTGGCAGCCATGTCGATTGTATTGCCTTACTGGAGTGCTCAGTTATTTGAGCTCTGTATGGATATTATACAAATATATATTAGATATATTATTGATATGATATTAAACAACATAAGACTAGAATTACCAAGTTATCAGATAATTAGACTTAAGTTTTCTGCCAGATCTATCTTCTATCTTCGTTTGGGGCTTAATCATAATCACTACATATATAATAAAACAAATTAGCCCGTTCTGTATGTATGCAGATCTTTAAAACTGCACAACGGATTTTGATGCGGTTTTCACCAATGGATAGAGTGGTTCTCAACGAAGGTTTTTGTGTATATAATTTACCAAACGGGCGAAGCCGACGGCGTCCGCTAGTAACAGTATAAAACAAAGTCTGTCCGTACCTATGTATACTTAGATCTTTAAACCTACGCAACGGATTTTGATACGGTTTTCACGTTAGTGAAAACCACATAAAAACCGTTGCGTAGAACCACTCAATTCATTGGAATAGAGTGGTTCTCGAGGAAGGTTTTTGTGTATTATTATAATTTGTAAAGCGGGCGAAGCCGCGGGTTACATGTTCGGTAATACATATTCGGTATTTTAGTCACCATTTTTACAAAAGATCCTTCTTCATTACTTGCATTTTTATGCTTGAAATTATTTAATGTCCGCAGTAAGTTCTTGCTAGAATTGTCTATGCTGAAGGTGATGGTTATAACGCATAGATTTGACACGTAACTGGGATCAAAGCGGATAGAACACACTTGAAACTTCCTTACTACGAGTATGATGCATTTAATATGAATTGAGCATACAGCAGCGTTATCCTCGTAAAATAGGTCATGTAAATATTTTACTTGTACGTAATGTCAATTCAAACAAACTCAGTAAGTATAAGTTCAAATCCAATCTGTTTTGTCACTCCTTTGCTTATCTGTTTTGTGTCTTTTGTACACTGATTTAGATTATTTATACAATATTAGGTAAAATATTAAAAAATCCACTGCATCATTGCTGACTGGGAAGGTTTCCAGAATCGTGGCTGCGTTGCCACGTTGCATGGCGATGCTTATTCTCTGAGCCAGGATATAATTAGCACATTTTGGTTCTCAGAATTTAATTAGCCTCTGAACTATATTCATAAGGCAGTCAAATTTTATTCTAATTAGTCTTTAGGGATTTTAAGAACAAACTTTATGTTGCACAGTAACGGTCACGTTTTATCCCCAGAGGCGAATATTACCCCTTAATTTTAACAGCCATTGTGGCGGTGCAAACTTATTGCCGTTTCTGGGCATTTATTTCAATGTATTTTTGCCAGAGGGGATCGTGGTCTAGTAGTAACCGAAAAAGTTAACACATTGCAAAAGTCAAGTAACATCTAGTCAGGCCGGTCTTAGGATGGGTGACCATTTCTTAAGACACTGAGACTCCTCCGTGTCTCGGAGAGCACGTTAAGCCGTCGGTCCCGGTTGTCATACGAACATCTATGGCAGTCGTTAGGGGTAGTTGGAGCCCTAAATCAAAAATCCGACCGGTCTAACTACAGAACTTTGATATCGCCCATGGGTTGTGGAGGTCAGATGGCAGTCGCTTTACGGAAAATATCGAAGTTCAGCCAAATCGTAGTTAAACTGGAAAGCCGACCCCAACTACGTTAGAAAAAGGCTCGGTGAATGATGTATTTTTGCCAGGGGTTTATCTGTCAGCAGGTGCACCGCGAGCAGATAAGGATAATTCGGACACTCAACACGTTGATAGAGTCACGTAGCATCCAAGACTATCAAATAACTAGCTACGTATCTTCAAGCCATTACTAATGTGGCTTGAAGTTATTATGTAACACAGTGTAGTAGAATACATTAAAAAAAATATGCCGTAAAACGAAACCGGTCACGTTTTTCGTAATTAATCACTGGAATAGTATACAAGTTGGGTTTGTTTATCATGTATTACTATAGATTACACCAAGTGCGAACATCGAAAGCACAACCTAGGTACAACCAGCTACGGGTTTTAGGTAAACAATTCATAACGGTTTATATATTATCCAGCCTATGTAGGCACAGCACGTTACATAACCAAAATTAAGTAAGACAAGCTGCCGCTGCCGTCTACTTAAGTTATTGAAGGAAATTGCAGACCAACTTAGGCTGTAAGTTGAATTTTGAACAGGGGCGACTTAAAAAGTTCAGAGAAAATTACACTCAGATTAAAAGTGTTGATGTTATAAGCTTTTTATGGTTATCATAATGCTAATATTATCAAAAACAAAAACCAGTCTATTATAGTTTGATATTACGTTACTATCGACGGGCTACAATAATGTTTCTTTGAAAATTTACGTTTGTCGAAATCTATGATCGTCGGTATTGATATTGAATAACTTAAGAGTTTGTTAATTTGGATGAACACGGTAATTCAATTCAATTCAATACACTTTATTGTACACAACATGTAAAACACACAAAAAGGAGATATCACTTCAAGAAGAGTACAAATCTCTCTTCCAGACAACCTTAGATGGATAGCGGGTTTCAGAAATTAAAAGGGGTAGTGTACAAATATCACTCTAAGGAGAAAGAAGAATAAAGCTTAGTAAACAAATAAATAAAGATAAGACTAAATAGAATCAGAAAATAAACTAATATAGGTAATGATTATTAACAATGAAGCTAAAAGAAGATATTAAAAGTACTGATACAAACATACAGACAGACCATACACATAATTCATTTAAGTAAAAATACACAGACATACCATACATAACATATATAAACGTATTTATTGACTACATATAAGTTGTAGATAGATAGTAATCTTTTAACTTAATTTTGAAAGACGATATAGTCTGCGCACATCTGATCTGAAGCGGCAAAGATTTGTCGGCGAATTAGAAGAGTGTGCTGGCACTTCCAGCGTCAAATTTGCCGACGACCTTAGAGACTTTGAATGTGTGTCATGAAGGAATCGAAACCGTTCTTTGAGATAATGTAATCATAGGTAATCACAGCTTTGAATCAACAAACATAATATTAAAGCATAAAAATTATAAAACAGGCAATTTTGCAAAACCATAATATAAATTCAGCAAATATATAATCAAAAATTCTACAAAATTGCTTCGGTTCCTTATAGCCATTCCAATGGACAACATCTTACGGCCATCATCCGTCACATTGAGTTCCAATTTCAACCCATATATTTCATTCACTCACCCCTAGGTCAGATCACGCTCTTAAGATATAAATAGCTGACTTCATTTATATTCTGTCATCACGGTGTATGCTATTTGGTTCAGGACTTAATAATAAGTAGGTCGTATCTGTTTCTAATATTTCAACTGCCTCAGTAGTGTAGTGGTAGATATGTGTATGTAACAGCTGCCGTCCCTGCGGTCCTGGGTTCCATTCCCGGGTCGAATCAAATATTGGTGTTGTCCTCATTTGAGTTTAGGTATTTTCTATGTATATTTAGTAGGTATGTGTTTAGATCTAATTATATATATTTTTTTTGTATCCGTGCCTCGGAGAGCAAGTTAAGCCGTCAGTTCCAGTTGTCATACGAACTTCTATGGCAGTCCTTACGAATTTTGGAGCCCTAAAACAAAATCCTTTGTTCTGAAGGTCAGATCGCAATGATTCTACGGAAAATATTGAAGTACAGACGCATCGCAGTTAGACTGGAAAGACGATATCAACTCAGTAAGTTGGGAAAAGCCTCAGTGTTTCTAATATATCATGTTGTATATTATCCCTTTAAAAAATAAACAATATCTTCAGTGTACACAAGTATAGCTTCGTCCGCCGGGCGCCACTGGACCGCCGGGCGCCACTGGAAATCTGTTCTGCTTGTAACCAGAGACGCCCGACAACGGACGATAGAGCGGCTGCGGCCTTGGGCATAAAAAAAATAAAAAAAATATAGCTTCATTGGTCTGTTTAACATTTGATAGGTAAGTGCCCTCGGGGACCCTTTATTTCCATTATGAAAACCTTTAGTAATTGAATTTCATTTATTTCTAATTCATAAAGAAACAATGGTTTACTGTAGGAATATTTTGATGAATAAAGAATTCAATGAAGTAATGAAAAGAACAATATGGATGCTTTTTAGGGTTCCGTAGTTCAAGTCTCGGAACCCTGCTGAAACTGCATGGATATGTGCATTTACTACTTTGACAAAGTGCTAAAAGTAATTTATGTAAAACATCCCTACACGTAGGTAATTTAGGAATTGAGATTTTTTTTTGTTTTCACCTCGTAGTCTGGGGTATCATTTTGCGAGATATTACCTACTCTATATTAACCCTATTCTATGCATGCATGGCCCGACACGTAATTGGCAGATATTATTTTATTTTTGTAACTATTTATAGAAACACAGCTTTTGCTGGAAAACTAAATTCAAAAAGAAAATGGGTCTTGACAGCTCTCGCATACCGTGTGACTATCCCAAAGATAAATTACCTAAATTTTCAACAAAACTATATCCAAAACGTAAAACATCATCAACATCATATCGTCCGGTGTCTTAGGTATTTTTTTTTTCCGCGGCCCTATGCCGCGCCCGCTCTAACGTCCGCAGTGGCGCCCGGCGGACTTTGACCACCTCTGTGGTCTCTGCGGGTGTTTGGTCGGGACGAGAATCCCGCGTCGTTGGGGTAGGGTTTTATCCCGAGTCAGTGAGTGAATCTGGTTGCGTGCTATGGGGCAAAGGCCCCGCAGCACGCAACCCTTCTAGCCTGCTTCTGTAAGGACGGAGGGTGGCGATTCCGCCGTCCTCAGGCCCCGATCATGGAGGTCGATAGTCTTGGGCGTAGTCGCGGAGTCTAGGGCGCCCTCGCCGCCGACTACGGAACTCGGCGGGGAGGGTACGCTCCCTCTCCCTCCAGGCCGCCTCCTTCGCGAGCATGACTTGCTCGCAGAAGGACATGGCCGCGTTCCACCTACTCCCGCTGGAAACCATGGCTTGAAGCATGGTCTCCAGCGAGAGGGTATCCACGCCCAGACCCACTACGAGGTCCCGGCGCTGACTCGCCCACGCTGAGAACTCCACCAACGTGTGGAGTGCGGTGTCGTCGTCGGAAACCTCGCAGTGTTGACACCGGGGTGTGACCTCACGATGCATGCGAAACAGATAGCTACTGAAACATCCATGCCCGGCAACGATCTGCGTCGCACGGTACGTGAGGTCACCATGCTGCCTCTGCAGCCAATCGTTCATGATCGGTCTCACCGCCACGATGAAGGTGGTACCCCACTTGGGTTGCTCAAGTCGCACCCTCCATGACTCCATGAGATCCTGGCCGAATTGGGACCGCTGGTCCTCGATTTCTCGAGTCGCAGGCCTGTGGTCCCGCTCCAGCGCCTCCTTGCGCCATTGGAACAATGACGCAAGGGCTGTCGCTTGGAGGTCCCATGGAGGGGTCCCGGCTAGGAGACATGCAGCCTCTCCGGATATCGTGCGGTAGCCCCTTATTGTTTTGACGGCCAAGGTTCGAACTGGTCTGTTTAACAGTCACATTCCCCTTGACCGCCAACCTATCCGCCCTTACGGGAGCCCCGTATAGGGCCATACTCCGCACGATCCCCAGGTACAGTCTCCTGCAGGAAGCGTTGGGTCCCTTTAGGTTGGGCATCGGTCGCGAAAGCGCGACCGATGCCTGCGTCACCTTGGGGACCAAACTTCGGAAATGTGGTCCAAAGTTCCATCGGCTATCAAGTACGATCCCTAGGTACTTCATCGAGGGCTTGATGCCGATGCTAACGCCTCCCACATTTATGCTGGAACCTTCAGGTGGACCGTTCCGAGGTCTGTGAAAACACAGAACCTCGGAATTGTGTAAGGCCACCTCCAGTCCCAGCCGCCGTATCCTACCCACGACTTGAGCAACACCCGTCGTGACCTTGAGTGCTGCCTCCTGGTACGTTGCACCCCACGCCGTGACGAGCGTATCGTCGGCGTAGCACGTTACGCCGACGCCCCTAGTCAACGCACCCCGCAGCACCCAGTCGTAGCCGATGTTCCACAGAAGTGGCCCCACACTGACCCCTGCGGAACACCGCACGACACATCTCACCGAGCTGGCCCAAGCCAGCTGGGGAAAGCTATGGCCCTCTCCGAGAGATGGGCCCCGACAATACGACGGAGGTAGAGAGGCGTTTCGTGATACACGAGCGCCACCCTAACGCAGCTCCATGACAAGGTGTTGTACGCGTCGGCGTTGTCAAGAGACACCGCCACCACCACCTTGCCCTGCAAGACTGCTGCCTCCATCAGGCTCTTCACGCGTATGATCGCGCTCACGGTGGAGCGTCCCCGACGGAAACCGTACTGGTTGTCCGCCAGGTCTGGCCCCACCGACGAGAGATGCTCGACGAGGCGTTCTGCGATAATTCGCTCAAAGAGCTTACACACCTCGTTGAGCAACACGATCGGCCGGTATCCGGACGTTGAGTCCACCGCCTTACGGATCAGGACCAGTTTCCCCGTCCTTCACACTTTGGGAAACTGGCCCCTTTCGAGGCATGCGCTAAAGAGCCCCATCAGTCGAGGCCCGAGTTCTTCGAGGGCCAGGACCCATGTACGGCCAGGAATGCCATCAGGTCCGCGGGCAGTGATTTTCCGGCGTTTAAGCCGGAGTACTGCCGCACCTGGACTTCGGGTACGTCGTCTTCGCTGGTACTATCCGCGTCGGGCAAAGACGGAGCCATGCGTGGAGGGTCCTCCGCACTCGTCGGAAACAGGGAGCCCATGACCCGCTCTAGCTGCTGCGGCTGGAGACTCTGGGTCAGTGGGGGCGCCCTAGGTCGGAGTTTCTCCCTGTATTGTAGGTATGGGCGCCCCCATGGGTTCTGTTGCAGGGTCTCCAGGAGCTCCTCGCGGGCCGCCGTCTTGGCCCGCTTTATCGTCTCCTGGAGATTACCTTTAGCCTCCCTGTATGCCTGATAAAGCTACGCCTTTCGGGCTGCCGCGTCGTCCGGGCGGCGATGCCTCCGGTGAAACCTGGTGTACTGGCGGCGGGAGGAGATGCATGCTGCGCGCAGCTCTGCAATCTCCGGTGACCACCAGTACACCTGCTTCCAGGCCGGTCTGGGTGTAACCCTAGGCATCGCCGCATCACAGATTTGCGACATGGCTCTCCTGAACCACTCCGCCGCCGCATCCACATCGGCAGGCCGGTCCGGTGCCGGAATCCAGGGATGCACGATGGATGCCTCCAGGAGAGCCTCCCGATCCAGATGGTGAAGTGCCCGACATTCCCCCGGTTGAGGACCTCCAGACCACGTGTTCTGGTCCAGTCCTCAAGAAGCCTCCCCTTGTCCCTGGTTTCCCGGGAGCCCCACGCCTCACTCCAGGCGTTGAAGTCTCCCAGGAGCTCGACAGGGCGAGGACGGCACGCAGCGAAGACGACGTCAAGCTCAGTGAGCCATAGCTCAAACTGTGTCTCGTCCAGTGTCGGCGAGATGTAGGTGGCCACGACTGCCAACCCATCATAGTCCGCCACAACACACCCGCGGCCCCTTGCAATGATCGCAAGGCGCGAGTTGTCTGCGGCGGACCCCCCAAACTGTTTTAGGTACTAGAATTAAATGGGAGAAAAATGTATTCTAGTTTTAACACATAGATAGATAGGGGCTCGTGGTCTAGTGGTAACCGACCATGAAAGGTTAAGCAACATCGAGTCAGGCCGGTCTTAGGATAGGTGACTATTTCTTAAGACATTGAGACCCCCTTCGTGCCTCGGAGAGCACCCGGTCGTCATACTCGTACAAACATCTAGAGAAGCCCTAATCAAAAACCAGACAGGTCTTACTACAGAACATCGATATCGCACATGGGTTGTGGAGTTCAGATGGCAGTCGCTTCACGGAAAATATCGAACTGAATCGCAGTTAGACTGGAAAGCCGACCCCAACTGCGTTGGAAAAAGTGATAGTTTTTGTCCCAGTAACATGTTAAATTACCCTCATAACTTATCACTACACAACATAAGAATCGTTGACTTAACACAATCGTTAGCCTGATATCCTTTAGAAAGCGATTCGCAGTCCAATTTGCCTCTTTTAATGTTATCTAAGGAACTGATGTCACAACTTATGATTAATTTCCTATCTTCCATCTCTGAGTTACGTCATTGTGTAAACGTTGGCAATATGTGGCTATAAAAATATACTTGAAAGCTGAGCATTAAGAATCGTTCATGAATTTTGTTGCTTGCTATAGCTTTGCTATAGCTGGTAATGCATACGCTTGAGATGCTAGGGTATTGAATTTGAAACCTGGGCTGGCACAAACATTAGTTGTGTCATCCATAATTGTATTTATACTAGTACGGTGTCTTGCGCGGTGCTTAGTGCCGCACCTCGCCATAGGTTTTGGTCTATAACTTTTGACCCCTTAGGGCTAGGTTAAATTTTCGATTTTTTGACTTGCCTCCAAATCGAGGGCTATCCATAGAGGGCTCAACCATCATTGGAGCATAAGCAGTTCTCGAGAGCTAAGGGGGAGGTATATTCGCCATTTCTATATAAAGATAGATCAGCTATTTAGTTCTCTTAACATAACTGTTGTCTTTTCATACCTACAAGAAGAGTTTTTATCTGTGATCATAAGGACATTCTGGAGCTGATTAAGTAAATGATGGCCGTTGCTATAATCGCATCGTTACTTTAATTGAATACCTTCTATCTAATGTAGCAAGTATATTATTAACAATTTAAGAAACTGTCATCTCAAAACATATTTTTGCATTCAATCTTTAGGTTTAGATACAGAACTTGCACTCCGACGTTAATTAAAGCACATTCTTTTGTTTACAGAGAACATCATCGAACGTTAGAGTTGTCTAATAAAGTAAAATATATACCAGCATAATTTGACTAATAATTATGACGTTAATGCCTCAATATTAACTCTAAGGTCAATGCCGTGTCACAAACAAGACACAACCCTTACTGACTAACAACTTCAAGTTGTAGCTGACGTCACGTATTTTTTGCGGTTGTTAGGCGAGTGACATAGGCCTGCTATTACTAACTATTATTTAATACTGCATAGATATACTTACCGAAATATTCTATCATTCCTTCGTACAACCCCAATAAAATTATAAAGAAGATAAACTTTTGTACGGCCAAAAGACTAATAGTACCTAATTAAAGGTTCTTGTCACTACTCAGAAGTGCTTGTAACTTGTTGGTCTACTACAACTTGTGTTGTACTTTCCATCTTCCTGTTAATTAAGTAATAGATTGCTGGCGTAGTCTGTAGTGTATACGCCAAGTTCGGTATAAAAGTTTTGTGTGATTCGTAAACAGCAGACGTAGTTCGGGATTCCTGTGTATTATTTATCTATTACAAACGAACTTTGCCCGAACACACATTAAAACATTCCTCGGAAACCACTCTATCCATTGGTGAGAACTGCATCAAAATCCGTTGCGTCTATTTAAAGATCTGAGCATACATATGACAGACAGCGGAAACGACTTTGTTTCATACTATTATGTTGTGTGAGTGGTGTAGTTGTAATATACTAGGCTTTGCATAGTTTGAGACTAGATAGCATTGTACAAAAACAGTTCTTGTTTAACTATTTGGTAATTTACCATTGCGTTGAATAGTTTTTTTCTTTCCAATCAATCACGGAATCCATTGCGGCCCAAGGCCTCAATCTGTCTCCGTCCGCAAATTGAATGTGATGCCCGTACAAGCAAACTCACTTTACAATTTTACACTACTTATAAAAAAGAGTCTTTGTACTTACTATTGGTTGATAAATATATGTCAGACTATGTCCGTTATAAAAACACAAAATCGCATATTTATCCCAAAAGGAATAGACAGAGGCGTTAATTAAATATTTCACATATAGAGGGTGAATTTTTCAAGTGGGCTTGGATGGCCAAATCCGGAACTATAAGGAATCTTCTCATCATTAGATTTTTTAAAAACCTATAATCCTAGCTGTGAATCGAACCCATTGATTTAGAAAAAAAACACCCTTTATTATTACACCATACGATAGTGTTGCTGTTTAGGATCAAATTCTGGGAAGTAATGATATACGGCAAATTTAAGGAAAACTTAGAATTTTAATAAACTTCATATATCCATCCTAGCCCACTTGAAAAATTCATTCTGTATAGGTACATAATTCAATTCAATTCAATTCATTTTATTTCAGATAACAATAGGATCCAGTTTTTGTTAGTAGGTACCTACAATTAAAAGCTTGACATTATGTTAGTATATTTAATGAGGTCCACACAATATTATTAATATAAATTCATTTTGTTCATCAACTTAACTTAACATCAATCAACTTAACTTTATTTTCAAGGCTTAAATTCCATAATAAGTATCCTACTTAAGTCAAAATTACTAAATTAAAATTAATTAATTATTACTTTAATTAATTAATTAATTAAAGTAATAATCATCACAAAATAATATCATAAATTACAATACAAAATCACTTTGATAGATAAAAACTCTATATTACATACAAATATATTATATGCCCACAATTCTCTCATTATTGCACAGACCCTACGTAATAAGGGCGTGAGGTTGGCTTGAGATATGTACTCTAAGACCTACATGGAACCTCTCTAGACACATATTGGTACAGTAAATAATAATACAAAACCAAATGAATTATAATTCAAGAAATAACCTTATTGAGTGGAAATGATAGATGGATATTTTAGGTTTGAAGCATCATCAGTAGAAATATTCTTATCTAAAGTAGGTACTGTTTCATTTATACCCTGCTGAAAGCAATAACACATCCTTTCAGGTATAAAAATAGCCGACATTGTAATTCATTGAGCAGCTCCGGTGTACAGCGGGATAACTTCATTGCGCTGCGAATATTTTATACCCTCCGGGACCCTTCCTAACGATCGGTGCCAACCTTTAATAATTGAATTGCAGGTGTTCACTACTTTTGCCAACCGTGTAAAAGAAAAGATTTGCCTGTAGGAAAACACATTGAAGGAAAGTATCTAGTGAAATATTGTTTGAATAAAATACGGTTGGAACCAGAAGATGTTCAGCAGTTGGTTACTATAGGGACTTCACCTCTAATAAAGGATTTTAAACGAACAAAGTGGAGTAACGTAATATGGGCGTAAAAAACGCCTCTATCGACCCCTTTGGGGATACACACCTTATTATGTGTCTAAGATTTATTTAAGACAGAAGGTACATTTTATCCCAGAAATTAAAGTTCTTTTGGGGTTGGGGATATCAAATAATTTAACAACAATGAAATTGCAAGCATTGGCTAGCAATAAGGATTTCTCTTCCAAACCTGTTAGAAATTTAAAACCAAATTACTTTAATTCCACCCATTATAACCCAGAATAATAAATTATTAACCCGATCGGAGGTACAAAAAGGCCATCAGTAAGGATCACTAAATCATTTGTATCCAACAAATGATTTAGTGATCCTTACTGATGGCCTTCATTCTCAAACTTTTGAGGTGTTTTAAATCTATGTTTATGTATTTTCAGGGAAGTGAAGATACAATTCACCTGAGAGGATCAAAATTTAATTTGGGACATTTTTTAGGTTTGAATAAAACATATCTTATAGCAAGCCTTTTTTTTAATCCCGCGAGACCGCGGCCGGTCCCATGTCCATTGCTACGGGCATCTCTGGTAACACCAGAAGGTATTTCCAGTGGCGCGGCGGACTTTGGCCACCCGTGTGGCCTCTTCGGGGGTTTGGTCGGCATGAAAATCACGCGTCGTTGGGGTTGGGTTTTGACCCGCGTCGGTTTTATGGCAAGGCTTTTTTTTTTCGTTCATGTGTTTTTACAAATGATATCTGGATCGAATTTCGACTAGGTACCTATTAGTTTTAATATTTACATAGCAATAATAAATCACAAAAACGAATGTCGGCAGGACTCAAATTTTTGTGATTTAATGAATAGTAGAAGCAAACTGATTGCGTTCAAATTATAGAAATATATGGACGAGTGGCCGCTTCTTACATTGAATCTCGATACATATTTAGCTACCACGGATTAATAATTCAACCCATTTCTTATTTTTTCTATGTCAATAAACAACCTATGATCTGATATACCGATCCTTATGTCCAAACAATCTTTGACGGCTTGACATTTTTAATTACGTAGGTAGGTACAAGTTTGTATGGATTGCTGATAAACAAATCGCTTTTGCTTCATTCTATTACTATCTTTAATGTTACTAACCCATAGTATAAACAAAACCGTGTCTTTGCAAAGTTAATTGATACTGTAACCTAATATTCGAGTTCGTTAAATTGCTCTATCTCTCTCGTCACGAGGGAGGCACTAAGCCAGATTTAATGTGGGTCACTGAATTAAGACTTTAGATTGCCTTTATGACTTTGATTGACTTTAGATTGCATTAGATTGCCTATTATAACAATGAGTTAATTTAATATTTTCGTAAGTTCTCGGTGGCGTAGTCTATGCGATATTGCTTATTCAAAAAGTTCTTCCTTTTGGCTTTGTTATCTCATACTTTTGGATAAAAAAGGGTGAACCGGTTTTAATTTTTTTTTATTTAACTTCTCTAGTGGCCTCATTTGAATTTGGTCCCAATCCAACGTTTAATTGGTCCCATTTCAGTAATTTGAAGTCGTTTTTCTTGTCAATTGTTGACGTGTATATATCTAGTTGAAACTACGGTTCAGATCTTAGTCAACGATTAGAAAATATTTTTTTCAAAGTTTAAGTGGTTTTAATCGTTATATAAATAGATACCTTCAGCTATATTAATTATAGGTACAAAAGTTATATAAATAAATAAATATTTAAATAAATATTTTGGACTTTCTCACACAACGTCATCTAGGCCAAATTAAGCCAATATAAGCTTGTACTATGGGATCTAGACGACTGATAAACATACTGATATACTCGTATTTCTAAATAGATACATAGAATACACCCAAACTCCGAAAAAAATATTTGTGGATCACACAAATAATATTTGATTCGATCCGGGGATCGAAGCCGAGACTCCGGAGTTGAAAGCCGACGCACTACCGACCACGCCACCGAAGTAGTCAAAATGTATTTCTAAGTATTTCTAATAGCACAAGCTCTGTTTAGTATGAACCTAGATGACATAATGTGCAAAATTTCCTAACATTATCTGTTTTTTATTACAAATTTGCTGTGGTACAGCAAGCGGGAGGTGGTTATAGTCAGATAGGTACCTACTAGCTACAACCACCTCCTTTCACGAAGCTTCTAGAATCATTTAATTTAACTTGAATGTTTGTGCTAATAATCTTAAATAACCGTTTCTATATTCAAATACTTCTTGTTTCGTGTTTGCATAATATTTTGACGCTTGGCATATATTCATTAAGATGCGAACTGCTAACTACACTTCTCAATAGCTCCGTGTTCTCGTGCTAAAACTAGATGTTACGATTAATTAACTCCTAATTGTAAGCAACGAACCAACGCTAAATGTTTCGAAACCGTTTAAAACGGAATTGGAAGAAACTCAACTTTGTAGATTACTCTTGAGAAGATTCTGAAGTACATTTCGTTGAGACGATAATTACCTACTAGGGCTTGGAAAGTTCCTATAACAAGAGGGGACGAGTATTAAATTGTACGTTATACTCGTACGTAGACACCAATTACTCGTACCAATCATAACATAGCATAAAACAAAGTCGTTCCCGCTGTCTGTCCGTCCTTAAATATGCTTAGATCTTTAAAACTACACTACGGATTTTTATGCGCTTTTCACCAATGGATAGAGTAGTTCGCGGGAAGATTTTAGTACATAACTTATCAAGCAGGTGAAGCCGCGAGCGTCCACTAATAAATAATAGTAAACATTGTTAGAATAATTTACAAATAGGTACACACGGTCCAGTTGTTGACAAAAACTTTGGTCAGTGAAGTTTAGGTAGTATTGCTCGCAGAAGGACACGGCCGCGTTCCACCTACTCCCGCTGGAGACCATGGCTTGAAGCATGGTCTCCAGACAGAGGGTATCCACGCCCAGACCCACTACGAGGTCCCGGCGCTGACTCGCCCACGCTGAGCACTCCACCAAAGTGTGGAGTGCGGTGTCGTCGTCGGAAACCTCGCAGTGTTGACACCGGGGTGTGACCTCACGACGGATGCGAAACAGATAGCTACCGAAGCATCCATGCCCGGTAACGATCTGCGTCGCACGATACGTGAGGTCACCATGCTGCCTCTGCAGCCAATCGTCCATGATCGGTCTCACCGCCGCGATGATGGTGGTACCCCACTTGGGTTGCTCAAGTCGCACCCTCCATGACTCCATGAGATCCTGGCGGAGTTGGGACCGCTGGTCATCGATTTCTCGAGACACAGGCCTGTGGTCCCGCTCCAGCGCCTCCTTGCGCCATTGGAACAATGACGCAAGGGCTCTCGCTTCCAGGTCCCATGGAGGGGTCCCGGCTAGGAGACATGCAGCCTCTCCGGAGATCGTGCGGTAGCCCCTTATTGTTTTGACGGCCAACGTCCTCAACGGTCTGTTAAGGAGCGTTGAGTAGTTGGCCGTCAACCGCGCCGCACATACGGGAGCCCCGTATAGGGCCATACTCCGCACGATCCCCAGGTACAGTCTCCTGCAGGAAGCGTTGGGTCCCTTTAGGTTGGGCATCAGTCGCGAAAGCGCGACCGATGCCTGTGTCACCTTGGGGACCAAACTTCGGAAATGTGGTCCGAAGTTCCATCGGCTATCAAGTACGATCCCTAGATACTTCATCGAGGGCTTGATGCCGATGCTAACGCCTCCCACATTTATGCTGGAACCTTCAGGTGGACCGTTCCGAGGTCTGTGAAAGCACAGAACCTCGGACTTGTGCAAGGCCACCTCCAGTCCCAGCCGCCGTATCCGACCCACGACTTGAGCAACACCCGTCGTGACGTTGAGTGCTGCCTCCTGGTACGTTGCACCCCGCGCCGTGACGAGGGTATCGTCGGCGTAGCACGTTACGCCGACGCCCTCAGGCAACGCACCCCGCAGCACCCAGTCGTAGCCGATGTTCCACAGAAGCGGCCCCAGGACCGACCCCTGCGGAACACCGCACGACACATCTCGTCGAGCTGGCCCGAGCCAGCTGGGGAAAGCTATGGCCCTCTCCGAGAGATAGGCCCCGACAATACGACGGAGGTAGAGAGGCGTTTCGTGATACACGAGCGCCTCCCTAACGCAGCTCCATGGCAAGGTGTTGAATGCGTTGGCGATGTCAAGAGACACCGCCACCACCACCTTGCCCTGCGAGACTGCTTCCTCCGTCAGGCTCTTGACGCGCATGATCGCGCTCACGGTGGAGCGTCCCCGACGGAAACTGTACTGGTTGTCCGCCAGGTCTGGCCCTCACCGTCGAGAGATGCTCGACGAGGCGTTCCGCGATAATTCGCTCAAAGAGCTTACACACCTCGTCGAGCAACACGATCGGCCGGTATCCGGACAGTGAGTCCACCGGCCGCCCCGCCTTAGGGATCAGGACCAGTTTCCCCGTCCTCCACACCTTGGGAAACTGGCCCCTTTCGAGGCATGCGCCAAAGAGCCCCATCAGTCGAGGCCCGAGTTCTTCGAGGTCCAGGACCCATGCGCGGCCAGGAATGCCGTCGGGTCCGGGGGCAGTGATTTTCCGGCGTTTAAGCCGGAGTACTGCCGCACCTAGCTCCCACACAAAAAGTACCTATGTGATATTTTTACTTACCTATTTTACAGGTTATATTAGTTAAAATATTTAATTAAGTTATTCTGGACACATAACATCATTGAAGACTTGTGGCGAACTTAAATACTATGCTCTTGTTTTTTTTATTTTTAAGTAGTCCTCTGCATATTGCAGAGCCTATTCGACAGCTATGATGTATATTTTACTCTAGTCTATCTAACTTTTTCGACAGCCCTCTCGGGGCTTCTTCCTCACTAACTAGACTTACACCCGCATTCGTGATCGACGCCATGAGGCGCACGGTCGCCATGCGCTGAAAACACGCGCCCCATAGCGCCGCCCGCGAATACGTTGTTTAATATCAATCATCTTTCATTCCTATTCTCTTGTACCATTCCATTTTTTCTTTTATTCCTCTCGCACTTTCATACTTCCTTTCATTCTCTATGTTGGGATATATAGGGTACTGCGCTTTGTTTCTTTTTTGAAAATAAATTTTTGATACTTACATTTTTTCTTATATCTATTTTACAGTTCTTAAATCTAGTCATATTTAAATTTTTTACAGTAATTTTTTTTAACATTATAAATGTAAAAATACAACAACGTTAACATTTCTGTTAACGTTGTTATATTTTTACATTTATTATACCGCTTAAACAGATTTACGTGCCTTAGCATTTTATTTCTCTAGTGTTATTTTTCTTATTGTAAATACATTTTCCTTATTTTCAATTTTTTTGCATATGTTGTGCAATATTATTACAATATCGGTACATACTGCATCGTTGCCACCGTTCCTTTTATGCACTATATTTATAATTTTCTCACTGTATTTGACAAACTCTTCTCTATATTCTTTCAACATTATGGACAAGTATGCCCTGCTCAAGGTTATATTGTTCCTGGATTCAAAGTTATGGCGGTCAATTATATGGACTGGGCATTCGAGCAGCAAGTGTATGATTGTCTCATGTACGTCCGGGTCGCAGGCGCACGATGGGATCGCATCACCTGAAACGGTGCAGGTATTCTGCGAACCCACCGTGCCCTGTCATCAGTTGTGTAGTGTTACAAATTCGATCTGAAACATTTTAATAAACTGTACCTACCACATTGTACTCGTGATATCTTTATTTATAGTAATGGTAAGTTAGTATAATAAACAACGAATCAGAATCTATCGCCAGAGCCGGACGTGTGTCTAATTTTGACCCAACAGATATCTCTATCAATACACTTGGTACAGTCAAAGAGAAAATACTATGAACTATCTTGTACTCAAACTAAATAATAATAATAATTTACAGCACTTCAGGATTAATTCAACAATGTACTAATTGAATGAGCAAGCGAAGCGTCTTTCGAGATTGGACAAGTTTGCTTTCGTAAATCTGTCTGTCTGTTTGTGTTCGGAACACACGGGCTCGCAACCACAGATTTATCCGATCTACACAAAATAACATAAAAACGTGCCTTTATAGACATATTACAATTTTTGAATCAAATAATGCTTTTATTATTTTTCAGGTTAACGGTCTAGGGACCGTTAACCTGGAAAAATAACATTCGGTCGACACATATCGAAAGGCGTTCTGGGCGATCAGCTGATGGGAGTGTCTTCAGGTTGATATAAACCTTACGTAACACCCTGTATTATCCAATCTCCACGAAATTAAAACGATTCGAGGACAAGTATTAGATACTGTGCTTAAAAAGTTTTTTCATCGTGCCCTTTTTTGGGTAGGGGGGGGGGAGGGGAAGAAGAAAAATAGAATTTTCAGATTTCGAATAGTAGTTTTAAAAATAGCTCACTAAAAACCTTCCAATTTTACCTGAATATGTTATAGAAGAGTCTGGTTAACGGCAATATCATGATGACCAGTGTTCTACGTATAATATATACATCTACCTACCCATCTAGGTAAACTGGCGTGATTGTTAAATGCGTGTTAATACTTTTTATCACGTGGTCCGCGTTGTATTTCAATACGTTTGAACTTCACTGTACAAGTGTACACGGTAACTTCGATCAATCGTGAATACGTTACCGACCAATGTTTCCGTTGATATGTTATTCCGATTTGACTATGATTAGAAACGATCGTACAATCTCACATGTTCTGCTTGTTCTGTTTTTAATTCAAGATGCTTTGAAAACAATAGTAATCATCCTTCACTCAACTAACCGCTGTAACATGACAGAATTTATACTAGTGCCATTCAATGTATTAATATTGGAGTAAGCTTTTACTTTATTACAGGAAAAAATCAAAAGGATTGCAATATACTATTGAGTTTAATTGACCGAGCGAGCGAAGCGTCTATATTTCGTCTATATTGGACAATTTTGCTTTCGTTCGTCTGTCTGTCTGTCTGTCTGTGTGTTCCGGGTTAGCAGCCACAGTTTTTATCCGATCGTGACGAAACTTGGCACAAGTGTTCCTTGATTTAATACAATTTTTTCGTCGAGAGCTTTTTTTGGGGAAAAATGGTAAATGTGGTCAAATAACGTTTTAATGTTTTTCAGGGCTAGCGGTCCCTTTATTATCCGATCTTCACGATACTTGTCACAAGTATTCCTTTACTAGAAACAATATTTTAGTGGAGTTTTTTTAATGGAGAATTTAATGTTCGCGAGGTCTACTGTTCGACCATACGACCACTAGAACTAAAATTATATCTACAATTTTAACTCCTACGTCACGTCTGTCGTCGCCGACTACAATGTTTCTAGAATACTGGCAACATTGCCGTGTTGTATTGCAATACTAATTATTTGGGCTAAAAACTAACCAGCCAAAGAAGTAAATTCAAACACTAAAAGCTTCCATTTTGACTACGTTGGTATCGGCGATGTTGGTTTTCACTATCAGATCCTCAATCTAGCTTACCAATCCGCACATTGAGATCACCTTGACGAGTCACTATAAAAACTCTGTGTAGTAATAGGCTTTTGATGAACTGATTCTCTAGGGGACAGGAACGGACGAAACAAATAGATGAAAGAAATATTCGGGTCAGAGTCGTGGTTATCTGAATCAGTTTGTAATCTATATATTTAATACGACAATTTGTCTTTCTGTCTGTCCGTCCGTCGCGTTTTTCAATTTACATACATTTGCATGAAATATTAAAATATTCTTTTTTTTTTTTTTTTTTTTTTTTTGAGGCGATATAAAGTTCGCTGGGATTACTAGTACCTTTTTTCTCTTAGCACATATATGTACGAAAACGACACGACACCACACAACATTACAACGGAATGGGACCAAAAATTTGTCGGATGTGGACCATATAACAATAGGAAAAACATGAAGAGCGAGCTTTCAATTTTAAAATTTTAAAATCTGTTCTTTCAATCGCAAGTTATGAGGTTTAACATTAAACATTAAAAAAACACCCAAATTAGGAACGTCCGGATAAAAAGCAGTTAAGCCTAGTTCGCACTGCTTTAGTAATTTAGTAGAGTAGCGTGTAATTTAGTGGCTAAACTACTCGCTACTACACATAAATCGTTCGCATTACGGTTTAGTACAGTACACAAGTGAGTGGTGGCGGCCACTAATGAACTCGACTAATCAACAGGTTCGGACTTGTTTAGCCAGTGAACCAGTGAGCACGGATGCGTGGAGGGAGGCGCTACTCGCCCGAAAAAAATTGAGTAAAATGGATTGACTCGACTGAATCATTTACTAAATTACTCGACTACATTTTTGTGGTTCGCACATATTTAGCTACTAAATTACACGCTACTCTTCTAAACTACTAGCCTAATGCGAACTAGGCTTTACGTGTGAATAGTGTCGCTGCAGCTCTTTACAGTTGTGTTGTAGTAACTGATGATGTGTTGGTTGCGTTGAAACTAACCACATCGTTGCATTCAACGATAAAATGTGGTCAGTGCGCATCAAATTACGGGTTTGCGTTCTTTAAATTGTGGTTGTCGTGTCGCCGTTGTTTGTGGGCTTGAACCCTTACATGGACATGGTCGAATAGCATTTCATTAGGAATAAGGTGGTAAATACGTAATGACATTAAATTAACCTGTCTCTTCAGTTCTTGAGGTGAATCAATCAATCTCGTAATGTGCCGTAGCGCACGCCTCACCATTCGTCACTGTGCTTAGCAATAAATTTAATACAACCACTTCCAAAACTATGCAAACCTATTCCAATTATACAAAATTCATTTAAAGACTAGTATCATCAATCAGCATTTTATATAACTGGATAAATAACCACCTTATTTTTGTAAATTCCGCAAGACCGCAGCTTGTCCTATGTCCATTGCCGCGGGCGTCCCTGGTACCCACAGGTATTTCCAGTGGCGCCCGGCGGACCTTGGCTACCTGTGTCGCCTCTGCGCTGGAGTTCAGTCGGGTTTTAACGCGCTTCGTTAGGGTCAGGTTTCATCCCGCGTCAGTAAGTGAATCTGGTTGCGTGCCCCACCGTCCTCAGGCCCCAATCATGGAAGTCGATGGTCCTTGGCGTAAAAGCGTTGACGGCGCCCTAGCCGCCAACTGCGGAACTCAACGGGGAGGTACGCTCCCTCACCCTCTCCCTCTTGGCATGAATAACATCCTTAAAGACCTTTCTGTTTGATAATGTTGCCAGGCTACATTTTATCAGTTTTAAACCCTATAAATTGGTATACTGCGAAGATCTGGAACTAGAAATCGGTGTGACACAGTCAAAGACGCGAGTGTTCGTTACTACAACATAACAAAAACTGTAACAAGAGTTGCAAAATTATATCGTAGGGTTAGTACCAGTTTGCTGGACATCAAAGGTATTTCGTAACTGCATGGGCTATAAATCTTTGGAAGCAGGCTTGGTAAACAGGTCCATGTTGCTTTCATGTGTAACGACCATTAAAACCATATTTAACATAATGTAGTGGTCGAAATTAGTTCGTGTTTATTCTACTAATATTTTACATACGATGTGTGTCTGTATGCAACATAATTACAATTAAAAAATGTTTATTTTCTCTGATAATGTTAGACGTGGGTTAGTTAATTTTGACGTTTGAAATATACTAAATGACCGTTTCAAACAATAAATTACAACCTATTTTCAAACGTCTTCAAACGACCTCGAAATATATTACTTTTAGGGTACCGTACCCAAATGGTAAAACAGGAACCCTATTACTAAGACTCTGCTGTCCACCCGTCCTTCTGTCACCAGGCTGTATCTCATAAACCGTGATAGATAGAAAGTTGAAATGTTCACAGATGATATATTTTTGCTAGTTCTGTAACAATAAATACTAAAAAAACAGAATATAATAAATATTTAAGAGGGCTTCCATACAACAAACCTGATTATTTTGCCGTTTTGATACGCCCTTTTCACTTAGCCGGATTATTTTTGTTTGTTCACCGATTAAGTACTTGAAGATGCCCTGTTAACCCCTTCGGGATATAGAAGTGATTTTGACATGAATAGTATATTAATAACATTGGTAACTAACGATCTTAGATTTTAATTTTTTGTACCGTCAATCACAATTTAACACCACATCTCACTGAGCAGTAAAAAAAAGGTAGTCAAACTGCAAGGTACTCGTAAATACCCCAAAAGGTATTACGATGACTTACACGGTCCGGTCAAGCTTAGACCTAGGTCCCTAAGCCTGTGTTCATTTAAAAAAATATTAATAACACAAATAGGTGTGTAAAATGTCTGTAATCGTAGCAATTTATGTTATCCCAGATGTGATGCAAAGTAACAGGCAACTAAAATAAATTCAATGTGAAAGTTAGAACCATTAATCTCTGAAAACATAAATTAGATATACTTTATACACCTTTTTTACCTTTCAAATAAATCATTTTAAAATAGACAAGTTATATTTTCTTCTAAACTAGAAGTTCATCCTTCATAATCATCATTAGGCTCTTGACGCCCACTGATGGACATAGAACTCCTTCAACGAACTCCACAACATTTCACGATTTGTAAATCTTCGCTTCATTTCCATATGTATACTTAACACTAAAACAAATATTTATATTATCTAGCAAAGACAGACTAGACAGACAGACAGACTACGTGAAAAGTACTACTGATCCTGTACCGCTCTATTCTCAGTTTATAAAATTACAGATGTTGAACGTAAAACCTAATAGCCTGAGATCTGATCGTGATCGTGCAGGAATCTGTTTGTTTCCACCATTTGGAATCCATCCAATCATTAGTGGCCATTTCATTTCATTCCAACTAATGCGTTACATAATATCCAATTATCTTTCATTTGACCAACTTTCATTAAAATACAGATGCCTGCACATGTCAGGATTAGATCTCACGCTATAAAGGACCGTGTAACTATTATTTCAGAGCTTCCGGATTTGAATCCTTGATCTGTAAACATTTGTTTCGGTAGTCTTAAGTTTGAGTATTTTGCGAGTAAATATCTTGTAGATACCTACATTAAACTGCTACCCCAGAGGTTCCAGGTTTGAATCCCTGATCTGTAAATATTAGTTCCAGACGTCTTGAGTATTTTGCATCTCGTAGGTGCTCAGGGCACAAATTCTGCTGAGTCTAACATTATACACTGTATGTAATGCAAGTACCTAAGATTAACATTTCACGAAGTTCCTTCACTCATTTAACTTCCCCTACCCATGATCTATTGATGAAAACCACTAAATTAGGTATTAAAAATAAAATAAGGTAGGTACTTATTTTATTTACGTACTCTACGTCATATTTTCTAATGTTTGTTTTTCCTATTATAAGTGCGATATACAAGAAAATTCAACCCTTACTGGCGACTAACTCCACATCAATCACGATTTTTATATAAAAAGGGATTCTTAGAGGTTAAAGTTTAGAACTAACAAAAACCCTGTCCGTGGGTTGCGAAATCGCCCGTCTTCAGGAAGTAAGATAAATAGTTCAGATAAAGTCCAATGAAAGGTACTTAACGAAATAATAATAAAAGCCCCGCTCCTTCTTAAGCTTAATGTCTTTGTATTATTTTAGAATAATTGTGTCTATTTCGTTAATTAACAATTTTGTAACTGACATTTTGAAAAAGAGTGGCCGTGAGATTTCTTGCCAGATTCTTACAAGCTCTAGCTGTTGCTTTGCGAATCTGGCAATAAAATGTACTGCCAGATTCCCAAACATGTGAATTTAGATGAACAATCACTGTTAATGACTTGCATAAGAGTCCTAGTGACCTATATGATTAATAAATTTGGTTCATTGATTATAATTAGGTTCATATCACTAACATCGAAATTACAATCTTCGTAACACAAGGCCGTGCTTTAGTCAGCTACACTTCAAAACCTTTAACATAACTTATAAATAAATAACTACGGTACAGGATAAGATAACACCATCAATCAATAAACGTAAAAGATTAGTAAAACATGTCTTAAAATTAATGTTCAAAGGTGGACCTTATCGCTACTCTTGTGATCTCTACCAGGCAACTTTTATGATATTTCTATATCTTCAGTATTATCAATATAAACTGTGTTGTAGAGTTACAACGTATATTATTATGATAAACTAATCTATCAAGAGATGAGATTTTTCTTAATTTTGCAGCAACGAAGTTCTGTAGTATCAAAGTGTAGTGAGATAAAAATTTAATAAAATTTCAAAATAACTTGCCAGGCGCAGTGCCGCAATTTAAAAGCAATTTATATCTTTAATAACTTGTAACTTGAGAAGAGCGACGGTAGAAAAACTATTTATAAACGCCTTCTTGGCATCCTAGCTTTAATGCCTTAACCAGACTTAGCGGACAATACTTTGTTTTATTTATTAAGTTTCATCATCCACAATAATACTCCGAGACGTCCAGAACTTTAATTGGCTGTGACATAGCGGCTGACACGTTTTTGTTGCCTTTTATCAACATTTCATCGCAAGGTAACGGGTTTCAAATTTTTTTTTTTCAAAATTGCCATACCGCTGCTAATTTTTATTAAATTTATTCGGCTATTTTAGACATAACCGGTAAATGTGCGCGGTGACGGCGATTGCGCTGGCCCCGTATTGGTCTGTTTGTCCACCGCCGCCGTCACCGGGACGTCACCGAGAACGAGATTATTTCTGGCCGAATTCAAATTGACGTGACGGCGATCGTTTGTCCACCACGACGATCTCGGTTGTTCAATCAGTTTGTATAATTTTATGATAGACAAAACAAAAACCGGGCGTACGGCGCGGTGCGACGGTAGTGTGTGGACAAGAACAAACGTGTTTTGTATTGCCGGCACATCGGCCCGTCATAAAACCGTGCCGAGTTCTAGCAGTCATGCCAAACTACTCGAAACATCATAATGAGCAGTATGGATTCACAAGAGGTCGTTCTACCATTCACGCAGGGGTAACGCTTCTGAAGCATATTTTCAATGCCTGGGAGAATAAGCAAGATGCCATTGGTATATTTTGCGATCTATCCAAAGCTTTTGATTGCGTTGAACATAATACCCTATTACGGAAACTCAATTATTATGGTATCAGAGATTCGGCACTGGACCTAGTTGCCTCATACCTCAGTGTTTTTTTTTTATATTGGTTTCGCCAAATTGACGCCGCCCGCCTGGTGGTAAGTCGTGACGACGTCTAGCGATTGTGGGCCACTCTCACAGCATACAATACTATAGAGAGTGGCCCTCAACTTGACGACCTACTGATGTGCCTCTTCACGCTCCGCTTAAAGAACCCAGGATTATATGTGGGAGGAAACACGTGCACAGGCAAGGCGTTCCAGGCCACTATCGATAGAATACAACATGTTGATATCAATGGTAGTCGGTCTTTAGGGGCTTCTGTAGCTATGGGCGTGCCACAAGGATCAATTCTAGGTCCGTTTCTATTTTTAGTTTACATTAATGATCTACCGTTCTATGTACAGAACTTGTGCGACATTGTTCTATTCGCCGATGATACATCACTTATTTTTAAAGTTGATCGCAAGCTGAGGAATTTTGACGAAGTAAATAGTTCACTTGCACTAGTTCTGGATTGGTTTACAACCAACAATTTACTTCTAATGTTCAGAACTACGGTACTAATATTATTTTGAACGGTGATACCCTAATCTTGTAGAATCAACCGTATTTTTGGGTATTACTCTCGACAGTAAATTACAGTGCAACGTCCAAATATCGGGTCTTGCAGGGAAACTTCGCTCTGCGGCTTTTGCTATTAGTAAAGTCAGACAGCTCACGAATGTAGAAACTGCCAGGCTGGTTTATTTTAGCTATTTTCACAGTGTCATGTCGTATGGAATTTTTACTGTGGGGCAAGGCAGCTGATATAGAGATCATTTTTATACTCCAAAAGCGAGCTATACGTGCGATTTATAAACAGAATGCACGAGTTTCTCTTAGAGAAAGATTTAAAGAAATCGGCATTTTAACAGTTGCATCACAATATAAATATGCGAATATTATGTTCGTTAAACAGAATATACATTTATACCATAATGAACAGTGACATACATGCAATAAATACTAGAAATAAGCATAAATTGGTTGGGACGTATTATCGTTTACAGAAGGTTCATGACTCCTTTGCAGGATTTGGTGTGCGTTTTTATAACAGAATTCCTCTAAACATTATGAACCTTCCTTTAAATAAATTCAAAGTGGCTGTTAAGACACACCTCCTAAAAAAAGCATATAAGCATAAGCTATTAAAGATTACAACGATACAGAGAAATGGCAATGAGTTGCTTGCTCATCACTCGAGCTACATAGGCTACTTCTGTTTGAAATGTTGTTTTATTGCTGAAACTCACTTATTATTGTTAAATTATTATTATTATGATATTGTAAGGTATGGGTACTTTGAGATTATGTGGCACCTTTAACGAGTATTTAACTTTTTGTGAATAACAGAGATTCATAATTTTTAAGTTCACTTGGTCCACACATGGTCACGTACTGCCCTTGCCCTCTTTTATTGTTGTAACAGAATCATTGTATTTACTGGCGAATAAAAAGAGTGGCCGTGAGTTTTTCTTGCCAGGTTCTTTCCTCACAGGCTCTACCTATTGCCTTGCGAATCTGGCGGTAAATGTAAATGTAGAAGCATTTTCTTTTTCTGTCGTTCATAAGTGTTACTTTGTGACCTACATGAATAAAGATATTTTGATTTTGATTTTGATCGGCGGCCGGGATGACGGGGCGCTTGGGTGACAGGCGTGTGGTAGCCACATGGCCATCGTAAATGTATGTATCGCTAAATCGGTGCCGTCATCTCGTTCTCGGTGACGGTGGCGGTGGACAAACGGCCTTACGTGGAACTAAAAATACTGGCAATTTGTGGGTGCACCTCTGCCTACCCCTTCGGGGATATAGGCGTGATATATGTGTGTGTAAATCATCCACTGAGCCTTTTTTCCAACCCTTAAAAAAGGCTTTAGGCTTTCCAGTCTAACTGCGATGCGACTGATCTTCAATTTTTTATGTGGACTGATCTTCACAACCCGTGATATCGAAGGTCTTTTGTTAGACCTTGGGATTATGGGAGACAAGATTTTGTTTGTTTGAAATTAAAATAATGTATTTCCCGCAATAAGCGTTTGTTATCAAGTCACATACGGCTTCAGGCCAAAACGATCAACGGGTGATCTTCTGGCATTCGTAACGCATGTCTGGGGTGGGGCTATGGAAAGGCACGGCGAGTCCTTGGCTATTAGCCTGGACATCGCCAAAGCCTTCGTTAGGGTCTGGCATGCTTCGCTCCTTTCCAAGCTTCCGGCATATGGTCTACCTCCTCAACTGTGCAGCTGGATTGCCAGCTTTTTAAACGAGCGCCGAGTGCGGGTCCTCTGCGATGGCCAGGCTTCTCCTTCTTGCAAGTGAATGCCAGGGTACCGCAGGGGTCCGTACTATCACCAACTCTCTTTCTTCTGCATATCAATGATATGCTATCCCCCGGGAACATTCATTGCTATGCAGATGACAGCACACTGATTGAGGAGGAGAGACGACGACTCGTGGCTGATCTCGACCGTAACCTCGACAGTATCTCTCAATGGGGTACCGAGAACCTGGTCGAGTTCAATGCCCGCAAAACACAGGCGTGTGCATTTACTGCGAAGAAATCCCCTTTCCTTCCCCTACCCTCTCTTCAGAATGGATTATTACCAATGAAGGACAACCTTGATATCCTTGGCATAGACGTTCGTCGAGCTCAATAATAAAAACTACATCGAAAGATGTATACGGCTAGCTTCGCGGAAACTAGGAATACTGAATAAGGTAAAGAGATTCTTTACACCGGATCAGAGGTGTCTGCTGTACAAGACGCAGATTAGACCCTGCGTCGAATACTGCTCTCACCTCTGGGACGGCTCCACGAAGTATCTGCTGGACGCTCTCGACGCTATGCAGCGACGGGCTATCCGTATTATAGATTGTCCGGAGGTAACGAGAAGCCTTGAGCCGCTAGTTCAGCGCCGAACAATAGCTTCCTTGGCCGCATTCTACCGTATTTACCACGGCGAGTGTTCTGAAGAGCTCTTCAATCTGATCCCACCCTCTTCCTTCCGATCCCGAACGACTCGTGCCGGGCAGAGATGCCACTCCCACACAGTGGGTAGCATGTTCGCGAGAACCGAAAGTTTTAAACGTTCGTTTCTCTGCCGAACGATAGTGGCCTGGAACGCCCTGCCTGTGCACGTGTTTCCTCCCACATATAATCCTGGGTTCTTTAAGCGGAGCGTGAAGAGGCACATCAGTAGGTCGTCAAGTTGAGGGCCACTCTCTACAGTATTACGTGCTGTGAGAGTGGCCCACAATCGCTTGACGTCGTCACGACTTACCAATCCGTCAGCGAAAATGTTGATGCCAGCGGGGGCAGCGGTGCGCGGGGAGCATGATTACAATAGAATCAACGAGTTCGAAACTAAATATCGCATACACATTTTATCAAAAAAATAATAAAAATATCTAGTTTTTTTGAAATCTAAACAGTCACGAAATCGGAAAGGTTGTGTTTGTGTTATTACAGGATTTTTTATTGTAAAACACGGTCGTAATGAGCATTTACATAACATTTTAGAAGTAACTTCTGGCTTTTAACTAACTAACTTACGTAACTTCTATCGTGCAAAAGTTTTCCAATCGTGTTTTGGAAATAGTCATCCTCTCATACATACGTTCGGTAATACATATTTAAAATGTCTTTATGTAACAGCTAATGTAAAACAGCGAATTTTGCTATTTTCACTTACTAAGGGAAGGTTCCTTAAGGCATCCTCACCTGCACGCATTTCACCTGCAGACTACGCGGAAACTGCAATAGGCGGAAACTGCATTAGGCGGAAACTGCAATAGGCGGAAACTGCAATAGGCTTGCTGCTATCGTGAAACATACACATAAGGCCGTTTACATGTGCAGATTGAACACGACGGATTTAGGTACCTCGCGCTTTTCCAATCTGTCGGATTGCAACGAACGTGTAAACGCTAGGCGTATAAACCGCCCTTATGACTCAGACCGCCATCGCCACATATATTTACATTTTGTTAAGATTCTATTTAGTTCAATCAATAAAATTATAATACTTAGGTACGTTTTCTTGATCCGTATGTGTGTGTGTGTGTTTTCTTGGTGATCAGACTTTTTTTTCATCTTTCCCCACTGGAGTATTGTACCTAGTCTTTCCGGTTCGGTTAAGTAGGTAAGGATACCAGGTAGTAAGATTTTGTTGTGAAAGCTGAGTACCCAATCTTATTTTTTGCATCATAATTATTTAAGATCTTGAAATCCTATTATCACTGAAGCTCCATACAACGTTGTGCTTGAATGTAATTTTATTCCGTGGGGTTCAAGGAATAATGAAATTCATTAACGTTCCAAACGAGTATTTATTACATTGTTTATTAATTAAGGACTCGATAATCACCCCTTCAGTGTAAACATTTTGTTGTTTCTCAAGTTGGAAATTATTCTCAGTCATTAATATAAATTATTAACAGGGTTTAATCATAGTAATATCAAGCGATATTCGTCTCAAAAGTAGTATAACAATTTTTTATTTTTTTTTATTTATTTATATACACTTTATTGTACGCCATTACATTATTAATATATCTACATACATGAGCATTATAATATATCTACATACATAGGTACATATATGAGCAGTACAATGGGCGGCCTTATCGCATAAAGCAATTTCTACCAGGCAACCTTTGGATGGATAGAATTTGAAGGACGAAAAGGTAGTAGTAGGCAAAGGTCAATAAACTTATAAATACATACATATATGGGAACATATTTACAAAAACACATACATATAATTATACACACATAAATAATACATATCATACATAAATACACATATCATACATACATACAAAAAAAAAAACGTAAAAACAATGTAAATAATATTAAGGTCCGGTGTTATGATAAAGTCCGAGACGTGCTTAACTTTAATTGGCTGTGCCACAGTGGCTGAAACGTAAGATTTTGTTGTTTATAATCAACATCTCATCGCAACGCAACGGGATCCAATTTTGTGATTGAAAAAGAAAATCTAATCAAAGTATTCACATTTGATAAAAATCTCAAAAGAAACTTCAAGCGACTTCACGCGTTAACTTGTAAAACCCAATTTATGTTTCTTCTATTCCTTAACAAATTACTTTTTAGAGTTCCGTAGTTCAAGTCTCGGACCCCTTATGATGTCGTCAATTCCATCCGCCTGTCTGTTCGTTCTTTTTCGGCTTTCCTCCGAAATTGGTAGTGTGATAGATGAAACATTGCTTTTTTTTAATCCGATGCCCTCAGCTGCGGCTGCGCCTACGTCCATTGCCGAGTGCCTCTGGTACGCACTAAACCTGGCCGCTGCGTGGTGGTCGGGTTTTACCTCGCATCTTTGGGGTCGGTTTTTATCCCGCGTCGGTGATTGAAGACGTGCGTGGGGTAAAGCCCCACAGCACGTAGTCCTTCTAGCCTTCTTCTGTAAGGACGGTGGGTGTTGCTAGTCCGTTGATTGAAACATTGCATGGATTTAACTATATTTACTACGCTAACAAAGTTCTAAAATAAAATGAAAGATATTTTTTGAGGTACATACTTACCCTACACGTAAACTAGGGATGATTTTATTTCTCGTGTCAACCTCATGTATAAGGTATCATTAGATAGGTTTTTTTAAAAACATTAAGAGGATGCTAAGACAATCATTATTTAATTTGCGAGATATTCAGCTTTAAAGTGCATTTTTTTACATAGTAACACATACCGTCAAACGGGGTGTTTAATAATTCTCTGATAAAAAGTATAAGTATTGGTCCTGGGACGAACCGATTTGTTATCAATTTAAATATGTTTTTTACAAAACGTCACATTAGGATTACAGCAGCATACATGTACACGTGAACCTGATATAAATCAGGTTGCCGGCTGAATATAAATTCAGCCGGCAACAACCAGATAAGCTTTTAAAAACAAACGAGACATATTTTTTTTATTTTACTTAGGCAGTAAACAAGAACAGGGCCTATTTAATAATAAATGTTGTGAGCTTTTAGTCTGCATAGGAAATGGTTGAAAATTTGACAGAATAGAAAAGTTCGAATGGCACATACCCTCCACAATATCTAGACTTGCAAAGTTTGTCGGTAGGTACCCAAATATAAGAATAGTTGTTTTCACATTGCACAACACATAACATTGCACTACGACGTGGGTTCTACAAAACTTTTGCCAAAATGTGGGTGAGTAATTCACGTGTGCCTACTACACCTTCAGGAATTGAGGCGTGATTATGTACATGCAGTAAAATAATTACATTCCCTAGTTATAATTACGCGAGTGTTATAAGTACATATACGCCATGATAAATTGATTAAGATCTAGTGATTATAATATGTATAGGTACGCGATAAAGTGATTTAAGTTTTCTAGTTATAATTACTCAAGAATGAAAGTAAATAGGTACTTCATGAGATGTTACAGCTTTCGAGTTACGAAAATTAATATTGTCCTTGATATTAAATTCTGGAGAATTTATTGTGTTATGTTAGTAACTACTTCACTTAGTGATTGTTCAAAGAGTGATGTGAAATTTCCTCTGCAAATTAAGGGGTTGTGAAAAAAAAAAATTTTATAGTTAATAATAACTACATATATCAATAAATAAATAGTATTTTGATGTATAATAATATTTTATACTCTACAATGTAATGCAGCGCCTATACAATTGGCCATGATGGGCCATTGTCACCGATCATAGGCTATTAAGGTTGCGCTATTTAGCGACTCAAACTCGTTGATAGGTATTGCTCGGGAGCATGCTGTTTCACCTCACAGCGTGTAAGAAAGAAACCGCATCAGCGATGAGCAGTGCAGACGTATGCGCGCACACGTATAATAGCAGGCTCAAGTCACACACGACACAGCACACGCACACATGTTCAAGTTCATTGAAGCGAGCCAGGCGTGCCGCCCGCGCGCGACCTCCCCACTCTCGCGCGGGATGTATACAATGTTGACCCAAAACGTAAATTACCGAACTCTTTCGATTATCTTAACAAGAGAAAAATGTTACCAACCTAACTATACCTGTTTATTGTCTAATTACCTGGTTTTATACTTACTTTGAACTTACACTGCGTAGGTATACTACCTAAAGCGCCTAGCACAGAATTTGGTAGGTAGTTAGGTACTAATTACCTATAGCTAAGTATTCTGTGCTACTAGGTAAGTACTAGTATAAATAAGCTTATGTGAAAGTTTATGAAGATGGATATTTGACTATTTCAAAACTAGGAAGGTACCACCCTCTTTACCTATTCTGTGTTGATGATACATCCAGTATTTCGGTTGATTACCAACTACCACACCACCGAACACCGTCTGACCTGCACCTGATAACTTTCCGGGACGATTGACAGCATCTTACCAGTTTCTCCCACTGCCTCTTTCCAACTGCCGCTACCACTAAACCCAGTTCGTGACGCACCTGCCGACCCACTATACCTTCGCACCGGCACTGCTACCTACCGCATGTCTGCTACCTTCACAAATTCTACAGCGTTGTTCTGGCCACATGAAGCACCTGCCGCACACGTCACGTACTGGGCACAGCGGTACAGGGCAGTCTTAATCCCCTTCTATATGTAGGTACCTACCGAGTATCATTTACCTTTATACCTACCATGTGATTGCGAACGTACCTAACTACCTACTCACTCACTACCCCGAAAATTAGTGTAATAATACCTAGGTAGGTAATAAACTCTGGTTTGCCAGAGACGCCCGGCAATGGACGTCGTACGAGCGGCCGCATACGCGCGGACGTTAAAAATAAAAAAAAAGGTAGGTAATATATAATATATTATAACGAATATTATATTATTATTATATTATATATTATATAATATAATTAATTTTATTATTAATTATAAATAAATATAAATAATATATATATATAATATATAATATATATATATAATAATAAATAAATATTAATAAATATATTAATTAATAGTATTATTATATTATATAACCTTTTCTCATATAATTTTACAATATGAAACACAATAACTATGGTCTTGGCCTGGACTGGACTCGAACCAGTGACTGCCTTTCCAGGAAGAGCGTTCTACCCACTGACCAAGACACCACTAGTCACAGGTTTTCTGCTAGAGAAATGTTCCTAGTTATATTAGGGTAAGTACCCCACGCGCACAGATGGCCATAGTCCGCCGCGTAGTACTTTACGTAAATAACTAATAATAACGCAGCGAGAGTCAAAATACAAACGAGCTAAAGAAGCCGCAGCAGCAAACTGAACTCTATTAGATATAATTTGAGCGTGTGGGTACGTGAGTAGTAAAATAACACAATTGCACATGTGTGCGTGTGAGTGTTCCTCCGACCGACCGCACCCCCCGCACCGCACGGGGGAGAATCGTGTGAATGCGAAGTAGCGATAATTCATCGTAAAACGGGTGTGAAGAAATTCACGAAAGGCCTTTTGATAAAAAGTGTATTCTGAAAAAAGTACTGCATGTATCGATTTAGAATAAAGTTTTCTGAACTCTTCGAGAGTAAAATTTTGTCGTTACGGTTTTAGTTTTTGAGATTTTACACTCCTTATAGCCCTTATTTACACAGAAAGTTGATTAAAAATAAGGCAGAAATTGCTAATGTTTATTGGCTTATATCTTTTTAATGGTTCATAATTATACATTTTTAAAACCGTACCGACACAGTTAATGATTAGGCAAGACGATAAAACTTAAAAATTTGTTTGTAGGATGTCAAATAGATGAGGTATGGACTCCAGAAGTTTCTATGGACAAAGTAGCGGCTAGCTCCGCCTTAAGGGCCCAGATCGCGCTCGGACGAAGTCGATTTTGAGCGACAGCAGCGCTATTGTTTTCCGAATCACCCGACGGGCGGGTGAATGACCCAGAGAGACCGCGATTTTGAAAATGTTTTGCGACAAACGTTCCACGTTGAGTTATTGTTATTGAAGTTGAATATTTACAGCATAACAAAAATGTTAAATTATTGGAAATAAACGACTGCCTATTTGTAAAATATTCTAAGAGTAGTTTTCGTTATAAAATGATCCTAATTACTAGATAAATAAATAAGAGTAGTTTGAGACACAATTTTTATGATTTTCTATTTATAATAAACAAAACAATGGTAAGTAAAATGTTTTTAAGAAAAAACCTTTTAAATAAATTTAAAAGGTTTTTTCTTAAAAATTAATGCTATTATATAAATATAATAGCATTAATTTTTCGCAGAATTAAAAGGACAACAAAACGTCGACAATTGTTTCGCCTCTAAACGAGGCATTATCAAGACTGTCTCAGAGAGAACAGCCAAACATACAGCTGTTCTCTCTGAGACAGTCTTGATAATGCCTCGTTTACAGCCAAACATACAGCTGTTCTCTCTGAGACAGTCTTGATAATGCCTCGTTTAGAGGCGAAACAATTGTCGACGTTTTGTTGTCCTTTTAATTCTGCGAAAAATTAATGCTATTATATAAATTTAAAAGGTTTTTTCTTAAAAACATTTTACTTACCATTGTTTTGTCATGGATTTTCGCCAAGTAACGCCTGTTTCTATCCAATATTTTATAATAAACAATCAAGAGCAGGTCCGGACTGACCTTTTTGTATTCTACTTACCTAAAATTCCAACTAAGAGTATGTATTTATTTGTAATTTTACTACCAAAGTTTATTCTTATTTCGTAAAATTATCATTCAATAAAATAATTGCAAATTCAGTAGGAAGTACGGTCGAAATAACATCAAGCCTTTCCTCGCTAGTGTTTATATGTACGCAAGGAAATGTGTCTATTGCGTAAACTCAAATACTTTTTGTTTACGATCACCTCGCAATCTAAAAAATCTTCTAGGGTTGTAAAAAAAATTGTCAATAAATGAAACACAAGTATAAAAATGGTTCATGTAATTAAAAGTAAGTAAACAATAACAAAATATGAGTCGCCATCTAAAAAGCGTGCTAGGGTTGTGCAAAAATTAGTTATAAACAAACATGAAATTTATAAATTATTCATATACTTAATTAAACGAAAGTAAACAATAACAAAATATGAGTTCAAAATTCTAATGTTTTTTTTTCATTTTAATGATTACTGATCAAATTCTGATTTCTACTAATTTGATGATAAAATCAATTGCTATTGCAAAACCTATCAGAATGAAAATGTTACCAGCTGCCCGATTCACGTAATAAAAACCGTAGCGTAGTGACTTAAAAATGTCACTTCGCACACTTTTTAACCGACTTAAAAAAGAAGAAGATTCTCAATTCGCTGTATTTTTTTAACCGATTTTGATGATTCTTTTTTTTATTTGAAAGCTGGTGCATCCCGTGTGGTCACATTTTAATTTCATTAGGATCGGACCTTGGGTTTACACCAGGTAACTCTTCAAAATCGTATAGGAATTGTATAGAAATTGAGCTATTGGAAGATTTATGACAATCCAAGACTAGATAAGTAAGTGCGTTAAAAACAGAAAGCCAAAAGGCGATTTCTAAGTTTCTAAGTTAAAACGACTTTTGGACTGGCGTGTTTACGTGAATCGACCGGCTGGGTAGTTAAGTTACCTCAGTCTCTTTCAAAATCATTAGGCGTTCTTCTCTTTCAAAACACGTAAAGCTCTTTCTTTCCCCTCTTTCATAGCCTCTATGACATTGGGCGGGTCACGAATAGGCATGCTTCGTGACTGCCGAGGATCAACTAATTCTGGAAGGAGGCAATCGTAATAAAATGTAACTAATTTCATCTCCATTTTCTCCTTCCAAAATTTGTCGTCCTTTTCTATAATATAAACTTTCATAGGTACAGTAGCACCAAACCAGATGCCAAGCATGCAAACGTTTCTTTCAGTTATATGTAGCTGTCCCTGAATTTGGAAATACCAGTAATGATTTTTATTTATGACATAACCCTTGGAATCCTTGTCCTTAACCCAAAAGGTATGTTTGGCCATTGCTTCATTAAGAGTCATGCCAGCTAAAGAATGTGGGCACTTAATTTCAATTAAACCGTTTGCAAAAATGCCATCTGGTGTAGTACCAAGAAATTCATATTGATCGTCGACGAACAAACCGCAACCTTGAATTTCTAACTGTCTAATTGCAGTTTCTTCGTTTTCGATACCGTACCGTACAGCAGGCAAACTGGAGATATTACTACCATAAACGATTTTACAAACAAGAGCAGCACAACTTGTGCTCTCTCGTTTTTTACAAACTTCCCCGAACGATGATGAGGTTAGTAATTTTCTCCTTGTACTCATCCACTCAGCACTACTTCTTTGCAAATGGGTCGACCTTTCAAGCTCCTCTCTTTCAGCACAAGATAACTTTAAATCAACTAAAAAAGATGACTTGGCTTTCTCATATAATTCTGGACTCAGATCAGGTTTTTCGCAGTTTGGTCCATAGTGAGCGTCTTTCGATACAGCGCTATGGCTTTTTTTCAATCTTAATTTAGGTTTAGCAATTAAACGGTTTCTACGATTACTATTTTCCACTTTCGCGATCAAAGGATTAGGACTAGATTTAAATATGACTTCATGAGTTTTACTATGAATCGATCCCGTATTAAAAGACACAACAGCAGCTGCGCATCGGCCCGCATAAGAACCACGGGAAGAATAATTTACACGCTTACCCCCAACTAATTTGGCAATTACTCCGTTAAAACTTTCAACTATATTACTTGTGCAATTATGAATTAAACTTCTAGAATGATATGACAGTCTTTTACTTAAAATTTCTACCGCATCCAACAATTTCTGGAAGTAACCCAACAGGTTCTATTCGACGACTGTCAGGTCTACAAAAATACTCCTTGCAATGTTGGTGATTACCAAATACGTGTTGTGGACCATTTAGGATATCTTCACTAAGATTTTTTATTTTTTCTTCGAGTGACTGATTTTGATCCCCGCAATATTTAATCGCGCATTTTACACCCGTTCTTAAACGCAAATACCTTTCTTTTAGGAATTTCCGCAATTCGCAAGGATACTTAGTGTCTTTCGACAATTTCTCCAAGCTATTGCAGTAGTTTCGTAAAAGATGATTTTTGCATTCAATTTTCTCTACTATTAAATTATCGTACGCGAATCTAATATTTTTTTATATGTACTGGAATCGCCGTCTGCTACAAATTTATTATAAATTACACCGTGATCAACAAAGGAACGTTTAAACCTCTCAACTATTATGGTCGATTCCATCCCGGTAGATGATCCTGAATAATTCTTGAAACAATGGTGTTCCGGGGGCTGACTGTTGTTCTTTGCGGCTCGTGCACAGACTACGCAGTATTTATTTTTAACTCCAAAAAACAATACTTTATTAGTTTTAATGCCAATTATCGCAGCTGCACCGGATAAGGCGGAAAAATTCTTACCATAAGATCTCTTGCTCCAACCACCGTCAACAGCAACAGATATTAATGGTGTACCATTTTTATCAACACTACCTATAGACACTGCGCACTCCGCTTCTTCCTTGGCAGCTTCTGCCATGGAATGTGCTGCTGTCTTCTCCCACCAATCGCAAACCGTATTATTAATTTCATTGTATAATGAAGGTGACATGATTGGTAGGGCTACTGCGGCTCTTAATGTTTTTAACTGAGAGTAGCTCCCACCAGATGATATGATACCAGACACAATTTGATGATTCACTTCCATGCTATCTTTTTTCTTTTCAACCAAACACACAGTAAATTTCATATTACACATCTTATGATGAGTTTTGAGTCCAGACCAACTTTTACTTCACCTATTATTATATTACTGAGGTAACTTAACTTACAATCCATTGGACCGTGGTCCCCTATGGCCTGAAGAGCTTTAAAAAAAAAGAAATATCCACTACTCTACGCCCAACTTCCACTTCATCCACCTTTCCCTCTTGACGGTTGTCAATAACTAGTTCCTGTAAAGAAAGATAATGGCTTGATTTTTTTTATAAAAAATAATTCAAAAGGTATGGGCCAAATTACTTCAAACATAGCTAAGAACTCCCTTAGAATACATCTTTGAAACACATAACACTAGATCAAAATCTTGAACGTTTTTATCAGTCTTCGTCAATTATGAAAATGAATAAATAAACATAATAAAAAACTGGTTGCTTGTAAAGTCGGTTTAGGACGATAATTTTACCGGATAACGTCATAATATTATTCTCAATCGCTTGTACTGCGCTCTCGCTTGACCCTAGCGTGACATAATGTGATACTTTTTTGTGCGTGTTGCCGGTGTTCATCGATTTATAAGACGTTATCACGTCATAAATTTAATAAATCCGACTATATGCATAAAAACCCAAAAGGTAAAAAGAAAACAAGTCTACGGTCTTGAATTATGTTACATAAAAATAAATTTTTATTTTTTTATTTATTTATTTATTTCAGGCAACAAATAGAAAAGTTACAGTTGGTATAAACTTATTCTACGGCCCATAGATAAATACCTTAAAACTAAGAATACATATAGATATTACAAAATGTATATTATTAATAGAATCTTAAGACTATTGTTAGTACACACTTCACTATCGCACTTCGGTCTTTTTGCGTACCAGTGGTAGCGATCCGCGGAAGCGACGGAACACCACGCCCTGTGGCCAGAAGGTTTCCTCCATGACGAGGCTCAGTCTAGTGTTGGGCACTCGCACCACGAACGACAGGAAACTGACGTTACGGCTCGCCTCCAACAGCTGCACTCTCGGCGTGAAGTTGGCCTTCTTGCGCACGTACTGTCCGATGTCATCCGCCTTAGTGGTGTAGTGTAGGCGGGAGACATACACGGGTGTACTCGGTATTGCGGCCTGCAGCGCTGGGCTGGACTGCGCTGCATCGGTGCCGCAACGGTTCACTTTGGTTCGTGATCGGCGCTTCCTTTGCACTGTCACGAAACCATCAGTAGCCACATCCGGTACCTTCTGTGGTAGTGACTTCGGTGGAGCGGTCGTTGCGCTGATGGTGACGAAACTTTGTCGTTTCATGGGGGCTGTAGGTACGGGCAGCGGAGCGGGGCGCGGGGTTCGCGCGGCCTTACAGGTATGGGCCGCGGGGGCGGGTGGATAAATAAGAACACTATTGTAATAAATCGAATTCAACAATCGAGACCCATTGAAATCCTCACAGGCTCGAATATATTCCTGACTAGCTAAATATTTCTTTAGAAATAGGCCCCGACTGCTAAATACGTTATATTACAATGGCGTTGTTATTTATTTTTATTAAATATTTTTATTACATGTTTTCATTTTTTAATCTGTCGGGTTTTAAAATTTTTATTGTTTATTTATTTATATTCATAACTGACGAAGACAAATTATAAAAGTGCAAAAGAATTCATACAATCACTATTCACTACAATGTTCGCCCATCACTAACTAGTTTGTTTATTTATGTAACAAGTCCACAAGAATTACGTATAACAAACTTACCTCTATACAGCGCGTAGCAGTGTTGCTCGGAGTCTCGGCCTGAAGGTTTTCTTCATTTTCAGTACTGGAAATATTATTCATCAATATCCACTTTTTATTTATTTTGTAATTTTTGTACAACCCTACGCCAGGCGTTGGCGCGACTTACTTACCGCCGAAGTATGTCGTCAAAGCAGCGCGCGGCCGTGCAATTTCTGATTGTGTACCTATCTAATTACATGTCAAATCAATATTTACATGCTATTGTAGGTATATGTCTGAATCAGGCGATCTAAATCATTGTACCTATTAGCTTTGTAATGTACCTACCCTGTTCAAAATGCAAATAGATTATATTATTATTACTACCAAGACATGATAAGCATACACACAAATAAAAGTAATAAAACTAGGATTTTTACTTGACACTAACACAAATCTCGTAAATTTTTTCTAGGTATTTAGACAAGACGTAGTCAAGTAGGCAGATAAATAAATAAGTAGGGAGGAACTTACATTTTATTCCGAGATCTTTTGGCTTTCACGTTTTTATAATGCGTACTAAATTTTCTTTTCGGTGCCATGGCACTCAGCAAATTATCCTGCGAAAAGAGACCCTCGATTACCAATACGTTTATGATACCTATTGCCTTTATCATGTTGAAAAATCTATGTATGTCATGCAGAGAACTAGATGATTGAAAGTTATAGTAGTATAAAGTTATAGTATACCCTGTCATACCCCGCCAGTTCATATCTCGAGAAAATAAAGTGGGCAGGGCTTTGATTGTTTCAAGCCTGAGTTGATACCTACTTTACAAGGTTCATAAAATGACCTACTCAACAAAGTAAATAATTTTGTATTTCTTACGATTTATATCTAGTTCCATCATGGTTTTCTTTCAGACTTTCATTATATCGGTACTTTCTACTTACTGAAAGTAAATTAGTTATAAAAATATTGTACTTACAGTTTTTCACAAAAAACACAAATTCACAACACGTAATTTTGCTGGAGCATCCGACACGCGTGGAGTCGCTTTGAAATTCTATGGCGCACTGGCGAGAATCGTACAATCGCGACGCGAATGATTTTTCATACATTTTTCTATGGAGAATTTACGTAAAACATATCTAGATTTTAGGGCTTTAAAAGGGGAAGTCTTTGTTTGTAAAGGTACAAAAAAAAGTACAAAATTATAGTTTTTTCAGTGTTCAAAAAGTGTTTCTTTTTATCAATTTATTGGGTTAAATCTGAAAAATACGAAGGCACGTTTTCGCATTTTTTCTCAATTTTGTGCTACAACTACAGGGTTTTAAGAGTTAAAATTAGCATTTACATAATTTTTGGTCTTTCATTTTAATATGTACAAATTATCGTTGTTATTAATCATATGTAAATAGGTTAAATATGAAAAATCGTAACACTCTTTTCGGTGATTTTCACGATCTGGGCCCTTAAAGACGATTATGCCCTCTACACATTTGTGATCGCCTGTGATGGCCCATCATGGCCGATTGTATCTGTACCCGATGGTACAGATCATGGCTCATGGCCGATTACACATATTATAGAGGTCGGTCGTTATTAGTAAATAACCTAACCTTTATCATTTATTATATTAGTGAGATAATGCCTTAGATGAAAAATTGTATTTTTGATCTAAGGATAAGGCTATAGTTTCTGTTCAAATAGTATAACAATAGCTACCCGTATCTTGGTGTTACTTTCCTAAGCTGTGTCTAGATAAATCCACCCCAGTTTGATCTACTGAAAGTTGGGACCTTCAGTAGATAAAGATAGCACTCCATAAACGCTTTGATACGGTCATCGTGATATTGAACAGATTAAGAAAAGTTGCTACATTAGCTTAAAAGAAATAGCTAAAACATAATTGTAAGATGTGTTTACCTACTGAGTTCTACGGTATTTTTTTAACGTAGGTACCTTACGGCTTACGGATTTAATTGCTAGCCACTTTTGGCCTATCCAAGTTCTTTCAAGTTGGTTGATCTACAAATGATTGTTTCGGAGCTTGGTTGTTTTCTATGTATAATACGACATGTATATATTTAGAAATATATATACCTATATATAAAGTCTGTTTATCAGTAACAGTTGTCTAGATCCCATTGCACAAGCTTGTAGTTTGGATCAGATGACGTTGTGTAAGAATGTCCAAAGATATGTAATTATTATATTGTGTTTTATTTACTAAAATATGTACATTACCTATACTAAATATACCTACTAAAATATCTAAAAAAAAATAATTGCGCTGGAAATACTTCCGAGGGCTCACCTGAGACACCGGCAATGGACGTCACGGGCTTGGGCCGCGGAATTAAAATAAAATTGTAGGTACTCACTGAGGTCACTTTAAAAAAAGTGACCCTTAAATAGTTACTTACCTACCTATTAGCAACTAAGGACTCGTGTCAAGTGATTTGAAAATACTTTGAGAACCATGTAGCATCTTACAATATTTATGTACGTGGGTAAATTATGTGTTATAATAAAATATTCATAAATAAATACCCATCTAATTTAATTTCCTTTCTTTTACAGTGACATAGTGTAATAGTGTGCGAGTGATGTACAGTGTACTTTAATCAAAATGGACAAAAACGTGGCCGAGTTCACCAAGGGCATGTGCGAGCAAGTGCGTCGGTTACGCGACAAAACACCGGATTTGTCAACCGAATTATCATTCGAGGAGTTGAGAAACAAGTTTGACACAAGTGCGCCTCAAGCGGCGACAAGCGAAATCGCTTCGAACCCTTCCACGCACGGTAGCGCCACTCGGCAAGTGGTGAGTGGGAAAATCTTTAAGAAGTGCAAAAGTGCGACGTTTCAGATAGATGGCGCTACATACACGATTGGTAAGTTGATATTTCAGTTTCATGCCGCGGATTTCAGTCGTGCTGGTGAGGCACTTGAAGTATTTTTCTCAACAGAATGAACAGTTTTTGATTTATCAAAAAAATATAAACAGCGTTTTACTTTAGTGGGGAATATTGAAATATTTTAATATTATAAGATAGAAGAGAGAGAGAGAGAAAGAGTGAGAGAAAAGTCCTATGGTTTTTCCTGAAAGTAAATAGAGTACCTTTTTATTATTATTAAAGGTTAACACATGTCACGTGCAAAGGAAAGCGCCCGAAGCATTTAGAGTCAAGGCTTACATACTATTCCCTATTCTGTGGTCAAGGTCTAAAGGTACCTTTTTGGCCTTTCCGGGTGATTGAATATTCTGCTTCGAAGGAAGGGTAAAACAATTCAGATTATTTTAATGCCCACGAAGGAACGGAGGCGGTATATGTGTTTGGGGTAAGAGGATGTTTGTTTGTTTGTGTAAATATGTATTGCCATTTGTCGTTATGTGTTCAAGTTTGATTAGTGCATGTTCTTAGATAGGTTGACCACGCACCAGGAGACGCTGCAGTGTACATTTTTTGTGATAATCAATATTGCCATTTTTCTCCAAAACTGCCTGTCCGATTTTAATGAAAACTTCAGTTATGGGTTTGAGTTTAATTGGTGCATATTTTAAAATAAGTGTCACAATGACAACTCCCCAGGGGAGCGGCAGTAAATGTTTGTTTGTACAAAACCAAAACTACTAGTAATGTTTTGATGTAGTTTAACCCACTAGAGGGCGCTGCAGTACATAACATCTATACTCTCTAAAAATTAAAAAATAAACAAAATTCAAAGTTTTGTAAAAACCCACGACGCGTTATTAAAGAGTAATTGAAAATTGATAAAATAATTTAAAAGAATATCCGTCGCGGGCTGCCATCACTATTTCTCTCATATCATCAACTTCTAAAGGTCCCCATTGTAGGGGCCCGGCTTATCCATTAAGGATGTAAGTAGGTACTCCAATTATTCACGTTACTATAAAAATCCAAAACTAGTTCATTCAATGGCAGTCCCCGACGTATATTCTTTTAAATAATTTTATCCTTTTCGATTATGTACTTTTTAACTTGTGGGTGGGTTTTTACAAAATTTATAATTTTGTTTTTTCAAATATTCATATTTGAATACATACATTAGGGATAGGTGCTTATGCATACTCATACCTACTAAGGAATAAGAAGTTCTTATTGAACATAGAGTCAAAAATATCTACTGCATCTAACAGCATCAAACCAAGATTCTCCTCTCGTCTTCTGAACGTTTTTTCATAATGTTATTCACAAATAGTTAAAATGATTCGAGTGTAAATTAACATATAAAATACTGTAAGTTACGTTGAATGTTAAGATTTAATAACAACATTAATTTAAAGATATTGGGTGGTGGGACGTTTGAAATTATGATTGAGGACATAGGTACCACTCGTAACAGGGAGGTTGCGTGTTTAACCCTTCTAACGTCATTATATAAATCAGTTTGATTGGAACTTATTTATTGATGATTAACCTAACCTATATTCTGTAATTCAGTAAGTATGTCACTGTTATTATTTAATGTGTTCTACTTCGAGATTTGTCATTTAATTAGTTGTCGTTTTCAAGTTAGTTAAATGACATTATGTACTACATCCCTATGCCACTCAAAGTCGCCACTCACTGATTTGTAAACGTTAGAGTGGGTTAACACATTGCATAGGTTCCCCTGTGTGCCTCAGAGAGCAAGTTAAGCTGTCGTTCCCGGTTATCACACTAAACATCTATTGGCAGTCGTTACGGGTAAATGGAGCCCTAAAAAAATCCGACCGGTCTAACTACAGAACTTCGATATGGAGTTGTGGAGGTCAGATGGCAGTCGCTCCACGGAAAATATCGAAGTTCGGCCGCATTGCAACCTAACTGGGTTGGGAATACGCTCGGTGGATGATGTGAGTGAGTTTAGTAACCCCTTGTAGGTAAGACATCCCTAAAGCTGACCAAAAGTAACATTTTGTGTGCACTTCCCTTTCATGTTAAAAGTAGTTCATCGAGACAATGTCCAATTTGGGCGACCTCTACTCTGTTACTAGAAGGGTTACTAAAACATCCCTAACCAAACGATAAAAAGAAGAACAATGCCTCTATCTCTTATAGTAAGTAGGTTTTTACCTCTTTCGTGTAACCTAAAATGAACACAATCGTCTCGAATAGCAGAGAACGTATTATTACAACGTGTAGTCAACGAAAAGAAAGAAAATAGCGATACAAAACACCGGGGAATTTCCACGAGCCTAGTTTATCTTGTGCAACGATAAAACAAATTGTTAGCGCAAGCGGAATGGTTTCGGACACGCGATTGTAGGCTTCTACTGACTGATCCTGTTAACATAAACGTAAATGTTAGATTATTTTCTTAATTTCACGAAGCATGGGTTGTCATTTGTTACTAAATAAGCAGTAATCATCTTTTAATCGCTTTACAAAATGATTTCAAAACCGAACAAATTAAATAATGTCTGTTTTGTAGGTAGGTATCTACTTAAATAAAATCTAGTAGTATGTTTGTTTTGGAGTTTTTTTTTTTTTTTTTTTTTTTTTTTTTTATATTTGGTTCGCCAAATTGACGCCGCCCGCCTGGTGGTAAGTCGTGACGACGTCTAGCGATTGTGGGCCACTCTCACAGCACACATTACTATTGAGAGTGGCCCTCAACTTGACGACCTACTGATGTGCCTCTTCACGCTCCGCTTAAAGAACCCAGGATTATATGTGGGAGGAAACACGTGCACAGGCAGGGCGTTCCAGGCCACTATCGTTCGGCAGAGAAACGAACGTTTAAAACGTTCGGTTCTCGCGAACATGCTATCCACTGTGTGGGGGTGGCATCTCTGCCCGGCACGAGTCGTTCGGGATCGGAAGGAAGAGGGTGGGATCAGATTGAAGAGCTCTTCAGAACACTCGCCGTGGTAAATACGGTAGAATGCGGCCAAGGAAGCTATTGTTCGGCGCTGAGCTAGCGGCTCAAGGCTTCCCGTTACCTCCGGACAACCAATAATACGGATAGCCCGTCGCTGCATAGCGTCGAGAGCGTCCAGCAGATACTTCGCGGAGCCGTCCCAGAGGTGAGAGCAGTATTCGACGCAGGGTCTAATCTGCGTCTTGTACAGCAGACACCTCTGGTCCGGTGTAAAGAATCTCTTTACCTTATTCAGTATTCCTAGTTTCCGCGAAGCTAGCCCTATACATCTTTCGATGTAGTTTTTATTATTGAGCTCGCGACGAACGTCTATGCCAAGGATATCAAGGTTGTCCTTCATTGGTAATAATGCATTCTGAAGAGAGGGTAGGGGAAGGAAAGGGGATTTCTTCGCAGTAAATGCACACGCCTGTGTTTTGCGGGCATTGAACTCGACCAGGTTCTCGGTACCCCATTGAGAGATACTGTCGAGGTTACGGTCGAGATCAGCCACGAGTCGTCGTCTCTCCTCCTCAATCTCAGATCGCCCCGCCGTCGGACGAACCGAATAACTCCCGTGCAGTGTGCTGTCATCTGCATAGCAATGAATGTTCCCGAGGGATAGCATATCATTGATATGCAGAAGAAAGAGAGTTGGTGATAGTACGGACCCCTGCGGTACCCCGGCATTCACTTGCAAGAAGCGAGAAGCCTGGCCATCGCAGAGGACCCGCACTCGGCGCTCGTATAAAAAGCTGGCAATCCAGCTGCACAGTTGAGGAGGTAGACCATATGCCGGAAGCTTGGAAAGGAGCGAAGCATGCCAGACCCTATCGAAGGCTTTGGCGATGTCCAGGCTAATAGCCAAGGACTCGCCGTGCCTTTCCATAGCCCCACCCCAGACATGCGTTACGAATGCCAGAAGATCACCCGTTGATCGCTTTGGCCTGAAGCCGTATTGTCGATCATTGATTAGCGAGTGATCCTCTAGGAATTGCATGAGCTGCTTATTTATAAGGAGCTCAAGCACCTTGCAAATGACTGAGGTGACAGCTATGGGTCGATAGTTGCCTGGATCGGACCGATCCCCTTTCTTGGGGATCGGTTGTACGTTCGCCTCCTTCCAGACCTCCGGCACGAGCCCTGAAGAGTATGACAGGCGGTACAGACGCGTTAATACTGGAGACAACTCAGCTGCACATTTTCGTAGCACCACCGCCGGAATGCCGTCAGGGCCACTGGCTTTCCGCGTGTCGAGTGACCGGAGCACTGCCCGTACATCACATTGCCTGATAACAATATCAGGCATTGTGTGGCCACAGTTGGCGATGGCGGGGGGCTGCAGGCCACGGTCGTCGACCCGGGAATTAGCCGCAAAGAGGTCTGCGAGCATATCCGCTTTCTCTTGGGCTTTGTGAGCCAGTGTTCCATCTGGGTAACGCAGCGGTGGCAGCGAGGGCTGACAAAAGTTAGATTGCACGGCTTTGGCCAGTTGCCAGAATCCACGGCTGCCCGTGGGATGGGAAGTGAGCTCCTGACCAAGCCGCGCGACGCGCTGGGCATCCGCTCTCTTAAAGGCCCTCTTACTCGACTTTGTGGCCCGGTTGTACGCTGCTTTGAGGTGGCCCACGTTTGGGTCGCGCACAGCCCGGGCCCTGATCCAGGCGCGATATGCCGACTGTTTTTGTCGAACAGCTTTGGCACAATCTCGCCCGAACCAGGGACGGGCTCTGCGGATACTGGCGACATCAGTGAAAGGGATGTAATAATCCATCCCTAAACTGATCTCGCCAGCAATAGCAGAAGCACTATCCGAAGGAGCCTTTCCTACAAAGCAGCGCTGGCTCCAGGGGACGGACGCAAAATAATCGCGTAGACCGTCCCAATCCGCTGACGAGTAGTGCCATAGTCGTCGTGACGTTTGCACAGGACGTGCAGGAGGTGACACCTTCATGCCAGCGTGAACAACACAGTGGTCGGAACTACCCAGTGGGGCTCCTACCGAAACACTGTACTGGGCTGGGCGACTCGTCAGCAGTAGATCCAGCAGAGCGGGCGCGTGATCTGACCTGTCTGGTATCCGGGTGATCCCGCATACCATCTGGGTCAGACCGTGGGAGAGAGCGAACGCATGGGCGGCTCTACCCGCATGATCAGTCTTGAGGGACCCCAGCCATTCAATGTGATGGCCATTGAAGTCCCCCAGAAACACTAGGTCAGCGTTCGGGAACCGCACCTGCGCTTCATCAGCCGTCTCGCTGAGGTACTGGAAGAGCTTTGTTGTCTCAGAATCCCCTGTGTGGGATCGGTAGACGCACACGTAGATCTGGCTCATAGAGCCATGGTCTACGTGCAGCCAAAGGACGGAATTGGAGGGGTTCTCTAGGCAGCGCAACCGGCGGCAGCAAACATCCGCCCTAACGAACACGCACACCCCGGCTTTGTCTCGAAATTGTTCCTCGATGACATAGCCGGGGTAACACAGGTAAGACGTGTCGTCAGGGCGGCGTATTTGTGTCTCCGTGAGGAACATCACAGCGGGCCGTGCCGTCTCAAGGTGGTGGTGGACGGTATCGAGGTTCGCATGGAGTCCACGGACGTTAGTGAACTCCACCTCGAAATGTGAAGTTGTGGGGTTTCCTAGGGCCGCTGTGTAACGTTTATTTCTTTTTTGTTGCACTGCCATTGTAGATTTTGAAGAAGAAGCGTGAAGACAGGGCGACATTTGGTGCAGCAGTAAGTGACAAAGCGCAGGTGCTAGCTTTGTCTAGAACCGTGTGGTTAGGTCGGAGCCGACCCGCCGGACGGAAGGGCTCCCAAACCCCCCTGATGCAAGGCCGCCGCTACCCCACACCGGTTACCACCCGGAGCGGCGATCCCACATCAGGATTATGCGCAACATGTGGGGCAGCCTCCTGGGGTGGTTGGCCCCAGGCGGGCCCCATGACTGTGTTGCGGGCGGCCGCGGCAACGCCGTTGCTAAGGGTCTCCCTGGCCGGCGAATCGACCCACACCACCCACACTAGACTCCGTTTCGCCCCCACTGGTCCCATGCCTGCTGCACCATACATCGCCCCGGGCCCGGCGGTGCAGCTGCTGAACCCCTAACGCAACCCAGCCTGGGCTGGGTTACTTGGGGGGCTTTAGCACAGCTGCACGGTGGTACCCCCCCGGACCAACACTGTTGTACCACCTGGTACCCACGTAGGGGCCGAAGCCACTCCATAGGTACCGTAAATTAACGAGCCTCGTCCGTTTATCAGCAGGTGCGCCACTAGCAGGTGAGGTCGCTGGGGCCCTATAGATGTTGGTAGAGCCCCTTTGCACCCAAAAAGGAGTTGTGCGTTTATTAGTTATCTAGATCTCATAACATGATAAAGCTAAGTTTGGGATGATGTTGTGTGAGAATGTCCAAAAACGAACGTACCAACCAACCGACCAATGAACCAAGGTATTCTGGATACCTTTGTTCCAATAATAATGATGATGATAATAATAATAACAACAGGGGGAAAAGGTTGTTAATTTACCGAATTAACAACTTTCTGAGATTCATCAAATACATATTATATTCTGAACAATTTTCTATCAACAAAGATTTCTATCGACAGTGCTTTCTATGGGCCGTAATTTCTACGGACCGTATTTTCTATCAACAAAGATTTCTGTCGGTAGTGCTTTCAATGGACCGTAATATCTACAAACCGTATTTTCTATCAACAAAGATTTCTATCGACAGTACTTTCTATGGACCGTAATTTCTACGGACCGTATTTTCTATCAACAAAGATTTCTGGCGGTAGTGCTTTCTATGGACCGTAATTTCTACGGACCGTGTTTTCTATCAAAAAAGTTTTCGGCAAAACGTGCTTTCTGTAAATAGTAGAGTCGATGAAGCGTGTTTCTGTATAACGTTCCACACTATGTGGACAGGACACATCGCTCGCACGCCCGTAGGACTGATGGCCGATGAGGCCAAAAGTCCTTGAGTGACGCAGCGTGGATAGCTTTGCCACAAGGTGGACTGACGACACTGTAAAGGTCGCAGAAAGCTACTGGATGCGGAAAGCTGAAAAATGAATATTGTGGCGTTCGCTGAAGAAGGCCTATGCACAGCAGTGGGCGTCCATTGGCTGAAATGGTGTTTATGATAATGATTGATGACTCCATGAACTTGAACTCAACTACACCGCGTAATCTGTTCTCTATAAGAGAACAGATTACGCGGTGTTGTTGTGAATACACCGAACGCACATTGTTCACAAGTATAATCAACTACTTACAAAACTATTTTTCACCATTCTTTTCAGTTTTCCTTCCCTAAGGGTCCAAGGTCAAGGCTCAAACAAAGCGATTACTCAGCTGTAACGATGCGTTCCAACTTGTTAACAACTTAGAACTTTCCACCTTGTTACACTGTTCAACAACTTTTTGTACTTAATTCATACAATTATTGTGTTTATGTTTCTTGGAGAACTTATGCTTTTAGCATTATATAGTAAACTAGCTTATTACCGCAGCTCTGCCCGCGTGATATAGTTTGCTCGTTACCTATTACTACAAGAACACGTCATAAAAAGTTGCTTATTATAGCACTCAGAGATAACGTACCTAGCTACTTATTAAACAAATCAAGTTCCGCGGTTTTGAAGCCTATTCAACGTAAATTTTATAATCTAATATTTCTTCTTTATAATGTTAGTTTAAACTAGAAGAACTCAGTCATACTATGCTCTGGGTAGCCTCCTGACAGAGGCAAACTATACTAACTAGTCTACCTTGAAACACGTCTAGATTTCACTCACACTATGTCTAGGGTAGTTTTCCTTCTGAAGGAGCATCATATTATTCCAGTACATAACTTTGTCGATCCCATAATAAAACACGAGATTATTATAGAATACTATTATGTTTACCGGAGCTTCATCAGTTGATAGAGAAGTGCATCAATGGCAAATGAGATCACTTTGGGTCCCTATGAACTTTGAGGGACCACTAAGTTATCAATAAAATCTTGAACGATTGCGTTCGATTCGTCCAGCAATTCGTTTTCAGGTTCTTTCAAAATAGCTAAAATTGCATTTCTGATCTTAATTTGTCTCCCAAGATTAATTATCCGTGCAAAACTATACGTATAAAAGTATTTTGTACAAAGTTGTAAGTTCTTAATAAAGGCAGGTCGATGTATGTTGGCAGCAGATCGAAAATATTCCTTGTATCAACAGATTACGCTCACGTGAGATGAGGTAAATCCTTACGCATTATTTTTTATTTATTTTTAACCACGTGCCGTACCCGTAATCCTTTCCATTGACATGGCAACTCCGTACCGAGCCAGGGTATTGTTTTGCTCTAAGCTTAGCAAGAAACTTACTTGGTCTGAGCGAAATGGCCCATCGACAAATTTCCTACATCTTACAAAGAAGAAACAATAGATAACACTACTAATAACTACTCTTTAGTGTACCTAATTAGTGATAATTGCAGAAACTTTATGAGAATTATATGGTACAAAACTTCTGTTTCTGCACCCGTGGAATAGTTTTTTCCCACGGGAACACATAAGTGAGATATAATTTAGCCTTACCCCTACCAAATGTGCTTGGAAATGTCTGTGGGCTTGCTCATCGTGGGTTCAACAAAGTAACCCTTGGAGGGAATACCAGTTCCCGGCACCTTGGGGTTTTCCTTACAAGGGTGTATCTGGGACGCCTGACAGTGGATATTAAGCTTATAATATTAGTTTTTTGGGCTAGACGGCAGAGTGTAGGGGTCCTATCCTAGATATTTCTTATTTATAGTAAACCAATAAAATAAAACCATAATTTATAAGTAAAGCTGTCCTCAAAATTGATCACACACTGGTTGGTTATGGAAATGTATTTTTATTATAATAAAAGTGTCCGCTCTCTCACAATAAGCGTTGGTCATTCGCTTTGCAATCTCCCTAAATAGCTTAAGGGTATTGGGTCCCTATCGACCTCGCATCGTCTAATACAGAAGGTAAAGAGTTCTTGGGTCTTGAGTATTTGAGTTTTCTATCATCTATCAAGCCACAAGCCATCATGACCTCTATGAAGTAGGTACTTTAATGCTATAGGTATCTCTTTCTGACCAATGTTCGTATTATATAACTGAAATATAGTTGGTCTATGGGTACTTAGGCACATAATAGGGAATAGTAATTACGCTTAGGTAGGTAAAAAAAATAGGACAATTCACACAACGCCATCTAGTCTCAAACTAAGCAGAGCTTGTGATATGAGGACTAGATAAACTGATATAAATACTTATATAATTATTTTTTTTAATAGTTTCGTCGCCTTTATGGAGACATTGCTTAACGCCTAATCGATGCTTCTCAGGACCAGAAGGCCGGCTATTTTCTGGCCCAAAGAATAAGTATCGCCATCCAACGTGGCAACACAGCCAGCATTCTGGGAACCTTCCCAGTCGGCAATGACGTAGTAGCACTTGCTTCCTAGTAGCATGTGTGTCGAGACATTGCTAGTAATGAGCATGCTAGTTTCGAGCATGCTTAAAAATCGACGGTCGTGCGATTTTTGAGCATGCTACCTGCAGCACGGGTGGAAGAGGGGGTGCTTCTAGCACGTGTGAACACGTTTGCTTATTGAGCACGCTGGTTTCTTTATAGCGTCAATTTTTGAGAGTCAACACGTCAAACAGATGACTGATGACTGATGGTTTTTTACCATATAGTTGTTGAAGTGCATATGAGTTTTATTCATGTTTTATTATTTTCTCTACATTAAAACACTTATAAATTATAAATTTGACTGTTTGAAATTCAAAACTAACAAGTTATAGGTGTAATTACAATTTTCAAAACTTTTGTTCGTCGGTCTGTTTGTTTGTTCTGGCTTAACTCATTACAGAGGTAATGAATGACAAAGACAGGCTTTATCGGTATTTTTCTAGAATATAACGTAATTTTAGGCTAATATTTTTTATCCTAGGATTGTTCCCCTGGGAATTGGAAATCCGATAACTTCCACACGGGCGTCCGCTAGTAACTACTTTATCTTAATGGAAATAATCTTCCCATGGGAATTGGGAACCACATAACTATTCGAGCGGGTGTTACCGCAGGCGTTCGCTAGTATTTTAGATTAATTTTAACAAGAATAGGATCGAATAAACACTATGACCTACCTAATACTTTACAATTATACTACAATAATAATACCTAATATTTTACAATTTTCTTTAAAATATTCGATAATAATAATAAATTAATGAGATGATGTCCAATTTTAAAACTCGAACCAATGAATCGATGCGATGCGAAAACCAGCGATGATATAGTTGAGATCAATATTTAACCTTAATCCGTCACGATAAAATAGGTTTTGATTGGTCTATCATTTATCATAGGTCATTGCAAAATGTATCCACATTGATGTTGTGGATCATCGGGTCGCGGTTCGTTCGTTTCTTTCAACTTCTTTCTGTTCTCTCTATACCATATAGGCCATAGATAATACACATTGTGCATAGCTTCACCACAGAGTAATTAGGATATTTCCCCGAAACTTTGATCACTTTAAACTCGAAATGAAATACATTTCATGCCTATATCCCCGCAGTGGTAGGCAGAGGTGCATTACGCACCCACAATCTGCCAGTATTTTTAGTCCCACGCAATAGGGAGCAAACCTATTGCCGTCACCGGGTACAAATATAATCGGTCATAAACATAAAATTGAAAAATTTTGACATTAATATGTGCTCTCATAACTATTCGCGCGGGTGAAACCGCAGGCGTTCGCTATTTTTGTTTGAACTGACAGAAGCATGCTACAAAATGGCATGTGTGTTGTAGTGTTTGCTTTGAGCATGCTTATTCAGTAGCATGCTTATTCAATAGCATGCTTATTGCTAGCAAATGTAAACAGTTCACAAGCATGCTACTTAGTAGCATGCTTTTTAAGCATGCTACTAATAAGCATGTGTAACAGTACCATAATGTTAGTGAACTAGCTGATGGCCACGTGGCATAGTTCTTTAGTTGCCAGGAAAACACATTCCCGGGATATCCTAAGTTGCTCTGTATAACATCAGTTATCGACCAGTGAAAGTCTCGTTAAAATCAATCCAGCTAATTTATAGAGACTAGCCAAAACAAAAAGTCCGACAAACAGTACAGGGGATAACAGAGAAGCTTTACACACACACTCTTTGCTAGTAGTTTTGTAGATCCATTGCCAGATGTAGAGATTTGCCAGAAACTCACATTGGTCAGCAGGGATATGCAGTTGAGATGTTCTATATTGATCAAACTATTTATTACAACACAACTACGCCAAAAACGCGGTCATGACTCGTTTGCCTCGCACATTATGGGAAAAGATTTGAGGAGGTGGACATATATTATATAATTTGTCGAAGGAGTCCTATCGTAATCAAATAGTGAGGTTACTCGCCGGTGAACCAGGAAATTAGGTTATTATTATAGTTTTACTGAGTTGTGTTATTTTTTTAATATTTTATTTTACCCTTTTTACTTTATTGTTAATTTTTATTGTTTTATTATTGTTTGTAATTTTAGGTTTAGTTACGATAAGTTCACAGTTGAACTAATGTCGTAGAATTTTATTATTAGCTTTAGTGTTTGATGTAGTTGTGACAATATCTTATACCTTTACAAATAAGCTGTTGAGTTCTGTAATTCAATAAATAAATAAAATATTATAAGTATATCTACTATTAAGATGCGCCCCTCCTAGACAAGATAGTCGAAAGCCGTATGCGCTGGTTTGGACATGTCATGAGGCAAGACGAAGAGCGCGTAGTAAAGAAAGTCCTAGCTATCCCTGAAAATAAGAAGGGCAGAAGACGCCCACTGGCCACGTGATTGACAATCCTTGACTTGAAATGACTCAAATCAACGACCACATAACCTATATCTACTATTAATAATAATTAGTTACTTGTCAGACATACATCGCATCGGTTATTACAGGGAGTGAGATGACCTCGATTAAGTTGTCTATACATCACCCAGTTAATGGTTATGTGAATGTCTAAACGTTAGTAAACTTAATTTATCTAACTTAACGAAGAGCCTTTAAAAGGTCGGCACATAGCGACAGCACGACCCGGTAAGACATGGAATAGCCCGAGACTACAAAGGATATTTAATGTTATCGAATGATAATGATATGAACTCTAAAGTATGTAAATTAATTACCTATGTATAAATTTAACTCGATTAAAAATAAAATCCTTGCCAAACCGTATGCTGTGCTGTGCCGCAACGTCACTCTGAGCCTGGCGTTAACGTTTGTAAAACCCTATTTTATTGGTTTGTCTACATAAAAATACAAGTTACATAAAAAAAATACAGTAATTCCCTCGAAACCGTAGACAGGAGCAAGTCCTGGTTATATACCAGTATCGACCTTTTCATTTAAAATGAAGAATCCTCAAGGACTTTATCCGTTGGCACCAGCTATCCCCCCGACGGCACGTTGGGTATTTTGTTGTAGTACCGAGTAAAAATATTAAGATAGAAATTATAAATAAATCACTAAAATTTAAATGTCAGCAGGACTCGAACCCACGGTCTTTTGTAGCTCAGTTGGTCAGAGCATTCCCCCTGTAAGGAAAAGGCCGTGGGCCCGAGTCCTGCCAATGATATTTCAGTATTTGTGATTTATTTATAACTTATAGCTTAATATTTAAGAATAGTTTAAGCAAAGTCATTGCTTTAACGTATAAAAGTATATCCCACCAAAAACATTCTGTAAAAAACTAGCCAAGTCTCAATAGAGCCGCTAAAAAGTAATGAAATCTAGACAAAGTCGTGCCAAGTTTAAGGTTCCTTACTGCGATTTCTTTATTATTATAGTTAATGTTGTGTGACTTGGCCGTTGTAATTAGAGATATGGTAATGCCCCCGTCTTATATTCTAGAGGCACTGATGAGGGACCACAGGCCTGCGTCTCGAGGAATCGAGGACCAGCGGTCCCAACTCCGCCAGGATCTCATGGAGACTTGGAGGTTGCGACTTGAGCAACCAAAGTGGGGAACTACCGTCATCACGGGGCGGTGAGAACGATCATGGACGAGTGGCTGCAGAGGCGGCATGGTGACCTCACGTATCGTGGGACGAAGAAAAAAACTGTCATATAAGAAAATATAATAAAATAAACCAATATGCTCACGTTTCTACAAAAAGAAGTGAAATCCCACCAAAAACATTCTGTAAAAAACTAGCCAACTCTCAATGGAGCCGCTAAAAAGTAATGAAATCTAGACAAAGTCGTGCCAAGTTTAAGGTTCCTTACTGCGATTTCTTTATTATTATAGTTAATGTTGTGTGACTTGGCCGTTGAAGGGTAAACAAGGGTACAAAACCAGGTGCTCCATGACACCATTGCACCAATCTGTCGCCAGAACCGCTACCCATTGACTATGGAAATTTGCCACTTGGAAAACGTTGATTCAATAACCAGTCAATTGTAGGCTTGATAAAGCTGCGTATTTCAATTGCAATTGCAATTCAAGAGCCTGAAACAAACAGTATAAAAAAATATTTCTAGTACAGACGGACTTCTAATCATTGATAGAAGTCCGTCTGTACGTCTATTTTATGTTAGATCGGTGGTCGATTTGACGCTCCAAAAAGAAGAGAGAGAAGACACCATTGTCAATGCTGAATGCATGTGTTGCACAATCAACAACAGCCTAAAATGAGACACTAGCGTCCAATTACCAATACCAGTATGGGCTATTATCTCGCTTAACTAACATAGGTAGTTACAACAAATATAACATTACATGTAAACAAAATTGACTTGTACACACTAACGTATAAAGATGTTTAACGGCCAAGTCACACAACATTAACTATAATAATAAAGAAATCGCACTAAGGAACCTTAAACTTGGCACGACTTTGTCTAGATTTCATTACTTTTTAGCGGCTCCATTGAGAGTTGGCTAGTTTTTTACAGAATGTTTTTGGTGGGATTTCACTTCTTTTTGTAGAAACGTGAGCATATTGGTTTATTTTATTATATTTTCTTATATGACAGTTTTTTTCTTCGTCCCACGATACGTGAGGTCACCATGCCGCCTCTGCAGCCACTCGTCCATGATCGTTCTCACCGCCCCGTGATGACGGTAGTTCCCCACTTTGGTTGCTCAAGTCGCAACCTCCAAGTCTCCATGAGATCCTGGCGGAGTTGGGACCGCTGGTCCTCGATTCCTCGAGACGCAGGCCTGTGGTCCCTCATCAGTGCCTCTAGAATATAAGACGGGGGCATTACCATATCTCTAATTACAGCTGAGACCAGCTGAGGGTTCTTCATCAGATACTTCAGACCTTCGATTTTTGACATCAAATGAAGCGGTCCACCAAGTTGAATATTTATGTAAAGGTGGTATGTCGATCTCTAATAGTTTGGCTGGGCTCTTGTGTTTTCTAATCAGCGTCACCAGGTACTCTAGATCTTCGATTATCCTAGTTTTTATAGTTTTCCCTTTATGTGGCTATTAAACCCTAACTCTGTACCAAATTTCAGCTCTCTGAGTTTATGGGAAGTACTAGTTCTATTCTGATGATCATGAGTGAGTGAGTGTCATAAATGCGAAACTTTGCTTTCGCTTAACTTCGGAACTAAATGACCTACAGACTTGAAATTTTGGATTTTAAGTATGTGATTATAGCTTACTGGATGATGAAAATTTCTGCGTTCTGGTCTTATCCAGAGGTTCTCAAATAGTGGCCTGAAAATGCGGCGAAATGGTTCCAGTAAAAGATGGTACGGCAGTGTTTGCTTTGCGCTCGACTTGGCGGGGGCCACTGCCGTGCCCCCAGATAAAATGCATGGTGTCTCTTTGTCTGCCTCATTGCCCGAAATCCCAGAACCCCTTGGCTACCAAGATCCTGTGGTACACATATGATGATGCTTTAAGTTTTAAATCTGAGTAAAAATTACCTATTAATATTGACATTTTATTTGCAGAAAGATGTTCAAGCTTAAAATACAAACAACTTATGTAACTTTTTATCTTTTAATTCTAAGAAAACAAAAATGAGTAAGATATTTTTTCTATTATAACTCCTCCAACTCCTTCTAAAGTCCTCTGATTTGTGTCACTCCAAGCCGGTCTTCCCGGTAGCACAACTTCAAAACAAAAATTGTAAAATGTAGCTTTTAGTGGTTTATGAATTATTAAACTTTTATTAGATAGACGGTTAAAACATTTACCGGTTCATGTTCCTGATATTTTTAACTGGGTAACTTTCTCCATAAAAATTGTTTAACCATCTTAGTAGCAAGTTATTTTACTTAGAAAAATATGTAAGTAAGTAGTTAAATACTTAGCATAGAATTAAAATTTAAATGGCCCTTAGTAAATGGCCATAAACATTTTAACAGCCCGCGGCAACTGAAGAATTTGTAGAAAAATTAAATGAAGCAAATTGCTCGTGATCCCGGGGATTTGGAATTATAAGTTACAGAGAGCTTCGCACTAATGATGGGCTACCTGTGGCGGATTATGTGAAGCGGGCGACGGCGACAGTCGCGCGCAGGCTTCCACGCGGTTCGGTAGCGCCGCGTTACCGCTTACCAGTTTTCGTGACCGCCCGTATCATGTCCGTAATCTAACGACCTTCTTATCAAAAATCCCGCAAATTTTTAAATTCATTTAAAAATATGTGTTCTAATTTAAAATATTTTTTAAATTTAGAGAATACCACCTGTTGGTCACGAGTTTCTGTATACTAGTGGACAACGTCACAATCTGTTTACTATTAAAGAAGGGCCCACCCCCGACCATGGTACATGACGCAATGTTTTATGACCGCCCTGTGTTACCATAGCGGAAAACAACACTCGTCGCTTCAAAATAGATTTCCGTCCAAACATTAATTACATGGTTTCGACGAAGTCGGTTACGGTTTGTTTGAAAAGCAAAGTACTCTATTGCTATACAAATTTTATAAACGTATGGTGCGAACCTCATAGCTAATTAATCGCAACATAGGACTCCTTCATAATGTGTAAACAAAGAGTTGTTTGACTGCGTTTGTATTTAATAGATAACAGTGGAGTCATTCATTCGTTCGAAAAATTCACAAGTTCGAGTCACATCGAATCGCTTTGATCTGTTCTTCTCAGAATACGAATAACATAATAATCTTGCTCTATATTTATCGAACAATCCAACTATTCGAGAGCATCATTAATCATCCATTTACACACAAAACCTATTTAATCATTTGATAGCCAACAAGAACGTATTACGCGGTTAAACACAGATCATAGAACTAACTGTCCGAATCTACGTTAACGTTTATTATCCTTTGTAGAAAATTCATGTAGATATCAGCTTTGGAGTCATAGTTAGCAATTTATCAGTATTAGAGCGTCAGTAATGAAAACTGTCTGATATACTCGTATATCTCTAATTATACTCGATCTCTGTACCATATCATAACACTTTGTTAAACATAAACATATCCGAATTTTGGAGTGATCGATGGCGTGAAGTGAACCGTGTTGACGTGAAACAGTGACGACGTGTTTGTGATGATTTGTGCGTTCAGTAGTGATAGCGTATGATGTGGTGATGCGGCGTGGGAAAGTGCTGCTTGAAAGCAGCAGACAGGGCTCTGTCGACGGCAAAGCAAACGTAGCCAATGACAAGGAACTAGTGCATAAATGTCACAGTGATCCAGGCGGGGGACGAGCTCTTGGAGCTGCTCCTAGAACGTATAGACATCGATCTACCTCGGGCGCTACTAGAAAATGTGTACTTACTCTCGATGGATACTCATATGTTATAGGTGAGTTTGCAAGAACCTATATACTTGATATCTGTGTACTTGCTTCGGTATTTATGTACCATGAATGAAATTGGAAGATGTACAAACTGATCATCCACTGACTGATCCAAACCTGGGTTTGGAAAAAGCTTTCCAAACCCAGGGGTGTCGGTTTTCCAGTGAAACTGCAAATCGGCTGAACTTCAATATATTCCGTGAAGCGACTGCCATCTGACCTTAACAACTCATGGGCGATATCAAAATTCTGTAGTTAGACTGTTCGTATTCTGGACATACTTAGATATTCGTATGACAATCAGGACCGACATGGCTTAACGTGCTCTCCGAGGCTCAGAGGTGTGTCAATGTCTTAGGAAAATGGTCACCCATCCTACGACCGACCTGTGTAAGTGTTTCTTATCCTTGCAATATGTTTACCTAGTTGGTTATCAATTAGCCACGACCCATGTCCTCTCAGAAAGATGTACCTCTATACAAATTAAATGCACGCTGTTTAGAATAGTTTGCAACTGTTTCCAAACCTCCTTTTTAACAAAGATTGACCATTCAAAATAGTAATGTCTACTGACAATGAAACATTTCAAAACATTTTGAATTGTTTTAAAACCCTTGGGAAATTTAAATTAACATTTTAGATGCTCTAGGAATTGTTACTACAGTGGTTTATTATGTTACTGTTTCAGAACGTTTTAAAACATTCCGATGCATTTCTCTCATTCGTATTTTTCAAATGGTGTCAGAGCACCACAATACTTTATAAGCAATGAAGTACCCAGGTATGCTAACTTTTTCTCAAACAATTTTGCAATATGAATCGCAAAAACTAGAGCCTTTTGCTTGGATTGAACCAGCGACTGTTCCATTACCAAGAGCAACGTTATCTACTTAAGGGTGTCAGGTCACTCAGAGACCTCAGCAATTTTTGGTAATACATTTAGTAATTAACACTCACTGAAAACAAAAACACATGATTCATAACAGCAAACTTCTCGACCTTGTTACTTCATTGGTGATGTTATTAAAAACAGCGAAGTAAAAATTTATGTTTCACATTTACATGACGCACTTTACTATAGAGTACCAGATGTTAACGGTACACTAAAAATAGGTGAAGATAATACATAAATTATTGTTACTGCTGAAGCAAATGTAGTTTCATGAGAAACTAGCAGCAACAATTAACTGGTTCGTATCGTATGAGAACTTGAGTTCTAGGGAAGCAAAATAATACAGTTACATACTGCAAATCCTGACATTGACCAAAATAACACTAAGTTCTGACCTCATTGGTTACGTCACGACTTTAAAACATAATGAGTGACCCTTAACTTACCATTTACGATATAAATTACAAAATTTAAAGATCTAAGTAATATGTACGTTTGCAAATGCTAAGTTAAACTTAATTTCAATTTTAAGAATTTGTATCCTAATTTTAATCGAATGAGTTAGATTGAAAACCAATTAAAGAATTACTAGAATCTTATTTACTTAGTAAACGAGATCGAAAGGTACTTCTCATTTAGTTCAGATTCCTTCAAAATTAAACATGAATAATTGATTCCGAATAGTTGATTCTAATATTAAAGCTCTGGCTTTAGAAATTGTAAAGAATTAAACCTAAATTGGCACATTACTGAGTGAAGTTATTTATAAATAAATATAAGTAATTTGATAATTTACGAAATTCAGTTAATATAGATTTAAAGCAATTAATATAAGATTAGAACAACAGCCTTCATATACCACGCTGGCCGGACGGATTGGCATAGGGTTTTGTGTCGAGTTTTCCTTCTCTCAACATACTTCGATAAACATACATATAAACTAAGCGTAAATATACATTGAAAATACCCAAACTACAAAACAAAACATTTTTGTGGATTACACAAATATTTGATTCAAACCGGGAATCGAACTCGGGACCTCAGGGATGGCAGTCGCATACACATACCTACCACTGCGTCACTAAGGCACCGCCACTGAGGCAATTAATTACATATTATAATATGACAATGAAACGCGAAAATTAAAATGTTACTTAAACAGATCACATTCAATTTAGATTGGAACACACAACTGTTTGTGTTTACAAATCTCTAACAGAAATAGTTAATTGAAATTAATTAATGAAACATATCAGCACAGATCCCACGCAACCATGTACGAATTAAGTTACTTATTGACGTCTACAATAGAAACGAGGAAGTAAAATTAGCGAATTATTCGTTCATTGCGAGTTGTTTTGGGTTCTTCTTGTTCATTGTGCTCGAAAACAATACTTATAATAACTAGTGCTATGCTAGTATGGTGCCCACAATATTATGATGTTAGGCTTTTGTTTGTTCTATTTACCTCAATCCCTCCCCCCCCCCCCCGCAATAAAAATACTCACAATTAAAAAAACTATTTATCCCGGTGAATTTTGTATCGCCTCAAATAAAAAAAAAATAAAAAAAATTAAAATTTCATGCAAATGTATGTATTATTAATTATAATTGAAAAACGCGACGGACGGACAGACAGACAAATTATCGTATTAATAGATGTAAGTCACGGAACACTAGTTGTCACAGTCGGAACACACACACAGACAGACAGAGTCATGCAAAACTGTTCAGTCTCAAAATGTAGACGCTTCGCTCGCTTGTTTACTAGAATGACTGATTATAATAAAAAGTGATCGTAAGTATTTATTGCCAGATTCTCTTCTCAGTGGCTTTACTGTCTTGTAAACCTGGCAGTAAAAGTAAATGTGCAATAAACTTGAAGATCACAAGTGTTACTTTTTAACCTACATGGAGAAAGTGACAAGTTATTGTCATTCTGGTTTACTACCAAGAACCTTTATATCTAGCTAGTATTGTACTAGTATTGTTCTATCCACCACCACGATAGTTATTTTTCTCTACATATTGGTTTCATTATGAAACAATGAAAAGAAAGAAAAGGGGTTCGTTTTAAGTAGGTAGGTAAATTTTAGGAGATAATTGCAATTGTACCTATATCAATCAGCATTAAAATTTGATGATTTGAATGAGTCCAATGAGTCTTACAATATAGGGTAACCAAAACTATCAGAATAACCAGGACTATCAGAATCAAAATAATATCAGTAATTAAGATCAAAGTTAGTTAGATTAGATTTTGAGACGCTACGGCAATTACAAACTACCAATTATCTCAACCAATCAAGCGATGTAATTACTTAATCAGTTCTGTTTGATAGGATTTTAATAATAAGCTTATGAATTGAATCTGAATATTATTAAGTTGATGGAAGATACAGACTGGCTAAAGGTTAGATTTCAAAAATATTTTTATGTTTAATATGCCATTTATCGAGGAAGCTCGATAATAGCCTATTATAACATTTCACCGCCATGGACTTTTAAGCTCTGAAATCATGAACGATATTATTATGTACAAATGGTTATTTTAGCACGATGTATTTAGACTTTTAAGTACCATGTTAATTTTGGAATCTTGGTCATAACGCCCCGAAGCCTATATACTATTCTCTATTCTGTGCCCATACTACGACCTATGGCAGTGGAATGGAACGAAATTATTTTGGAAAATCGGGAACGCGATAGAATTCACGCGCATTCACATGTTGAATCCAAATGGTTGGAATAACGTTTCAAAAGTGGGAATGATTACAATAGCAACTATTATGAAAAATCAAGCTTCATAGCACTGAATCTAGTTACAGTATTCGGTTATCTAATAATACCCTAAAAGAGTGATTGTGAGTTACAGATCCTTTGTCAACAGAGATATCGTAGCCGTATTATAGGATTAAAAGATGACAATGCCTTTAATCTTACGACGTGACCTACTTATTAAGATAATTAACTCGTTAATCTTTTCTGGATGAGCCGCGTTTTAAGACGATCGAACAAAATCAATAGATTCAGATTTCACTGAGCTATCGTTTTCTTTTAAATATCAATGGCTGCTCGTAGTGTTAGTTAGAACTCCTACAGAGGTAAGGTGACGATTACAAACACCCAAAATCACGTACGTTTTTATTACTTTGTAAATCCTATACGTAGTAGAAGTAATCCGTATGTAGACACAGATAAAATTAATCTATAGGTACTAGTACAAATTTTAATGTCTCATTACATACAAAGAAATGGGACTGTTCTTACTCAGTTTAATAACGGTTTATTTCTCTAGCGACTGTTATTTACGTAAATTTCCCAATTGATGTTGTAGTGACATCTTTGGACACAGCGTCTGAGTACGTACGTGTCTACGCAAAGAAAATTCTCAAAAGTAATGAATTATACCCGTTTGTTGCAACATTATTAAATTGCTGCTCTGCTACTACTGGTTGGTAAGTCATAAAAAATGTTCTATCTTCAACTATTTAATATTAGTATTAATGGCAAGTTGTCTTTGATTGCGAAGTACATTACTTTAATTTAATAAATAGACAACGAAACAAATATGTACCTATCATATGACTGATGAGCAACATTACCTAATAGTTAACAATAGTTGGATGTTTACAAAGTGTGCGGTCACTCTACACACTTTCTGATTGACAGGGTAAGCCCGGACTATCTGAATCTGACGTTATCTGAATCTAACTACAGTTTGGTCCGAATGTATTAAGAGTCTGGCCAACTAAAACTAGCACTGAAAAAGATCGATAAATATGAAAGTTATTAAGGTTAACATTGAAAATAATTTTCATTTTTTCTATTCAAAACATTCTATTAAATATCGAGCTATTTTTGAAAACGAATATACAGAAGAAATCAGGTGTGAAATTATAATTGGCGTAACATCTCTTTCAGTCTGGTTGAATAGTTATAGGTTAATTAGATGACAGCTATTGTTGAACATTTATTCACGTCCTTCACGCGAAAAATATGTGTCTATAGATACATGTATGTACTTACAACACCTATTTACAGAATCAATGCTGTCGATACAGAATCGATTGTATTTGTATTCATTTATTTCTTAAACAATTAACATTGACTGAAATATGATAAATTAACCTAAGTAGATACCATTACATTTGTGATGAGATGAAAAATTTATTTAAAACACAAGTGCCCACTGAACTCTTAAGGTTGTATAAAATAGGATCATGAAAAAGAACACTTCTAAAATGTTATTGTATATATTGGATAGAAACAGGCGTTACCTGGCGAAAATCCATGACAAAGTAATGGTAAGTAAGATGTTAAAAACTTATTAAAATTATAATAGCATTATTTTTCGCAGAGTTAAAAAAGACAACACAACGTCGACAATTGTTTCGCCTCTAAACGAGGCATTATCAAGACTGTCTCAAAGAGAACAGCAAAATTTGTAGCCGGAGCATATTTGCTTATAAGTAAGAGTGTGCAAATGTTATTAGCGCGATGTAGGATTTTTAACAATAACTAACGCGGGTAGAAACCGCAAATCATACTAACGAAATACAGAATAGGTATTCACCGATACAAAACATTATCTTTTTAAATTTTATTGTATAGAAACGACAGGTGCCACATACAAACCAACAAACAACTACTGTGTCTGTCTATTCACAAACAAATTAAGTATTGTATATTTTTATATATTTTTTGTTATTGTATATTTTTATATATTTTTTGGACATTTTCACACAACGTCATCTAGCCCAAATTAAGCTAATATAAGCTTGTGCTATGGGATCTAGACGACTGATAAACATACTTATATATTTCTGAATACATACATTATTATACATAGAAGACACCCAAAACTCCGAAACAATTATTTGTGGATCAAGAAATATTAAAATATTTGATTCGACCCGGAATCGAACCTGGAACCTCAGGGACGGTAGTCTCATACTCATACTACTGCGCCACCAAGGCAGTAGTAATTATTGTGTCTGTCAAATAATTACACCCTGTAATATATAGTTAGACAGTTAATCTACCTTTTACTACATATTCTGGGAAGCTTACGCTGTTAACAGACGATGGAAATAGTCACAATGAAGCAGTAAGATAAAACGACCCCATTTCTTAATACAGGATGGAGCATTTTGTACTAGTAAGTATTTGTTGATCTGTGGTACAGAATACATACAAACCCAAACTTCAGACACTGAAACTTAATGATGCATAAAATAATGGACAAAATAATAATCTATCCCACTAAAATATTAGCGTAAGCTTACCCGAGCGTCAAAGTCCTTTATAATCGCAAGAGTAATTATTATTATCTGAAATTGTGTCCAACGTCCCCAACTGTACCTATGATGTTACTACGATGACGTCATACAAATAAGTGATAACTAAGCGATACCACGTTATCTGATATCATTGATGTATCACTAATCGAATGTGTTTGTAGTTTTGTTTCACCAACACACCGATAACAAGCCTTTCTTTGACATAGTTATATTCATAGCGTGGAAAGTTTTATATATTCATTTGAACAACCTGTAAAATGGTCGTATTGACTGTTGTATTTTGTCTTTTTTCGACTAAAGAAAACGAAGAAAAATTTATCACTTGAGCATCACCTCATATCATCGGTTAAGGCTCAATAACTTCTCTCTATTCTGTTAGGCTCTTGAGACAGGATTTTATATCAATATTTATAATTCTTTCTATTGCTTGATGGTTAAAAAAGGAGGAGGTTCTCAATACTACTGTATGTTTCTTTTTAAGTTACTTACCTCATTTTTGAACTAGGATTTCAATTTTTTTTCATTGAAACGTATCAAACCAGATAGAGTAATTAATGCCTCCAGTTAGTTCTGTCACGAAAACAATTTTTTTCGTAATCAACTACATACTTAAAAACCATATTATGTTTTCATCGTATAGTGTTTGTTGATACTGCGCTAGTGGACCTTGTAGAAACAGTTATAGCCGGTTAATTTTTCATTTTTCGGTTGCCTTTTATCTTTTGGCCTAAAACAACTTCTTAAAGTAGGTTAATACAAAGCTTTTAAACTTTTTTCTTATTCCAAAAGAACAATTCTATTAACGCAAGTATGATTAAGTCAGTGAGTAGGGTTTACTTTTTTTTCTCCCGCTACAATGTGTGTGTGTAATGGCACAGAATAAGTAATAGTGGCAGTAATGGCACAGAATAGGGAATAGTACTTACATGGTAATGATACGCATTATTATCTACTCTTTGTTTTCGGTTTATTTCTATTTGTTTTTGTGGGTTTATTTTCTAATCTCTACATTAATTACATTATCTTTCATGGGGACCTCTTTCAAGGAAATATTAGGATTTTTGAGAATGGTAGATAAGTAGATACAGTTTGGCTCATACGGTATATTTAATAGTTGGGTACACCTAGTAGGATAAATGGTAGTTACTTGACGGCGTCCAATTAATATAAGGCAGGATACTTTACATTGGACAAGTACCTCCACCTAGTATGAACTCTCAATATAGGGGTTTCGCTCAGGGGGACCCGTCGAATAAGTAAAATAATTGTCAGATTAAAGTATGAAGGGTAAATAACAAACTAAAACAAGTGTCAATTTTCTTAATCTGACGATTTCAGCGAAACCTAAGGGCGTGGGAGGGAGCATATTACATATTAAAATTATACCTCGTGGTAGTTAATACAATCTAAAAGTAATTTTCGTGTTAAATACTATCATACATAAGTACTTAAATATCAATATAAATATAGTAATCACAGACATGATTAATTCAAACACGGTAGGTATCAGATGTTACGAAATGTTAGAAGTTTAATTGAGAGTAGTTTGAAGCAACGTGCCTTTTATAGCAGTTGGTCCGCCTGCACGCGGCGGCGTACAATGCACTTAGCTGTCATAGGACTCGCACCTATGCTCCTAATCCTGTTACATTATAATAGGTAGACTTAAGTGGAACTATTTCTACATAATTTACTTGTCCATCAATGAGACTCTCTTTAGTCTTTACTTATATTTTAAACTAGCGGTTTGTCTGCGTGATTTTTTTTTCCTGTTCCCGTCGGCGTAGCTTGTAATTATTGTTCCCATCGCGTCACCCGACTCGTAACATCTAGCTTCGCAAATAATTATTTTAGGACAAATTTCATTTCGATTTAGAAATGACTGACAGGTTGTCGCTGTTGACGGATACGTCAAGGAGGACAACAACAACATTATTAACTGATATAGCTGTATTATTCTAGTATATTAATCTAGTATAGGACGCGAGGCGTAAGCAGAGTTTTGCATTTGTGTGAGTGCAGTGTACGTGAACGTATACGTGACCTCTTTTACACACACATTTGTTGTACGCACAGCTACAAAAAGAGTTTTTACTCTTCTTTTCGTGGTCACTCACACAAATGCAAAGCTCCACTTATCCCTCGCGAGCTGTACTAAACATACAAACTATCTCCACACGAAACGCTACGTATTTTTAACATTTTTGACGAACTCGTATTGCTATTTTTAACTCTTTCTCGTCTAAGTTTAAAACGGGGCATATCGTTGACAGAGTTTGCAAGAGCCAGAGTGGCTCTTCAATGCAATACTGCAGCATCGCTGACGACAACAAACTCTTCACAAGAAGTGGTATACCTACAGTAGTTTTATTTTTAATACTACTACTGCAATTCAATTAGAGAACTCGATGAGGTTTATTTAAAAGTTAGATCATTTCCTACTAAAGACTATTAGGTAGATGATTATTAGGAATGTCTTCCTGTTACAAGCATTACATAGGCTAAATTGGTACTTTCGCTTGTTTTAAGATTAATAAAATTATATAAGAATTGTCATTCTAGTCTGGTACTTTCTAACGATTTCCACTCATATTATTGGTATTGTCAATGACTACATAAATATTTATTATACTCTTTAAAATTTGTTCGAAGGATAATGTTATGTAAACCTGACTTAATCGTGATTTTTCAAAGGTAAATTATCGGAAAGTTATCCGAGATTTCGATTAATGGCAATTCGGTTGACAATCCGTGATCACGCTATTCAGTCGCAATATCGTCTATCAAAAGTAAGATAATTTGGTTTCCCGTACATATTTTTGAATTAATTTTCGTTTATATTATATCAAATAATTAAGAATAGCTAGTGCTGTTTAAAAGAAAACTTGACACAAAACCCTATACCAATCCGTCTGGCCAGCGTGGTATAAGTATGTAGGCTAAATTCCACCCTCTTCAAGTTATATACCCAGCAGTGGGTGTCAAATAGGTTGAGATGAGTACTGTTTGCAGCTTATCTAAGTAATTGTGAAACTTTTTCTAGGTATAGCAACGTAGCTGTTCTCTTTGAGACAGTCTTGATAATGCCTCGTTTAGAGGTGAAACAATTGTCGACGTTTTATTGTCTTTTATTTTTGCGAAAATAATGCTATTATATTTTGAAAAGTTTTTTTACTTACCATTACTTTGTCATGGATTTTCGCCAGGTAACGTCTGTTTCCATCCAATATAGCAACGTAGTGTTAATTTTTTAAGATTTTTTAGATGATTTATTCGATAAAGAAACATTCTAGCCATTTGGATTATGTTTGGAAGGATATTTTAAAATTTTAACAACATCATGTTGAGACTAGTTTTTTATGTCCCCCTTAACGTCCATTGCCTGGGCGTCACGGGTACGGAAGAATAACCTCAGGACACCATCGGACTTTGACCACCTATGCGGCCTCTGTCAAGGCGGGGTCGTATGATATCCCGCTCCTTTGGGAGTCGAGGTGTATGCTGCGTCGGCGATGCGATGGTGAGACTATCGTGACGATATTTTGAGTTCGTCATCAACTCAAGGTGGTAAGAAGTGTTCTTCATCAACAGCTCTAAAATTAATTAACCTTACAGCCTTGACTAATAGTGAAACGATTAATGGTCTTCAAATAATTCGATTTTATTTGCGTTATTGTCTGGCACATATTCAAGGATAGACTAAAACTGATTGCTTTTCGTTTTCCAAGAAGCTATTGAATAAAATATTGTTCCGCAATTCGCTGCTTCATTATTATCTTATGTGTTCGTTTTGTTCAGTAATCTTTTGGTTTCAAACTTCACTTATATTAATAACAGACAGACATACAGCATGCCTCTATTCCCTATCTATGCCAGTAATCTTGTTGGTCTATTCTATTCTATTGCAGTTACAGGACACTATAAAAATCACTGTGTAATTTAAAACAAAATTCCAACACCACGACAGATGGTACCAAACAATATCTGCAGTCCGAGCTTTATTAATAATAACATGTTCTTTTATTTACTGTAGAATTTTAGATTTTTGTAACATAGCAAGTCATATTTTTGTACTTGCTATGTTATATAACAATATTGCAATATTCTTTCTCCTCAAAGAAGGCCAAGTCTTTTGTTGGCTCCTTTTGAGTTATCCTTAGGCTGTTTCCAGACACTGAACTGGATATGGCCAATGAAGACGACTTAAGCCATGAAATGGTGACCATATGGTATAATTTTTTTTTTTTTATAACTTTGCCTTTGATATAATCTTGTAGACACAGCATAAATAATAAGTCTCACAACAGTGGATTGGTCTTTAACGTTCACCTACTTCAAAACAATGAAACATTCCTAACTATTATACAGTCCGGACCTTCAAGATGTTGACTTACAACCTGCCAAGCCTGTTCATTAGAATGAAATACTCACAAGGCATAACATATCACATGTCACACTTAACAACAGTGTGACGCTACTGAATAATGTTTAAAGTAATTGCGACAATACGTTGTATTTAAACGGCAATATTTTGTATTGTACTATATTGACAGGTAAACAAGTATTGTGTACAACATTTTGCGCATTGCTTTTATTATAAATTTGTATTAAGTATTATTTTTTCTTGCATTTGTATCAGTAGCGTATTGTTAACCGATTTTCTGTTCGTTCTTTATTGCTGTTTATTAAACTTCAACACCAAAACTCTACTACAAACTCTAGAAACATGCGTCTAATAATTTAATAATGTTATTACTAATTGCCAAGGTTTAGTTCCTTCAAGTCATCACCAAGGTCCAACCAATGCCAAGGTTTTCAGAAAGTTGGCAGCATTGGTATGTTAGATAGCTTTGAGTTACAAACTAACCAATTACGGTTCTGGGAGACGTCAATTAACTTTTTTATCAAACTGATTAACAACTGATTTATCAAAGCAGGCAGCAATTGCTTGAACTCCATGACCCCAGCATATTTTAGATTGGTGTTGAATTGCAAAATGTACGAAACGATAGTCATTATTATGACCAGATGCTATAAAGCCCAATTATTGAATATTACGAATTCCACTAGAAACCACCCGATTTGGTTAAGTACATAATATTTTCTCTGTCGTGTTAAGTAATTATCTCATTTATTTTTATTCCAAATCAGTACCCCAGATCATATCATATAATAAATTTCAATTGCTGTACCGTTAAAATAACTTTGTAATTAAAGGTAGGGTATGAGACAAAAAACAACAGAATTTCACATGTTTTTGAACACGTCAGTTTGAGGCAGGTTCGTACATAACCCAGCACATTTCCCTGTGGTACACCGTATGATACCCTCCACCTTGTCACCTATGTACCTAGTATATTCTAGTATTCGTGTTTGATAGGTATTCCTTTAAAAAATTGAGGGGTGATCTTCAGGAAATCAACAAATTAGTCAAACCGCAAAAACTTTAAGCGCACTTTTCCTGCCATGCGGTTTTATCACCAAACGTGCGGATCTCGTCCGCAATGCGTTTTGATGTTAACGTCAAATGTTCGAGACTAGCCCCGTTACCATAGCAAATGACGTACCTTTTTCATTTTCGTATCTTTTTCATTGACATCGACACGCATTGCGGGCGAGATCTGCACACTGGTGGATAAACGCTTGACAGGAAAAGCGCTCTAAAGTGTTAGTACGTTGACATTAGTGCTTTCAATATTATCAATATCATCATCATCTACTATCCCAATTATTTGGGGTCGGCGCAACATGCTTGTATTCCTCCTTCACACAACTCCGTCAGACGTCGACTCCTCAGTCACTTCTTTCCCTGTCATATCGACTTACACGCATTCCATCTATCTCGCAACATTGCGACATATCCTAATTATAAGCTACAAAATTATGTATTTAGGTACTTATATGGTACTCGTAACATCCCGTAATTAGTGTAGTATATACATTGTTGTACGCGGCCGTGTCCTTCTGCGTGCAAGTCATGCTTGCGAAGGAGGCGGCCGAGAGGGAGAGGGAGCGTACCTTCCCCGCTGAGTTCCGCAGACCATCGACCTCCATGATCGGGGCCTGAGGACGGCCACCCGCCGTCCTTACTACTGCTGCGGTGCTTTTGCCCCACAGAAAGCAACCAGATTCACTCACCGACGCGGGATAAAACCCAACCCCAACGACACGGGATTTTCATTCCAACCCAACCCCCGGAGAGGCCACACAGCTGGCCAAAGTCCACTGGAAATACCTTCTGGGGTCACCGGAGACGCCCGCAGCAATGGACATGGGAACGGCTGCGATCTCGCGGAATTTAAAAAAAAAGAAAAAAAAGTGTATACATTAAAATATCATTAATAAGTAAGTAAGTACAAGAACGTGTATTTAAAATATAAGTACCTACCTTCTTGTTACATTGTAAATTAGTAAGATTATACGAAATGAGTACAATTCTCAAGGGAAATGAGAACATTAAAGTAGGTAGATGCTATTTAGTGCTAAAATTTGTTAGTTCAAAGCTTACATGATATTGCAGATTAATTATTATACACTATATTATTGTAAGTATAGATGAATATTTATATTCATAAAAATCTTAAAACTAAATTAGAAACTAGGTATAATAGAAAATGAAATTAATACTAAATTTAATTATTACTATTGTAATATTATTACCATCTTACCTGATGGACACAAATCAGACAGATCAGACAGATCAGACAGATCAGACAGATCTTGGAAATACTTTGTTCAAATACCTAGTAGATTAAAACTCTTTACTTTTGATTTCACACACATACAATCACGCCTATTATATCTTGGAGAGGGTCCAGGTGGAGATGAATTACACATTACATTTGCCAATAATTTTGTGTGTCCCCCACGCTTGAAGATTTGGGAGAGATCAGAGCGTGGACGTATATTATTCACCCACATTTCGTCGTTTGCCTGATGGTCCTACATAGAACCTATTGCTGCTAACTGGGTACTTTTATAAACCAGAGCCTCGTCAATTGCAGGTAAGATTCCCCTAAGGTCTTGGTCAGTCTTGGTTAAGACTCTCGTCGGTTCGTCAGTATGATTTGGGCCCTGGATCCCTAAAACAGTACTACATTGAATACACGAACCACGAGCATTCTACACGTCTGCATTCTGACCTTTTGTTGACATTCTCCGTTTGATTTTAGGTCACAATAGCTCGACCACGTTAAATTGACAATTCCAACCGCTTGTTCCGTTTTCGCTGTTTATTTTGCATGTTCCGTTTCCAAAGTGAACGTGACAAGAGTATGTGTTGAGTTTCTTGCAAAACAAATTGAGAGCAACATTTCAGAGAAGGGCGTATCTATTGTGAAATATATGGGAAAATACAGAAATCATCTACTCATTGCTTCAAAAACCAATTTATATTAAATTCCAGTACTGTTCGTATTATTTCAAATAGAATATTCCAGTACTTGAACCAGATGCAAGCATTTATGTGAACATCTTTTCACACCCTTCGCCGTTTGACATCGACTGTCATAATATTGAACACGCTTGACTCCTGTTTTATCGATACAGTAAATTGCTTGGGGCATTGTACGAGTAGTATGCCAATATTTCGAATTGAAGATAGGTAATATTATTTGTTTATTTCAGATAAAAGCGAAACAGAGAATTTTCAACAGACTTCCAAAAAAGGAGGTTCTCAATTCGACTGTTTTTGTAATGTCTGTATCTTCGGGCTGGATTTAGATTTTTTTAATTCGAAGCTACTTAAGTGGTTCCATTTCATTTTGTGTCCCATTCCGATAACTATTTGTTCCTATTCCGACCGTTTGATGTCGGTTGCAGTGTCAATTTTTGACGTATATTTTTTCTATGACCAATTCTTTAATTGTGTTTGACCGTCCTCCCGTACCTGTCATCTCTCCATGTTTATTAACTTCTTTCCCCTCCACCGATGGTAAAATGGTATTGAAAATTCTTGTTATATGTGCGTGTTTAACCCAAATATATGTTAAAACTCTTGGAACATTTCACATGAAAATAAAAAAGACATAGTCATTTTATAGATAGTCTATTGTTGACCTAACCCTGACCAGGCTGATATTATGACTGTTAAAATATATGAATACGTAAATACGGTGTCACAGCAAAGCTCATTCTAATCCCCTGAGATTTATACATCCCACCGTGCAAAGCGGATTATTTACAAAACGTCACAACATAATAACACAATACCCTTTATAAATGCAATATTCGTCAGTATTTTTATACAGACAAACAAAAGAGGTAACAGAGGATTAGGTAGGACTTAATGTCATTTAGAAACCAGAAAAGTCCGAGGCGGACTTGCGCACGAAGAGTTCCGTACCAGCGACACGATATAAAAAAAAATGTAGGCTCATTCATCATGGAACGGAAAGTAAGTCTAAAAGTTTGTTTTATGAATCTGGCACTATCATTTGTCTCAGTGGCATTTACTCTGACATAGTTTGCTGAAAAAACGTTCACGTTGCGAGGCACATTGAAATAGAATAGTCGCTAGCCGGATGGACAGTTGGACACTTTTTGTTCAAAAAGTTGAAAAGGAATGGAGCAAAATATACAGACCGCCCAGTATAAGTTGGCGTGTGGCAAAATAACGAACTAATTTACTTATACACTGTAATTATTGTTCTGGGATCTGGTTTTAATGTAAGAGATATTAGGAAACCTACCCAATTACCTAATTATTAAATGGGTAAAAGAGACTAAGTAGTCAGAAAATTCTAATAGTAATAGTAGGAAAAATAATGATATTTGGGAACGTCAAGTTATGCTTGTAGGACTTTTTTTTTTATATCCCGCAGCCAAAGGCCGCGGCCGCTCTAACGTCCGTTGCCGGGCGTCTCTGGTTACAAGCAGGTATTTCCAGTGGCGCCCGGCGGATGCCGTTTGTTCACCGTGGTACCATTAAATAGTACCAGTAATGGTACTATGGCAATTATTGTTTGCCGTTGTTCTATTACATCGAAGGTACCAATGCAAATAACATCTATTGTTAACCATGGTACATTAAGGAAATATAAATAATAACCAAAATGTAATTCAATCGGATTATTCCCAGTAGTTCCATGTAATTTTATACTACTTTTACCGCTGACATTATTTATTAAAAAAATACTTTAATTTCAAATTGTTTTATTTTTATGATCGCCTGGTACTTTTTCAGAATAATGAGTTCAAACATTCAATCGGTTTTCACTGAATTTAAAAGAATTTAAAATCTTGAAGGCTCTTATGTTGTTATGTATTCCTGGTACATTTGAGGTTTGTGTCTTTTATAATGGACAATCATTTTCATCTGTACTCGGTGCACACTTACAGTAACAGCATGTGAATGAAAGAATATTTATTATTGAAATGCATTCGCTTATATAATAATGGATACAAGTACCTAGAACATTCCTGATGTAGGTAGGCGTGACCTTAGACAATTGAACTAGTATAAATACCTATACTTATGTTCTACCTACGATTATTTGCTTCAAAAAAAATCTATATTCATAACCAGTTATGAAATCTTGGTTATGAACGTGGACGAAGGGGCAAAATCGAAACCAAAAGAGTCGGTTACAAACATACAAGCAAGTTACAACCAGAACCTCCTATTCTGTTATGATCGCCTGGTACTTTTTCAGAATAATGAGTTCAAACATTCAATCGGGTAAGTTGTATATTATTGTTACGAGCCGGGGTTCTACGGAATTAAAATGCCGATAAATTTACCACGAAACACATTATTTATAACACACTAATTTACACTTTACTTAAAGCTCCACTTAAAGTCACTGAACACTTTTATTCGCACTCGAAACTCGCAGGTATAACTTGTATTATCGCTCTGGAAATAGTTTGTATGAAGGTTGTATGCCTGATGCCTGTACAATATTATTATCTTGTACAGGTGGACCACGGGGGAAAAAAATTACCCGTAGTACAACCAGGTGAACTAAGGTGGACTACGGGAAAACATTAATTCCCATGGTACACCCAGTTAAACTGCGGTGGACCACGGGGGAATAAAATTTACCCGTGGTACAACCAGGTGAACTATGTAGGTGGACCACGGGCAAACAGCGATATTGTTGTATGTAAAGGTACAACGGTGAATAAAAATTACCACAGTACCAACGATGGTACCACGGCAAAAACTAAAATCCATAGTACCATGAATGGTTCAACGGCAAATCAAAATTGCCAAATTATCATTACTGGTACTATATAATGATACCACGGTGAACAAAGGGCGGATGCTTGTAGGTCTGTACTAGTCTAGCATTAGCATAATAAACCCTGCTACTAGAGAAATGCTAAGCAGTCCTATTTATTAGCTTATAGGATCTAGAACAAATCGCAAGAAAATAATGTCCCGAGTCGACCTATACATTATACATAGGCATACATAGATATAAACAAATTTCATATTAAAATTTAAACCTTGATTCAACGGAATAGTGTTCACTTTTGTTTGCACTAATTTATCGCATTACGTAGCTTCTATCTGTCCGCCTGACTAATTCACCTTATGCAGCTTATACTTGAACTACGTGAACATAGAAACAATGGAGTAGGTTTATTTTGTTAAAGTCTTTTAAGGATTCCATGATATGTACCTACGTAGGCGTAATAATTAATGTAAGACTACAATAAATTCCATAATCTTATAAATTGTAATTACTTGTTTATGTTAGACGAAATAAGCTGAAAAACTAATTAACGACTGACAAAGATTTTTTTTTTCGAGTCAGTTTCATAATAAGTAACTGTAGTGTATGAAGAACAAAAAGGGAATTAATGAATTTAACTAATTATAATATTATAAATGCCAAACTTCTTGCGGGTGTCAAAGTTCTTCCGCTTTCATTACTATTTTCATAACGCTATGTCGCTACGTCTACTACAAGATAGCCGTGTTTCAAGTGACTGAATTAGTTGCTAAAACTGCGCATCATTAATTTATTTTTATCTTATGGTTAATTTTTGGGATACGAAATTATTGGCTACTAGCTGATCACCGTGACTCCGCCCGCGAGATATAGTTATCTCGGCCCCGATTCCCGTGGGAATACATTACCGAGAATCCAAATAAAAAGAAAATAACAGTACATACACGAAATAAAATGACATGTGTAATTATATTTATGACAAAACAATGATACCCTGTGAAAATTAAAAACATTTTTGGGCTTATCTCCTCCATTCAATCAAGGGATTCTTGTACAAGTTTCATAAAGATCGGACCTCTTTTTGTTATGTCCATAAAATGAGCCGAACAAACAAGATTGTTATTTTTTGGATCAAAATATTCTTCTCGCCGTGCTAGGGCAATAATATTTTTCCATTGTGCACAGTGTACTGGATCCCGAGGAAAACTGAAATAGATGTTGGTTCATATAACGAAAAAAAAATCATAAAGAGCCAAGGCGTCTCCACTATAATCTTTGTTCCAAATAGTTTTATTATCGCTATCGGTAATCCGAATAAATCTGAATGGTCATTTTGTTAGTACATTATTCAGTGAAAATGAAATGGTCTCTTTCTTTTTACTGAGCTTGGGATGAGTTCGAAAGAGACAGATAGGTACTTCGGTATTGGACTGGATTGCAATATTTACTTTTGTCTTTTAATTTATTATCGACGAAATACTGTATTTTAAGTGAAATAATAAATTGCAAATAATAAAACAAAAGCTTATTTACTGAAAATATGATACACCGTCTTCAATTTGCTTTTTTTTCGTAGTTTTTACACGTTTTTACAATACAGTACGGCATTGTGCAACGTGTTGTCGTTCAGTTGTCAAAATCAAGACTGGCGCGCGATTGTTTCTCTTTTAGCGTTTTGTTTCTCTTTTAGTTCGAACACTTTTGAGCGATGATCCGAAAGCTTAAGTTTCAAAATCTCTCATGCATGCAGTGCACCATAGACAGATAGACAGACGCTCTGGCAAAAATACACAAAGTGTCTGCAAACGGTAATGGGCACGCCTACTATTATGTGGGATCTGCCATCATTAGCAAGATGCGGTAGTAAGGTACGCCTCGGTCTACTCTTTCGAAGACAACGACTTGGTTTTATGTTGTCTGGTTGTAAATTTACATTATTATCCAAGCTGTTGTAACCAATTCCTAAAAAAAGTAGGTACGTACTCTTTTTTTTTAAAGATTACTAGCAATCGCAAACACAATATACTAGCATCCCCGTTAACCTCTCCAGCTAAACTAAAAGTAGGAGTGGGTTCACGTCAGTAGCGTGGTAACTGGAGATCGAACTTACGTCGTTAAAACGCAAGTCCAACCTCTTAACCACTAGCCTACGGACGCTTCAAAGACATACAATGAATGTACGGAATCAGTAACTAGGTTGAATGTAATGACTTTATCCTTCATCCTACTACTTCGCTAGAAACAACCAAAAGGCACACTATGCCCACGTCATGACACCCCACCTTACAAAACCACTCATAGGTGTTTGATTAGAGGGTTATTTGATCGTGTTACGTCATCTAGACCGGCCATTGATGTCGGCAACACATTAGTTGATTGACGTATCCATCAAGTCGTATTGCTTTTTAATTGTCCCTTTTTTCTGATGACAGCGAAATGGAATTGATGCTCGCAAATTGTTTCTCTTAACCGTTAGTAATTTGGTGCTTTTGTTGAAAATTTTCCATCAAATTGACCTTTTGTAATGGATTAAGAAAGACCTTTTTCCATTAGAATTTGTTAATTTAAAGTCTGCCTTCAACATTCGTACGTTATTTAGATTCTATCATTAAACAAAGTTTGACGCCTGATCTACTCTAAGGTCATAATAAATAGATTTCATTATTAGTATTTACGTCAAAGTTCTAAACATTGTGCAGTGCATTTAGCACCTGCTGACTCCAATTTCATGTTATTTTGTAGGTAATAGGCCAAAGCTTAGTTACCTAGCTGATAGACAGGCTTACAATAATTACCTAAGTATCATTTAACATCACGGGTGAAACCGCTTTGCATGTAGTTAATAGATGACCTGTTTTGTTTAATATAATAATGTCAAATTACATTACTTCTCTTCTACTCTTTAGTGCAAAATAATCCAAATCTCCCTAAGTGTTTAAAAGTATACGTATTTAAAAGTATATAACTTTCCTTCAATTTGACAACTCAAATAGGTACAGTAAAATTTAACAATATAATAATTTGTATATTCAACAATCATAGTTTGAATAATTCTTAGCATTTTGGAAAGAAATGTAATTCGTAATGAATCTTTTAATCACCATAATAATAAGTATAATTAGTATGGTTTAGTGCAATTTTTAATTATTATCGAAGGAATTCACACAGAATTTCAAAATAAACATAGGTAGGGTAGGTACTGAATACGCCCAAACCCACGACATAATCTACAGTCAGTTGATACAAGTTTCCTTTGATTAGTGTTTCTAATAGCATTGTGTAATCAAATCTCTATGAAAATACTACCAAAGCTGTTTGCTTTCTAGTAGTACAAACTCCAATTAGACGGTCATCAGTTATTGTTGTCTATTTGACATTATAAAGTTTATTCTCTTTATTTTCAACAATATTGCTGTAGGTACTAATGTTGATCTTAATGAGTTTGTATTCTATCATATTTTTGACATAATTTTTGACACTACGACCTTCTTAATACCCACAGCTAAGCTAAGCTTTTACTGCCAGGTGCTTGTCACTGACTTTATTTATTTCCTTGCGAATCTGGCAGTAAACATAAATGTAGAAGCAATAACTTTGACATTTATAAGTGTTTTTGTGACCTAAATTAATAACTAAGTACCTATATTTTTGATTTTACTACCCAGTAAAGCAAGAAAATTTATTGTATAGAGTCATGTGCGTAGGTATTTACCATCGGTACCTGTCTACATTATTTAATTTATCGTTGATCATAAATCTTTATCATATTAATCTAAAAATGTCTTAGGCCTGTCATTTAACCAATTTAATATAAGATTACGTCATAATCTATCAACTCATGTCCAAACCACGGTCAAACGCGCTGGACCAGTTGTTGAACGTTTAATTGCGTTGCATCACAGATAAATGATATTAGAGGTGTGAAAGGTAAATATTAAATGTTTTGCAATGATGAATGTTGTTGTTGGCGAAAAAAAAAAGATAATTATTTTAGAAAGACAACAAAGAAAAGCTTAAACATAAACTACAAACTAAACTAAGTATCTAAAACTATAATAAGTATCTAAAAGTGGGTCCCCTAGGTCGAGTGCCCATAACACAGACAGCATTCCCGCACTGGATTGCTAATGAATTGATAGTTAAGTTATTGTATGTAGGTACGGTATAAAACATTACGAGACAGAAGAATATTTGGTATCTATAAAATTAAAATACAGTACTGTTTCCCGACGCGACGTTTCGGTTGGATTGCACCAATTGTGGTCATAGGTTGAGTAGTGAAAGTTTTTTTAACAGAGCTTTTGCCAACCTTTTAACAGTTGCTGATTATGATGATATGGTGTAAACTAGGAGCTGCGGTCGCTGCCGTGGTACTGTGCTGCAGCAAGCAATTGAGCGAAGCGACTATTTCTATTAAGGCATTTATCAATCTATAAGGAGCAGGTTTTGTTCGAGACCGAATTTTGATTTAGGACCCTCAAAAAAAGTTATTGACATATTTTTGGCCAATAACTTTTTTTGAGAGTCCTAAATCAAAATTCGGTCTCGTACAAAACCTGCTCCTGAGAATGCTTGATTTTTGAGTGAAAAAAACAAGAAAATCGGTTCGGTAGTTGTCGAGAAACAATTTCACATCGAGTTGCATTTCAGTCACCTGATAAGGAGCTCCTCTCAATTATAACTAAAAATAGTAAGTTAAATTTTGAGTTTAACTAACTGACAGGACCAGTGTTAGTATTTACTTATAATAATTCAAAGATATGACTATGACCGTCTAAATGCGTGTCGGGCTACGCATATTTATAATATTACAAGCGGACGCCAGCGACATCGCACGCGTTTTTTTTTTTTTGTCTCTGGTTACAAGCAGAACGTATTTCCAGTGGCGCCCGGCGGACTTTGACCACCTCTGTGGTCTCTGCGGGGGTTGGGTCGGGATGAGAATCCCGCGTCGTTGGGGAAGGGTTTTATCCCGCGTCAGTGAATGAATCTGGTTGCGTGCTATGGGGCAAAGGCCCCGCAGCACGCAACCCTTCTAGCCTGCTTCTGTAAGGACGACGGGTGGCGATCCCGCCGTCCTGAGGCCCCGATCATGGAGGTCGATGGTCTTGGGCGTAGATGAGTCAGCGGCGCCCTCACCGCTGACTACGGAACTCGGCGGGGAGGGTACGCTCCCTCTCCCTCTCGGCCGCCTCCTTCGCGAGCACGACTTGCTCGCAGAAGGACACGGCCGCGTTCCACCTACTCCCGCTGGAGACCATGGCTTGAAGCATGGTCTCCAGCGAGAGGGTATCCACGCCCAGACCCACTACGAGGTCCCGGCGCTGACTCGCCCACGCTGAGCACTCCACCAACGTGTGGAGTGCGGTGTCATCGTCGGAAACTTCGCAGTGTTGACACCGGGGTGTGACCTCACGACGGATGCGAAACAGATAGCTACCGAAGCATCCATGCCCGGTAACGATCTGCGTCGCACGATACGTGAGGTCACCATGCTGCCTCTGCAGCCAATCGTCCATGATCGGTCTCACCGCACATCGAACGCTTGAAAAAATATTTACCTACAAAACCCTTCCTCAAAAACTACTCTATCCATTGGTGAAAACCGAATTAAAATCCGTTGCGTAAAGATCTAAGCATATACATACGGAACAGGCGACTTTGTGTTATTAAGACGGAGCGCAGCGGAGTCTTCTCTAAGATGGTCCCAATCGAAAATGTATGTAAAACGATACCGGTCGCAATTTGAACCTATCGACTTGAAATTTGGCATGCAGATAGAACACATTAACGTGCTTTGCTGTATAGTTTTTGGTGTATGTGGCTCTTATAGTTTTTGAGTTATTAAGAATTAAAGAAACGTACCTTTGACAGTACTAAAAAACTTGATTGTCGCCTCGCGCACGAAATTTTCATTTTTGAATGCAGCGTTCGAGTTTATTGTTGGCTCGCGTCATTGTTGACAACAGATTTTTTTTTCATTTATATATTTTTTATTTTTTAGAGCTTAGGTAGGGTTCTCCGTCTTAATTATTTCGATGTAACCGCCCGCGTTCCAGCGAATACCTATACTATGTTGTTATGATATGATAGGGTTCCGTAGTCAAGCATAGTAATTACAGCCTCTAGAATCTAGAACTCCCGAACTTAATGATGAACTAACGAATTATCTGATCCGTTATAGTTTTCCTTTAAACTTTATTACATGGACTACCATCATCAATAGGGGGTTATTATAAGGTTAATGAAATGAAATGATTTATTTATTGGTCATTAAATGGCTCTTACAAACGTTAGTAAGTACTTATAATAAAAAATAGTATTGCTTCTATATTTACATGTACTGCAAGATTCGCAAAGCTATAAGTAGAAGAACCGAGAGAAAGAACCTGGTAATAAACTAGTTATTATAATGTTTTATTGGATGGAATGTGTGAAAGAAGATATGACAAGGAGAGGAGTGACTAAAGAGATGACGTCTGACAGGGATGTGTGGAGGAGAAAGACTTGTTGCGCTGACGCCAAATAATTGGGATAAGGGCTGGTAGATGTTGATGATGATTGGGACAACTTTCTAAAAGACAAGATTAGAAAATCCTACTAATATTATAAACGCGAAAGTTTGTGAGTATGTATGTATGGATGGATGGATGTTTGTTATTGTTGTGCTCTTTCACGTAAAAACTACTGAATGGATTTTAATGAAACTTTACAATAATATAGCTTATACATCAGAATAACACATAGGCTACAATTTATAAAGATATTGTATGAATTGTTCAAAATATGACGCGGCGCGTCGGGAACGGGAAAAAATCCAAATCACCACGCGGACGAAGTCGCGGGCGACCACTAGTACATTATATTCCTTAATTACTTGTCGCAACTAGTAGGTATAATAGAAAACCAGTCCCTTTAATAGTACACCAGCACGTATCTAACAGCACATACGCGAACATTATTTTAAATATCACTCCAAATGATTAAAATTAACAGAGTGATCTTTAGGCATAAATCTGATGACATTAATAAAGTAGGATGTTCTCAATTCGACTGTATTTTTTATGTTTGTTACCTCGTATTTCCTGGGAAACCGATTTTGATTTTTTTTTATAATTGAAAGCTTATGTTTCCTGACTGGTTCCATTTCAATTTGGTCCCTTTCCGACAATTATTTGCTCCCGTTCCGTGTTTTCACAAGTTCAGTCTATATTTAAATAATTTACTTTGCTAATTTACAAAAAAGATATCCAGATAGGCAGATACTCGTCACTCTTCTTTCAATACTCACTACATATCTATCTACTTTCTATTTTAAATCATGTATTTTTTTTTAATCTGATCAATTCATTACCTAGTCATCGTGTTTACAAAATCTCTTAATTAACATCTATGTGGCCTTTACCATAATCATAACATTGTATAAAATAAAGTCGCCCGTTCTGTATATATTATGTATGTTTAAATCTTTTAAAACTACGCAACAGATTTTGACCAATGAATAGACTTCTAGATGCAGGTTTTTAGTACCTAATAATATGTCAAGCGGACATTTTGTTACTTTGTTCTGAAAATTCTCGTCCATTACTCTACAACTGAACTTAATGCACTCTGTTAATATTCAGAGATTTAACTAATTGAGGAAAATTATAATAATTATGTCGCAGCTATGATTTAAAGTGTTCTTTTGGTTTACAGCCTGAGGTGTTTTAAGAAATTTTCTTTCTTTTTATATAAATTCACAACGTTTTTTAAAATTACTCGTTTAGTCAACATTCATTTAGACATTTGGCTGCATAAAATTTAAAAACCTTATAAGGTTATATTTAACTTTTAGTGCCTAAATAAAGCAATAAGAAAATTTTATTGCACTAAAAACTCTGTTAATGTGTTTATGAATTAAACGCGTGTACCTACATAATCACACATGAGGAAGATATGAGTAGACATGAGACTCATGTCTTCCTTATAATATACGCTTATGACTCGCCAGTAGACTCATGTCTGCACCGTGGTCCCATGATATGGCGGGTGAATTTATCACCTCTCACCGCCGCGGACACTTTTATTTATACCAAAGCCTCACCTGTTGATTGGTGCACCACTTGCCACATAGGCTTGGATTTGTATGCCATGAAACCCTTATGCACCCTAAAAATTAACATACTTCTGCGAGCAGGTGATGCTCGCAAAAGGAGGCAGCCAAGAGGGTGAGGAAAAGTACCCTCCGTGCTATGTGTATGATGTAATGTTATCTTTTTCAAAATATTTACGTGCACTAATCACTGCGAGTCAATTGCATCAGCAAAATATTACTTGGTAAAAACTGGCCAAGTGCGTGTCGGGCCACGCATAGAATAGGGTTCCTAAGTCACCCATAACAACCTCTATAACTCCTGAACCAACCGAGCTATCTAATCCGGTATAGTTTCCTTCAAAGTTAAGTACATGGACTACCATCATGATTTTTTTCAGGTTCTTCACGCCAGCCGTTTAGTTTTCAGAGGGGGAGGATGCCCTGTTTTTGCAAAAAATATGCTCTTCAAAACTAAATATATCGCATACGGATACTTAAATCAAAAAATCATCCTAGAAACCTCTCGATGTATTTAAACGACCTATCTAATGATACACCACACTCCGGTGGAGACGCGAGTAAAAAAAAAAAATCTTGTTACGTGTAGGGTTAGGAGGAAAACCGAGGACAGACGGACGGACAAACATGACAAAACTATGCCGAACTATGACGAACCCTAAAAATGGTGCTGACGTTATAATAATTTCATAAATATTCATAGCAATTATTTTGTCCCTCACAGAAAGTAGAAAAGATTAGGTACAAAACTTTACAACAGAATTAACATGTTAGTCTTTGAGTATGTATCATTAAAGTTGGGTAAGTCCGTTGGTGTGTGGAGTCGTTGCAGACATAAAGTGTCGCATTCAATTAATGTCGGATAATGGCCAGGTTGCCTTGAAAAGAGTATAAATCTTTGAACTTATTGATCAATAAATTGTAAAATTAATGATTTTATTCCATTGTACATTCTGAACACATGGTTCTGAACTCAAACGTCATTGATGAATAATGATGATAGATGAAGTTACATGGTACTTACTACTCTTTATGAAGTTTTATAAATCCTTTGTTGTGTTTATAAGAATGTGGACACATTCAGTTACAAAAAAGACCAAAGGAACACTAAGTAGGTAAGTAATACATGGCCTTTCTTTAGCTTTAATATTTTTTTTTCTGGGATATTGTTTATTTACAATAAGAATTACAATATACATAATTATATTCTAAAAATATTTACTTAATTACGAAATGCTGGCAGACTGACATCTGTGACTCTACGAATACCTAGCCCGCCCAAGCGAACTGGAAGAGACGCTTGGACCCAAGCTCGGTCATTAATAATTTACATTTAAAATTTTACACAAAGAATTTTGTATTAAATTGTCTAGTTTGCCCAAAATTTCTACATTTTTCCAAAATTGTCCTGTCCTACGAAAAGACAAAAACCAAGAATAGTGAAAGCTGAATGAATACTGATATTACATAGACTGAAATATTGGATAGAAACAGGCGTTACCTGGCGAAAATCCATGACAAAGCAATGGTAAGTAAAATGTTTTAAGAAAAAAACTTTTTAAAATTTATAAAGCATTAATTTTTCGCAGAATTAAAAGGACAACAAAACGTCGACAATTGTTCTCTTTGAGACAGTCTTGATAATGCCTCGTTTAGAGGCGAAACAATTGTCGACGTTTTGTTGTCCTTTTAATTCTGCGAAAAATTAATGTTATTATAAATTTTAAAAAGTTTTTTTCTTAAAACATTTTACTTACCATTGCTTTATTACATAGACTATCAATAACCTGGTCAAAATTTTACATTTTTTCCTCGATAAAAGTGGAAAAGCCATCTTCTAAAATCGGGGACCCTAGGAGGCGTTCGAAGTTTTGTCTAAAACTTTTATGTTGGGGGCCAATCAGTTAAATTTAGATATTGTTGTTAATTTATCTGTGTTTTCAGATATAAAAATCTCACATTTATTCGGGTTCAGTTCTAAGCCAATTGAGTGAAACTCGTTCTTTATGAGAGCTAATTGGACCGATTTTAGCAAAAATTATCCAACCCACAACCTTGACAATTTCGAGATTTTTGGACGTAAGGTCTCCAAATAAGGTATATTTTAACATATCAAAGATTCGTAACTCTATCTTAATAATTGACGAAAGTCCATATGATCCAACCCACAGCTGTCATTTCGAAGTTCAATTTTTAAAATGCATAAGTGTTTCAATCTATTTGAATCATTTTTGCATTTTCTTGGGCTTCCCTGTCATGTATTAATTATATTTGCTAAAATGATTCATGCTACTTGGAACAATTATGCTTTTTATACAACATAAAAAAATATTACACAAAATATTCTGCTTAAATGTTTCAAAAGTCATGAATCATTTTAATTCTTTTTCCAAATAACATTCGATTACATAACTATATTGATTCAGACCACATGAAATATAGAAATATGTTATATTTAATTTTTAAACAACGATTCACGGCTTAATAAATATAAAATTATCATTAATATTCTATCTTGGCGATAAAATGTTTGACAAAATATTATTTTTATCTCGAAAACTTTAGTTAAATAGGTAAGAATTTATTTATTTAAATCATGTATTTTTTTATTGCAATTATTGTAATTACAATAAAAATTTATTTTTTGTAAGAAAATTTATTCTATTTTTTAGGATAATGTGATTAAGTAGACAAACTTATCGAAGATCATTTATGCATATTTCTAATTCAACGAATTTGACCCCGCTAAAGTTTTGCTAAAACAATACAAGTGACGTGGATTGTTTTTGAAAATTTTTAACGGAGTGAAAAACTACTATACAGTTTTACAAAAATGATCCAACAAAATCCATGAATATTTTTTGCAATATTGTTTTGCACATAGTTTCTTCATTTAAAGTTTAACGTCAATGAACCTGAGAGCTTGAATCGTTTTTGCAGTTTTGAACAAAAATCGTACTAAACTTTAAGTTATATAAAAGGGATCCAACTTCCCGAGATTTTTACATTTTGATGCAAATTTACCTACATAATTTGGAATTACTTAACTAATAATTGTCGAACTGTCGATCGAGGTCGACCGATTATTACCAAATTGCATTAAAAAATTCTACCACATACCACGACTGAAAAAGAAAATACCCAAAGACAACAAGAAGAATACAAAAAAAATTCGGAAGATTTAAGGAAGAAGCTGAAGGATAATTTTGTGGAGAGAATTGATCTTGTGGAGTGACTGCTGTGGAGGTCAAAACAGAAATATTAAAATTGTTATAATTTTGAAGACCATTTTAAGTAAACACCTTTTCTTTTTTTTAATTCCGCTGCCTAAGGCCGCGGCTGCTCTAACGTCCGTTGCCGGGCGTCTCTGGTTACAAGCAGAACGTATTTCCAGTGGCGCCCGGCGGACATTGACCACCACTGTGGTCTCTGCGGGGGTTAGGTCGGGATGAGAATTCCGCGTCGTTGGGGTAGGGTTTTATCCCGCGTCAGTGAGTGAACCTGGTTGCGTGCTATGGGGCAAAGGCCCCGCAGCACGTAACCCAGAAGGGTTACGTGCTGTCTGTGTGCTGTCTGTGTGCCGTCGTTCTTACAGAAGCAGGCTAGAAAGCCTGCTTCTGTAAGAACGACGGGTGGCGATCCCGACGTCCTCAGGCTCCGATCATGGAGGTCGATGGTCTTGGGCGTAGATGAGTCTGCGGCGCCCTCGCCGCTGACTACGGAACTCGGCGGGGAGGGCTCCCTCTCCCTCTTGGCCGCCTCCTTCGCGAGCATGACTTATTCTCAGAAGGACACGGTCGCGTTCCACCCACTCCTGCTGGAGACCATGGCTTGACAGACCATGGCAGACCCACTACGAGGTCCCGGCGCTGACTCGCCCACGCAGAGCACTCCACCAACATGTGGAGTGCGGTGTCGTCGTCAGAAACCTCGCAGTGTTGACAACGGGGTGTGACCTCACGATGGATGCGAAACAGATAGCTACCAAGGCATCCATGCCCGGTATCGATCTGCGTCGCACGATACGTGAGGTCACCATGCTGCCTCTTGGAACCTCGCCATTGGAACAATGACGCAAGGGCTCTCGCTTCCAGGTCCCATGGAGGGGTCCCGGCTAGCAGACATGCAGCCTCTCCGGAGATCGTGCGGTACCCTCTTATTGTTTTGACGGCCAAGGTCCTCAACGGTCTATTAAGGAGCGATGAGTTGTTGGCCGTCAACCGCGCCGCCCATACGGGAGCCCCGTATACGGCCATACTCCGCATGATCCCCAGGTACAGTCTCCTGCAGGAGGCGTTGGGAGGCTAACCTAACCTAAAGGGACCCCCTTTAGGTTAGGCATAAGTCGCGAAAGCGCGACTGATGCCCCCATTCACTTTAGGGACCACACTTCGGAAATGTGGTCCGAAGTTCCATCGACTATCAAGTACGATCCCTAGGTACTTCATTGAGGGCTTGATGCCGATGCTAACGCCCCCACAGTTATTCTGGAACCTTCAGGTGGACCGTTCCGAGGTCTGTGAAAGCACAGAACCTCGGACTTGTGCAAGTAAAAATGCAATGTAAAAAAAGAGATTTAAAGGTGTTGAGTTGGAGGCCATCAGGAAAATAGATTTATAAAAAAAAATTAAACGATTTGAAATCATTATTCCATCTTATAGGTACCAAATGACTGCATCGATTACTATAAAAACCTGAAGGGAGACGATGAAGTAATAGACGATATAGATGGTTATGAGATCAACCAGACTTTGATTTAGATGAGGAGTAGGGTAAATTCTGTATTTTTTAATAAAACACTAAAAAATATTTTCCTATTTTGTCTCACTTTGAAACATTTTTGCATTTTTCTTTCTGCAGCCTACACAGCTAATACCGTACAACATTTATTTTGTAAAAATGATCCGGATGCATATTTTATTTAATATCTACTAAATTATTACAATATATTCAATAAATTCATGCATGTTAAATAGTTGAGTTCATATAGGATTACATAAAATTAAAAAAAACAAAATTTATCATTACAGAGCCAGAGAAACACTGCAATGACTTTTAAAGTCAAATATCTCAAAATGAGCTTTGTGTTGATGGATCATTTATGCTAAAATCGGTCCAATTATTTTTACGTGATCATTAATCAAAATTACCGGGGTTTAAGTTAAATATACACATATTCAACTTCCTCCTCCTGATAAACAATTTAATAAATAAACAAAACTGTAAACCTTCTTTAAAATTCATTCAGGAGTTTTTGCATGTTCAAGTTTAAAACATTAGTCGGAATCATCATAATAATATCGAATCACAATCTTGCAATATCTATTACTTATAATAAATCTGTAGAAGTGAAAATTTGTATTGTGTACATTGAAAAAATCAAAAAAATAAATGGCAGGGAGTGTTACTAAACCGACAGCGAATCCAAAAATGTGATTAAAAAAATTTTTGTCTCGCCTGTCTGTTTGTTCAGGCATCATGCAAAAACTACCGGTTCGATTACGATGAAATTTGGTATAATTATTCTTTAATATCCTGGGCACCACGCTGGGTACTTTTTATCCCGGAAAAGTATGTACAATAAAAAACAAACTTAATTTTGCGGTTCGATCCCTAGACCCGATTACTGTACCAACCGCAAATAATAAGTTTGTCGTAGGTTAGGTCACCCGCAGTTGAGTTCACTAAGGGGCGCTGCACACGGCTAAGATACTATAATATTTTATCTTAAGATACAATATCGCTCAACATACATAATAAATCAGTAACTGGTGATCAAGAAAGCTATAACACGCAGGTGGAGCTGCGGGCACCAGCTAGTAAAAAATAAGAGGAGCTTTCTGTCAAAATAGCTTATTACTCTCTTCTTTATTACTCTCTTCGTTATTACTCTTTCATTTGTCATCCAATCCAAAAAAATATCATTCTAATGTTATTCATTGTAAGCAAGGAGTGTGTGTGTAAAGTTTCATGCAAATCGGTTGATAAATACGGCCTCAAACATGATCTGACAGAACCCGTAGATGTAGAGGTACAGACGAAAGAAATTCTCCCTACACTGCAAGTTGAAAAGGAGACTTCGGTCGCTTCGCTTCCTCAGTCAATAACTCGTTTCACTCATTGATTCTTTAGCTATCTAAAGAATCAATGAGTTACCACCCCTACGGGTGGTATGTTTAGAAACGTTAGTTTTCCATCCGGTTCTATATGTACGCTGACAGAATTATGTCGGACCCTGTATTCCACTTCGTCTTTAAACATTAGAAATAAGGTCAGAACAGTACTTACATCCGTGAACAAGGCGCTTAATTGTAAAATCACTTGATAAAGAACATTACATACCCACATTAATTAATTAGGCTTACAACTTTATTTTTTTTTTAATCCCGCGGTCTAAGCCCGCTCTAACGTCCGTTGCCGGTCGTCTCTGGTTACAAGCAGGTATTTCCAGTGGCGTCCGTTACACCTATACTATATCTGTGTATTTGAATTGAATACGCTTCAAAACTACAGAACCCATTTATTTATATAGCGACATTTTCCCCGAGTGACATAGGCTACTTTTTACTACAATAAGTAATGTGTTCCTGTCGCAATCTGGAACAAGGAAACCAAATTACGCGGACCCAATTAGCTAGTCTCCCAACTGATCCCGATCTCTGAGGAAATAAGAAAGAAGTGCATAACACAAATATTGCCAGTATTTTTATTGGTTGGATAATTTGCCTAAAGTCTAGTCTGTTTGAAGATGACTTAGGCCATGGAGATGTTAATATAAGGCCTCTAAGTACTTACTCCTTAATATATGAAAAACCGGACAAGTGCGAGTCAGACTTGCGCACAAAGGGTTCCGTACCGAAAACACGTTTGTTGTATGGGAGCCCCATTTAATATTTATTATATTCTACTTTTTATTATTTGTTGTTATACTTGCAACAGAAATATATCATCTGTAAAAATTTCAACTTTTTAACTATCGCGGATTGTGTGATACAGCGCAAGACATATGGACGGACGGACAGCGAAGTCTCAGTAATAGGGTTCCCATTTTACTCTTTGCGTACGGAACACTAAAAACACAGGTTGAACTCTGCCGCTTATAAGCAAGACATAAAATAATCAGGCTCAATATTATATTCACAAAGCTTCGTAACAAACGTCGAACGGATCTTAAAATGAATTCACTTTGATGTTAACTCTCTATGAGTTAACCTTAATGTGATGTTTTGGCATTTGACATGATTATGTACGAGTAACTCAGTAATATATAATGATGGTAGGTAAATTTTGACTGTAAAAAACTACATAATTAAGAAAACAATATGTTTGTCTGTTTGTCTACTCTGGACCATTTGTATCGGCTGGTAGAATCTTACAATACACATTTTAACGAAATTGATATTAAGGAGACGCGTCCTAGCACCTTTAAAAAAATTTTATCGTGAAAGACTGCAGCAGGGTGTTTGGGGCTCCATTGTTACATATTTTTAATTTATGTTTGGCTGAGGGGCACTATCCGGACCGTTGGAAGATTACCAGAGTTATACCCGGCCCCAAAGGCGGTGGGGGTGATGATGTAAGTGGTTACAGACCAGTGGCGGTACTATCGGCCTTCGCTAAAGTCTTCGAAGGGGCACTGCACGCGTCCATCTATGCACAGATCAGATCCCAGTTGACTGTTGCTCAGCATGGTTTCCGGCCGGGTCGAAGTACGTGCAGTAACCTATTATCCTTCGTGACGGACATTACGCCCATTATTGATTCCGGAGGGCAGGTGGACTGTGCGTACTTCGACTTCCGGAAAGCATTTGACGTGGTAGATAATGACGTGTTACTATCGAAGATGGCGGCGTTTGGGTTCACACCACACTTGCTCCAATTTTTCGCAAGTTATCTCGGCGGGCGAAGGCAGTACGTGGACTATGGTGGGTATGAATCTGGGTCGTTTTTTACATTTTCTGGTATAAGTCAGGGATCGAATTTGGGACCTTTAGAATTTATAATGATGATCAATGATCTTCCTGCGGTATTGCAGCACGCCGAGTGTCTGCTCTTCGCGGATGATCTGAAGGTGTATATTAAAGTAGCAGACGCATCAAGCGCGGGTCGACTGCAGGAGGACATTGACAGCATTGTACAGTGGAGTAACAACAACAAGTTGTACTTTAATATCTCGAAATGCGGAGTAATGACGTATGGCAGGACTAGGTGTCCACTAGAATACGATTACCAGATGCTCGGTATCACTATTCCGCGGCTGTCGAAATGGTACCAGAATTAACGTTTCGTAAGCACATCGTTAATATATGTAGTATATCATTCAGAAGTTTGGGATTTATTATAAGAACTTGTAAGGACTTTGATAATATGTTAGTCGTCAAAATGGTATATAATGCGCTTGTGAGGAGTCATCTCGAATCAACAGCCATTATCTGGAGTCCACACGAGGCTAAGTATAGCCTAATGTTGGAAAAAATCCAGAATAAGTTCACTCGCTTCCTATATTACAAACAATATGGAGTGTACCCACTGTACCCGCTAATGTACCCTAGCCTGTTTGTGCTTGGCATGGTGGGGTATGTAAGGCTGAGCGTGCGGCGCGAGGTGGCGCTGGTGGTATACGTGTGGCGGATCCTGCGCGGGCAGTTGCACCACCCGGATATATTGGCGAGGTTGCAGCTGTGCGCACCGGACGGATACGTGGGTGCACGTCGCCAGCCCCTCACGTTCAGAGTCCCTGTGGCGCGAACTAATTTACTTCAGTTCGCCCCTATATCGCACGCCATCGAAATCTTAAATTTAATTACTAGTGAAATCGACATAATGCACCCTCCCGAGACTCAAGAGAGTTTTAGAAAAGTGTGTTTCATTGTAGTAAATTGATTCATAATTATTTAACCATTTATTAATAATATAAAATTTCATAAATTACAATTACAATATTTCATTAATTTTGACATTAATTAATTAGGACTTATAAATTTGACATTCTTTAATTACTTCAAACGAAATAAGACATAAATAGATTATATAAATTAATTTAATAATTATTATTACATAGCTATTTTATTTGAATTGATAATATCTCATGTTTATGTTTAATGCATATATTTTTAAAAGTTGTAACCATATATTTTACTTGCAGTATTGTATTGGGATAAACCTGTAATGATGCTGTAAATGTTTTGAAAAAAAAAAAAAAAAAAAAAAAAAATATTGAAGTACCACTGTAATTGTTAAACTCAAATAAATAAAATCAAAGTACCTACCACAAATATTGATTATAAAATAGAATATAAAATTATAATTATTGATAAACCTATGTAGTTAAATTATTCACATAAATCTTGAAAGCATGGACAAAAATATGTCCGAAATTTACCTTTAATTAATTACAATCATGAAATAGTAATTAATTTTAAATCTAATGATTAATATGCGGTAAAATCATGTTGAGGATTTACTTGTTTTGAAACACCATTATTACTCTAATATACTATAAGAGGTATTCTGTTACGTGCTATTACCGATTTTGTGCTATTGGCCTTTTTGCAGTGATTCTCATATTTAATTTTCTATTTAAGTATCTACAACTGTGATACTTACTCCACGTTCGGCAATACGGGTCAATTAGAGAGATATTTTTCACGAAAGACTCACAGCAGCACAGTGATAACATCTATAGAAATTCCTTTTACGCAACTTTTAAACTAAGACTCCGGCTTTAAAAGCCGTCTATAAATAAAGGTGACACCACCAATATGTATGAAGGAAAAAAACAACGTTAAATATGCGATGGACACACTTTCTGGGAAAAAATAAATTTCAATGATGAGGAGTTAGAAAGACAGTTACCGCCTTTCTCTCTATTTAGACCTCTAACTGCATATACTTAATAGGGTTTCCATAAGGGACAACAGGGATAGCCGTGTACTTCCCATAAATAAAAATAAAAAATTAGAAAATACAGATATTGAAATATTTAACTAAGAATAACGTTTTTTTCTTTTGTATACTTTCCTAATGGTTAAATGCTGCTCAATCCGATCGATAGATCTCCATAAAATTATCCTTATATGTCTATGCGCTTGCGATGCAGCATTATATTTATGTGCGCAATCATCAAAGTGTCGGTCTTTACGTACCGACACTTTGATAATTGGTTAAGTGTATTTGATTAACCTGCACACCCCGATTCAGAGCAAAAGTTCAACTCTGAACTGGACCTTTCGATTTCTAGGTGGTTAAAAAGAGCGTAGTTATATCCCTCTAAAACTAAGTGTAGCCGCACTTCGGGTAATAGCCGTAACATATTGAACTAACGAACAATTCCAAGCTAGCGATTCAGGTCAGAATAAACTAACAGTGCTAATATGAAGCTATAAATATACGTGATAAGCCGCCAAAGCCTGGCGAGTCTAACTAACCGAACAAGTGTTGTTTTGCCGCATTGCATTTAACTTTGGCGTAAATTCACTATATTAGCAATTCTAGAGAATTTAATTATGTTTAGGAATAAATAATATATGAAGTTTGAACTATCTTGTAGTTGTTATTAATTGTACTTTTAATAAAAACAGATCGCTTTCACAACTTTCACATTATCACTATTGAGTTTATCTATAGTGCTTACTAATATTACAAAGTGGAAAGATGTAATTGTTTGTTTATTTGTTTGACGCGAACTTGCGACTTTCCAAACTGGTTCTTCAAAGTTGGAAAGGATGTTTGTGAGAAATGGGGTAAGGTACAATTGCTGCGTAATTTTAACTACGCGTAGCAAAAAAAGCAAAATAATAAATAAAACCAAATCAGATGTTTTTGGATACAAGAAATATTTCGTTTTTTCTTTTGAATGTAATAGAGCTTGTTTTTAAAATTATTCAAAACAAAAAATTCTCAAACTTTTAGTACAACAGATTCCTTGCCACCGATTTTGAATCTGCTTGCCTCGACGATATCTCTGTGAAAAAAAAACGAACGTTGTATTTTGGTTTTTGTTTTTTTAGATGGATTTTAATGTTTGCTCACATGGCCAGTAGACCTCGCGAACATTAAAATCATAATGACGTTGAAGTTGCAACGACGCAACTGGGCAATGCTTCGTTAATACCAATAAAATAAGAATAAATAAAATAAAATAGACCTTTAGCAGATAATGTAGGTTGAGCAATTTTTAATATAAAAGTATTTGTACCAGTAATAATAATATTTTACTAGTTCGGATTCCCGTTCATTCATCATGTAAAATTTCATCAAAATTGACAGCTTCACTTGTTTGCACGTGACACAAGAAACTTTATTTTATAATAGAGGCAGAGAATATTGACCTAGAGTTGGTTGAGAATACCATTAATTATACCTGTGTGTCTAAAACCAATTCCTTACGTCAATTTACTCGAAATACATTTTCGTATTCCTCCATACATTTCACACAGTTCCCTGACGTTACCGCTAGGGGCGCTGGTGTGAAATGTACAGGGAATACGAAAACGTATTACGAGCAAATTAACATAAGGAACTGGTACTAGACACTCTGTAGAGTGTTAACTAGTAACCTTATGTGGTAAAGTTATCCAAGTGTAATCAACAAGGGGCGGGGCCCCAAGTGATTAGATACTACGTCCTCGCCGTCCGCCCTGGACCCCAACTTGACCACGGTAACGCAGTGGCAAGTTGGGTGACCGAACGTATTTAGTCTGAACTTGGTGCCAATAAAAATTGTGATCATTATGAATAGTGAACCCGACGATACCCCCGGTCCCGATACTGCCCTTTCCCGGGCAGTATCAACCGACGACTTTACGCATCCATCACGGACTCCGATGCAAATTGATTTGGGGGCTCGCGCCGCGCCGCCTAGCTGCAGCGCGATGTCGACGCCCCAAGGAACTGATGCTGCTGGGACTGACGATGGGTCAGCTCCCAGCAGTGTGAAGAAGAAGGGCCGCTCTTCTGCGACGAAGAAGAGGACCCTCGAGGAGAAGGGGGGACCGCCGCGCGACCGTAGCACCAGCTGCTCCGGGTGGGGGTCCCTCCTCTCCACCGATTCGGAGGAGGAGGTGCCGGTCAAGACGGTGCGTACGCGTCTCGACGCGTACAGAAGGCGGCCGCCAACTCCTCCTCCGTCCTCGGTCCAACTGTCCCAGCGAAGTCGCCGGGAAATCGGTGGGCCGCCCGCGCGGGAGCTGATGAGCGTTTTTGCCCGCATGAACGCGGCCATGCGGGGCAACAGAAACGTGGCGGGGAGGAAGAAGATTGTGGCTTCATTGGTGGATGAAGCCCAATCTTCCCTCAACAAGCTCCTCGCGCGGAGCGTCACTAAGGAGGAGGCGAGGCTCCGGAAGCAGGTGACGAGCCTGGAGGCGGAGCTCGCTGCTTCCAGGAAGCAGATGGATGACCTGTGGCGGGAGGTCGCTGACTTGACCAAGGTGGTCAAGGCGCCTCCCGGTCCCATGCTGCCGCCTCCTCCTCCGACGGCTGAAGAAGCCGTCCGCGTCACCAGGCCCACCAAATGCGCTGCATTGCGCATCACGGGTCTGGATGACGCGGCCACGACGGAGGAAGTAATCTCCGCCGTCGTGGAGGCGGGCGGTTGCCCCCGTGACCAGGTGAAGCCTGGAGACATCTCCTTCGGCACCACTGGTCATGGGATGACAGTCGTCCAGTGCCCCGTCGCGGCGGCACTGAAAGTGACGGACGGACGAAGCCTCCTCGTAGGGGGCTTCCTAAAGGCGCAGGTGCACCTCGTTCGTGCCCGGGAAACTAGATGTTTCCGGTGCATGGTGGTGGGGCACGTCGGAGTGCAGTGCACAGCGGAAGTCACCGTGGGCGATCGGTGCTTCCGCTGCAGCCGGCCTGGTCACAAGGCAAGTGCCTGTGATGCCCCGCCTCGCTGCTTTAGATGCGAGGCGGAGGGCAAAACTGCGGACCACCGGGTCGGCAGCACAACCTGCGCCGCCTCGAGGCCAAAGCCTCGTCCGTCCGCTGAGAGCGGTGGGGGTGCCGCTACTGCACGGCCAGATGTGTCTCGGCGGGATGCTGATATGGACGTCCATTAATGTCTGACGCCCATATCCGCATCCTGCAAGTGAATTTGAACCGCTGCCGCGCTGCTCAGAATCTTCTGTACCAGAGCATCCGGCAGTGGTCCATAAACTTGGCCGTGGTCGCCGAGCCGTACTACGTCCACCCGGGAAGCCCGGTGGACGAGGACGGCTCGGCCTGTTTTATCTTCGGGGGGTCCGCCGCAGACAACTCGCGCCTTGCTATCATTGCAAGGGGCCGCGGGTGTGTTGCGGCGGAATATGACGGGTTGGCAGTCGTGGCCACCTACATCTCGCCGACACTGGACGAGACTCAGTTTGAGCTATGGCTCACTGAGCTCGACGTCGTCTTCGCTGCGTGCCGTCCTCGCCCTGTCCTGCTCCTGGGAGACTTCAACGCCTGGAGTGAGGCGTGGGGCTCCCGGGAAACCAGGGACAAGGGGAGGCTTCTTGAGGACTGGACCAGAACACGTGGTCTGGAGGTCCTCAACCGGGGGAATGTCGCCACCTTCTGGCGGCGGGGGACCAGCTCGGTCGTGGACGTATCGTTCGCGACCTCTGCCCTCGCCGCCCGTATTACTGGCTGGCACGTGGAGGAGGGTGAGGAGACGCACTCGGACCATCGGTACATCCGATTCGATGTCGTCCCCCCACCTGACCTCCCACAGCCGGTAGAAAATCCCCCGGATCCGCGTTGGGCACTTCACCATCTGGATCGGGAGGCTCTCCTGGAGGCATCCATCGTGCAGGCCTGGATTCCGGCACCGGACCGGCCTGCCGATGTGGATGCCGAGGCGGAGTGGTTCAGGAGAGCCATGTCGCAAATCTGTGATGCGGCGATGCCTAGGGTTACACCCAGACCGGCAAGGAAGCAGGTGTACTGGTGGTCGCCGGAGATTGCACAGCTGCGCGCAGCATGCATCTCCGCCCGCCGCCAGTACACCAGGTTTCGCCGGAGGCATCGCCGCCCAGACGACGCGGCAACCCGAGAGGCGGAGCTTTATCAGGCTCACAGGGAGGCTAAAGGTAATCTCCAGGAGACAATAAAGCGGGCCAAGACGGCGGCCCGCGAGGAGCTCCTGGAAACCCTGCAGCAGAACCCATGGGGGCGCCCGTACCTACAGGTCAGGGAGAAACTCCGACCTAGGGCGCCCCCACTGACCCAGAGTCTCCAGCCGCAGCAGCTGGAGCGGGTCATGGGCTCCCTGTTTCCGACGAGCGCGGAGGAGCACGTCCCTCCGCGCATGGCTCCGTCTCTGCACGACGCGGATAGCATCAGTGAAGACGACGTACCCGAAGTCAGGGTGGGGGAGCTAGGTGCGGCAGTACTCCGGCTTAAACGCCGGAAAATCACTGCCCCCGGACCCGACGGCATTCCTGGCCGTGCATGGGTCCTGGCCCTCGAAGAACTCGGGCCTCGACTGATGGGGCTCTTTAGCGCATGCCTCGAAAGGGGCCAGTTTCCCAAGGTGTGGAGGACGGGGAAACTGGTCCTGATTCGTAAGGCGGGGCGGCCGGTGGACTCACCGTCCCGATACCGGCCGATCGTGTTGCTCGACGAGGTGTGTAAGCTCTTTGAGCGAATTATCGCGGAACGCCTCGTCGAGCATCTCTCGACGGTGGGGCCAGACCTGGCGGACAACCAGTACGGTTTCCGTCGGGGACGCTCCACCGTGAGCGCGATCATGCGCGTCAAGAGCCTGACGGAGGAAGCAGTCTCACAGGGCAAGGTGGTGGTGGCGGTGTCTCTTGACATCGCCAACGCGTTCAACACCTTGCCATGGAGCTGCGTTAGGGAGGCGCTCGTGTATCACGAAACGCCTCTCTACCTCCGTCGTATTGTCGGGGCCTATCTCTCTGAGAGGGCCATAGCTTTCCCCAGCTGGCTCGGGCCAGCTCGGCGAGATGTGTCGTGCGGTGTTCCGCAGGGGTCGGTCCTGGGGCCGCTTCTGTGGAACATCGGCTACGACTGGGTGCTGCGGGGTGCGTTGCCTGAGGGCGTCGGCGTAACGTGCTACGCCGACGATACCCTCGTCACGGCGCGGGGTGCAACGTACCAGGAGGCAGCACTCAAGGTCACGACGGGTGTTGCTCAAGTCGTGGGTCGGATACGGCGGCTGGGACTGGAGGTGGCCTTGCACAAGTCCGAGGTTCTGTGTTTTCACAGACCTCGGAACGGTCCACCTGAAGGTTCCAGCATAAATGTGGGAGGCGTTAGCATCGGCATCAAGCCCTCGATGAAGTATCTAGGGATCGTACTTGATAGCCGATGGAACTTCGGACCACATTTCCGAAGTTTGGTCCCCAAGGTGACACAGGCATCGGTCGCGCTTTCGCGACTGATGCCCAACCTAAAGGGACCCAACGCTTCCTGCAGGAGACTGTACCTGGGGATCGTGCGGAGTATGGCCCTATACGGGGCTCCCGTATGGGCGGCGCGGTTGACGGCCAACAACTCAACGCTCCTTAACAGACCGTTGAGGACCTTGGCCGTCAAAACAATAAGGGGCTACCGCACGATCTCCGGAGAGGCTGCATGTCTCCTAGCCGGGACCCCTCCATGGGACCTGGAAGCGAGAGCCCTTGCGTCATTGTTCCAATGGCGCAAGGAGGCGCTGGAGCGGGACCACAGGCCTGCGTCTCGAGAAATCGATGACCGGCGGTCCCAACTCCGCCAGGATCTCATGGAGTCATGGAGGGTGCGACTTGAGCAACCCAAGTGGGGTGCCACCATCATCGCGGCGGTGAGACCGATCATGGACGATTGGCTGCAGAGGCAGCATGGTGACCTCACGTATCGTGCGACGCAGATCGTTACCGGGCATGGATGCTTCGGTGGCTATCTGTTTCGCATCCATCGTGAGGTCACACCCCGGTGTCAACACTGCGAGGTTTCCGACGACGACACCGCACTCCACACGTTGGTGGAGTGCTCAGCGTGGGCGAGTCAGCGCCGGGACCTCGTAGTGGGTCTGGGCGTGGATACCCTCTCGCTGGAGACCATGCTTCAAGCCATGGTCTCCAGCGGGAGTAGGTGGAACGCGGCCGTGTCCTTCTGCGAGCAAGTCGTGCTCGCGAAGGAGGCGGCCGAGAGGGAGAGGGAGCGTGCCCTCCCCGCCGAGTTCCGTAGTCAGCGGCGAGGCCGCCGCAGACTCATCTACGCCCAAGACCATCGACCTCCATGATCGGGGCCTGAGGACGGCGGGATCGCCACCCGTCGTCCTTACAGAAGCAGGCTAGAAGGGTTGCGTGCTGCGGGGCCTTTGCCCCATAGCACGCAACCAGATTCACTCATTGACGCGGGATAAAACCCTACCCCAACGACGCGGGATTCTCATCCCGACCCAACCCCCCGCAGAGACCACAGAGGTGGTCAAAGTCCGCCGGGCGCCACTGGAAATACGTTCTGCTTGTAACCAGAGACGCCCGGCAACGGACGTTGAAGCGGCCGCGGCCTTGGTCGCGGAACTAAAAAAAAAAAAGAAAAAAGTGTAATCAACAAGTAGCAGATTTGGATCGCGTCCAATACTCACCAAAATATATGAACCTTGTCGTAGTTCTGTGCGTACTTAAATTAATCTAATAACACGAGCGCACGAGTTGATGACAAGAAAAGTAGGTAAAATCAGAAGGTGCTAACTCGCGCGAACGCACGAATTCCACGCCTGCGAGTTGACGAATGAGTCAATTAATTTGATTAGTCAAACTTTTTTGAGAAATGGCAATTAAATTTAATAATTGACACGTTAGTCTCTATGGATTAAATTTATGACCTCTGTTAATAGATCTGTTTCTTAGTTTGAATTTTTCTATTACGTCATTACTACTGCGGTCTTTGTGTCTGTACACAAGTTAAGGTTTCATGAAGTTTAAGATGAGGTTAAGGAAGTGGTTAAATAAGCCGATTCTTGAGCGCAGGCCTGACATGAGAAGCCTACGCTGCTCTCCTAATACCTGTTAGAGTTAAACATTAGGTTTCATTACTCACCTGGCTGTTTTAGGAGACTGGATGCTGCTAACTGCTACTTCAAGTGTTCTACCAACGTTGTCAAAGTAGCTTAAATCAATAGTATAACCCACATTCTTGAAGTTTACAACAATAATATAACTATCACTTCCTAACCACCTGAAATAGAAACATAAGTTTTATTATCATCATTCGTCACACGTCCTCTACTGTTCATGGTAAACAAATGTCAGGATCGGTAAAATCTACTTCAACTTTAACAACAAAGCAATTGAATTTCAGACCTGCGCTGCGGTCCTAGGTTTTAATCTTATTATTGACATCTACCACCACTAAGGTAATACTTTTATATAAAATTACGATAACAAAGCTTATTCGATTCGTGATATAGATTTATAGATTTATTCTTCATTTTATCGTATTTATTTATATTACTTAAGTTTCAGAGTGGTTTTAATCCCTTAGCTTAGTTTCTAACGTAACCTAATAACCGTAGACTAGACCGAAATGTGTGTCCTCCAAAGTTTGAAAGCATATACTTAATGAATTTTTTGTTAAGTTCTCGTCTTTGTTAGTCTCCTACACAGCAGTCTCCTTACACAATGTTCTGTTAACAATATTAACAGAACATTGTGTACTTCTGCTGTGAGCTTCATTCACATTGACTATTATATTAATAAATTTATTTATTCGGTATTTTACTTGATTCTATATCAGAAGGTCAAATTTGTTTCACAAGTTCGTGCTATCATTGATGTCATTGTAGCGGGTTTCGTTTAAGATATACATTTATCTCTAAGTAGGTAATCTAGAAACACGAGAACACTTCTCTCTAATCATAACGGGATTAAGTGTTTAGTTAGACTATCTTGATCCTGACTGAAAACAGGTAAATACCTACAGAAGGCCGATACCTACAAAGTAAGGTTTTACAATGAGATTCGGGGAGGATATTTATTATTTAACCACGTGTAAGCAAAACAGACATAAATAATTAATAATTTTACCTTCGGAAAGCAAAAACCCCTTCGTTGAATGCAACTGACTCATAATAGCCTTTTGTAAAAACGGCTTCAGATCGGAGTTTTGCCAAATCTCTATAGACTTTTAAGTGTGATTTATTCATATTCTTTTGTACTGCGACATTCAGTTTTTCATAGCCTTCAGCTACTGGGAGCCAAGTTTTAGCAGCAGTAGAGAAACCTAGTAAAGTTAATTGCCTTAAAGGTGAATTTCAAAAAAAACACCTGGTAACGCCAAATAAAAGCATTTTGTAATAATGTATATTATTACATAGATACATTATCATCATGCATCCACGGGATGAAATTTAAATCGTGAGCATTTTTTAAAATTCTTTGCTGTAATTTATTTTTAATTTTATAGCTTTCTGATTTTTTTTTTTGGGCGCATAAGATGATTATAAATGCATAAAATAGCACCAAAGCATTTACATCATTAGTATAAGTTTAAAATACTGCTAACAATTTCAATTTTACCCTGTATACCCGAAGGGGTAGGTTTAGTGGGGCCAGAGGCTAATTACACACTCACACTTTGCCGGTCATTTTCTTGGTCCCACGTAATAGAGGGTAAGTTTATTGGCGTTACCAGTGAGTGTAGAAAAACCATAACCAAGGTGGTTACGGTTGATAAAGTAGAAACCAAAATTCCAACAATCACGACACAATGTTATATGTATACTTACCACTAAACAGAATCTCTACTGTTCAAGCGATTATTACTAATACTCATTCATATACCTGCATGTTTGCCAGCATTCCACTGGAATGGTGTGCGATTGGGATCTCGTGAGGCTTTCCAGTAATTGATTGGATCTTCAGTGTTACATCCACTTGGGTCTATGGTGTCTTCCCAACTTATAAAACCGTCAACCATACCAATTTCTTCACCCTAAAATCGTATATATAAATTATAAGTTTTCTCTGGAAGCTTTTGAAAGAATTGGATACTACTTACTTGTAAAAAATAATACTTATTTAGAATCTACGAAGGTAAAGTAAGCCACTAAGTAGGTATATTAAGCATTAAATTTAAGTAGGTAAGTACCTATAATAATAAAATGTGCTCACCATATAAGAAACTGCAATACCGGGCAATAAAAGTACAATCATATTCATACCATCAACCAATTCTGGGCTGTATCTGGTCGCTATTCGTTTTTGATCATGATTTCCTGCCTAAAAACAAACACTATAAAGTGCAAATTATAATAGAAAATATTTCATCTGACATTAATAATCCAGAAAACTTACCACCCAGTTTGAAACTTTGTCAATTGGTTTGTATGTGATGAATTTATCTATAGCAATTTTGATTTCAGCAGCTGAAGAATCACCATTAACGTCAGTAATTAAAGCGAAATTGAAAGGCATTTGAGCACCTTCACGATTACCATCTCCAAAGTACCGTGCAACATTCTGGGGACTAGCATAAGCTTCTGTCATAATCACTCGGGTTAAACCATCTTTCTTTTTATACTCATCAAAAACTTCTCGCCATTGGTATACCATATCAAATGTGTCATCGATTTCTTTTGTGTAAATATGATGCAAGTAATCATGACTATCTTTATCATCTGTCCATCCAGTCAAAGGTTCATCAGGAAACCTTCCACCGAAATTATTTTTATCTACTTCAAATAAATGAGAAATGGCATCAACCCTAAAACCAGCGACTCCTTTATCCAACCAGAAACGCATAATATTTTTCATTTCTTCAACAACATCTGGATTGCGGTAGTTTAAATCTGGTTGACCAATGAGAAACTGGTGAAGATAATACTTGCCAACCTCCTTTTTATACTCCCAAGCACTCTTGCGAAAAACGCTGACCTGTGAATATAATTTACGATTTAGATAATTTCTGGATGAAAAATGTGTGTGCAGATAGTTATAATAATAAAGGTAATGGTCCTTGTTTAATACTCTCTAATAACATTACTATATGTATTTTAATCATCATAATAAATTTAGTGATACGAATAGCTACATTATAACGATAACCATACTTCTAGTTAGTAATTATGAAGGCTTACCCAGTTATTAGGTGGGTGCATAACACCATTCTCGTCTACGACACCATCTTCCCAAGTGAAGTAATTATAATATTTCTCATGGCCTCGTAGTGCCTCCTCAAACCACATGCTTTCGTTACTTGTGTGGTTAGGTACAAAATCTAGAACTACTTTGATATCTGAAAAGGGTTAATTAAATTGCTGGTAACCATTGGTTGATCTAATTTCTAATAAAATTCAAACATCTCAACGATCAAAACAATTACCAATAAAACAACAAAATTTTAATTAAAAAAAACATATTATACACACAAACGGGATAGTTACCATAGCCATTTAAAATAACTGATTATTTGGGCACTGTTGAAATCGCACCGAATATAACTCATCATAACCATCGCTTAGCTTGATTATCAACCTAAATCGATCCAATACTGGTCTATTATAATTAAGTTAGTAGTTTGGTGCTTACCTAATTCTTTGGCTCGTACTAACATCCTTTCAAAATCAGCTATAGTTCCATATTCTTCATGAATATTATAGAAATCTGCTATATCATAACCAAAGTCATACATTGGGGATTTGAAAATGGGTGACAACCAAGTTGCTCCAATACCCATTTCTTTCAAATGTTCTAAACTTTCAGTAATGCCTGGAATACAAGAATGTATGATTTATGATCATGATCATAAGTTAGATAAATGCGTTCATCAATATTTATAATCATCGTTATTACCATTTAGATCTCCAACTCCATCTCCATTGCTGTCTTTAAAAGATCTTGGGTAAATCTGATAGAAGATCGTTGTCTCCCACCAGTCTAACTCCCTTCCATCGTTGCCACTGATGGCCAGTAACAACAGCAACGATGTAAACAGTAGACGTCTCATGGTGACCCTTAAAGTATGAAAAAATATAAATGAAAGAAAGAAATAATACCAAAACATTGGTTCCAACTTGTGAATTGTAAAACTAAAAGCTAGAAGAGTTCGCTTACTATTAACCCATGTAGTTCGATACACGAACACACAGTGTTTAGCAGGTAAACTACACCTGTAGTGATTAAACCTAGATTAGACTAGTGAAACGTAGGAGTATCAATCACTTATGTCTAACCCTTGGAGAATTTTTGAACATTTACCAAAATGTCTCAACTACGAAATAATTATGACAAACTCAGGAATATTGAATATTATTTTGATGTGTGGTACAGCCGTACTCGCTATTATCACACGTTCCACAAACGCAAGTAAACCCTATAATAAGTAGCTTTTATTAGTTATTATAATACGAGTATAATTATCATAAAGCTAAAGCTTTAGCTTCGAACTACAATGTTGTTAGAGTCATCTAATATCTTGAAAACCCTCCTTGAAATTAATTAATTTATATACTCGTTGTATACATAATTAATTTGTAGGTATTTGTTATTATTTGTGTAATATTTGAATGCTCGTTCTGGTGAACGTGGAATGCCTACCTAAAATTACCTACCTATTCCATTAAAAATCGTGTGTAGTTGAGTAAATTGTATGTCGCACACTGCGGCTCGTTGAGTGGACGACTATTTAACTTTACCTAGGTTCACTGTTTATTAACCATATGTGGAAGCTTGTAGTTGGCATTTGTTGGCATAATTTTCATAACGAATGTGTACTATAGCCGTAAGCTCCCAAATTAAATTAAATAAATAATAAAATTTTAATTTCAAGTAAAAGAAACTTACCCATTAACATCGACTGTGATACAGAACACAATTATGTTGCCCTTTATACTCAAATATATCTTCGAAGTGTCTGAGATAAATGTGATACTGTTGTGATAAATTTGAAATGATTACTTTTATCTACATTTTTTAGAATACTTTATAAAAACTCTACAGTTTTGTAGAAATTAGTTTGATATATATCCTTTTTCTATGAAAGGGTAGTTTCAGTTGCGACTGAAGTCAGATTTTCAGTTTTCCATGATCCCTGATCTCCCCTGAGTCGAAAACAGTGATTTCTGGAAAATGTTTTCTTTGTTTGCATTAGACCAATGTAATTTGCTAGTGGTACAGCTGACGGGTAAGCTCATTGACATAACATTTCCAGGGCTGGATAAAGGAACGACAAACCTTCAAAACACAAGCCCAAGGGCGCGGCCACTCTTGTGTCTATTGCTGAGCGGCTCTGGTTAGCACTAAAAAGAATCTCTAGTGGCGCCCGGCGGAAAAGAGGTTCATCGAGCATAAGCGGTGGCGACGTACCGATGAAAATACAAAATTTTGAGTTTGTTATTTTTATATGCAATTTTCCAAGTGAAAGTACTACCGTCCCATAACGGTCAATTTAATATTTAAGGTAAGGGCATCTAATTCCGTGGGGTTCAGAAATTGGCACCTAATTCCGTGGTATTTAAAAAAACAGCTTTATAAACCAAATTACTAGTTATTTTTGACTGCAAGACCCATTAATCAAATAATAATTTATCTGTTCATATTTATATAAACACAAAAGTACCTTGGTGTGTGTACATTTTAAAATAATCGGTTAGTTTGCCACTGCCACCTGAGTCGAACGCATGCTCCATACATTTCGGACCTTATGCGTGTAAGTACTACCATTTGCTAAATAGAATCTCTGAAAAGAGTGTAGCAGGAAAAAATATAGACCAGTAGTGGTAGGCAATTTTTGCAATATTCACAAAAACACGTTATAGTTATAGTTAAAGAGAGGTTTCACTCTTGCAATACATCGATCACCATTAACTGACAGTCTCTGATAGATTGATCAGTTCCGTTTCATTTCGTTTTTGTGTTCATAAATTGGTTTTTATCTCTCATTTAACATTTTCATCATGCAAATCATTCTCGGCGATTTTATTCTCTTTAGTAAAAGCATTTCAATACGATTTGAATTTGAATATGATTTGAATTTGAATTAAATAGTGTTTTAAACGATATTTTTAAACTACAAGAGATTTGGTTTTGGGTAAAATATTGCAAGGGTAATACGTTGTATCGAATACACTTAACATTTGAGTATTCTATTAACAAATTGAGGAGAAAATAAGTGTTAAAAATACCGCGGCATTAGGTGCCAAATATTTTAGTGGGTTCCTAATTACCGCTGTATACCACGGAATTAAATTTTATATAGCTTATCTTTTTTGAAAATTTTAGTGGTAGATTTTTTATTATTAACTTCATATTTCAGTTCTGATAACTTAAATATCCAATAAATACAAAAAACTAATTCCGTGGCATACTTTGGAGTCACATTTACTAATTATAGCCGGTCAAACATTGTATACTTAGTTACTTTCTTAATTTTTTGTATGGAAGAACTAAGTACAGAAAACGAGAGTTTTGATGTGTTCTGATATTTTCCTGAGTATGTTTTATATATTATGTCGAAGATATCACAATTAAACGTTAACTTACATGTATAACATTAATAAATCTTTTATTTTTTATACCTCGGAATTAGAAAACTTGATTTTGTATCACAAAACCTAATTCCGTGGTATTGACACCTGTTATATACAGTCTGTTCTTTATTTTACTCGACGTGTTAGTATTATTAGGAAATTGTAAAGATATTACTACCACCAGCGGCGGCTAGTGGGTATTTAAAACGGTAGCTTACCTAAGTATAGACTTGGATAAGCTACCGTTTCGGATTTTCTTATTGAACACCCATAAAATAATTGCCTCTGACGACCACCACCGCACAGAAATGCCACCAGTTCTTTCAACAACTTTTATTTATTTATTCCATACATACAAACATAGTTACTCTTTCACTTAAAAACTACTAGATGGATTTTAATGTAACTTTACATTAATATAGCTTACATATCAGAATAATACATAGGCTACTTTCTATCCCGGGAATGCGTTCCCGCGGGAATTGGGAAACGAAAAACTATTCCATGTGGCAGGAGCCGCGGGCGTCCGCTTGTTATAATATAAAACCAAAAAATATATCAATATCGATTATTACTTTGTTAATTATATTTTATATCTGTTTTATAATAATATTATGTTCTATTGTTAGACATAAAATGATAGAGACTGATTTGAAATACAAAGCTAAAATAAATACATTTAATTTTTTGAACACCATGTAATATTCTCTCCACGTCATTTCGTTTATAATGTTTACACACGGAATTAGAATCTAAATACCACGGAATTAGGAGCTTCTGACTTTTTTGATTTTTTTATTAATTTAACAGTTTTAATGAACTTTAAGAGTCAAATTGATGGTATTTTTCAAAAATAAGATAGCTTACACTTCTAATAAAAATAAGTAGCCTTATGTAGAAAAAGGCACAATGAATACTTTTTTTTTTTAGGTTCTTTCTAGATTTGGTGAAAATACCACGGAATTAGATGCCTTTACCTTATACGACAATGAAATAATTAGAAATGTACATAAGAGAACTTGTAGTTTATCTTAAGGAACTTGAATTATATAGAAATTCCGAGATGCCATACAACCTTGACGAATCAGGAAACAAATAAGGTTGTGGCACTCTTAGGGCTCAATACTGACCAATGTAAGTAAGAGACCAGTACATTCGTCCACATTTAGTCATAAGAAAATTTATAAATTACCAGTCAATTATAGAAAAAGGGTGGCCGTGAGTTTTATTGCCAGGTTCTTTCTCTCGGTTCTACCTGTTGCTTTGCGAATCTGACAGTACATGCAAATATAGAAGCAATAATAATTTTCATTTTAAGTACTTACGGACGTAAGAACCATTTAATGACCTATCTAGCAAATAAATAAATCATTTCATTTCATGACCTTACCTGCGACTATGACAGTTCGTTAATAATCTCTATATATAAAAATGAATCCCTATTTCCCTTGGTCACGACATCACGCGTGAACGGCTGGACCGATTTGGCTAATTTGGGTCTTATAATATTTGTGGAGGTTCAGGGAAGGTTCATAAGCAAAATTTCAGGCGGTACGAAGTTCGCCGGGACCACTTATAAAACAAAGTCGCTTCATTTTGTACTTAGATCTTAAAAACTACGCACAACTACGGTTTTCACTACTGGATAGAGTGGTTCTCGAGGAAGGTTTTTGTGTATATACTTTGTCAAGCGGGAGAAGCCGCGGGCGTCCGCTAGTTTAGATATAAATTTTAAATCACAAAAACGAATTTCATTGATAGGACTCGAAGCCTTTCCCTAACAAGAGGAACGCTCTGCTACCAAGCTACGATGATCGTACTGATACCACAAAATTTTTGCGCGGTTACGTATAGCGTTGAACTATGAGTGATGACTGCACCGGTGCTGGTATCAGGTTCTTAATCTGGTTTATCTTTTGATTCTGATTTATTTAAGATTTATTTTGGTTTCATTTTTGGTTTCTTGTATAAGAGTTTTGTATTTCTTTCTCTATCCCTACCCTCTACTATATTGTGTTAATTGTTTTGAAAAAAATAATTAATGTTTTTCTTTCTTTCTGGTCTCCTACGCTAGAACCCTATGAAAGTCAAACCTCATCAGCCGGTTTCTATAATTGTCTGGAGTTCTTAATTTGATGTCATTATGGTTTGCATATTATGCTTACTTTCTAAGGTTTCTGATGTTCTCTAATTTGGCAATATTTAATAATTTTTAGTGTGCAAATTTTCAGAAAACTTGTAACTTACGACACTTGCATAAAAACTTTTAGGATAAGACGCGTTGGCGGGTTGTTCACTCCTCCACATTTATTATAAATGTAAATACAAATGTATATACAACTTTTTATATTTAAAATTTATACTTATCTCATATCACAATTCTAATCTTTAAAGGAATATGTTGGGTACCGAGTGCTCGCTGCCTTTATAGAGACATTGCTAAACACTTAATCGATGCTTCTCAGGACCAGAAGGCGGGCTATTTTCTGGCCCAAAAAATAAGTATTGCCATCCAACGTGGCAACACAGTCAGCATTCTGGGAACCTTCACAGTCGGCAATAACGCGGAGAATTTTTTAAACGATATTTTGTAATGTAAATAGTTTTAGTTGAGCGAAGCGAGCCTAAGGCGAGCGGAGCTCCCATGGAGCAGGTTAAATGTAAAATGTTCGAATGTTCGTTTCTCAGCAACCTCTTGACCGATAATTAATTTTTTTTCACCTAAATTAATAGCTGATTTCAATTAGGGTTGTGACGGAGCTCAAATATTCAATTTAAATAAAAAAAAAATGCTTCGCTCAATACGAAGCCGCGCACTGTTTACAGCAGCGTAGCTTTACCTAGTATATAATTATGTACCTATCTATATTGTAATTCTTATTGTAATTAAAGGTAGATTATGTTTTTAAATCAAAATAAATTTACAGTGACATAATGATATAATCCATACTGTAATGGAATATTATTTTTACGTAGATATTACAAAACTTTATATAGATGCATAGGGGTCCTCTTAACATCTGCAGTGCCCATATCATCCTCAACTGCAAGCGGTACACCCGCTGACGGACCAAAATGGTAAAACTTTAACTGTCTAGGCAGGTTATAAGATACCTTTAATCTCGAAAACAGGTTCTTAAGTAGATCGGAAAATTCTTAATAAATTATTCATGTTGGTTTATATAAGCCTATTTGTTTTAAAAAAGGTAAATAAAATGCAAAGTTTTTATTATGTCATTATTTTTATTTCAACTTCCTTTGTATTTAATGCTTATAAAACTGAACATGTTTCTTATTTTAAACATTCTACACTTGAAGAACAACAGATTCTTTGCCACCGATCTTGAGTCTCCTTGTGTCAAGCACCTCTCTGGGAACAAAGTTACGAAAATTGAGTTATGGGTCCACAATTTTATGAAATGAGCTCAACTTTAAGTCTTTGAATAACCAAAATAAGTTATTTGTGTAAAGTTTTCAATATTGACCTTCGATCATAATGTCACTTCGTCTGGTTCAATAATGTATACCTACGCATGCAGACATTGTTGGCAAAATATGATGCCTGAATAATCTTAAGTGTGCACTGTGCAGGCACTTACAAATTTTTTAATATTTTATGATGATGGTGGCCTTACCTTGCTACTTTAGGTGATTGAATGCTGCTCACGACTACTTTAACAGTTCTTCCAACATTTTCAAAGTAGTTCAAGTCAATAGTGTATCCTACGTTTTTTAAGTTCACGACAACAATGTAGTTCTCTTGTCCCAGCCATCTAAAGAAATACAATCATGAATATCAGCGTGACATTGTTAAGTTTATTGGTAACTGAATATGTTGATGCTTCGGATGTAGGTACATTCAAGAGATATTGCATTGGTTCTATTTATAGGTAGAAAAAATCGTATCATCTTACGATCTCTATATCAGATAAACTTGTTTGTTTCCAATGTAGTTACACAAATGCAATATCAAGGTGTCAAAAACTACTTACTGTCATAATTTCAGGGTCAAGATATAGTTGAGGCTTAATAGAAGTCGTTAATTAAAAAGTCAATCACCGAACTGTAGACTGTTATCAGGAATTCGGTGTTTAAAATTAATTTTAATTTGTCATGTAAAACTCACCTTCTGAAAGCAAATACGCCATCATTGAAAGCAACTGATTCATAGTAGCCGTATCTAAAAACAGGTTCAGCACGGAGTTTAATCAATCTCTTGTAGACGTTTAAGTGCGAGTGTGGTGTTGTTTTTTGAATGGCTACGTTAAGTTTTTCATAGCCTTCAGCAACCGGGAGCCAAGTTTTGTCAGCAGATGAGAACCCTAAAAGTTTTTAAGAAATTAAAAATATTACGTACTGTATTTATTCAACTGAACTTTATCAATATTATTTCGAGTGTTCTTTTAAGATGTGTTACAATGACTTTGTCCTCATACATTTTAAGGAATTATATAATTCATGGTTGAATGTATTTAATAAAAAGTAGCAGTTATGTTGTAATTTTGAAAAAAAATTGAAACCCGTTGCCTTTCGATGAAATTTTGATTAAAGGCAACAAAATCTTACGTGCCATGGCAAAGCCAATAAAAGTTCTGGGGGTCTCGGACTCGAACCCATTATATGTGTGCCCGGTGATGGCAATAGGCTTGCCCCCTATTACGTGGGACAAAAAATACTGCCAAATTGTGGGTGTGTTATGCGCCTCTGCCTACCCCTTCGGGGATATAGGCGTGATATGTATGTGTGTATAAAATTCATACTTTGGTCTATCTTTTTGTTATCAAATTGAAACATAAATCCAACTCTGGCTACGTTTCATCCCTTTAAATTACATTTAATCCTTTGAGTTATTGTTATCTACCTGCATTTTTCGATGCACTCCATTGGAAAGGTGTGCGGTTAGGATCTCTCGAAACCTTGTAATAATTGATGGGATCATCTGTATTGCATCCACTGGGATCAACTGTATCTTCCCAACTAACATAACCATCGACCATTCCGATTTCTTCTCCCTGGAATTGCAATTTCATTACTAACAAAAAATAAACATCCAATGCAAGTAAATTGGGACAGTAAAATAAGAATTAGTTCAGTAACCCGAACAACACTTGTTATCTCTCAGTTTGGATCAGTTTGAATGTAAAATGCAATAAAATATTTACCATGTATGAAACTGCAACACCGGGCATAAGAAGAACAATCATGTTCATACCATCAACCACTTCTGGACTATATCTTGAGGCAAGTCGGCTGTTATCATGATTTCCTGCCTGAAACGAAAAGATTCCATTGTCATAATCTACTTTAAAAGTACTGCCACTACTAACTACAAACACAAACTACTGCCACTCTAGGTTAAAAAGTACACTTACCACCCAGTTCGATAGTTGATCTATGGGTTTGAAAGTAATAAATTTATCTAAAGCGTATTTGATCTCTGGAGCAGTGGAATCTCCATTAACATCAGTAATTAGGTTAAAATTGAAAGGCATATGAGAACCCAATCGGTTTCCATCTCCAAAATATCTTGCCACTAGTTGAGGACTCGAATAGGCCTCAGTCATCATCACTCGGGTTAAGCCATCTTTTTTCATATATTCGTCGAATAGTTCTCTCCATTGATAAACCATATCAAAAGTTTCATCTAGATCTTTGGTATAAATATGATGTACATAGTCGTGATCATCAGGATTGTCAGTCCATCCTGTTAAAGGTTCATCTGGAAAGTTTCCACCAAAGTCATTCTTATCGACTTCAAATAAATGTGCAATAGCATCGACCCTGAAACCGGCGACACCCTTATCCAACCAGAATCGGATAACATTTTTCATTTCTTCTACCACTTCAGGATTGCGGAAGTTCAAATCTGGCTGACCAATAACGAATTGGTGCAGATAATACTTGCCAACCTCAGGTCTATACTCCCAAGCACTCTTACGGAAAACGGCTACCTGTGTTGAAAACATTGCATTTAAAACGTTTTAATTTTACTTAACAAAGTCATAATATCCAAAATTATGCAAACGTATTGTAATTAAAATAGGTACGTAATTCCTAATTGCAATCATATGATTGGCACTTGAGTAGTTCTGAGAATAAGAATAAGTTTTGTCAATGACGTAAACATACATCTTCGTGAATCTTATGATTAAATGTTTCAAACCTTTAGCTTTATATTTCGTTTTACTTCACTTACCCAGTTATTAGGTGGGTGCATGACCCCATTTTCATCTACAACGCCATCCTCCCAAATGAAGTAATCATAATACTTCTGATTACCTTTTAAAGCTTCTTGGAACCACACACTTTCATTACTTGTGTGGTTAGGTACGAGGTCCATTATAATTTTAATATCTGTAATTCGAAAAAAAACTGTCATCTGTTGCATGTGTCTTATTACATTAAAAGGATTATCATATCAATTAAAAACTTCAGAACACTAATCGATGGTTATAAATAATTTTGTTTAACTAGCTAGAATTATTTGTTAGTTTTGTAGAAAATTTTGCAGGAACAATAGGACAGAACCAATCTTACCTAATTCTTTTGCTTTAGCCAAAAGCATATCAAAATCAGCTAAAGTACCGAATTCTTCTTGAATGTCATAGAAATCTGCTATATCATAACCAAAGTCGTACATGGGAGATTTGTAAATAGGCGATAACCATGTTGCTCCGACGCCTAATTCTTTCAAGTACTCTAAACTTTCAGTGATACCTGTAAAAAAATTAAAATATTATTTTATTTAGATTCTTATCATTGAGTCAATTAATCAGAATAATTCCACTATGCATCAAACGTTACCGTTAATATCACCAATACCGTCTCCGTCGCTGTCTTTAAAAGACCTTGGGTAAATTTGGTAGAAGACTGTAGATTCCCACCAATCTGCATCATCAGCATTGCTACTTAACGCCAGTGCTAAGAGCACTGGCACAAAAAGTAGACCTCTCATGGCGATTCTAAAAATAATCATTGATTTTAGCTTTATGATATTTTAAGTATGAAATTTTTTTCCCTACTTACCCGTGGTACTACTGGTAGTACCATGGGGATTATTTTTTGCCCGTCGTACTACTATCCCGTCTGGTAGTACCACAGGAGATGTTGCATTACCCCTGGTACTACTTATCCATATAATCCATTTAACATAATACACATAAATATTACAAACGTATTCGATATAAAATTAAATCTCAACTGCCAACTTTTCCTCCAATTTACTTTAACTGCGACTTTGAGCTTGCAACAATTAATGCAATTTTAGCTAATTTTCCTACAGTTCATATAATTGGCTGTTACTATCATTGGCATAGGTGTATTTGGAAAAAGGCGAAAGAATTGAAATGTGTAAACAAGCCGGAAAGTCGCATTGTATCATTAGTGTCAGCGTTGTTTTGGAAGGGTTCATACACATAAAATCTGAGAGTGAGATCTATCAAATTCAAATCATATTTGAATTCTTTTCAATTCAATATATGTATATTATGTTAAATGGATTATATGGATAAGAAGTACCAGGGGTAATGCAACATCTCCTGTGGTACTACCAGATGGAGTAGTAGTACGACGGGCAAAAAATAATCCCCATGGTACTACCAGTAGTATTGGATGATACCAGTAGTATGGGATTTTTTTTCATTATTTCTGGACTTATGAGATCTCGAACTATTTCTAAATAATTTAGTACCAGTTTACGCCCGCAACTTCGCACACATGGAATGTTTATAGTGACGTTAACTTTTTCTCCTGTCATTCGATTTTTCTAAAACAAAGCCAATATTTTTCCACAAACCGAGATCTGTCTGTGAAAACATCAAGAAAATCCCTTCAATGTCTTCGAAGATTGAGGTGTTCGTGTACCTATTGGCACTTTGATGTTTTATAAATCTTTTTATATTGCCTTTACTACTATTTTGATAAATGTAGTTAAATGTACAGACACACGATTTCTTTTATTATATAATAGAAGATGTTCATAAATTCAGAATGAAAATAACAATTTTAATCAGTAGTGATAAAGTAATATTATTCAGAATAAAAACATAGGTACTCACCCACTTTTGGTGACCGCTTCCACTAAATATTCAATACACATCTTCCCTTTATAGTCAAATATATCTTGCGTTTAAGATAAATATGATAGAACTATGCGATAAACAGATGAAGTAGGTACTCACTCTTATCTCGATTAAAAGAACACTTTATTGGGATTTTAGTATTATTATAAACCAACTGATGTTCTTGGCTCCACCCTCATGGTATAACGATCTCGTTCTCATTTCATACGAGACCACATTACCGGCAATTTTCTAAATTGGTTAATCAGTCCAGATTACCCACTACAAACTCACAATAATTACCTCTATAATATTAGTACCCTTAAATAATAATAATAACTGTCGATAACACTGTGCCACATGACGATAATCTCGTGAAAGCAGAAAAAGAGACAAGGAAATTAAATATTTGGACCTAGCTCACGACATTGTGATGATGGTGGATTTGGCGATTATTGTTCCGATAGTCGTTTTGCTCATGGTCTAATAGCCAAGAGCCTCGACCACCATCTACAGAGGCTCGCGTTAGGCATCTGCGTGAAAGGCTTGATGCAGAAGGCGGTTCTGTTGAATACGGCCCGTATGGTGTAGAAGTTCCTACCTCTGGTGGGTACCAGCTGGTAGCGGGTGGATCCATCCCAAAGGTGCGAGCAGTACTCCATGCAGGAGCGAACCTGTGCTGAGTAATTCCGGTGGTTAACCCTAACCACCGTTAGCTTAGTCCCTGTACTGGATGCCGGTGGGTCACTGTTTTTTTATGTATTTTTTTGAATTACTCAGCACAGGTTCGCTCCTGCATGGCCACCCGCTACCAGCTTGAGGCCCTGGAAGCTATTGACAGACGCGCCAGAAAACTAATAAGTGATGAGGCGCTCACAAGCAACCGACTGCAGAGCCTCGACCATCGCCGTCTGGTTGCGAGTCTGTGTGTCTTCTACAGGTTACATTTCGGAGAGTGTGCGCAGGAATTGCACGAATTAATTACACCAGCACCATTCCATCATCGGACATCAAGGCGTGGTCTGAGATTCCATCCATCATTCAATCTACCTCTTCGTACCTCTCGATTAGTTTCTTCTTTTATCATGCGAACCGCTAAGGAATGGAATTCCCTTCCAGCGTCATTGTTCCCCGATTCATATAATCTTGGGATTTTCAAGGCAGAAGTAAATAGGCATTAATTGAGTTTGCGTGCTTCATCTTAGACCGCATCGTTACTTGTAAGATTGTGGTCAAACGCACTCAAAGGACAGTGTCGAAAATGGGCCGGAGTGCCCGTAGTCTGAACACGATGCCGGCAAATAAAGCTATTTATCTATATTTATGTTACATTTTTACATATTCAATATGCCATGATTTCTGATGTATGGAAATCTCTTTATTTTAATAAGTAATTTTTGATTAAATCAAATCAATAGATTGTCTAAAGTATGATCCGTTTTCCGTGAAGCCAAATTGTTGCCAGTAATCAGTTACGTTTTAGAAATATATTAATCAATTCAACTTTTTCTAAATCGATTCATTTAAAAATTCATTTTATTCTTTACTAGATTTTATATTATATAATTACCTGTTATCCAATGCTGGGGCAAAAATTAATTATAATTGTTATTTTTCTCAAAAGTAAGTGGTAAAGACACATTTATTTACAATAAGAATTACAATATACGTAATTATATACTAAAAATATTTACATTACAAAATATCGTTTAAAAAATCCTCCGCGTGGTACTAAATAATGATGAATTGACTTAGAATGACGAATTGATATAGAATTGATATTTTAAATCGATATCATTTTTAATCATCTATGTGATGTTTGTATATGGCAACTATAATAAAAAGTTGAAACAATACCAAAATGAACGTCATTCGCTGTGAATTTTTGTCACTTTTTACTTTCCGATTTTCTTTTGAGAAAATGAACCCTGATACTCTCTCTGAACTGACTCTGAACCCGACCTGAACATTGATTATGGCATTTCTTAACCCCAAATTGACTAAAGGTTCATGTCAAAAAATGTGTACATAGCATTCTGTACATAAAAATATGTTACTATTTCGGTCGCTAGTAATATAAACTACAATATCTGAATCATATTTGCTAAATTTGTAGCTGTACGGATGGAGCCAAATCTCCATACAAGTTCGACAATGTCCTTTATTCATAAAAAAAATGTATTTATTTATTTTTTTAATTGTTTAAAATGTAATTAGTATGTATGTACTTAATGTTAATAAAACGATTTTTTTATTTATGAAATACTCGTATTTAACGATTACTCATAAGAACAATCTAGACCTTTAAGGCTAATAAGTAATTTAAATTTGACTTAATTTGCTAAAAACTTATATAAAAAGTTAAGAATGTTCTTATTGTCAAGAACAAACACAAGAACAAAGTGTCTTTGCATTATAATATAATGCAAAGACACTTTGTTCTTGTGTTTTTGAGGAAATAAAGCGAATAATAATTAAAAATTCTCGTGAAAGCAGTGAAGAACAAACTTAATATGTACCTTGATCTGACCCATGAGATAATAGCCATGTAGGACGTAGACTCGACGATTATTGTCCCGATGGTTGTTTTAGCAAACTTTTACATTTATATACTTATTACACAACACACCATCACATTTTCTTTCTCATAAAAAAGTACACCTACCTCTCACACTATAAATTATAATAATAATCTTTAAAAATACATTAGTTTTAATGAAAACGAATGTAGCATTAATTAAATATCATTTAGTACTAGTTTATTACTTGCATATATAATTAAACTTCGACTATATCGAAAATATAAACATAATTTTAAACCAGCGATTATCCGACCATAGCAATCTACAACAGACTTACTTTCTACACTATCTATCTCAACTTCCTAAAAACTACTCATCATAATATAAAGATTTAATACAACCAATATAAACGTTGACATTAAAGTCAATGAAAAATATACCCGTTCTGTATGCAGAAATACGGACAGAAAAAAAGAAAATCTTGTTTTGTGTTTTATTTTATTTTTGCTCTTTCTCTTTCTTCTGCTAACCCCATTTACTGGTTAGAATGAGATTTTAGAGGTAAACGATTAAAATACCAACATAAAGGTAAAACATTAGTAATCGTCCTAAAGCTTGCAATAGTCACATGTGTAGAAGTAGTGAAAGCAAGTAAAAAATAATATGCAAGACACAACGAATGATATCGAAGAAGATAATTAATTTAGTGCTGGTGTCCCAACTGGGCATCAAAAAGGCGTTGGTTGGGACTTAATTTCGTTGCTGTAATTTTAATGGAATCACTGAATTTCCTAAAAGCCTAAAAGCATTAAACCTAAAAGTGTTGCCATCTAAAAAAAAATCTGTATTCCTTATTATAATAATATAGTGGATACCTACGAGTATAATTTGTCACCACTCAGATACTACATACTGGCACCACTATTTCTCACAGTTTATTGTTCTGTTGTCCGCAACTCTAAGAAACACCATGACTTTGTACCAGGTAGAACCTCTTCTAATAACCAACCAGCCTTTCTTTGGAGAGACCTTAATGTTACCTATTTACAAACTTCGTCTACTCTCAACGATTCCTCCTACTGTTTAGAGATATCAATGCGGTGAATTTATTGTATAAAAGTTAACCGGCACATGGTTTAAAAAATTCGAAAATCCCCTTCCGTAAATCCCTAGGAGATTGTACACATTTTGTTGCATAATTGTATACGCTGGCCGAGTCGCTCAATATAACTATGACACAATACGTCATGTCCACACAGCAGGTAGGTAAGTAGACAGGGAGAGGGAAATGTGATGACTTTTTTGACAACAAACTTGAAGAACTTGCAGTAGGTGCTTAGTATTTTTATTAGTCATATATCTCTCAAGTGAGAGGCTGGTTTAGTATAATTTTATACTCGTATCATTGAAATAAGTGATATCCTGTTGCAAGTTACGTATTAACGTTAATTTATAACTTCATATTACGAAGATCGTTGAATGATGCTCTAACACAATGATAGAAACTTAGAGCTCTTTCAGTAGCAACAACTTTCGATACATTTCCCTGTACTCGAGTGCACTATGGGTCAGTTATACGCAACGCGCCATCAATGCCCTGCGCGTACAATATAATAACTAACGCTTTCAGAGCACTGTTGCGGCTGCCGCGCTTCTGTAGCGCATCGGCCATGTTCGCTCAGGCCCACACAGACAGCTTTAGTGCTGTTTGGCGCAAGAAAATGACGTCGATTATGTATGGAATGCGTGGCAGTGGCAATAGTATGCTACTGAGTATCGTTAGTAGGAACCACGAGAGCCATTATCCTGAGGCACGTTGTGAATATGACGTAGAATATAAGTACTAACATAGTTATTAAGTAAATGTTACTAACCAAATGGATTTTAATTATCTGAATAAATAAATTGAATTGAATTTCATATCTATGACTATTTTTATATTATTTAATTCAATTAGTAAGGAAGAATACTAAAACAATGATTTACATTTAATTAATGAATAATTTAACAAATAAAGTAGATACATAAACAAACATGTAACGAATATTCTGAGACTTAATTAAATTTTCAATTTATCTTCAAAACAAGCCCTTCATAGCCGACGACTGGTAGAGATGACGCGCTGAATACATCACTGGGGACATAAATTTAAAATTAATATTTTTTCTTGATTTCATACTTTGACACACAGTCCAAAATCGTTCATCACTGTGGTTTGCTGTTTTATCTAATATTATCAAATTCTCGTGTCACAGTGATGTTGCCAAACTCATCCGTAACGGCTTGACCGACTTTTTGAAACGTTTTGTACAGATTTGGTTTTTTAAACCATAAGTGATAAGGTCCTATTCTATGGCAAAACCACATTTGCAGGGTTAAGTAGTAAATTTGAAAAATTGTACCTTTGAATATTTATTTTTCTCGATAGATGGGTAAAAACGGGCGAAAACTCGTTCAGTAAGTAATGTTTGACGGTATGACTTCCAAATAAATAGGTTCAATGAAGAGTTTGGTACTCTTGACAAAAGTTTCAAAACCCTTACCCTTCATTTTTAGGCGACTCGCTGCTTCTCAATACGACAGTGACGTCACCAGTCACGTTTTCAAAGTTGGTAAGGTCAAGTTCATACTCAGTATCGCGCATATTTACTACAACAAGGTAGCTAGCGTTGTCGTACCATCTGCAATATAATAATAAAAGATATTATAAAACTGACACATAAAACGAATCTTATGCTATGAAGTTTTATAATGAACTTAGTGAAGTTTTATAATGAAATTGCTAAATAGTTGAATAGATTTGGACAAATATTAGGTACCTATCATAACTGCTATTGAAACAGAATTTAATCATGATAATATCAAAGGTACGAAGCCGTATGGCACAATTCAAATGAACGAAGGGTCATCATGATTAATAAATATACCTATCAGTTATGAGTGAACACCAAGAAAATCGTTCGTATCATTTTGTGAATAGACGCCTATAGTACCCCGGGAATATGTTCCCGTGGGAATTGTGAACTAGAAAATTATTTATGGAATCTCATCATTACACCTAAAGCACTGATATAAAATCGTTCTTAACCTTCTGAATACAAAGACATCAGCATTCATAGCCAAAGACTCGTAACGTCCATATCTGAAAACATCTTCTTCGCGAAGCTTCGCTAGCGTTTGGTAAATTTTGTAATGAGACCTCTCTGCAGCTTTCTGCACCTCGACGTTTAAAGTTTCATAACCTTCAGCGACTGGCAGCCAAGTTCTATCGGCCGTGGAAAAGCCTGTAAATTGACGTGCATATATAATTTCCATAGCTTTCGTTTCAAAAACAGCGTACATCGTGGATCGGAGTTGAAACCATTTTGATGGATCAAAAATTCCACTGTGTAACTAAGATGTTTAAAATCTACTGTCAATGAAATTAGTTAAATTGTAATTTCAATAACTTTTCATGGAAGAACAGGTTCGACAGTTTAAAATAATTGTTATAGAAGTATGGAAAACCCTAAATTGAAAATAGGTTTCCGGGAACTATACTTCATTAGAACCAAATTTTGACTGCTTCGGTGGTGTGGTCGGTAGTGTATCCGCTTTCGACGCCGGAGTCTCGGGTTCGATTCCCGGTCGGGACAAACTTTGTGTGAGGACAGATACGTTTGTCGAAGTCTGGATGTTTCCTATGTATATTATATGAATGTATTTACAAAAAAATATGTACCTATATAAATATTTATATCAGTTTATCTAGTACTCATATCACAAGATCTGCTTACTTTGAGACTAGATGGAGTTGTGTGAATTGTCCTAACATATTAAAAAAAAATTAAAACATTCATTTGTCAACAGGTGTACTGCATGTGGTTTTTAAATCGTTTTAAATAATATTATCCACCAGACCCGGGAATCGAACCCGAGACCTCGAGTGTGGCATAATTCTCTTTAGAATTTTATCCAGATAATTATCCCAGAGTCTGGACCTTGTGCCCGGTAAATGGCAATAGGCTCGCCCCCTATTACATGGGACCTAACATAGCTGGCGAGATGTGGGTGTGTTTGCACACCTCTGCCTACCCCTTCGAGGAAAAAGGCGTGATGCTATGTTATGTTATGTGTAAATAATATAACTATTAGAAAATTACCTGCATTTTTATCACCATTCCATTGGAATGGCGTTCTTTCTGGATCGCGTGATGTTAGTGAATAATTGTTTGGACCATTGAAATTACAACCGCCAGGGTCCACTGTGTCTTCCCAACTTACGTATCCGTCAACCATTCCGAGTTCTTCACCCTTAAAATCAAAGATGGAGTAGGAATTTATAGCATATTTTAATAAGAGACTATTCTAGTATTGTTAGTTACTACTTACCATATAAGTTACTCCAACACCTGGAAGTAACAGTACGATCATATTGATTCCATCGACTAAAGGAGGGCCGTATCTCGTTGCCATTCGACTATTGTCATGGTTGCCAACCTAAAAAAATATTTGTCACAATTAATAGGAACCTTATTGTGTTCAATCAACAATGTACATAAACTAACTACTTTGCAATATTCCGCCACATGTGGCCGAATATTGCAAAGTAGTTAGATTTATTTAATTTAACTATGGACTTCCGAAAAGTAACGCCTGATAGTATTAATGTACATAATATTTAATTTCTTTCGCAACTTACCACCCAATTTGCTAGTTTATCAAGAGGTTTATACGTGATAAATTTATCAACGGCGCGTTTGAAATCATAAGCTGATGATGAAGCATCAACGTCAATGATCAAATCAAAATTAAAAGGCATTTGTGCTCCAAGCCTATCACCATCGCCATAATATTTCATCACGTTTTGAACGGTAGCATACACTTCTGTCATCATCACTCTGGTTTCACCATCTAAAGCTTTGAACTCATCAAAAACGTCTCTCCATTCGTACACCATGTATAAAGTTTCATCCAGATCTTTTGTATGTATGTGACTGAGGCTTTCATAAGTTCCAGGTGCAGCATTAGGATTACCAGATAAAGGCTCATCCGGAAACTTGCCATCAAACAAATTTTTATCAACTTCAAATAATGCATTCACAGCGTCAACTCTGAAACCTGATACACCTTTTCCAAGCCAAAAACGAATTATGTTCTGAAAAAGAAAATTTCGTTGAAAAGTTTTCAAAAAAGGTGTTTCAGTTATAATTTATGTTGTATATAGAATAGCAGAATAGAGCATAATAGAAGCATATCTCCATTATTATAGCAATCACAAACCTTCATTTCCTCAACCACATCGGGATTACGGTAGTTCAAATCAGGTTGTCCAACAACAAACTGATGCAAATAGTATTTTCCAACCTCGTCCCTCCACTCCCAAGCACTACCTCTGAAGTGACTTAACTGTAGATAAAATGAAAATTATTAACATGTAACCTAATCAAATTTTCAACACTTAACGTTGTAAACAAAACAAATACACAAACAAAATTGAATCAAAAATGGAACAAAATTATAAGAAATTACTAAAACATTACGAGTTCTATCAAAAAAGCTTTTACATAAGCCTTGCAATCAATTTTCTTTCTAAGATCCAATTATCTTTTGTAATAATGGACTTGGCACCGCTCATTTTGTAGAACTCTCACCCAATTGTTTGGTGGCTGCCTGTTGCCGTTCTCATCAATCACACCGTCTTCCCAGATGAAATAATTGTAATATTTCTCGTTGCCATTAAGAGCCTCTTGGAACCAAACACTTTCGTTTGATGTATGATTTGGAACCAAATCCAAAACTACTTTTATCCCTGTAGACAAAATATAAGATGAAAATTAAAAAAAAAAAATAATATGTGTAGCAAGTTACACCTAGTGCCATCTTACTCACATATTATTATATGACCACGGAGGAATAATCATCGAAAAACCAGGAGGACTTAAACAGTTATACCGAGAGAATTACACATTTGCAATAAGCAGCATGCATTGCATACCTAGTACTAGAAGTACAACCAGAAGTACAAAATACTTAGATACTCGTAGAGGCTATTTAGATATTTAAGTATGTTTAGAAATATTAATATATTTTTAAATGTTTTTCAAGTTACTTACCAAGGTTTAGAGCAACTTTCATTAAATTCTCAAAATCTTCCATCGTGCCATATTCATCATGGACGGCATAGAAATCAGCGATGTCATAACCGAAATCATACATAGGTGACTGGAACATAGGTGAGAGCCAAACAGCTCCGACGCCCAGATCTTTAAAATACTCTAATTTGGATGCGATTCCTGTTAAAAGTAATCAATATTAATGATTTCCAAAATTTTTATTAGATATTGATTTGGTTATCGTAGCAGACAAAAATTCAAATAAGAAAACAGTATGTAGTAATTTATTAGAAAACAAAATCATGTAAAAGTTAGATGAAGTTGAGAAATGATAAAATGAATCCTAAATAAATAACGTACCATTTAAATCACCAATTCCGTCACCATCACTATCAACAAACGACCGAGGATATATTTGATAGAATATCGTCGTTTCCCACCAATCTAATTCTCTTTCATTATTATTTTTTAACACACTGGCACTACACAAAACTAACAAAATCGGAAGTAATAGTATCGTTTTCATCGTGGCTGTTATTATCAACAATCCGAATAACAGCTTCTATATTTTACAGAATTCATGATTTATATACAAAAATTCAAGTGGCTGCGAATATCAGTGTGTATCTCTATGATTTATTATCTAGATCATAGTGGACTGATAATTTCGGATAGTGTGTAAATGGTGTAACAAAAATCTTAAATCTATACTTACTCGTGTTTCAAACTCATCACATTATTAAAATTGTAAATATGTTCCCTATTTTTCCACAAACTACTACGTTTTAATGAAAAAAGAAAACCAGAATTATTGTATCAGCACCAGGACTTATAAGCTTATCGTAAAGCAATACCATTAAATCACAAAATCATCCTCAGAGGCTCAGTAATGTTCTATGTCAGATTAATATCTACGAGTATATCTATATATATAGTCTATACTTATAATAAATCTGTAGAAGAGAAAATTCTGTACGTTTAAAATATTAAAAAAAAATGGCAGGGGGTGTTACTAGACCGACGCCGAACCCAAAAATGTGATTAAAAAAATGTTTGTCTGTCTGTCTGTTTGTTCAGGCATCACGCAATAACTACCGGTTCGATTACGATGAAACTTGGTATAATTATTCTTTAATATCCTGGGCACCTACTGGCTTACTTTTTATCTCGGAAAAGTATATACAATAAAAAACTTAATTTTGCGGTTCGATCCCTGGACCCGATTACTTTACCAACCGCAAATAATAAGTGTGTCGTAGGTTACTTCACCCGCAGCGGAGTTCACTAAGGGGCGCTGCACATGGCTAAGATACTATAATATTTTATCTTAGATACAATATCGCTCGCCATACAATTCAATGGACTATCACACACGACGAAGATAATAAATAATATTTCTTACTCGTATTTTCGTATCTTAAGATGAATTTGTATGGTATAATAGATAATATAATAGAAGATATTATATTCTCTATTATACGATAGAGACGATTAAGATTTTTTGCAAAGGGGCTCTACCAACATCTATAGGGCCCCAGCGACCTCACCTGCTAGTGGCGCACCTGCTGATAAACGGACGAGGCTCGTTAATTTACGGTACCTATGGAGTGGCTTCGGCCCCTACGTGGGTACCAGGTGGTACAACTGTGTTGGTCCGGGGGGGTACCACCGTGCAGCTGTGCTAAAGCCCCCCAAGTAACCCAGCCCAGGCTGGGTTGCGTTAGGGGTTCAGCAGCTGCACCGCCGGGCCCGGGGCGATGTATGGTGCAGCAGGCATGGGACCAGTGGGGGCGAAACGGAGTCTAGTGTGGGTGGTGTGGGTCGATTCGCCGGCCAGGGAGACCCTTAGCAACGGCGTTGCCGCGGCCGCCCGCAACACAGTCATGGGGCCCGCCTGGGGCCAACCACCCCAGGAGGCTGCCCCACATGTTGCGCATAATCCTGATGTGGGATCGCCGCTCCGGGTGGTAACCGGTGTGGGGTAGCGGCGGCCTTGCATCAGGGGGGTTTGGGAGCCCTTCCGTCCGGCGGGTCGGCTCCGACCTAACCACACGGTTCTAGACAAAGCTAGCCCCTACGCTTTGTCACTTACTGCTGCACCAAATGTCGCCCTGTCTTCACGCTTCTTCTTCAAAATCTACAATGGCAGTGCAACAAAAAAGAAATAAACGTTACACAGCGGCCCTAGGAAACCCCACAACTTCACATTTCGAGGTGGAGTTCACTAACGTCCGTGGACTCCATGCGAACCTCGATACCGTCCACCACCACCTTGAGACGGCACGGCCCGCTGTGATGTTCCTCACGGAGACACAAATACGCCGCCCTGACGACACGTCTTACCTGTGTTACCCCGGCTATGTCATCGAGGAACAATTTCGAGACAAAGCCGGGGTGTGCGTGTTCGTTAGGGCGGATGTTTGCTGCCGCCGGTTGCGCTGCCTAGAGAACCCCTCCAATTCCGTCCTTTGGCTGCACGTAGACCATGGCTCTATGAGCCAGATCTACGTGTGCGTCTACCGATCCCACACAGGGGATTCTAAGACAACAAAGCTCTTCCAGTACCTCAGCGAGACGGCTGATGAAGCGCAGGTGCGGTTCCCGAACGCTGACCTAGTGTTTCTGGGGGACTTCAATGGCCATCACATTGAATGGCTGGGGTCCCTCAAGACTGATCATGCGGGTAGAGCCGCCCATGCGTTCGCTCTCTCCCACGGTCTGACCCAGATGGTATGCGGGATCACCCGGATACCAGACAGGTCAGATCACGCGCCCGCTCTGCTGGATCTACTGCTGACGAGTCGCCCAGCCCAGTACAGTGTTTCGGTAGGAGCCCCACTGGGTAGTTCCGACCACTGTGTTGTTCACGCTGGCATGAAGGTGTCACCTCCTGCACGTCCTGTGCAAACGTCACGACGACTATGGCACTACTCGTCAGCGGATTGGGACGGTCTACGCGATTATTTTGCGTCCGTCCCCTGGAGCCAGCGCTGCTTTGTAGGAAAGGCTCCTTCGGATAGTGCTTCTGCTATTGCTGGCGAGATCAGTTTAGGGATGGATTATTACATCCCTTTCACTGATGTCGCCAGTATCCGCAGAGCCCGTCCCTGGTTCGGGCGAGATTGTGCCAAAGCTGTTCGACAAAAACAGTCGGCATATCGCGCCTGGATCAGGGCCCGGGCTGTGCGCGACCCAAACGTGGGCCACCTCAAAGCAGCGTACAACCGGGCCACAAAGTCGAGTAAGAGGGCCTTTAAGAGAGCGGATGCCCAGCGCGTCGCGCGGCTTGGTCAGGAGCTCACTTCCCATCCCACGGGCAGCCGTGGATTCTGGCAACTGGCCAAAGCCGTGCAATCTAACTTTTGTCAGCCCTCGCTGCCACCGCTGCGTTACCCAGATGGAACACTGGCTCACAAAGCCCAAGAGAAAGCGGATATGCTCGCAGACCTCTTTGCGGCTAATTCCCGGGTCGACGACCGTGGCCTGCAGCCCCCCGCCATCGCCAACTGTGGCCACACAATGCCTGATATTGTTATCAGGCAATGTGATGTACGGGCAGTGCTGCGGTCACTCGACACGCGGAAAGCCAGTGGCCCTGACGGCATTCCGGCGGTGGTGCTACGAAAATGTGCAGCTGAGTTGTCTCCAGTATTAACGCGTCTGTACCGCCTGTCATACTCTTCAGGGCTCGTGCCGGAGGTCTGGAAGGAGGCGAACGTACAACCGATCCCCAAGAAAGGGGATCGGTCCGATCCAGGCAACTATCGACCCATAGCTGTCACCTCAGTCATTTGCAAGGTGCTTGAGCTCCTTATAAATAAGCAGCTCATGCAATTCCTAGAGGATCACTCGCTAATCAATGATCGACAATACGGCTTCAGGCCAAAGCGATCAACGGGTGATCTTCTGGCATTCGTAACGCATGTCTGGGGTGGGGCTATGGAAAGGCACGGCGAGTCCTTGGCTATTAGCCTGGACATCGCCAAAGCCTTCGATAGGGTCTGGCATGCTTCGCTCCTTTCCAAGCTTCCGGCATATGGTCTACCTCCTCAACTGTGCAGCTGGATTGCCAGCTTTTTAAACGAGCGCCGAGTGCGGGTCCTCTGCGATGGCCAGGCTTCTCGCTTCTTGCAAGTGAATGCCGGGGTACTGCAGGGGTCCGTACTATCACCAACTCTCTTTCTTCTGCATATCAATGATATGCTATCCCTCGGGAACATTCATTGCTATGCAGATGACAGCACACTGCACGGGAGTTACTCGGTTCGTCCGACGGCGGGGCGATCTGAGATTGACGAGGAGAGACGACGACTCGTGGCTGATCTCGACCGTAACCTCGACAGTATCTCTCAATGGGGTACCGAGAACCTGGTCGAGTTCAATGCCCGCAAAACACAGGCGTGTGCATTTACTGCGAAGAAATCCCCTTTCCTTCCCCTACCCTCTCTTCAGAATGCATTATTACCAATGAAGGACAACCTTGATATCCTTGGCATAGACGTTCGTCGAGAGCTCAATAATAAAAACTACATCGAAAGATGTATAGGGCTAGCTTCGCGGAAACTAGGAATACTGAATAAGGTAAAGAGATTCTTTACACCGGACCAGAGGTGTCTGCTGTACAAGACGCAGATTAGACCCTGCGTCGAATACTGCTCTCACCTCTGGGACGGCTCCGCGAAGTATCTCCTGGACGCTCTCGACGCTATGCAGCGACGGGCTATCCGTATTATTGGTTGTCCGGAGGTAACGGGAAGCCTTGAGCCGCTAGCTCAGCGCCGAACGATAGCTTCCTTGGCCGCATTCTACCGTATTTACCACGGCAAGTGTTCTGAAGAGCTCTTCAATCTGATCCCACCCTCTTCCTTCCGATCCCGAACGACTCGTGCCGGGCAGAGATGCCACCCCCACACAGTGGATAGCATGTTCGCGAGAACCGAACGTTTTAAACGTTCGTTTCTCTGCCGAACGATAGTGGCCTGGAACGCCCTGCCTGTGCACGTGTTTCCTCTCACATATAATCCTGGGTTCTTTAAGCGGAGCGTGAAGAGGCACATCAGTAGGTCGTCAAGTTGAGGGCCACTCTCAATAGTAATGTGTGCTGTGAGAGTGGCCCACAATCGCTAGATGTCGTCACGACTTACCACCAGGGGGCGGCGTCAATTTGGCGAAGCAAATATAAAAAAAAAAAAAAAAAAAAAAAAGATATAATTGAGAAACTGTTGTAGGGGGGCTTTATGAACGCAATAAAACCCAAAACAATGGTTTTTAGAACTTTTGTCTGAATGTTTTAACACGCTAATCTAAGAAACGGCTTAACCGATTTGAATTTTTGATTTGAATTTGCGATTTGAAAACCGCATACCGCAATAAGTTGAATAAACCACAACGCATTACTGAAAGTAACATTCAAGGTTTGGTTTTCAATCGGTTCATAAACAAAAAAGTTATGTAGATCTAAAGTAACACTCAGGCGGAGCTGCGGGTAACAGCTAGTTATATAACATACATAATATTTTATCTTCATTAACTTTTAATGAATGAATTTGAGTTATGAGAAGAGAGAAGAAGAAGAAGGCGGTAGACGTAGAAAGTAATGGATGTTGTCCAATAGTAGATAGATAAACAAGACATTTTAGCACACTTTACTATTGACTGCGATGGTTATAATATGGGAATAAAATAAAAGTCTGATTTCAATTTGAGAGGTATATGAAAGAGTGGAAATTAATGAAGCTACAAATAAAAAGATAGGTGTTAAGTTATTTAAAAAATATAACAAGCCACAACTGAAAGCATTTTTACTGAAAAAAACAGTAATTTGACCCAAAAGTTTGAAACCGGTGGGACTCAGAAGAAAATTACATCACAGGACAATTATTTATAACTTATAGAGTGTTTTTGGGTTTCCAAAAAATATTATATTATTAGTTCTTGTTATATTACGTTATGTTTTAGGACGAAATTATTTTGTGTATATAATATGTAGTATGAAAGAAATTGTCTATCAACTTATTTTCATCCAAATCTTTTTAATGATATTATTATATTTCTGCATGATTGAAAAAAACAACACATCGCAATATGGATAACATTGCTATATGGATTGCAATAAGGATCGTTAACATACTTTCATCCTCTAGTAAAATAAGGATAAACATTTTAATTATATTATTGGAAATAAACATTCTAATTATGTTTTTAATTTTCAGGTAAGGAACTGATTAAGAAATTACCTACGCAGCATTTCGGTAAGCATGGAATAAAGCTTGAAACACACTGGTCCTTCATATACGTCGTATGCCACATGACGTGGGAAACAGTGCCACACTGGTCCTACGTCTTACGACGTCTGACGTTTACGTTATCTTCGCGCTATGACACTTTAAACGTGTGTGACAAAGTCGTACGCGTGGCATAGCAAGGGAACACGCGAATCTGGCGTGGTGACGTACGTACGTAATTCAGCGTGGTGAATGACCAGTGTGTTTGTTACCATACAAATTGTATAGGTCAAATCCGGTTCTGATTTCATAATGCGTGTTATACGTCGCATGTGAAGGACGAGTTTTCCCGTACCTTAAGAGTATTTATGAACCAAATTGTGTTTTGGGCCCGTCTATAGCTTAATTTTGCCATTTTTGAGGTGATGCTATAGCACGTTTCGTTCATACTAAGACGTACGTATAGCACGGGAATTGTAATATGTATAATACATATATAGTATGTATAACACGTATGTATAGTACGTTTAATACATACATATACAGTCATAACTAAAACGACAACATTCGACATCGTCGACAACATCATTAAGGTGAAAAACATACAAATGAAAACATTTATGTAGGCTAAAAATACGTTCAGTTTCTTTGCAAGAAAGAAAGAAAAAGAAAGAAAAAATGTTTATCCGAAATGTCTTTTGCATTACAGTGATTATTTACTTCTGCCAAACTGCAGCACAGTTTGTTGGCAGACGTGGCTCCTGATTAAAATACAATCCAATTTAAAAGTAGTTTTACATTTTTTCTTGGCCTTAATACCTCTAAAAAAACAAGTTGGCTATACTTGTATGTACCCATCTAACAATTACAATAACAACCCCCAATCAATCACATCACAATATATAAAATGTCCTTATGTATGTACTTAAACTAACTATATTTAATCTACAATTTTGCAGTAGGTAGTTAGTATTGCTACCATGAACATAATATGTAGGCTTCCTCACAGCTATAAGTTGCGCAGATGACAGTATGTAGATTCTCAAGAAGATACTTTTTTTTCCACTTTAGTTTTGAAGCTTCCTATCGTTTGACAATTATTACATACATCTGGTAGGCTATTGAATATTACTGGTAAGAGATATTTACTAGGTATTTGACCGTAGTAGTTGTTATAAGTTGGCACTTCATATTTACGCTTACCTGACTTTTGTGACCTCTCCCGAATTATGACAAGGGTGATGTATGATGTAGTCATTTGTCATGTTAACAACTACCATACAATTTGTTCCAAATATTACAAACGTTAATACTGACATGAAAATAAATAATGCTCAAATTGATGAACTCAAAACAAAAGATGAATTAAACTTCTTTACAGAAGTTACTCTAAGTACAGAAGAAATATCCAAAATACATCGACGGAAATTTACTGTTCAATTACAGTCATGATAAACGCAATCAATGAATAAATTTCGTAACAAAACATCATTATGTAAACATAATAGGTAGTAACATACTCCTTGAGATATAGTTTCAAAGACATAAAAATAAATTGAGATAGAGTGTCGAGTTACAAGATCGATTTTATCTGAAACAGATTGATTAGCTTGACGTGTGGTAATAGACACTTGAAGGAATATTTTGTTAGCATCTTAAAAACTGTTTATAATATTCTTATGTAATAATTACATTTTCTAATATTAGAAGTAGGGTTTTAAGTACTGTTACGCGAAACCTATTAGGTTTATACGGTAAATAGTAATACAGTTATAGTAAAAAGTACATTACTCACATTATTATGCACTACGTATATCAATTTCAATACAAAAATAGTTTAGAAAAATAAAATGCTTTGTGACAAATGACATTTTTAATGTTTTTATTGGACAATTGCGTATTGATTAAAACCTTTTTTCATCGTTTCTTAAACTTGCATTCTTAATACTAGGGCTTCATCAGCTGCTAGTTCTAAATAGTTAGCAGCCACATTATCACTGTAACAATTTTAAATATTCTTTTAAATACTGATGTGATCTACCAACTATTTTACCATCAATGATTGTTCCATATTTATAAGAGATTTGATCATTTGTTTATAATAAGGTGGACATGCCCGTTTCGGCTTTTTTTTAAATAATCTTATTTTTCACCTACCTATAAGTTCGAGAAGACAACACACTGCTAACTTCTACCTCCAGTTGTCCAAATATCAAATCAAAAGCTGTCAAGTTCACTACGTTGTACGTTCTACCGACGTTCATTACAACTACATAGGTGTCATCGTTGTACCATCTAGAATAAAAATAGTCTTTATATATCGATAATGAAAATAAACAATACGTAAATTTTATTACTAAATAAAGAGATTTTGAAATTAAACATTGATATAGTCAAGAAAATTCAGAAATTAAAAAAAATCAAATAAACTTAACCTTTTAAATGCAAATACATCAGGATTCAACGAATAGGATTGGAATCTTCCGATTTTGAAAGCTGGTCGTATTCTCAGACCGGTCAGTGTACGATAAACCTGGTAATGCGAGCGAACTGCAGATCTTTGAGCTGCTACATTTAAATGCTCAAAGCCCTCAGCCACCGGTAGCCAAGTATTGTCTGCGTTTGAGAAACCTGTAAAAATATTATGTTTTCATATTTCTTCTTTATTATCGTACTACGTGTTTTGTTCTACCTGTAATATGCATATATATAAGTATTTGATGACATGCGATATTTTTTTTTTAATCCGCCGGCTCACCTACGTCTATTGCCGAGCTCCTCTGGTAGACGCTAAAAGAATTTCCAGTGGCGCCCAGCGGACCTTGGCCACATGTGTGGCAGCTGCATCTTTGGGGTCGGGTTTTATCCTGCGTCGGTGAGTGAAGAAGTCCGTCGGGTGAGGCCCACACAGCACGCAGTCCTTCTAGCCTGCTTCTGTTAGGACGGTGGGTCGCTAGTCCGTCGTCCTCAAGTCCCGATCATGGAGGTCGATAGTCATGTCTGCGGCATCCACGCCGCACACTTCAGAACTCAGCGGGGAGGGTCCGCTCCTGCACCCTACCGGCCGCCTCCTTCACGAGCATAACCTGCTCGAGGAAGGATACGACCGCGTTCCACTGGCTCCCGCTAGAGGTCATGGCATGGCGTGACCAATTATCTTGAAAAGTTGCCTACGATTAAGTTTTACCTGCATTGCTTCCTTGATTCCATTGGAACGGAGTTCTAACAGGGTCCCGCGAAACTTCTATGAAATTAACAGGATCGTCTGTGTTGCATGCTAAAGGGTCCTTTGTTTCACTCCAAGGTACAAATCCGTTCACCATCCCTATTTCTTCACCCTTTAATATTAACATATTACTTTAGACGCAGGTTAATGACGATGACGTACACAAACTAAAGTAAATTAGTTCAAATATTTTTAGAAGTTGGAAATTAGTTAAAATTGTTTTGGAACAGGGTAAGTAAGTCAAGTTATTGTTACAAGTCAATGGCGAAAGCACACGTTTTTGCTAATTGAAGCACTTACTACCGGTTAAAAACCGAACCAGTAATGATCGCACCTAATACCATAATTTTAATACGTACTTATTATTAAAATTATGGTCGGTGTGTTACGAGAAAGTACTCGTAATAACGTTTTAGACTATAACTGACCGAACACTACATTTCGAGATTGGACAATTTTGCTTTCGTCCGTCTGTCAGTCTGTATGTGTTCCGGGCTAGCAGCCACTTTTTTAGATTGGGGGGAAAATGGCTTAAATAAGGTCAAATAACGTATTAATGTTTTTTTCCGTTTTAGCAACCCCATTTATTATCCGATTTCCAAGAAACTTGGCACAAGTATTACTTTACTAAATTTTTTTTAGCATGAGTTTTTTTATTAGGGAGGGGTGGGTATGGGAAATCCCTAAATTGTTTTTAATGTTCGCGAGGTCTAACTGTTCGACCACTAGTTATACTAACATTCGTTTGTTACCTACCATGTACGTGAAAGCTATTCCAGGCAATAATAGAACCAACATATTGAAAGCGTCGACGAGTTCTGGTCTAAAACGGCTTGCGACTCTATTCGTATCATGGTTACCAGTCTGAAAAAAAGAATTTTACTATGATAGTTTATAAAAATGTTATATAATATTAATTTTAATGATATATGAACAGTTTTTCTTTCCTCATCAGAGTTGCAGAGTAGAGTTTTATATCACGTAAAAATTTCTACTTCAAAGTGTGAGTTTTCTTTTTTAATATCATTCAGGCTACTTTATAATTACTAAGGTCGTCAATAGTCACGTTGAACTTTACCAAAATACTATAGTTTATACTAGCGTACGTATTACAATTAGTTATATGCAAAAAAAATCCAAGTTATTTTCAAAATTAATTATAATATACTAACTTGTGCATTTAATATAACAGTTCGTTCTTACCATCCAATTAGCATGTCCAGTCAAAGGTTTATAAGTAAGCCAGCGGTCTACGGCAAACTTTAAATCCCTTGCATCTAATTCTTTGCTTAAATTTATTAAAGCTTTATTGAATGGTATATGAGCACCCGAGTGACCAGCATCCCCGTAATATCTTACTGCATTTTTAACATTAGTGTCAGCCTCAGTCATCAGAATTCTAAAAACAGGAGCGTTAATACATAATAAAACATGTGCATTTTCAAAGAAAACTTTTTGACTACATACGTGACGTTAGAGAGGGATAGGCCCCGTTCTGATATCATAGTGTCAAAGAGTATCACGATTAGGATCATGATAGTTAAAAGTTTTGTTTTTTTATAGTACCTGTCTAGTTTAGAATTAAATGCTGCATATTCTGCTTTGACCACAGGCTGATTGCTATTATTATTAATTATACTTCCATTAATCTTCTAACTGAACTGTACGTTTTCTTATTTCTCATTAAATTATTTTACCTGGTCACGTTATCCCTAATACTAATAGCGTCTAAAACATCCCTCATTTGTGCTACTAAATCGTAAACCTCTTCTTGGTCCTTCGTGTATATGTGCTCAAGATATCCATAATCATCAGGGCCAAGTCCCGGTTTTCCTGTAAACGGCTCATTTGGATATCGTCCGCCATATGTATCTTTATCTACTTCATAGATGTAGTTTATTGCATTCATTCTCATCCCAGCGACACCCTTTTCTAGCCAAAACTTTAGAACGTTCTGCAACAAAAATGGACAAACATAATAATAACAGTGTATCTTTTAACCCTCTTTTCCTATTAGCATATCTTTGACATATCTTATTATGATAAAAATCTGTAATATTATCCATACCTACGACATTATAAGGTAATGACTATATAAGTGTAATCAAAATCAGCAATAATCTGTTAAGAAAAGTAAAAATACATCACGACAAACAAGAACTGGAAAAGGCAGGTTTAAATAGTAAAATTATCTGGCGGCATATTAAAAGCATAACATACACTACGAAATAAAATGAATCGCCTTCAAATTTATTAAACATCCATTCATCAGAGGTCGCATCATCTAATATGGTCAATAAGTTTTTTATCATATTAGATGTTGGTAGGCGACTTGCGCAGCAAACGCAAGCAATTACACATTTCCCAACAAGCCCTCCCTTCCAGAGTAGAACTACCCTGTCACGATAATCATGAATCTAAAAGATGATTGTGCTATTGATTGGGGCCTAATATCAAATAAAATCCAAAAAAATGCAGGCGTACGCTGGTGCAACCGTTAACTAGCATCTTCCAAAAATGTTCATCGTCGGATATTTTCCCTAAGTGCCTTAAAAAAGCTGTTGTTATCCCTGTATACAAGACTGGAGGAAAAGACCAAGTAACAAATTACAGACCTATTTCCTTAATCCCTGCAATATCAAAAATACTTGAGAAAATTATAAACAACAAGTTGACAAAATATTTAGAGGACAATTCGCTTTTATCAAATACCCAGTTTGGTTTTAGAGCTAATAGATCTACGGCGCAGTGCATCATCTAACGGATTACATAGCACAAGAGCTTGACAAGGGTAACTACACAGTGGGAATCTTCCTGGCCCTTGCCAAAGCTTATGACGACACGGTCTTTATTCCTAAGCTGTTGACAAAGCTTGACACCATGGGAATAAGAGGCGTACAATTGGACCTCCTCAAAAGCTATTTAAAAGAGCGTACTCAATGTGAAAAGATCTGTAATATTATCAGTGAAGATCTCGAGAACACCTCGTTCGGCATTCCTCAGGGAAGCGTATTAGGAAGCACTTTGATCTTAATTTATATAAATGAACTATGTAACATAAATCTCGAGTACGTTACGGTCATATCATACGCGGACGACACTGCCCTCCTTTTTTCTGCTGAATCAGAGTCAGAAGCGTACGGGCGTGCGCAGCGAGGATTTAAAATCGTAAATAAATGGCTTCAATACAATTTACTTACATTAAATGCAGAGTAATCCAAATACATTTCATTCTCGATGCGCAAGAGACCGACTACAACCCAGCTCAACCCCTTACTTTACGCTCACTATTGCCATAACCCTGTTATAACCATAACAGATAATATAAAATACCTGAGTATTATAATAGATGAGACGCTTTCGTTTAAAAAACATAACGAAGCACTAATTAAGCGAATGCGCAAGCTGATATTTGTCTTCAAAAAAATAAGATATATAGGTGACTCAAAGGTGATTAAACAAGTCTACTATGCACTTTGTCAATCAATAATAACATATTGCATAACGTCATGGGGAGGAGTAGGCAAGACCTTGCTTTTACCCGTCGAGCGAGCTCAGAGAGCAATCCTTAAGGTATCAACGTTCCGCCCTTTCCTATTTCCTATGCAAATCCTGTGAAGTATTAACAGTCCGTCAGCTATTCATACTCAGTACAGTACTAAAACAACACGCATCACTTCCCTTCAGCACTGAAGTTTCTTACAAAGGACGGAAATATATTGTTTGCACTGAAAGAACTGCGATAAAACGCGAATACACAGGCAAATTGTATTTGTTCTTTATAGGACCGCTTCTGTACAATAGGATAAACGCTACAGCAAATATTTATCCTCTTAATTATGCCCGTTGTAAGCAAGTACTAAAGCATGCCCTCCAAGGGATGTCTTACGATGACACAGAGGAGTTATTATCTGTTTTAAAATAAATAGTGATAAGTTGAATAATTAAGACATATCTAATATAGTTATCAATATCAATATTGAGGCACTTGGGTATTGTACTAGCTCTTATTATATAATACTCGTATGAATTAACCTACTCATGTAATGTTACGTAATTATTTTTAGTGTAATGTTATGTAATTTACTTAACTGTAATTGGTGCCTGAAGCACAGGACACAGGACTACCTAGTTCAGGCGCAAATTACGTTTATACGACTACCTATTTATAAAACATCTAGATACATGTATATGTAAATAGGTATTATTATACGAGTACCTACATAGTTATGTTATTAATGCACTAACTATAATTTAATAGCGCACAATTAAAATTAAGATTCTATGTAAAATTTTATTGTACAATTGTAGTTATTACGAAATAAATTTATTATTATTATTTATTATTAAGTAACTAGAAAGAAAGAAAGAAAGAAAAAATATTTATTTGCACACAGATAGGTACATAACTAAAATAAATACATAAACGGCACAGGGTACACAATCCCGCACAAAAAAATACCTAACAAAATATGTACCTACTTAAAAAAAAACAGGAAAATTAACTTTATAAAAAAAACTGAGGTGAGGCACATATATTAAGTATATTAAAACAATACTTAAGTAAAAATGAAAAATAAAAAAATCAATAAAAAGAAAACAAACAAAATAAATCTGTAGTCGGGACGGCCACCCGATGCCAGCGTCTGAGCAGACGTTCAGTGCCCTCTCAGTGCACAAACTAGGCCCTCTCTCAGCTTAATGCTGTTGTGAAACAGCGCTGGTTTTCAGAGAGGGCCCATTTATCGAGATGGCGCCACTATCCTCCCACGCAATCAAAATAAATAATATAATAATAATATACTGTGATATATAATATGTACCTACGTATACTTTTAATATAAAATAAATATCATTACTAAATACAAAAGCACCATGTAAATATACAATAGGGTGATGTATGTGGTTGTCCTGGCAAATATTTTTTTTATTTTATTGTTTTTATTATTTTTTATTATATTATTTAGAGAACTATTTAGATTCGTCAAAAGTTGGTGTGACTCTACCGAGGGTTCCAAAATGCAACGAGACTGAGAAGAGCCCTCAAGAAACTCAGTTCGGCTTTTTTCAAAATATTTCATCTTAAATCTAATACAGAGTTATTTAGAAAGGAGCAAATCGTGTTACAACCAGGCAGCCTTGTCATCTAAGAAATCATTAATACTATTATAAGCTTTATGGCACAATTTACATTTTCTTAGTTTTTAAATTTATTGACATAAATTTGCTATTTCGGTTGGCAATGTATTGTACATTCGAATAAAGTTCCCCGCAAAAAAAATTACTCACTTTATGAAGCCTAAATTTAGGAACAGCCAGTTTATCCTTATTTCTTAAGTTTAGATTATGATTATCACTATTTTTCATAAATTTACTTTTGTTCTTGTGGGTATACAATAAAATTTCATAAAATATACTGTGAATACACTGTAAGGATGTTAATATGCTTAAACTTATCTCTTAATTACTACCGAGACCCCATACTTTAGATAGTCCGGACAGCCCTCTTCTGCAACACAAAGATGCATTCTATGTCGACAGCGTTACCCCACAGAAGTATGCCATATGTCCTGATACTGTGGAAGTAGCTGAAGTAGGCAAGAAGCGCCGTTTTAATGTCTGTAAGTTGTCGGATCTTTTTGACAGCATAGGCTGCAGAACTAAGCCTGGCCAAAATTTTCCCGATATGAGGCCCCCATTGCAATTTGGAGTCTAACGTTATGCCCAGAAAGACAGTGTCATCGACCAATTCTATTATATCATTCCTAACCTTAACACTGGTATTAACAAGTCTTATATTAGGTAAGGTGAATCTTACACATTTAGTTTTATTTTCATTTCATAATAAATTATTAGCACAAAACTAGTGGACTATCCTAGAGAGGGCAATGTTTATATCGTCAAGTTCGCGCTGTCCACGTTTAACTAAGAAGTGTCATCAGCAAACAACACTACCTCGTGGTCGTCTCTTATGAGGTGAGGGAGATCATTAATATATACTAGAAAAAGAAAAGGATTGAACCCTGCGGTACCCCCATTGCTACAGGAGAACCAGGTGACTGTTTACCATTGACTACTTTCTGGACCCTATTACTTAAGTAGGAATTGACGAAATTCAACGCCGTCCCCCGGATTCCGTAATGATCAAGTTTCTTAATTAAAGTCTGGTGCTGAACGCAATCGAAGGCCTTAGATAAGTCACAGAATACACCATAAGCATCATATGACTCATCCCAGGCCCTGTATATACACTCTAATAATTTAATTCCGGCATCAGTGGTGGACCGAACACGAGTGAAACCGAATTGTTTAGTATGTAATAGTTTATTAACGTTAAAGTGATTTTGCATTTGACTAAGCATAATTTTTTCAAAAATTTTACTAAATGTTGGTAGTACAGAAATGGGACGGAAATTGGACGGATCTGAAATACTACCCGATTTAAACAGGGGAATTAATTTACTAGATTTCATTCAATCAGGGAACACACCACTATCAACACAATTATTAAATATTATTACTAGTTCAGGAGCAACCATTTCAATAAAAGAATTTACTAAATACACAGAGATGAGAGGTCAGCTGTTTTCTTGATGTTTAAAGATTAAAAAGTTTTTAAGATAGTGTTTATGTTAACTTTACTGAATTTAAATATAACGTTACAACAAGGAACGTTTGCTTTTAACAAAGATTCTGCAATGGGGGTTGAAGAGCCAGAGGTTTTTGTCAAATCTACAGGAATTCGGGAGAAAAAAAATTCAAATTCGTTAGCGACCTCGAAGTCTGATGTAGTTATTTTACCATTTATATTAAATATTGGATAGAAACAGGCGTTACTTGGCGAAAATCCATGACAAAACAATGGTAAGTAAAATGTTTTAAGAAAAAACTTTTTAAAATTATATAATAGCATTAATTTTTCGCAGAATTAAAAGGACAACAAAACGTCGACAATTGTTTCGCCTCTAAACGAGGCATTATCAAGACTGTCTCAGAGAGAACAGCCTCAGTAATATTTTTAAAAAGTTTTTTCTTAAAACATTTTACTTACCATTGTTTTGTCATTTATATTAAGTTTAAAATTATTATCATTTAATTTTTGTTGACCTCTTTAAGCTTTTATAATGTTCCAAGTAGATTTAACTGTGTCTGCACTATTGAGAATTTTATCACTTATATAAATATTATGATTTAGCTGCTAAACAATCTGCTTTAAACGCTGCTTTTAAATAAGGCAGCTGCACATAATGAGGTACCTAGCAGAGCAGACAACCACTAATAATATAAGGTACGGGTCATGTGGCACTCATGGCTACATTGATGTTTGTTGCGTGATATTAATTGACCTATGAATGTACTTTTATCATTGTGAATGTGTAACTAACCCCAGGAAATCTGTGTACATAGTTCATATGCTCAGAAATATTCACTCCTAACCTGTTTGGAAATTGTATCGTGGTATAGTGTCGTTGTCTTAGTAACAGTGAGAGCTATTTTTTATGTTGCATAATCTCTATATATAACAATGAATCCCTATTTCCCTTGGTCACGACATCACGCGTGAACGGCTGGACCGATTTGGCTAATTTGGGTCTTAAAATATTCGTTCAGGTTCAGGGAAGGTTCATAGCAAAATTTCAGAGGGTACGAAGTTCGCCGGGACCACTAGTTTTATTATAAAAATCATATTGTACTAACCTAAAGTATATTGTATTGTGATTGTTTAAGACTGTGTGGAAATGTGGACGTTATGTAGTAATATTTATAATGATTACTGTAAATAGTGTTTGTTATAATATATGAATAGAGTATGTGTATAGATATATATTGTGTACATAATAATATTAGAGTTTCTGTAGTATGATGTTTGTTGTAGTTATATTCAGTTGCAGAATAGGGTAGGAATTATCTTTTATATTAGTTAAGTTAGGATATATTAACTTAACTACACATATGTTGTACTATGTTTTGTATTTATACTTATATGTTTATAAAAGATTGCCTACATGGCACACATAGGGTACCTATGGAAACTCCCGACGCGCGACGCTGCCCATGCGGCACCCATCCCCACGCCCAAAATAAAAACGGTAAGGTGTAATATTTTTATATTACACCTAACCGTTTTTAAAACAAAATATAATAGCAAAATATGGTAGGATGGAGCAGATCGCTGTTCGAACAGTACGAGGAGTTCCGTATCAGACTCAATAGGGTACGTCTTGTCGCCAGGCTTCTTGCAGATGAGGACGCGGACCCGCTTCGTCCACACGAACTTCCATCCGGCGTCGGCGGCAGCCTCTCGCGCCGCACGAAATAACTGTCAGTGAGCTGCTCGTTGACATAGAACCGCCGCGGTGGTACGGCGGCGCGGCTCGCGGGGCCCTTGGGGGCTGGTGGCGTCGAGCACGCGTCGCCCGACCCGCTCCACGCTGACTACATCGCGCTCGTCCAGGGCGACACCCAGCTTGGCACCGACCGTCCTGAGGAGGTGCACCGGGTTCTCGCCTGGCATCTCCGGCACGTTGGATATCTCCACGTCATTCGCTAGGAGCTCCTGGTCCCTATCATTGAGCTCCCGCTTGAGGTTATCCATTTCCTGCGCGAGAAATCCCATACCAGGATCACAGGCGGCAGCATTGTTCCGCTCTTCTAGTGCTCTATTAGTCTGGTCTCGATACCGTCAACGCGGGTGCCGCATGACTGCACAGACTCCCTTATGGCTGCCACCTCTTGTTCCATTTGCTGCTGGAACCTGGATACATCCGCGCGCAGCGCCTTGATCTCAGCCATTAAGAGGCCAAACTCCTGGCTCCCAAGTCCCTCGGACATCTCATCACTCGTGTTCCTCGTGTGTCGGGGACACAGGAGTGATATCCCCAGCCACCACCTTGTCGGGCTGAGCCTGACGGGTGGGTGTCTCGTCATTCCTTTGTTTGGCCGCCGTTTGCCGCTTACACTCGGGGCACCACCAATCCGACGGGACAAAATCCTTAAATTTCAATCCTACACAAGATTTTTGGTAGCCTAAATGACACTTCTTGCATTTAAAGAACTTCGCAGCATCCGCCACAGTCGCGTAACGGCCACATCCACCGCACCTGTTCATTGTGTAGTAATCTCTAAGATGGGAAGGAGAATTTTGCTGCTACTCGATTATAGATGGCGCTGCTACGAGAATGATTTATGTGTATATTAATGTTTCACTCAAGCCTCACTACACTCTGCAGAAATGTATGTCATCCATAAAACTGTATGTAGGTACTGAAAAACAGCTGTGTTATTTCACTGACTCCCCAGTTCTTTCCGACTGTATTATCTGAGCACAACGAACTGCCTCAAGGTAAGACTATATAGTTTTCTATGCTTGACAGTATATTTATTTGAATAAATTTGAATAAAATACCTGATAAGTGAATGAAATTCATAAAAACATCGGGATAAATATGACACTACCATTAGATAACACATACCTTCAGCTCTTCAACTGTAACCGGATTTCTAAGATTGAAATCTGGTTGTGGAGAACCAAATTGATGTAAATAAAACTGGTCTCTGGAAGGTACGTATGTCCAAGCACTTTTTCTGAAGACACTAATCTAAAACAGAAAATGAGAATCATATTAGCATAAAATATTAACCAAGACATCGAAATTATCATTCAAAATTGAATGCGTTAGCTCAGTCAGAAACTGTCACTGATTCAAATCAAGTCAGATATAAATTTTTCGTTTCTGCTATTTGTATTGTAATAATAAAAATATTAGCACCCCTTAAGAGAGGCCGATATGTAGCAAAACTCCGCAGGCAACCTGTGGTTTTCGTTTAGAGGGCCTGCCCGAGGCGTACCTACCTACGTCAATCACCGGGAGCCACTGGAAATTTTGCCGGGCGCCCCTGTAAATTATTCCTAGTGCTAACCAGAGGCGCTCGGCAATTGACGTAGGAGCGGTGGCGGCTATTGATAGGTGTATTTTACTCACCCAGTTAGTTGGTGGACTTTTTTGACCTTTATCATTCATGTGTCCTTTTTCCCAAATATACCAATCGCTGTAATATTCATCTCGATTACAAGACTTAATAAACCACTCGCTCTCATTACTTGAATGATTTATAACCAAGTCTAATACCACTTTTATATCTGAAACCAATTAAACATTTATAATTAGTTCAGAAAATAAACCTTTTTACTGGACTCTTCGGCACTGACGGGACTGCTGGTAAGCTTGACCATCCATCCTTCATACATAACCTCTTATTTTTATATCCGCGGCCCAAGGCCGCGGCTGCTCTAATGTCCGTCGCCGGGCGTCTCTGGTTCACACGCAGAAGGTATTTCCAGTGGCGCCCGTCGGCCTTTAACCGCCTGTGTGGTCTCTGCGGGGGTTTGGTCGGGATGAGATTCCCGCGTCGTTCGGGTAGGGTTTTATCCCGCGTCAGTGAGTGAATCTGGTTGCGTGCTATGGGGCAAATGCCCCGCAGCACGCAACCCTTCTAGCCTGCTTCTGTGAGGACGGCGGGTGGCGATCATAAATAACCTCTAGGAAAACTTACAAAAACTGATAACTTAAAGGTCAATAAAAAGACAGAATACTGCAAGTGCCTTTAGCACTTCAAAATGTAGGAGTATATTACGAAACTCACTCAGATCGTTGGCTTTTTTCAATAGATGTTCAAAATCTTCCATACTGCCATACTCTGGCTGGATTGCGTAGTAATCAGAAATGTCATAACCAAAATCGTGCATCGGTGATTTGAAAATTGGTGATATCCACGTGGCCTGTATACCGAGCTCTTTCAAATATTCCAATCTGGAAGTTATACCTAGAAGTAAACATAACAATAAAAAACTAAACTGCACCATAATGTCTTCATTTATTATTGTGAATTATTTTGATTCGTTTCGCTATAGAGTTTTTACACCAACTTATTCTCGTAATAATTTAGGTTATCACGTTTCACCTTCAACTTTTCACATAGTATGTGGTTTACCATTTAAGTCTCCAATACCATCTCCATCACTATCCATGAATGATCGAGGGTATATTTGATAGAATACTGCTGTTTCCCACCAATCTTGCTTGTAAATAACATTCTCATAGCTGCGTCCGAATGTACTTATAACTAAGACGACTATAATTGAAATCTGCCACATATCTGTGAAAACATAACAATTTGAACACGCAATTTGAACAACATGATCGCACAGAGGCTTGATAGCCTTCATGTTAAGCACTGTAGTGCCCTAGCGGGGGAAAATGTGCTTCAATGGCAACCATTGTAATTTATTATTGTTTTAATATTTAATTGATATTAACCTAGACATAAGATTTTACTAACATATAAGCCTATGTTGCTTTTAAATAAATAGTTTATCCATTCATTTATTCAATTTTTAAAAATTAGGAAACGGTTACAGCTTTGAATTTAGGGAAGTTTTGGTTTTTAATCATTCCTAGTAATTTCGATATTACAAATGAATGGTAGTTTTAGGTGAGTTTAGAACTTGGCAGAACCAAGAGTCGGATATTGTTATCTATGTAATACTATTTTTAAGCGTAGAGTAAATTATTGTTGTAGTACATATTTGCAATACTAAGCAAATCTGCAGCAGCGTAAACGGTCAGGATACAGGCAGGTACGATAGGCAAATGGGCAACAACCACACTAACATCAAACTAACACAACAATAAAAAAAACAGTCTGTTCAGTCATGACAAAACCATAGTTTGAGCGTGACCTACCAGGAGCTGTATGAGCTAGTTGTCGTAAGAGAAGAATGGAAGCAAAACAGACAAAATGTCTTTTAAGTGACAAAAAGAATACAAATCTATGACCACTTTTGTAATATGGCAATTGAGGTTTGATTCCAGAATGTATTATTAAGTCTCAACATTCGAAAGTGTAACATTCTATACAATTAATACTAAGTCTTATTTTATATAAATCATTTTTGATCACAACTTACCGTAGGTAACTGTTCACAAGGCTGGTAAATACTGAAGCTAAAGTGTATAATAAAATTTCCTCTGTCAAACAGAAAAAGGAAATGTTCGTTTTATAAATAGAAATTGTTATTGAAGATGTTATCATAATATTACAGGTTCTTTTGTATACTTAATACTTGCTGGGCCATTGTCTTAATGTAAGTGATGATAATTTTATTTGAATACATTAAATCTAAATGAATTGTCAAGTACTTACGAGAGGGGCTCCAACCGTAAAAAAGTAAGCTACCTTCTTTATAATTTGAGTGCTTAATCAAGCATAAAAAGTTTTCTAGTATATTTTAATTTATTACATAATTTCACTTCCATTATTTAAATTACTTAAAATCACCTAACAGTTATACCTACGCCGAACTTCCTGAGGTTAGAAACAAGAGTTGTTATCATAATGAGAATTAATATGATACCGAATGATGGAAAAATAATGTTTGGGACGTATCAGTCCATATTGTTTCTCTCGTGGCCCATCCCTGGGAATCATTTTCAGATGAACACGAGCAATAAAATAGGCAAGTAAAAATCGTGCAGTTCTTTCGGTAGGAGTTCCAAATGGTCACCTCCCTGATAGTTTGTTGTGAAGTGCAGTCTATGAGGTTACCACATGTTCAAAAATATTGGGTTATTGTTGATAGCAACTGCAATTGGCCTTCCATAACCACTGTATTTTTGTGCAGTAGTGTGTTTGTAGGGAATTGAGCTCACGACATCTAAGTGCAAGTGTCATGCACGCTTAATTTTGGTGATTTGCTTTTGACAATAACTTAACAGTACAAGTGAATCATTTCATAATGAATAACTTCTTCATATTTCCCCTAGAAGTTTTAAATGTTTATATACCAGAAGTAAATCATCAGAGTTTGATAAAACCTACCTTTCATAAATGTTGTATGAGGTCCGTTCTGATTTACCTTTTGGGATTAAGTATACTTACCTACTCGTGACCAACTATTTTAAAATTTTATAGGGTCCTTTAAAAGGCCTTTGAAACAGTTTGTGTTTAAATAAAGTTTCACATGAGTTTTATCACATTTAGTTTTCACAAAAAAGCAAAGGACAGAAACTTACAATATTTCACTTAGTTTGTCGAAAGTTAAAACGTTTTATGGCACCTTTTTTATTATTTTAAAAGTAGAATTCTCCGGTGCGCAAGATGGATCAAAATTTCAGGAAACTGAATACTATTGCTATGTTGGAAGACCCATGACTCCATAATAGGGCTCCCTGGACTTCAAAAAGCTCAGACACCGGAAGCTGAAGGGAATTGTCATCTTCAGACCAATATGTTAGCTATGTAAGTATGTTTATCAAAAATATTTACCTTGGATTACAATTGCGCCTTTTTGGCAACAGAAGCGGAACTTGATGATTTTTATTACATTGGATGAAAAGTACAGGTCTAACTACAACAAACTGAAAATATAGAATGCCCGCTACCAGCTTGAGGTCCTGGAAGCTATTGACAGACGCGCCAGAAAACTTATAAGCGATGAGGCACTCACAAGTAACCGACTTCAGAGCCTCGACCATCGCCGTCTGAATGCGAGTCTGTGTGTCTTCTACAGGTTACATTTCGGAGAGTGTGCGCAGGAATTGCATGAATTAATTCCACCAGCACCATTCCATCATCGGACATAAAGGCGTGGTCTGAGATTCCATCCGTATGTGGTCGATATACCACCTCTTCGTACCTCTCGATTCGCTTCTTCTTTCGTCATGCGAACCGCTAAGGAATGAAATTTCCTTCCAGCGTCATTGTTTCTTCTATCTTGGGATTTTCAAGGCAAGAGTAAATAGGCATTATTTGAGTTTGCATGCTTCATCTTAGCACCGCATCGTTACTCAACATCAGGTAAGATTGCGGTAAAACGCACTCAAATTTATTCATAAAAAGTTCAACCGAATCGCAGTTACACTGAAAAGCCGACCCAACTGAATTGGGAAAAGGCTCGATGGATGGGATGAAAAATAATTATACCTAAGGGTACCACGAAGATGCTATAATACACAAAATCACGTCTTTACTCCCACGGGGTAGACAGAGGTGGTTCTTACGCCCACATTTCCGTAGTCTGGCCCCATGTAATAGGGGGCGAGTTTCCAGGTCCTTTGCTATACTTACCTATTTGACTTGGACCCTGATAATATTGATGTTCATTGTTACCTACTTATTTAATTGAAAACATACGTACCTGTATTTGACAATAAGCAAGAAAGAAAGAAAATACTTTTAATTTCCGCACAGATACAGAGAAATACAGGGTACCTACACAAACACAAAACATTACAAAACACAAGCAAAAAAACAAAATAAAATACAAAAGTTCCTTTGTGAAGATAGGCACCCATGAACCGCGCCAGTTCAACCACCTAGTGCCTGATCTGTGTAAAAATTAGGCCCACTTTCAGCTTGATGCTGTTGCACAGCGCTGTTTTTCAGAGAGGGCCTAATGTCGCAATGGCGCCCCCCTCCCACAAAGTAAAAAAAAAATACAACAATAAGAGAAACTCATGTAAATGTATTTCAATACACATAATAAAACGGAAATAAAGTATAAAAGACTATTGAATATTTGATGATCGGTTCAAGTAAGATATAAGTAAGATAGTAGATAGAAGTATGAAGATAGGAATATCCATCTCTGTTATAGAAATGTTATTTTCGAAAGATATTTATTATTTGTGTATACTTTGTCCAGTTGTTGTTGTTTAAAACTTATTATTTCTTCTTACTAATTGAAGAAGCTATAAATAGATACATAACTAATAGAACAAACTGGTTAATGTGGAATTTGTATTATGAAATCAGTGGAAATCCTCAAACAAAACGCCAAACTTTCCAGCAGTTTGGCATCTTGTTTTAAGCTCAAAGCAGTTTTGAGATTGAAAGCATTGAGGTCATGGGTCCAAACACTTGTTGCCTAAATAGAGATATAGCAAAGTGCCCCAATCGATGCTTCTCATGACAAGAATAAAGGTTTGTACTCTCTGGCTCAGATAATTAGCATTGCCATTTTACATGCACACAAGCATTCTGGAAATCTTTCCAATCGGAATTCACGTGCAGGAGATTTTCCACGCAATGACTGTTTTACTCTAAATACACCCCATTAATTTAAATAAGGTTAAGTACCTAATACCTACAGAATTGTTTACGTAGCATTAATTCCGAGTTTGGGTGACACGAGCAAGAACTGACTTAACGGTCCAAAATAAATACCTATTTAATATTATAAACTCGTAAATATTCATTCCTTCAGAATCTTCTCAGTATTCAAAACAATAACTGAGATATGAAAAGAGTTGAATATTTTTTCTGTAACACCTAATATTAACTTCAAAGCCTTTTTTATCAAATTATTTAAAAAATCTTCTTCCAAACTGCTTTGTGGCCCATCAAAATGAGATTTTAACTTTCAAAATCCTTTTAGGATTTCAGGAGTGATAACCAAGTACGTGACGAGACTAACACAATTTACCCGTAGACCTGTAAAAGTCGACCCATATAAAGGGTTTTAAAGATAAAAATATATTTTTATCCCCGATATTATTGATAGCGAGTTAACGAAAGCCTTTTTATCGAAATTGCCAACGAATTCTCCCCAAGAGAGTGAAGGGGAATTTCTTTTTAACGTAGGTACAAAGAGGGTAGATAAATGAAATTTTTATGTGTGGCATTTCATAAAAAGTCTTTATTAACAGTGAAAATTTCGTGTAAGTACATAATTCATAATTTACGAAGTGAAACAACTCCACAAAACTTTCTTAAAATCTAAGCACCTGCCTACAGTGTTTATCACACTAAAGGTCATTAATCTTCATGAGATTTATAAGAACCTTTTCAGAATGAACGCTTCTGAAACAACCCCGTTTTTCGACGTCAGGTAAAATATAAAGTAAATTTCGTAAGAGTTACACTGTAGTTTTACTGTAAAACTAGCTACTTTTAGTTAGTATGATAAACACAAACAAAAAGGGATTCATAAAAACCAGCCAAGTGCGTGTTGGGCCACATATAGAATAGGGTTCCGTAGTCACCAATATTAGCATCTATAACTCCTGAAGACTAAATGCGTTAAATTTACAATGCCCAATGTCAGACAAGCAAACGTCCATGTCGTGCTGGGTAGCCACAAAGGTTAGAATTTGTAAATAACACTACCTTTTTAGGAATAACAATAGATTCTAAATTACAATGGGGTGACCATATCACCATTTTAGCTAATAAGCTTAGCTCTGCTGCATATGCTGTGAGACAGATTAGGCAGTTGACAGATGTAGCTACTGCTAGGCTAGTTTACTTTGGTTACTTCCATAGCTTGATGTCCTATGGAATACTACTTTGGGGAAATGCAGCAGATATAGAAACAATTTTTATATTACAAAAGAGGGCAGTCCGTGCCATTTATTGTTTAGGTAAAAGAGATTCTCTTAGGGAGCGATTTAAAGATATTTATATTTTAACTGTAGCTTCCCAATATATATTTGATAACATACTGTATGTCAGGAAAAATATATCTAGCTATACTAAAGTAAGTGACGTTACAGACAGAAATCTACGTAATAAAAATAAACTACTCCCTCCGTGTTATCGGCTTAGCAAGGTTAGTCATTCTTTCAAGGGGGAAGGTATACGCTTTTATAATGAATTGCCTGAATCGGTCCTTTGTATGCCCAACAATAAATTTAAAAACTTTATAAAGACCACTTTATGTTAAAAATCATATTATAAGACAGTTGAATATCTTAATGATAAAAGTGTCTGGCTTGAGCATGGTGCAGGCACCTCCTAAAATGCCGTAATTGTAGCATATTTTGTACTTAGGCGACTGTAATAATTTTTTTGTTGTATTATACACTCTTTTTGATTTTGACACGAGACCAATGTACATTCGTCCACATTTAGTCTTAAGAAAATGTGTAAATGAGTCAATTATTTGAAAAGAGTGACCGAGAGTTTTATTGCCAGGTTCTTTCTCTCGGTTCTACTTATTGCTTTGCAAATCTGGCAGTACATGTAAATATAGAAGCAATGACATTTTTTATTTTAAGTACTTACTGACGTTTGTAAGAGCCATTTAGTGACCTATACAAATAAATAAATAAATCATTTCATTTCATTGAACAAACAAAGTTATCTAATTCAATATAGTTTTCCTTGAAAGTTCATGACATCAAAGCCAGCAGTTACATTTTAGAGGGGGAGGGGACGCTTTGTTTTACCAAAAAAATTAACTGTAAACTTGTATTTCTCACAAACGAATACTTAAATAAAAAAATGGCGTTGGTAACGTCTCAATGTGTTCAAAAGACCTATCTAATGACACCCCACACTCTGGGGTAGACGCAAGAAAAAAAATCAAATTCTGGTTATATGTAGGGGAGGTACGTCAAAATTTTATTTTTTATTTTTCTTGTTGCACTTTGTCAACGTAGTAAATACACATATCTACGAACAGTTTCATGTTTCTAACACTCACCGTTAAGGAGGAAAGCCGAGGACAGACGGACGGACAGACACGACGAAACTATAAGGGTTCTGAAACTTGAACTACGGAACCCTAAAAAGAACCGATGACCGACTATTAGTCGTTTTAAACCGACTATAGCCACTATATAATTTAAAAAACCTTTGTTAATACATAAATATTCACGAATAATGTTGTTTTTTTATCATGTTTATCTTGATATCGATATCTAAAAAACACGTCAAAAAATTAAACAAATCCGACTTCAAATTACCGAAATGGGACCAAATAATTGTCGGAATGGGACCAAATTGAAATGGGATCAATTCGGAAGTAGTCTTCTCTTTGTCCTGCCCTTTGTCCCATTATTTGGGGTCGGGTCTCCTCACTTTTCGGTGCCAGGATAATCTATCCTGGATTGTCTTTTCAAGCATCTGGGCTTTCTTGAGGTCTGTTTGGATTTTAGACCACCAGGTTAGTGGCGGGCGGCCTCTAACTTTTGTCTGTTCAGGCAGGCTTAGTGCAATCTGAACCACATGGTCCTCAGTTCTTCTTTTGACGTGACCATACCATCTGAGACGGTTTTCGGTTAGTTTCTGGGTGATTGGTGCGACTTTAAAGCTGACTCTTGTATGTTCGTTGCGCAGTTTATCGAGTCGAGTCACACCTCCCGCCCATCTCAACATCTTCATCTCGTTGACATGCACTCTTTGCTCGTGAGATTTCTTTACTGTCCAGCATTCAGACCCGTACATTAGCGTAGTAATAACTTTCAATTTAAAAAAAAAACAAAATCGATTTTGTGATCTGTTTATAATCTCTATCTTAATATTTTAATTCAAAATCGGTTCACCTAACCCAAAAATAATGAGTTACAAAAAAAAAATTAACATACCTACAGTCGAATTGAGAACCTCCTCCATTTTTGGAAGTCGGTTGAAAATCGATTTGAAAGGCGTAAACCAACAAAAATGTCGGAATGTGATTGGAAATGAAGGTAGATTCGTGTAAACATTCCACTTAGAGTGGTCACCATGGAAATCAGTTTTAAAATATTCAATAGATTTATCAGAAAACCTTGAAAATGTTAACATAGTGAAGAATTTATTTCAATTGAATTCTGTATTAACATTTATCTTCAAGAAAGCGATTTTACGAAAAACATAATTGATAAAAAATATCCTGTAAAGTTTCCAACGAGAAATTCATTTCAAGGAATCCTCTCTGAATTTTCACCTGAAGATGTTTACTGGAAATACTTATTGGCTGACTTAGGTAGGTACCTACTTATAAAGCTGGGAGTGACTTAATCACTTGGAGTGAGCTTCTCAATATAAAACGAGTATTTAATATATTATCTGATATATAAAATTATCATGTCACGGTGTTTGTTGCCAAACTCCCCCGAAACATTCCTCCGATTGGAATGTATTTACAGCTTTAAGTTGTTTTTTTTTAATGTATGTCGGAGCAAGACAAGAAAGTATATTACAGAATAAGGTGTTGGGGGTGTTCTAGTATTATAAAAAAATATTTTAAACACTAAATTGCCGTTAGATGTTTATTGGGGTGATCCGTTTGTGGGATGATATCACCTCAATCATAATTAACATCATGACGAAAACCCGACTCACTGAGGCCGTGGTGTTATTTATGCCCCACATCCCAAGTTATCTCCATGTTACGGAATCTACTCTCGATTAATTCCAAACAAGGTAGTCGTAAGTAGTAACCGTATACTTCAACTCTGAAGCAAACAAAGCAACCGGCCAATCTATAAAAACCAGTCTTGGGTTTAACTTTGGGTTCCGTACCACGCTTTTTGTATGGAAGCCCGCTTGATTATATTGTGTTTTTTTAGTATTTATTGTAATAGAGGCAACAGAAAAACATCATCTGTCAAATTAGGGCTCTAGCCCAAGACAGACCGACGGATAGCGAATGCTCCCCGTTATACCCTTTCGGCACGGAATCCTAAAAATCAGTGTATTATTAGTGAACGTGGTATGACACGCCATAAGTAGAGCTTACATACCTATTGCATTTTTGGCTGCAGACGGATTTTTGTACCATTAGCAGAGGCTGTCCCACTAAATACTACTACGAGTATTATAGCTACGAAGTGAAACAAGACACCCGTGACGTTAAGTGCACTTTTGGACGCTGTCATTTTGATGTTGACGTTACATTAGGGTGAAGGGGCACCTAACTGTAACTTTGAAGCGCTGAAAATGCCGACGTTGAGCTGGAAATTGCTTTATTAAAACTTTATGCGGTAAAGGGATTTAGGAGCTTTACACTGTTTTGGGATGGAAAATAATAAATTATGTTTGCTGTGCTATTTATTACAATAATATACCTACATCTCGTATTAAAGCTGTTTCTCTGAAGAAGTAGCACGTGCTTAATATAACTAACTAACTACACCCACGTTTCATGACTTTCTTTAGTCCAACGTAATGGAGAAGATCACTTAGCGAAAAGTTATATGTTTGTCAGAGTTGTTTGTTTTGAGTAAGTTGATCTATGATCGACGGGTACACCACTTTTGGGTGAGGTTGAAGTATCTTTATGAAGTCAATGTATCACACAGAGTCACTTCTTTATCCCGTACAGAGAAGTTTCTTACCTCCAAGTTTCACCAGTGACCTTTTTGTCAGGGGGCGTAATAAGACATACATACGTCACGCCTGTATTACACACCCAATTAATTTTTTGGTCGCACGTAATAGAGCGCAAGCGCAAGTTTATTGTACGTCAATACAGTATTCATTTATACAGAGCTTACTATGTCTAAGAGCAATACAATGGCCGGCCTTATAGCTTACAGCTTTTTCAGCCAGGCAACACACACACACACACACACACACACACAAACACACACATAACCACTCTGTAATTAAAACCAAATTTCCTACAGCCAGAACAGGTGTTTTATTCCACGAAATAGTCTCTGCAGTCCGAGCGTAATAAGGGGGCGTCTATGGCAAGGATGTCAAGGTTGTCCTTCATTGGTTATAATGCATTCTGAAGAGAGGGTGAGGGGGAGGAAAGGGGAGTTCTTCGCTGTAAATGCACACGCCTGTGTTTTGTGGGCATTGAACTCGACCAGGTTCTCGGTACCCCCATTGAGAGATACAGTCAGAGGTTCACGAGCACGAGTTGTCTATCGTTGTCTGTATATGTCTCAATCTCCAACCGCCTGGCTGCCGGACGAGCCCAGTAGCCCCCGTGCAATTTGCTGTCATCAGCATAACAATTAATGTTCCCGAGGGATAGTATATCATTGATTGTAACAGTGTAAGTCAACCTTACCCACCAGCTGGATCAACGGGGAGGCCTATGAGACTCTTTAGGGTTATCCCAGGGCGCCAGTTCACGTATGAACGGTGTGTGTGATGATAGGAGAATTCAATAAGGCACAACAGTAGAGAGGGTTCACAGAGAATATATTTATAACCTTATAACAATTAAACAATGGGTATTGAATTTAGTTATTAAGTTTACACAAAAAGATAGGTGGGTAGCTTCTGGTCTACTTCTTAGAATTACAAATGAAAGGTACAGATATTATTTTAATCTTGACTTCCGGTTATGCAGATGGTTCTTGGAACTAGAGTAGACAGTATTATTAATGAAGAACTGGGGACTAGATGTTGAACAAAGTACTTAGCTTAAGTGTTTGGTCCACGCGGTCAGCTGGGATTGTCAGGGGTGGCGCACGTGCTGTGGTCCTGTGAGCCCAAGACGACCTCGTGTATCCTCGACGTAGATTGATCAGACTTTATACGGTACTGCTCCAGAAACGTCGACTACCTTAGCAATTCTGCACCAAGACATCAGACATCAGTAACAAAATCAAGATACGCCCTTTGGAATGCCTAAAACAGAAAAAAATGCTTCCACGTTGTCCAAGTCGAATGGGAGGGAACACTCCCAGCTTCTTGAGATCACGTTAGATAGGACGCTTGAAATGTATCGACAATTGCTTCGATTAAATTTATATTCTTCCAAGTAAAATAACTTCTTCCAGAATGTAATTTTGTAGGTTAAGTATGCGACAGATGTAGTGTTTGAAGAAATATTATCAGTAAAGTATTCAGCAGTGGAAAGAGACCAACGACAGCTCGCGCTGGCTTTTTATCAATTCTGAGCTGTTTCTAGATTGTTCCTTTCCTGCAAAAACTAGTTCAAACCGCTTTTCTACAAGCAAAACTTATCGTCAGCCGGAAACTCCTCTATAGATAAAAAGCAATATCATTGACATTTGATTATTGAGGAACTGTTGGTTGTACCCTCCTAATTTTAGTTCAATTTATCAATTTATACTTTCTTTAATTTTTAAATTTATTTTCTCTTTTACACATCCCTACACATTTATACACACTAACGCAAACTTTCACACTTGCTTCAGAAATCCGTGTAAATATCATTGTTTTGTGTAATGTACGATTTTTGTTGCTACATGGGCTGATTGTGGTCAGTTTTTTACATCTGTCAGTGGGGCGCTGGTGACCTGTAATTCAGGTCTCGTTACCTACCACAGGCACCAGCTATCCACACTCTAAACTACTGAATATTGTCCATACCATCTTCAACTGTCAAATGTTTTAGTTTTAGTTTGTGGATTGCAAATAAACAATTATTATTATTATTATTTCGTTTATTCCTTTACATTCTTATTTCATACATTTTTAAATACATTTATAAAAAAAAGAAACAAATACATTTAAAATTATAAAAAATAGTGACCCACCAGTAGCGGAGTAGGACCCAAACTACCGGCGGTGGAGGCTACAGACTAAGAAACCTCCTAACAATACGGCACGTGTCGAGGATAACAGCCTTCTGAATCTGACTCTTGATCCAACAATCTAACGAGAGTCTCTTGAGATGTTGATCGAGACTCTTCGCTATTAATCCGTTTGCCGAAACGACCACCGGGACAATGATCGTCGAGTCTACGTCCCACATGGCGGTTATCTCGAAGGACAGATCGAGGTACTTACTAAGTTTGTCCTTCTCTGCCTTCACGAGATTCTCGTCATGCGGGACGGCGATGTCGACGAGCACTGCCCGACGCTGGGTCCGATCAACCAACACGATATCGGGCCTATTGGCAACAATAGTCCTGTCCGTGATGATTGATCGGTCCCAGTAGAGCAATCCACGACCATTCTCAAGAACTGGCACTGGTGTGTACTTATAGTACGGTACTTCAAACTCAATAAGGCCATATTGAAGAGCAAGTT